>JAWWMO010000083.1:63146287-63166287 GCA_035047845.1 Dendrocincla fuliginosa
CTGCATTGCTAAGGGGACCAGAGAGCATTTCTTGAACAGTTTTTACTTCCAATATTTCCTTACTGTGGAAACAGGCTTAAGTGATACTTGATGGCATTCAGTCACAGATGACACAGCTCATAAAGCCCAAAAAAAAAAAAAAAAAAAAAAAAAAAAAAAAAAAAAAAAAAGAAACAAAACTCAGGTGGTGAAAATTTACCTCAGTATGTGAGAAAGAGAGGAGGGGGAGAGTTTTTTTAAGTGAAAGCTTGACTCTTTCAAAAGGAGACAGATGGTTTGCATCTACTGGCATGAATATTACAAGCTTCAGGTGTCCCAAATGCTGTGAAATGCAACATTAGAATAATATCTCCAAAGGCATCCAGGAAAGCAATGGCTTTTGCCTCCGCTAGAGTTGATTTAGGGAAACCTTCCCAGAGTTCCTTTTTATTAAGAAAAACCTCTTTGCTGAGTATGAGGATCATGAAGAGAAGCTAGCTCCATTAGAAAATAATATGCATCTGAAAGTATTTTTACTGTTTATTTTCAATATTTCTAGATCATGCCCCCATTAGCATCCTTCAAACCTACCCCACTCCATTCCTTTCAATCAGATTTTTCATTTCCCCCAAGCCCACAGTCCTTAATTACCCTTTACAGACACAGCAATGGAGCACAAGCTGGTCAAAACAGCTGTGGGAAAGCTTCTGCTTTGAAGGAAATACTACTGGTGAGGATAATTTTGCAGCCAAATAGTTTTCCTTCATTTGTATTAACACAGTATGTTCTAGCTCCTCCCAGCCAGTTTCTATATGTACAAGGAGGCAGCATTTCTGCCTAGTCACACAGTGGTTTCTGCTGAGGCTTTTTGCATTTTCAATTTTGTGAGCCAATGATCAAACATGTTAGTTCATTGCTAAGATTTTGAAGATCACAGCAGGACATTTGATACCCAAGTATCACTGAAAGGTGTCCCTGAAGTCACTTAAGCTTACTGATAAAGGGCAAAACATAAAAAAAAAAAAAAAAAAAAGGTTCACAAGTCTTAATTTAGATTTCTAAAAAAATTATGACACTCAGTGACTCTCACTTGGGACAAAGAAAATACTGAGTGTCCTACACACTTGTGACCACAACACTGTGGTCTTGGTCAGGGTTCCTCATTCTATTCCTGATACTATTTTTTGGAAGTATTGTTAGTAGCTGACTTGTGGCTAAATGGGCTCTTGTGACAGTTCATTCTAGCTAGTCTTGGAAGTCTGTTTGACCTGAGCTCAACCACCAAGCTCCAGGTGGCTTTGGCTTGTGTTTGCTGCATGGTGAGTCTGCCCAGAAGACACACAGAGCGTGTTTGTAAACATTTCCCCAGCAAACAAGGCAAGGTGTGATTATCCTCTCATGCTGGCTTTACTGTGGTGTAAATCCATTTACTTGCACGGGATATTTGTCATTTACATGGCTACAGGACTGTATATTGCAAGACCCTAAGGGTTAAGGATTCATGAGAGAATGTGGAATAAACTGTTTGTGTGGAATCACAGGAGTGGGATTGCTGAGCCAACATGTGCAAAGCATCCTTTCTTAGTGAAACTGATACTTTTTTCTCTGAAATATTTTCCCATAGCAGAACTATGATATGTAAAGAAATGTATTTACTAATTGGGGCTTATTAAAATGTTCTTTTCACATTTCTTTTATGTTTCTGTTATTAGATCTTTTTGTTGGATGTTAATGGATGTTACTCAGTTCTCAAGGGATCCTGAACATTTTTCTCAAGCGACTTATTGAAATTTCTGATTTCTGCAGATCCTGTTTTGTTCTGATGATGTTTGTTTCTTATTGTTCTTTTTCACTTTTTATCATGTAGCATTGTAAGTACATTAAATTAGTAATGAAAAATGAAACCACAGGAGTCTACTGTATTCTAGATAACGACTGTCTTTTCACTTGTCTGTGTTACATTATAGTGTCATAACTTTCCTTTATATCCCCTAATATTTTTCATTATTGCACCATCCATAGCACAGAACTGTAGGGGTTTGTTCAGATTCTAACAATATTTTCCTTAAGTAAATCCATATCTAATAACAACATTTATTTTCTCCTTATTTTTCTGGCTGTGTAGTGGAAGGCAACACGCTGATTTCTCTTAGACCTCATATAGGTTTTACAGGTGTGCAAAGATGTCAACAACAGATATTAAAGAAGATACATCAGCAAATAAAAGAGGCCAAGGTGCAGTGCTGTTTAGGGACTACAAAAGCTTTAGCTCCATGCCCTGATCTTAAGGGGGCTAAATATGAATTTGACAGTAAGGAATAGATGGGGGCCAGTGGCTTTAAGGCAAGATCCTCCCCAGGTGTGTGGTGGAGGCTGCCCAAATCACAGGCACAGTTGCTTCCAATTAATTGCAATCAGGTGCTGCAGTTAAAGCAGAACCTGTGGCTAGTTAGTGGCTTTTCTTCCCCCTCCCTTTAATTCCCATTTCCCCTTGTGGTGCTCCTGCTTCCAAGGGGTTATCTTGGCATGGAATTGAACTTCACAGCAGACCTGCATGGTGGCTTTAGGGTGCACTTGTGTGGTTTCTGGAAGCAAACGTAGTCTATATCATTGACTATCTAGAGAGACTTTTGTCATTAGTGAAGAGAACAGGAGAGCATAAGCTGTTCAGAGCCCTTAAAGCTCCCGTCCTGTCCCACAGTTGTGCATTGGAATATGTTGTGGTGGAGTATGAGGATGTTCTTCAGAGATGGACTTGCTGGAAAAGTGAAGCCCTGTGGTAAGTGACTTTAATTTCTTGTGCCATGTGACTCTATGGGTGTTCCTGCACAGTGTACGAATGCTGTGTGTTTCCTCCTTAAGGGATGAACTGGGGGTAATATGCAATACAGGGAACCTCCTGCCTTCTCCAAAGTGGAGCTGTGGAAAGGATGAATATTTTTAACAACTAAAAATGCATTTAGTCGTTGCAGTAACTAAAATAAGTCACCTGCTTAGTGTATTCCTTGCTGAATGTGTTTATTTCTGATAGTCTCCTTTCCTGCTGAATTGAATTTTATATTGTGATGTGGAAAACTCTGGAACAGCCTTTAAAGGTGTTTCTGTGGCCCAGCAATACAGGTCCCCCTTCAGGGATTCCATTCTCTGTCGCCTGTCTTTTGCCTCTTTGGGGATAACAGAGGTAGAAGCAGGGGTTTTAATTTCTTCATCCCTTGTTGTCTGTCTCTCTCTCCCTGCCAGTGTATGTTACAAAGGGGCAGCTGTAAGTAGAGGGCAGTTGTTGATGGCTTAGGACCTCTGCTTGTTGTGCAGAGGGGCAGAGACCCGGTTGTAGTTTACATAAGTACCTGCCACTGCTTATAGTTATGTAAAACAGGGATGAATATCTAAACCCAGAATCAAAAGCCTCCTACACATGAATGAGTCCGTTAAGGGGGAAAGAAAACAAGGCAGAGCTGTGCCAGTGAAGGCACGGATGGCTTCACATTTTCGTTTGTGGAAGAGCTGAAAGTAAAGGCAAACAGTGAAAACATATGCTATTTCTCAACCACCAGATCAATGGGTAAAGTAATCATGGAAAAAAAGATTCCCCCCTCCTCCCCTCCATGCATACAGACACAGAAAAATCAACTTAACTGCAGGGAGATGCCAGGCAGGATTTTGAGGATGGTTTTAATGAAAGAGAAGGAGGAACTATTGTTTAATGGGCAGTGACTCAAAGTGCCTGAGTGCACCACATGCACTGCAGGCAGCAGCCAAAAGGCAGACTGTTGGGTTACTGCCTCTCCTATGGTAGGCTCAGCTCCAGTCCTGCTGGATGAATGAAAAAGATGGGTTAATTAGTTGAATGGGGGGGGAGGAAACCCCAACATCCTCCTCTGAAAACATTTGTGTTTTTGGAATGCCTTCACTGACTTCAGATGGCTTGGGGATCAAAACTGCCTCGCTCAGATAGAAGTCCTCAGCATGGTTGTTGCACCAGGTGTGGGTCATTTGTTTCATTCTGGAGAGGGGCTGGCTTCTGCTCCTGCCACTGATCAGACCAAGCTGTGGGGTGTGTTTTTACTGCAGCTATTTTCTCCTCCTCCCACAAAGAGGGGTTGCAGGCATAGTCAGTGGTAGTGGCACAAAACCTTCGCAGCAAAATGTCACCTTTGCTCCATGGGATGTGTCTGTGCCTTACTCTGCAACCTGGATAGTGGCTCCCTGTGTGCCTGGGGGTGACTTTTGTAAGTTGGTAAAAAAAACAAACAACAAAACACTGTTGTTGGTGCACTTGTTTGGAGAGAATGAATACCTGACTATTGCATACACAGGTGGAACAGTGATCTCAAAGTTTGTTTATGATTCTGTGGATGCAGGATGTGCTGGTGACTTCTGACTGCCCAGTGCTAGGTAGTCATGGAAGAGAGTTGAGCTTCCCCAGTGCTGGCTCTGGGCCACGTGGAATACACAAAATATAGTGGTATCCCTTGCTATGTGATAGGCATGTCCTTTGTTACAGCCATCCTCCCTGACTGCCTGTCTTTGCTCCCCAACCTCACTTACATCTTCATCTCCTCCTTGACTTACTGTCCTATGCAAAACTCCCCCCAAAACACCTTTCTTCCTGTACCTTCCCTGAGGAGCTTCCCCTCCCAACACTGACAGAGACTTCAGCTATGAGAAAGCTAGGATTTCTCCTTTTGCTGCGAGGGCCAGAAACCACCCAGATTATTAAACTTTCCAATACTGCTCTCTACTAGCATTTATACACAGTGGAATTCCTTATTACAAATGAGGATTTTAATTCTAAGCTTAGCTTGATAGAATGTAATTTAAAGCCATTTAGGATGGCTTAGCCTTCAAAGCAAACTCAAGATTGTTTAATTAGTCATGCAAGCCACTGAACAGTACCCATAACACAAAACAACTAAAGTATTTATTAGTTTTAGAGCTAAGTTAAGCCTTGCTTGTTCTACATTTTCAATCAAGTCCATCAAGTGTTAAGCACGTTTTGCTTTTTCCTAATCTTCCAATGCTCAGTAAATTTTATTTCTGAATAAAAGCATGGTCCAAGTGTTGCAAGATGTAAAATGAAAACCAAATTGAATCAGCTCTTGTATGCTTTAGAGGAAATAGTGGCAGTAGTGGTGCTTGGGATGGTCTGAAAATTTGTGTGGTTTTTTTTTTTTTTTTTTTTTTTTTTTTTAAACTGCCTCTAAAACAAATTCAAGCCAGTTCAGACTTTTCTGAGTTTTTTTTCCCTATTTATTAAACTTCTTGAAACACAGTATGCTAAGAAACAAAGTCCCAGTAAGTGGCCCCATAGAAACTGCAAAATGCAGCAAGGAAGTTGTGAATAAAGTTTTGTGCATCAGAAGGAAAATGGTCTCTCTTCATAGTTTCTTTTAAGAAGGCATTGGCAGCACCAGGATTTCAGGGTTTAAACTGGAACTGCTTCTGATTGGGTCAGAACAGATACAGTTTGGTATTGTGGAGTTTCTTATTGCTTTTCTTCTATTATTTGGATCATGAATGTTTGACTGGAATCAGGATTATTGCTTAGTTATTCCTGGTTGATATAAGCAGTGTCCCAGCCCTCTGACTTGGGGGATGGGACACAAACTGATCTGTGCATTAAGAATGTTTCATGTTGGGATCAATCTGGGATTTCAGTAATCTGTAGTGGGATACTGTCTGGGGAGTTGTCTGGGTATTGTTACAAGGATAACAGTCCTTAACCTTGACTTCAGCATTGGCCAGCCTTAAGATTCCAGACAGAAGCTTTTACTGAATAGCAGTGTTTTGTGTCTAGATGTGAGGCTGGATATCAGGTAAATGGAAAAAGACCAGGGAAAGACAGATTGAGAACTAGTGAGACCTTATGTATTGTGAAGAGAGGCATGCAGTCTTCAGTAATGAATGGCTTTTTATGCAAAATTGAGATTATTACGTGGGTTTAGACCCATGAGGTGGGTTTGACTCTTGGCTCTGTGGATTCTTGCCTTACATGAGAACAGGTAATGCTTGTGTGGTGCTAGGAAGTCAAAGGCTTGTAGCTCAAGTCAAACCAAACTGGGATTTAGCCACTTTATACCTGTTTGAGATGTAAAGTGCTTGTCTTACTGCCTGAGAGACTCAATCTGGGCCACAGTGTGTTTCTGCACTTGCTATTGTGGAGAGAAGTCTCTCCTTCCAATTTTAAGACTCAGCAGTACTAGGGATGAGGTCTTACGGACAAGACCTCTATACTTGACTGCCTCAAATTAACTGGTGAGATGAAAGAAAGTGTTGCCATAATGCTTTTCCAATATTCTGTAACTTGTGGAGAGAGAAAAAGAGAGGGTTCTTTGTCTTGCTAACCACTTTTGATTCTCTTCAATGCCTCAGACATTTTCTTAGTCACAGCAGTCAGCTTTTTACAGGTGAATTGTTTTCTTGATTCCGTTGATATACAATGAATTATGTTCCCACCACCAGTAACAACAGCAGGAAACACGTTACTTTCCTCCATGAAAATCAAGCCTAAAATAACAAATATTCCACAACAAATTAGCCACATCACTGAGAGTGTATTTATCTGGCTGTTGTTTGGAGGCAGTATTTTTGATTTTATGACTTTTATTTCATGGTAGTGATAATATGGGACTCTTAGACAACTGTTGTGGGTATCTGTTCCTTGCTTTCATAACTGTTCTACTCTAATTCCTCTTCTTTCTATAGTGAAAGAATTTCTTATTGCTCAGTGGAAAGAGGGAGTATAAAAGTGCTATTTTAGAAGAAACTAATGTTTTATAAAGAACAATTCTCCTATGGGAAGAAACAAGTGGAGCCTTAAGCAGCATTGTTTTTTTCCAGAAACCATGTGCCTGTGAGGTGCAAAATATACAGACAAGGCATTAGGCTGTCTGGGTTGCTTGTGCTGCTTCTTTCTGGTCATGATTTGGGCACTGCCAAAAGCTCATTCTAGATACCTGCCAATATTAATGTTCCAGGCTTGGGGGGCACACGTGGCATAACTGCACTGCTTCAGGGGCTTTTAAAACCTTTGGGTTGTGAAATAATCCCTGGTTAAAGTAAAAACCCTGCTGGTAAGGTTACCTGAGGCTCTGGCAGCCCAGGAGCATCCTGCCCAAGAAAAGAGGGCTCTGCTAAAACCATGCCTGTGACTTGAGTTTGTTCAAACTGGTGGCTTCTCATGGAAATGGTCAGATCTGATGAGGAAGAGTTTTCCGCTACAAGTGTCTGGAAAATCCACAGTTGTCTCTGCCTTGGAAAGATATCTGCCAAAAAAACCACAAAAAACAAATCTTGGGAGGCACTTTGGTATCTTTTGATAAGAAGCCCGTCCATAAGAACAAAATGTTATAACTCTATTGCTTGTTGATTTCCTGTCATGTGAAATGTTAGTTTCTGCGGTGAATGGGAGAAACTCTTAGACATTATCAGTCTTTAAGTTACTCTGTCCTAAGGCTTTGGTAATTTAACTTCACCCTCTTTCAAAGTTGGTTTGTTTTTTTTTTTCTTTTTTTCTCCTTGTTTTTTTTTTTTTTTAAAACTTGAAACTTAAGCTGGGAGTGGGGGTGGGGGAACACCAAACCTTTCAAAATCTGCCCCCACTCCCTCAGGTGATGCTCTTCTGAAATGTAAATGCTCAATTATGCAAAGATAAGAACATGAGAAACTTTGGAAGGCAAAAAAAGGTTACCTTGATTAATGAGTAAAGCTGTGTTAATAATGGATTTTTAGTCTCCTGGCCAAACCAAGGAAGCATTGGGGGAAGGGAAATAATCCAATCTAGCTGGAAGTAGCACTTGCATAAAGCCAGAAGTAACTGCCAGGGGCAGAAGAGAAATGCAGGTTACTGGGTACCCTCCTCATTTCTAAAATCTTTCTCTTCTGGTTTCTTCCCGTGTTTCTTGTGGCAAGAGGGATTCAGTGATAACAGATGCATGTAAAGACATGGTGAAATTCCTCTCTGGATAGGGTTGTTATCCTTTCCTGCCAGGAAATGTAGAGGAGATCATGGTTTCTCTTCCCCTAAGAGCTTCAGCCAGTTTCTCTACCAAATAGCCTACACAATGTTAAGCTGAGCTGTGCCTGTATTGCTCCAGACAAGGCATGCTGCAACCTGCATTTTGCCTAGTGAAGGTGATAAAGGGGAATATTTTGGAAGGTGTTTTTTAGGACACAAAAGGTATGAGGAAGAGCTAACATGGTCTCACAAATTTTAGCTCTTCTGTGCAATTGACCACACTCTAAATGAATACATATGTATTCATTTAAGAATAAAACATAAGAGCTTATCCTCTTTTATGTGAAAAAAAAAATTGAATGTGACCACCTTGACCACTTCTGAATACCTCTAAGGCAGTTGGGTTAATCTAAGAATTTATTTTCAAGTGTATTTTCCTAATCAGTGTTTTTTTTTTTTTTCTTTTTTATTTTGAGTAGCGTGGTCTAAACTCTGATATCAACTAGATACTGGTATTAAACATATTTTTCAATATAATATCTGAAAGTGCTAGATAAGTTTGGTAGATAAGATGGCTTCAGTCATGAAAGACAGTAATTTCTTTAGAGCAAGCTGGATTATGGAGCTTTTGTAGTTTAGAGAATCCAGATGATGCTCAACATGCTGGTATGAGACACTTCTGGAGTCTGGTATTTGAGCCAGTACCATTTATCATGCTGTCAGCTTCAGGTCTGAGCAGAGTAAGTGTGTAGTACAATGCCAGGACATTAAGGCTGAGAAAGTTCCAGGACTGCAACAGGAATTTCTATGTTACAGAAGTCTCCTCCATCCCTGACTACCCTTTACAGATGATTTTACTCTTTGTGGTGTTTCTCTTCCTTGCTAATCCTTCTGCCTTTCAGTGTTCCTCTTCAGATTATCTTTTTGCTTTATTACATAGCAGTGTACAAGCACCTCCTTTTATTTGTCTCTATAATTCATGTCCTGCATGACTTTTTGGTGTAGTTTGTCCCACGTAAGCTATGCTTTGTTTGCCAGATGTCACTGGTGAAGGAGATTAAATTGTATAAGCACCATGATGCTCCTTTTGGAACCACAAGTATCTACAATCACCTGGATCTTTATAGTTAACTGTTTATTAACTCATCATTTGCATGGTGTTTTTTGACTAAAAAAATAATTTTTATTAACATGGACAAAACATTTTCTAAGCTTTAGAAAAACTGCATTCTTATGTAAGGTCCTCCATGCTAAGGAGGCCTGTATTAAGGATACCTTGTTTGAGTCCAGTTCAGCCACTGGAGCCTAACAACATTCAAATTAATACCTGAGCTGTTTTAAATGCTCTGTGCATCAATTGATGTGTACCTGTCCTGGATCCCACCATCCTACAGCTTGTTCTTTGTTCTGCAGGATCCCTATCTCCAGCTTTGTAGGTTTGAAATCCTTTGAGAGAAAATTGCCCCTTGTCAGAGTTTTAATTGGGTTTTAAATCAGTCTCTTGATGTGCGCAAGCTAACCAGTCTCTTCTCCAGGCAAAGGACCTGATGGTTATCACTAACTCAATTACATATCAGTGAGACTACACTCAGTTAAGTGAAGTTGATTTTGATTCTTAAGCTCAGAGAAACAAAGGTAATTGTACCTCGTAGCAGCCTGTTGACCATAATGCTCAGAGATTTGTCAGGTTTCAAAGATCTGTTCTGGACTGGAGTTTCCTTTAGATGCTGCAGAGACTGAGACCAAGGGATTGCATCTTTGTGAAAGTATGCTGAAGAGCACAGCTCTACAAATATTTCCAGCCTCAAGTAATTCAAAATGGAGTTGAAGAAGCAAAGGGTTATTAAATGCTTAATGACTAATTTTACTGTGTCCGTTTCCCTCCTGAGAATGATTTTTAGGCTGATTTGGGAAGTTTGAAAATGGTTGCCCTCCAAGCCTAGAGGTAGTGCAATCATCTGTTCTGAGTATTTCCCTACTTCTTCGAACAAGTAACACCTCCTGCTTTGAACTCTGCACCAAAGAACTCCAATGAAATCCATGAAAAATGGACTCAATGAAATCCTATTTAGGTTTATTGGTGTTTGAGGACTTTGTGAGTGCTCAGGTGCCTGGGACAGCTGTGCATGTGGATCTGACTTCCAGTGGGAAGGGCTTGAAGCCTGCTCTTTGTCTTAGAAAAACATGAATAATATAGAAGTGACAGCATAGTTTTTTTATAAGGCAAGGTAGAGTTGTCTTATATAGTTTCATATAAAGAGCACTCACAAAACATTCAATCGGGGAGACTCTCTAATGGACTTTTATTGCTCTGCAAGGAGGGAATGTAAAATCACAATGGAGAAGTTTTGAAATGCTTTAAAATAATTGAGCCAAAGTGAAGCTCAGCATTTACTGAGCTTCAGACTGAAAAAGCAAAAGCTCCCCAATGCTGTGAGTTTTCTGTGAATTTGAAATAGTTCAGTACCTCTGGCAGCATCTTTCAGTGACTACAGAAAATGAAGTTAAAATGTTCTGTGGAGGGAACTTGTCTCATCAGAGCAATGGGAGTGATGTTTATAATAAAGTAAATACTTCCATCTATTTGTGTAATTTGAATAATGCACAGCCCTCTGAATTTATAGGCAGAAAGTCAATCAAATTATTCTGTTAACTTTATACACCTCAGATAGCCATGGCTTGAGTGGATAAAGAATGTCAGCTGAGCTTGAGTGGCATTTAGCAATATATAATTTATTTGTAAATGTGTGTTTAAAGGACAGGAAATTTGTTGTATGCAAAACAGTTCAGTTTCCTGAAGCAAGTTTGTCACTTAGAAAGAGATGTAAAACTGAAGCAATGAGTAGGAGTAGTACTGCTTGGGCCTCTCCTGTGATGCCAGTTGGGATCTACCTATATTTTTATGGCAATGTCTTGGTTAAGACATTCTTCACTTTATTGAAGTGCTGCTGTACCTCAGCAAGTGATCAGAGATGTAGGGTTTACATGTCACTTCACAACCATTGAGACTCCTCAAGATACGTGATGGTATTTGGACTCCCAAAGTGGTTGGTTATTAACTGCAATTATTTAATGAATTGATAGTCACCTGAAAGTATTGAAATAGAGGTTGATCAACAATATTATAATGGTGAACAAGAAGGTGAATGCAGTTTGGGATCAGTGAGCTGATCTTCCAGGCCACTGGAATTCAGCTTGTTTGCCTATCACCTCCACTAAGAGTTTAATTTTCTGATGCCCTTTTGTCAAGTGTGATAATATCTTGAAAGAAGGACTCAGGTATGGCCTGACTGGTAAAACAAAGCAGTACTATTGATTTGTCTTCTCTTGAACATTAGGGCGTGTTTCTGGCAACTGGAGTAATTGAGTAATTTCAGCATCTGAACAGGTAGCTGAGGGCAGGGGCTGGGTGTGTCCTCAAGCCCTTTTGACCTTGCAAGACCAAGCCCTCAACACTGGGCTTAAGCTGACATGAGATGACTTCTTGGAGCTTTGCTGTACATATAGGCTAAGGATGGAGGTCAGGCTGTGGTTTATGTAGGCTCAGGATGGGGAGGTTTGGCATCAGAGCAGGGTGTGTCTTCTTGCATGGCTGAAGAAGGTGACCCTGCTGTTACCTTCCCACCCTCAGTCCCAACAGTGTCTGCCAGGCATGGGCTGAAAATGCATAAATAGAAAGAATAAGCCCACCTGAATGCAATGCATGAAAATCCATGTGCAAATTGTATGTTTAGGAGCATCACAGCTTCCAATTAAAAGGTAAGGTCAGGAAGGGATGCTTTAGATTTTCTTTACAGACAAGCTATCTGAAAAGCACCAGAGGTTTTTAGTTAATCTGTGAATAAGTGTTGCTCCCAAATCTTTTGGATTGGCAGATTCTGAGGGTGGATTATTCTGTCTTCAGGGATAACTCATGGTAATCAATTTTGGTTCTCTGATAATTTTTTTTTAATATGTTACACATGTATATTCATACAGCCTCTAAAGAAAATTCATCTTTTTTCAGGAATAACTTTAGGTAACAAAGAATGCTAACTTACTAAATATTGGCCCCTGAAACTGTTCATAGGTTAACTGCTTGGTCACAAAGTCCTTGCTTATGTATTATCTTCTGGATTCCAACAGTAGCAACAACAGGTATTCAACCTCTCTGTAACTAAGTTGAATGTGGTGATTTGTCAAGCAAGAAAATTAATTTTTATTGAAAGTGTAATCAAAATGAACCTTTGTCTGAAATGCCAGGGAAGACCCCAGTGAACTAGATGCCTCTAGAAGAAGCTTCTGGTACTGTGAATACAACAAATGTGACATCTGAATGTCAGGTAGCTGAGAGGAAAATCCATATTGCTGTCTTTCCCAGACTGGTGGTGAACAAGTTTGACAAGTTCTGTGTTGTACCATGCAGTTGATTTCTACAGTGAAAGGAAATAAAATGCATGCATGGGGTACCTGGTTGCATGACACTGCATGCTCTGAGATGTGCCATCCCCTTTAGTAGGTGTAGTTTTTTTCCTTTTTATGGCACGTAGATCCTGAGTAAAACTATTACACTGGAATTTCTAAGTTTCCACTGGATTTACAGTGGAGTTGTGGAAGTCTGATTTGGCTGGTGGTTTTTTTTTGGTCTAATTATACTGGCTTTTTTTAAAAAAACAGAACTGTTGCAGTTTGGAAGACTGGCTGGAGGAAAGCAGGACTGAACTGGCTTCATGTAATGGACTGGCTTGAAAAACAAATTAATTGGCTTCTTTAAGAAAACACTGTTATACTTTGGTTAGGGTTGCATCGACATAGGTTGTAAACTCAGCAGCACTTCTGAGCAAAGCACAGAAGTAAATGTTTTCTTAGCTCTAACAATCATTGAGGCCATCTTTGGTTGTCACATTCCCTGTTCATATATTATTTTTATGCTCCCAGCATACAGAAACAGCAGCTAGGGGAAGTTTTTATTTTGCATTTGACAAGCTGCATTTTGCTATTTTTCAACTTGGCTTTTTCCCTCTTGCTGTGAGGAATTATGTCTGGGGCTTAGAAACTACAACTGTTGTTTAGATATGTACTAAGAATTTCAACTTTATCTCTGTAACTTCTGTATTGCTGTCATTTTATTGTTTAGGTATTGGTTCCACTTCAGTTTAAATCCTTTACTTGAGGGCTTTATGGCTTGTGTAGTTTCTAACCAAATTTTAGATGAGAATACACTCTTTTTAATTGAGATTACAAAGTGGTTTACTTACTACAGGAGAAGCAATTTAAGGGGGGGAAAAAAAGTAGTTATTAAAAACAAAAATTAACTAAACTTGGCAGTTACATGCTTCTTCCTTCCAAAGTAGCTGAAATTAATGATTAAAAATTAATGTTGAAAATTAATCACTTGATAGACACCATATGCTTTGCTGTCCTTCCAGTCAGTTGAATTGCATCTGCTTTTCTCTACCTCTGAATTGGGCTGTGATCCAAACTGCAATATAAGACAAGAACAATGCAGGGGATATGGCTGTTTCACCTAGTTTTGGTTATTTATTACACTGGGATTTGTTCAGACCTTATCTAAAGCTCCATCATTAGACTTTAGCAGTGGAACTTTTGAATTGCTGAATTGGTGGCAGCTCTCAAATGACTCTGCTAGATATGGAAAGTGGGTGGAAAAGCAGGATTCTGCAGATATTCACAGCTGCTACAGGTTGTGCTGCAGACTAATGTAGAGAAGACAGGAAACAATATTAAAGGGTGTATTTATATACTGTGCATATTTAATGTAAGGACTATCACAGCTGAATGAATGTGCTTCAAAGAAGAACATTTGCACGTAGACTGACGGTGCTGCATGTTGCTTGGTCACTCTGCAGCACAAACTTGCTTGCTGCTTTACTTTTTTTTCCTCCCCGACTCCATGTGGGGCTCAAAGCAGTGTGGAAAGCAAGCCAACCTTTGTGTAAAGACTGGAAACGTGCTCTCCCAGCCACAGGTGGGCCTGATATGTTGCAGCAGGCAGAGGGAGGAGAAAGGGGTTGGCCAGCTCGTGTACTGCGTAGGTGCTCCTTGAGTGTGTACTTACGTAACCTTCCCAAAAAATCAGGCCCTGACAGCTCCAGAGAAACTTGGCTCATTGGACTGCACGTATGCCACCTGAATTTGGAGGAGCTATTATCTGCAATCTGGCACCTCTTGCAGGGCAATTATGTGAGCAGCTGTAAAACGCAGGCAGTGGGTGAGGGCAGTACCTCTGCCAGGGCTGCTGCCTGGCTCCCTGTACCCTGGGATAAGGTGGAAAGGGACCTGTGGTCCCCTCCAGCCTTGTAGAGCTCCTGGGAAGAAAAAACCTAAATCTGCCTTGGGGTCTTCTAGAGTTGTTTGTTGTCTTCCCACCCCACTGAACAAATCACTTGGTGCTACACCTATAGCCTCCACTTACCAAACCTCTTGGGGTTTTTTATCCCAAATGCTCCTAGCTGAAGGTAAACACATAAGAGAGTGTGCTCTGTTTCCCATCTGCAGCACTCAGGGCCAGATCTACCAGGGGATTTGGCTTTTTCCAGACTATGGAGGTGCCTGAGAGCATTGCAAAACTGCCTCGGGGTCAGGCACCTTGCTCAGTTGACATCAGTACCTTACCTGCTAAGGTGCTTTGAAAGAGACATCTAACATTTCTGAATGTCTAAGCAGCTTTGAAAATCCTGATCTTCCTCTTTTACTACTTAGCTTCTGAGTGTTCCAATGGTCTGGAAATGCTAATTGTTTTGAATATATTCCAGGCTTGCTAAACATGCAGTGACTCTTCTTGAGCTGGTTATACGTATGTCCATATAAAGGGAGTGATGGTACAATCCTTTATCATAAACCATAACCACAAATAATTTCTCTAAAAGTTCTGTATATCCTCTGCAGTTCCCATCTCTTCTATGAACTGGAAAAAATGCATCAATGTTAATGAATGGTATCACCTCAGTCCCATCAGCTTCAAGGCTGCCCCTAGGGCTACAGTCTCCATTTTGCAGTTGGTTTTGCTTTTGTTTGCTCTTGGAGAGTTTCTAAGTCATGAACTACCCATTTGCTCTCTTTAGATCTGACTTCCTTCTGCTCTTCTCATCTTGTTCACCTTTGGTCTACTATTTCTATTACCATATTTCAAGAATTTACTTACCTAGGTAATTTTCAGTGGTCTTCTTTATTTCAGCTCATGTGAGAATTTTCCTGAAGTAGGGTGGTCTTTGCTTAATGTTTGTATTGAATTGCTTTTTATTCCTTTGAAAGTCACTCCTCATTTCCTTTACCTTCTGAGCTATCCCTTCAATATAATATAGAACTGAAAACTGTTAATTTGGTTTAGGAGAAAAATAAATTTTTAGTCTGTACATATAAAGAACGTATTTCACCCTACATAATAAACTCCAAACTGCAAAAAACCCCTGTGAATAATCTTGTGATAATTTTTTTAAATAGAGATGTTTTGCCCAAAGTAAATGCCTTTGTTTCTTATTTAAAGATACCCCCAGCTTCCTCCAAGTAATTATTGGAAATATCTGTGGAAATTTTTCACAAAATGTGGTTTTATTGTCAAAGTCCTGTTGTTTGTTCCCTGCTGTTTCCTCTTCATCTCCCTTCAAAACTGAAGCACAAATTTACTACCCAGACTGAGTTGCATGTCCCTGGGTGACTATAGCTCCTTCTCGAAGGTGATGGCAAACATCCTTTCCAAATGCCTGGTCTTTGACTTTTTTTAGGGCCTGGGATGCAGGGATGTTGAACACCATCAGCCCTTAGCAGTGACCCTGGGGCTTGCCTTTATCTCTGGGCAGGATTCAGGAGAAGGGAGGCTGTCATCTGGCAGTGATGTGCCTGTGGGTAGGACACAGAGCAAAAGTGGCTTGCTCCCTCTTTTCATTGGTAGAACGCAGGGGTTGTGACTTGTCCTTGAAAGGGGATCTTGAAGGACAATCTGCTGGCCCTTTCCCTGTGTGTGACACAGGATGTGGAGGGAACTGCTTCTTTGGGTGCCTTCTCACTCCCTGCTCTTTTACCACTGCTATTTATGAGCCTTATCCCCTATACTGTGGCCACACCTATGTAAATCCCTCAGGAGTCTGGCCTTGATGATGTTTCACATCAATGGATTATTGAGGCTTATGTGCTGTGTGTTGCAGGGGAGGGGTAGGCAAATCCAAGTAGATGTTGTTTGGGGTATTTTCCCCCGTGTTGTAGTTACAGCTTTCCATTTTCATTTAAAAAGTCTCAAAGCAACCACTACCCTTGCAAAAGGCTACTGTTTTCCACTCCTGTTTGTTTTGTGTTTAGAAGACTTTTAAAAAGAAATTTCCTGCAAAGTGTAAAAATGACCTGATTTTTTTTTTCCCATTGACATTGATAATTAATTGTAGAGGGAAAAAAAAATATCTCATGGAAACATGGCTATCAAAAATTAGGGAGGATGTTTTGCACTGATATTTAAATGAGCCACTATAGCAACCAGAGGACTGTGAAAATGTAAGGTTGAATGTAAGCAAAGTTAAATGAAGATGCACCAGAAGGTAGATTCTTGTGCTGGCAAAATGCCTGGAACTTTTGAGGGATATTGAGGAATAGCCTAGGGCCCCAAACCTTGTGGCTTTCAAGGTTTGCTTCTCTCTGTCTTATACAGTTTGTTTGTCTTTACTTGAAAGACTTTCTTTAAAAAAACTAAAGTTCCGAGTTGAGACCAGTACTTCTGGAAAGGTTAACTCAGCCATGAGATTTGTTTGTTCAGCTTGGGGTGGCTTGCCAGCATGGGTGCTTTGTTTTATTCTTTCTTTCTTTCCTTTCCGTGAAGCAATGTTGTATCTTTGTCTAGTCATCCTTACCATGTACATGAATGCATTTTTCCTTTCTTCTGTGCTTCCCAGCCCAAAGTGCTCTTTTGACTCTCTGTGCTTGCAAAAGATCCAGGTCAGGTGTGAAATGTGGTAGAGCTGAGGGTAGGGCTTAAATTTTTGGATCCCCTGAAAGTGCAGTAGCATGGATGCTTTCTTTTTTCCTTTTTTTCTGGACTTGAATGTGATGTGGGAATGGAGGCAAGCTGGTCTGTGTGCTAGGCTGTGTTAGGGGCATGACTGCTGTGTGCCCAGTTGTTGAATGATCTGAGTGAGATACTGCAGCCAGAATACTTGGTCTGGTGCTTGTGTCACTCCGGCTGCTGCGGCTTGTGGAAGCTCAAAAGAAGTTATAAAAGAAGGTTTGCATAGGGAAGAATGTGCTGGAATGGTGTTTTCAGTAACTTAAGACTTGTATGTTTTGGGGCTTTTTTGTAATAAAGCTCATGTCTGCAGAAAGCATGTGGAGCAGTGCAGTGTGTATTAGCATGCCTTATCTGCATGTGTGAAAATACATGCTTTGTACACAGGGTTGCTGCTTGTTTCCCACATTTGTAGGGGGGAGAAAAGGTGTGAAATTTGGAACATGTTCCAGGAAAAAACAGTTGGCTCCTTTTACCTCAAGGCAACACAAGGCTGGCCCCTTGCCACGCTTTGGACACTTTGCTCCCATCTGCAGAGTGAGGCCAGTGCTTCAAAATAAGAAGGGCTGTAGGAAGGAGCAGCACAGAAGGCAGGGCAGGCAGCTGCACAACAAGGAGACCACAGAGTTGGGCTTTAGGACCGTGACCTGGTGGGGGCTGCATGCCAAGCTGAGCCACAGAGCAACCACACAGTGGTCAGGAGTGCTCCTCGAAGCTTCTGCCCTGCTGTGCTGGGTGTGCAGGCGTTTTCAAAGAGGCAGGTTTGGGCATGCATGGAAGCCTCTTCCACCTTTTATGATCCATACAGCTTGCAAGGAAGCTGTCATTTTTTCCCAGGGCGTGTAGAACCAGTTTCGCTGGTCCAGCGTGCCGCAGAGCCAAGGTCTCCCATGCAAGGGGCTGTGATGTATCTGAGTGTTGGTGCTCCTGATTTGTGGGAAGGCTGCGGATGGGGAGCTCGGAGCCTGCATGCACTGCCTTGGCCATCTGCAGAAACACCGATTTTTCTCCAAGGGCCATCACCACAGAGTGTTGCAGGGTTATCAGGATTGTTTCAGGGGCTGATCAGGGAGCTGTCAGCCAAGCATGTCTTCATTTTCAAAGAGTTTTCATTTCATTGTTATTTTTCTTCTATTTACCTTGTCAGATTTGGGACTTCTAATGCCCCTGCTTCTCCAGCAAATTTCTTGGGGTGTTATTGCCACCTTTCTGGATTTTTATTGTGTCCTGTGGCATATAGTGTATGTCTGATTATTTTTTAATTATTATTTTTAATTTTTTTTCTCCTCTGATGTGCAGGGTCTTCAGATCTTCTGAATTGAGCTAAATATGGTTCTAATTCTGTTCATGAAGAATAGCTTAAATTTACCAGTGCAAAACAATTACAAATAAATTTCACTCTCTGCTCTTGTTTTTCTGAAATATTTTCTTTAAATGAGCTACTTGTCATTACTGAAAGTAATTGGCATTGCAAGTGCTGCAGTAGCTGCTGCAAGCAGTGTTTTTTAAATGTTTACACCAGAAACTAGTCAGGTCGTGTAATCACCTCCTCACTGTGATGCTGGGTGGGCAACACTTGTGGCTTCTCTGGGCTCTGTTTCTGGAAACATTTCCTTTTTGATGCCTCTGTGCATGCCAGTGTACAAAGAAAACCTGCACAGGTTTTTGCAGGATTCTGTCCTGTAATTTAAGTCACCTTTAGAAATGAGCACAGAACTGCTCAGGGCCTTGATCTTGCCAAACCTTTGCTTGCAAATGTTTTTAACTTAGGCAGTCTTCCTCAAAAAGAAAAGATTTTGAAAGCTCAGAACTTTGGTGTAGTCAGGTAAAGCCAGTCTAGGTCACAGGTTTAGTTTAGTAACTTTGCTGGCCACACAATTTATAAGGAAACAGTTTCTTCACCATGCTACTATCCATGCCCTCTTCTCCCTCCCTTCTGGTATTGCTAACATGCCAGGTTTGCCAAGAGGAATTAATGGATATAGACTCAACCCCGAAACTGAAGGGGGTGGCAGGAACCACCTTAGCTTTGATTCATAAGCAGAGTGTTTTCTGTGTTGCACTCTTCATCAGTACTTGTCCTGGCTTTTTTAAAAAAGTTAATAATACTTTTTGGGATTATTAAAAATGTCTGAAGACTTTGTGGTGAAGGTTTTTTTTTAAGAATGCTGGAAATGTGTGAATATATGAATATGTGAATAATGAAAGCTGGAATTTTGTGTTCCACTTAAATTGACTATCTTTTGGCTAGAAAATTTGAGCATGTCAAAATCCTTCATTCTAAAATTCTTAGTTCTAAAATTCTTATTAAATGGAGTAAATCTGTGTTGAAGACATAAAAATGTATTTCTCAGCCCTGCAGAGAAAAGGTGTTCTGTGACTATTTATGTATGTGTGAAAAGTGTGGAGCACCCTGTTTATACACATAGAATTACACAAATGCACATCTGCAGGTTTGCATCCTTTATCACAAAACCAAGTAATTAATAGTTCAGCCTGAGTGTTTCACAACTTTTGTGCAGCTCTGTAGATCCAACTGGAAAGTACTATAGGAACAGCTTGAGAGGCATATGTGGGTTTATTCCCTTTCGCTACCTCCATTCTCATCAGACATATTTCTACCAGTCAATTGGACTTTGCATGGTAAGGATGTCATTAAAGTAGAGTAAAATCAATGAAAGAACCAAGCTTGCTTTTTTTTTCCCCTACAAACACTGCCCTGAAAATCTCTTAGTTTCTGCCTTAAAATGACAAAACAAATCTTGCCTAGTACTGATGGGTTGTTTAAAACCATGAGAAGGCATGAAACACAATTATTTTTCTATCACAATTAATTTTCCCCAGATAAGCATCTTTCACCACAGTTTGCAGTCCACCCGAGGAGCCCCCAGGCTGTGCTCCTGGTTTTAGTCACGAGTGCATGCATGGGCTGTGGGAGGAGATAACGGTGTGGTCTGAGTGCTCTGTTTGAGAATACCTCAACATCAGCACTGCAATAAACCTCACTGCATGTTTGAATAGAGGCCAGGGCTTCTGGGTCTCCCCTGTCCCCCTGGGGTGGTGCAGCTCTGTTGG
>JAWWMO010000083.1:63168787-63178419 GCA_035047845.1 Dendrocincla fuliginosa
AAGCTGCCGACCCCAGGCATGGTTTGGGCAGATCTGAGGCGCTCAGGCTGAGCGTGGTTGCCACTTGCTGAAATTCCATATGGGTGGCTTGCTACATGTCTGCAATAAAACCCCCGGTGCAATAAACGGAGAAAAAAAATATATAAAAGTTTAAATTTTATTGGGTGTAAAGCTCTTAAAGAACTGCTGTTCACAAAGAGTATAAAGATTGCTGAGTCTCAGTGTACATACCCCTACTAAAACGTGTTAGTCCTGCTGTTTTCTTTCTTTAACTGTAGCAATTTGCCTTCTTGCTGTTCTATAATCCTTGCTCTTACCAGCATGGAGGGCTCGCAACCTGTTTCCACCTGTGGGCACCTGGGAGAGGCTGTCTGGCCTTCCGAGGCAGGTGGGGAGGTGCTTGGAGACCCCCAAGGTTGGTATTGTTGTGGAAGGATTCCTTCTTGCTAAACAGTGTGAGTAGGGGGAGGAGAGGGAAAACAAATGGGAATAAACTATCACATAAACAGTCTTAAGTCACAGTGTTTGCTGCTAACAGATGCATTTAGGTAAATGCTGTTACCTCAAGAGGTGTTATCTTCTGGGGATCCTTATCATAATTTTGTTTTAAATCTGAACAGCTGTTGTTTAACTACCACAGACCACAATTTATCTACAGCTTGAGGCCATAAAGGTACCTTTATTACACTCTTTCTTTTTTTTTCCTTCCATTTGATTTAATTTCAGTGTGTCTGACACCAAAATGCTATATACAATTTGCATATTACAATATGCACTATTGCAGATTCCATACACTGCTAAATGGGAAAATCGGAGCAGAATGGTAAATGGGGAAAGCTTGCAATGACAAATAAAAGAGGAAGATGAGCTCCCATGTTTCATTTACATGTAAAATATTCTGACAATAGTTGTTTCCCCAAGAACAAAGAGCTGGTTTTTCTAGGGTGACTGGTTTATGATGGCTGCAAGAAAAAAAAAAAAGGATGTTTTTTTTGGCACTGGAACAGAAGCATGCTTATCTGAATTGAGCCCTGGGGCTTGCCATATATTTGGAATAAAACTTAAGTCTTACTTAAGGAACCAACAAATACAGATGCACAAACCATGGTGTACTAGGACTGAAAATCACCTCTCTGGGCAAAGTCCTGAAAAGTACTTTAGCAAAGGTAGTTTTGTTCTGAGACACCTCGTTGTTTGCAGTTATCTCTGAAGTTTACTAAGGGATGCAGGGAGGAGAGGTGTTGCAGGTGTTGTGTAGTGTGTGGTGTGCCTGGGAAACTGTGCTTCTTATTGGGGATCCTTCTAATCTTTACATCTCTGGGTCTGGTGAACCAAGTGGAGCCTTCCCAGCCCTAGGTTACTGCTTCCAGTCCTGGAAAGTAATCTGTATATGCAGACTTGAGTTTCAAACTGCCCTGCTGCAGAAAAGGTGCACAGCTCTCTCTGTACCCCTTTTCCTTGCGGAGGCAGGAGGTCTTTGCCTCCAGAGTTGTCAGCCCAGCAGCTTTCACCAGCACAAAAATTGTGGTAAGAAATCCCCCCAAATGTAAAACTTTAAATAAGAATTTGAGTTTGAATAACCCTTAACATTTCACTCAAACCTCCAGGGTTTTGCTTAATATTAGTTTTTCATCGAATAAATAGTAGTAATAACACTTGAATTACATCCAGAATGGCTCGATGACAGAAAGCATGTCTTGCCACCTTTACTCCCCTGTTTCCTCCATCCTAGACATAAATGTGAAAGCTGTATGTGTCTCTGTGAGCAGGGCTGTTGTTGTTGAACTGTTTTCCTAAGTGTAGAATACATTAATCTGTTGGCACTTATCAAAAAATAATTATACCATAACTCAGCTTCTAATTGACCTTTTGTACTTGGGCATCCATCAAGTAACATGAGACTTCAGCTTGACTTTTCAAGGACAGTGTGGAGAAAACCACCTGGTGAAGGGGGAATTGGTCTGCGGTGTATGTGACCACTTGGTAACTATCCCTCAATACCACTCATGGATGCTGTTGGTGATCAAGCTATGTGATGATCCCAGAAGCCCAACATTTATTTTTGTTACTGAAATCTGTCCTAGCCAATTTAATCTCTGAGTAGAAATTTCCCCATCTTGTGTCCTTTAGGTATTGTGCAGGGCTTAGTGTCTTGCAAATGAACAGTAATGGGTTTTATTAAAGTACGTGCAGGTATGAACCAGTGGCTAATGTCTCTTGTATAATATTACCCCTGAAAGTACAACTCCACAAAGAATACTGTCTAGAATTACAGGGCAAGAGCAAGTCAACAGTTAATTGGCTGTGCTGTAATTACTTCTAGATGCATAATGTGCAATACTTAAAGGACCTGTAGAAGTGGCATACAAATTTCACAGTGGTCTCTTGGTACTCTATCATGTGTGGAGGATTTTGGTAGTCTCTGTAGATCTTGAGATTAATGGTACTGTTATAATTTATTCCTACTCTGATATTTTAAAATACTCTGTGTGGGTGATTTTTTTTATTTTGTTTTCCTCTTAAAGACAGGCATATGTATTTTTTTTTTAAAAAAAATGTTTCAAATGCTAGAGTTAAAAATAGAACAGATGCTGTTCAAAGGCTCTGTCATTCTTTGCTGGGGTGGATGTGGTTCCACTTGCTTTTCCTTTTTTTTTTTTTTTTTTTTTTTTTTGCTTGGAGTGGCTCACACTTCTGATGGTGTGTGGCAGCCTCAGGTAGTGTACTGTGGTACCATAAGCCAGGGGGCTGCAGACCTGACAAAGGTCCAGCTGAATATGAACAGAGAGACAGATGTGGTCTCTGAATATCTGGCACCAATTGCCCCCACCTTTAACTCCAGGATGCACAAGTTATAATTTCTGAGTGTATGGGATTACTGTTTGGCTCATATTGGGCAAAAATCTGAAACACCCAAGAGCTGTGCATGTGGGAATATGGATGAGATATCTAGAAACAAGGCCAGGCAACAATAAATTCTTGACCTGGCTGTGTCTCATGATTTCAACAGTCCCCAGAGCTGTGGCTCTTTGGATGTTATCCAAGCCTCTGAAGTCAACCATAATCTTTCCCACTGCAGCTGTGAAAAGACCCTGAGATTTGGTGGCACAATGAGCACATTTCAGGGCTGCTGAAATCATACTTGGGAAGGAGGCTTGGAGGGACTTGTGTGTATGTGAGGTTTGTATGTGCCTGGTTCACTCATCTTGAGTGATGTGGATACAGAAGTTACAGCGAGGCTTTATAATATGGACTTTGGAATCCCCAGAATGCCATTTGTATTTTACCTTATTAAATATGGAAATCATGTCAAAGGTAAATGTCAAGGGGCTATAAAATTACCCTTCTTATCTCCTGTACATTTATCAGTTGATAAATGGAAAGAAGCTGCTGCCAAAATAACTGTGAATGAATAATTTATAAATGACTGATGCATCGTGTATGTTGTTTCAGGCAGAAAACAGTAGGACATCAATAATCAAAAGAAGTTGGATTAATTTAGCAGTATTTTGCTGTTAATATTTTTATCTAAATGCTGCAGTCTGGACCTTTGTCGTGAGAGCCTTCTGTTTGTCGCTAAGGACTGATCCACGGATCACTGAAATCAATAGGAGTCAGCTGTTTACTTCAGCAGGCTGTGAATCAAATTTATAATATGCATATATAGCTTTTTCCCCCCCCTGCTTTTATAGTGTTCTGAATTTGAATTTCTTTAGCATTGTGCGCCTTAGCATGGAATTTGGTTCAGATGTTTCCTCCTTCCCCACTTCCCTGTGGGCTGAATGTCACAGGCAAGAAATTTGGAGAACCTGATGGAACGAGGATGGGGGAAAGGTGCCTACCAAAAGAGATGTGTATTTTCCCTTATTTTTCAGTTCCTTTGTTTTTGTTCACACAGGGAAAACTGATTTCTTACAAATTAGATTCCAACCTTTTTTTCCCCCCCCAGCATCTATTTTTCACACGCCTTCCCCCAAACAGATAACATTGGAAAGATTTTTGGCACTGGCCATTGTGTATAAGGTTAAACACTGAAGAGGTGAACTAGATTCTTTCTTCCTGTTCTCTTCCATGTGATTTAAATATGGCCCATTTTGCCCATCACATGACAGAGCTGCCAGAGATTGCCTCAAGCTAGTTTATGGCTTTAACTAAAGGTCATTTTAGGGGGGGAAAAATATCCCATGGAGCAGGGGGAGGAGACAAATGTATTTAAAAAAAATACATTAAAATGGATTTTAAGCCTTCATTCTGAAGAATACAAATGAAAAGGAGAAGCTGCCATTATATTGTAATGAGTCGGGGGGGGGAATAAAACCACCACCAATGATAATAAACTCTCCCTCTGCACAGCACAATGCCTGACGACAGAAGGGTGTGCAAAGCAATTGCCTGGATTTCGGTCTACAGCTTTCTCTACCTGACCTAGATATCTGGCTAGCAGTTCACCACTGCAGAAAATGCCCTACTGCAAAACTCCTACCCCACTGGCTGCTAATAAGAGCAATTCTCACATCCGTAGCACTACATCCATCCTCACCATGTAATTGGTCTGGCTCTCCCAGCTAGCTGCCACTCCTCCTGTAGGCCCACACTGGGAAGAGAAATCCCAGACCTCCTGAGGGCTGAGGGGCTCCAAAACTGTGCTATGTTATCAACAGCTACATGGTTAGCTAACTGCTGTGACTAAATGGAGATTGGGAAGCACTGCAGGCAAGGGATGAAAAGTGATGCCCTCCCATAGCACAATGCTGATATGCAGAATTGGCCAAAACAACAAAACTTCACAGACAGTGCAGCAGAAGGCATTGGCTCTCTTGTTTGGGCATTTTATTACCTGGAGCTAAATGTGCAGAGAAGGGAGATAATGAAGTACTTGACTAATTCAGTGTGATCCAGCTGGCTAAGCCAGAGGGGTTGTAGTGCAGGAAAAGCTACAGAACTCACTGCTAGCCATTTTCCCTTGATACCTGTGAAGCCAAAACAAAGAAGTGCAGAGATCAAAAAGCACAGCAATATCAATATCAGGAAAGGGGAGGGGGACAACAAAAAGGGAGGAGAAACCTCTAAGATTGCCCCCCCTTCTCCCTTCTGCTCTCTATCTAGTGATGGGGGGAGGGGAAGGTTATTTTCATTTGCCTCATGCTAACTTCTAATCTATTTGAGAAATTCATCAAATTCTCAAATGTTTAGTGCCGTGTATGCCACAATTCTCAATGCCAGGTTAATTTTTTTAATTTTACCTACCATTTGTGCTTGTGGGGGGGGCTGGGAGGAGGAAAGACGGGTTTTTTTAACGCAGGCTTGTGCATGGTAGTGTGTTCAAAAACTCATATTCCCCCCTGCCCCCTTTTACACAGCCTAAAAGGCAAGATAAACCATACAATTCTTATGCAGATGCAAATGAGAAAATGAAAAGTGAATATTTGTCTCCCCAGCTCCTGGGCATTGGTGTGGTTTTTTTGCTGCTGTGTGTGGGATTTTTTTTTACCCAGTTATTTAAGTACACAAGACACATTGCTCCCTCTGTCTCTTCCCCTTCCCTGACTGCTCATCACCCTCATCCTATGGAGTGCAATGCAAGTCCAGCTGCACCAACAAGCTGTTGCCCAAACTAGAGCGTAGTGCTTGTAAAAAGCTGGTAGTAAGTAAAAGCAGTTACTTTATTAAATATACAAGGCCAAACTTCATACCTGATGTAACATAGATGCAATGCCATGAAAGAAATGGAGAAATATCCACCTCCACCAAGGCTGAATTTAGCTCACGGTTCTCCCGTCATGGCTGCCAGGGAATGAATCACTGCTGACCAGTCAGCCTGCCAGCCGCTGTTCACACAGTTTTTATTTATTTATTTTAATTTGAAGACAGGCAGACACTATGCATCATTCCGAGATGAGCGTCACAAACATGCTTTGCAGGAAAGGCGACCACAGCAGACTGCCAATGCTCTTCCAGTGCCAATTACAGTGATGGTTTAATCGTAAAAGCAGATTCATTAAAATGGGATCAGCGCCAAGGCATTTGTGATTTGGAAGCTTGGGCTAACTTTTGATAGTGATCATCAGGGGCAGCTGATGTGACATCACGCTGCAACCCTCTGACTCATATTTTTAATGGACCACATGCCTTTGCTTGATCATTTTGCTGCTAGAGTTAGCTTGGCGTTAACTCAAGAGGCAGAAACACGAGCAACCAAACTGGAAGATGTGTTGAGAGTTTGCAGTTGTCATGGAAATCAGGGGGCTGGTGCTTACCACTCATCTGAAATGCAAGTCCACATTTGCTCCTTTCAGCCTGGAAGCTAACAAAAAGGACTAGAGGTGGCTACTCTCACAATGTTGATTTGAAAATATGGGAAGCTCTTTTTAGGGTAATGTCCAAGTTTTTCAGAAATATTTTTCTCTCAGAAAATATTTTCAGCTTTGGAAAAATACAGCTTTCCTGCACCTGGCCCAGTTTTTTTCCCATATGGTGGTGGTGTGGCCAAAAACTCTCTCACAAGATCTCACAAAGGGCATTTCAGGGCATTAGCAGTGATGGGCAAATGTGAAGTGCTGACTTGTGATTGGGCTCTGTCGTCATGGTACAAGTTGGGATTTCACTGTAGGCGATGCATGTATTGGACTCCTTTGGAATGAGAGCAGCTTGTACTCTTCATAAGAGAATATGGAGGTTACAAGATGGTTTTGTGTTGCCTAACTGAGCTGTTCCATGTGATGCAGATTAGCTGATTCTCATAAATAACTCAGGAATTCAGAAAGTCATTACAGCCTGACCTAGCCACCTTCTGTATCAATACATCTATCAATAATGGTGATGAAAATTATTAAGACAAAGCCTCTTAAGGCACTACTGGATTTAGTGATGTGGGGAGAACAGGAATGTACTTGTCCCTGGAGGAACAATAACTTGGAGCTATGCAGTGTTTAGGGAAAAAAAAAAAAACAAAAACAAACAACCCCAAACAACTTTGTCCTCCTGCTGCTGAGGAACTGGGTATGATGCTGACCGAAGAATATATATGTGTGCATGTACATGCATTACAGTAGCTCTCTGCTGATGTTTTGTGCTGTATTGCTATAGCTGACAAACTATAACCTCATGAAGATGATATATTTCAGAGTAGAGTCCTACCAGGACAGAGCTGTGACCATGATCACTCCTGCACTTAGAATGCTTGGCTTTGCAGCCTTCACATTAGTATATCCAGAAATCTGACTGGGAATTACTGCCATATTTTAAACCCTAGCTCTGACACTGTAAGTCTTCAGTGAAGTGTTTTAATAGGAGGTGGTTAGGCGGCATCACACAATCTGCTGTTGAGATGGTGTCTGACTTAAAGGTCTCAGGTACAAGTAGGAACCTATGTAGCTGCTAAACTTGTGGGAATGTTCAACAGAATAAAGTGTGTGTATGTGCTGTAAGGGTCAGCATGGTACATGGAGTCATTCAGGCAACTTAAACCCAAAATTAAGTTATGCTTAAATCCTCTTCTGCAAACAGTAGAGGTGCATAGATTTCCTTAGGCACATTAAGCATCCTGTCTCTGCCTACTGGAATGATTTTATACTTAAGTAATGATAAAAGCTTTAGGCTAGTTTTTATTCAGGTTTTTTTCCCCCCTTTTTTATTTTCCCCTTTCCAAATGTAGTTTTTAGCAAAGTTTGTTGCAATACAAATCACATAGTCAATACTGGTAAATGGTCTGGAGAGTGTCATATGAGGAGCAGCTGAGGGAGCTGGGGTTGTTTAGCCTGAAGAAAAGGAGGCTCAGGGGAGACTTTACCACTGTACAATTCCCTGAAAGAAGGCTGTAGCATTCTGGGGAATCAGCCTCCTCTCTCAGGCAATGGAAGAGGACATAGTCTCAAGCTGTACCAGGGGAGAGGTTCATGTTGGAAGTTCAAGAAGAGATTTTTCACTGATAGGGTGGTCAGGCATTGGAATGGGCTGGCCAGGAATAGTCATCCTGGCAAGTGTTCAAGAAATGACTGGACATGGCACTTAATGCTGTGGTTTAGTTGACATAGTGGTGTTTGGTCACAGGTTGGACTCTGTGGTCTTGAAGGTCTTTTCCAACCTTAATGGTCACATGATTTTAATGAGGATTGAAAGTCAGATCATAATGACTAGAATCACTTGGCAACCATTAAAGGGATGGAGTTGAGGAAGGGAGAGATTGTGTTACCAAACTCCTCCCTCAACACAGCTTTCTTTACTGTCCCTTGCAATTCGGAAGCACAGTGAGTCCTGGCATATGCAGCTTGCTCGAAGGTCTGTTTCAGAGACGTGGCCTCCATTTCCCTCTAAACATTTTACAACTGCTTTGCTGTTGCAGGAGAATGCACTCAGCTACTGCTGGAACAAAAATCTATTGAGCGTGATGCCATGTTTGTTGTAAGGAAACACGCCTGGCTCCTTTAGCCTTGCTTGCTCTTCTGGGCAAGATATTCCCCCTCTCCCTGACAGTGTGAACCATATTCAAATTCTTGCTTGGCACCTGGGGAGGCAGTGGGGAGAGTGAAGGGGAACTGCTGGCCACAGAGGCCGTGTGTTCCTGGGTCACCCAAGGACTCACAGGGGTCAGGCAGGCATCAGTCGGATAAAATCTGTGTGTGCCCTGCCTTGTGCCTCTAAATGTTACACTCATGTTTAAATAACTCACAGGTCAGTTGTTTTTCTATTTTGAGCGCACAGCAAACCAGGCTGAGGCAGCTTGTAAAACGAGTGACTAATTTCCAGGGTTTTTTTTCTTTCCACTCTTCCTGCAGCCTGTTTCCCTGAAGGTGGTCATGGGGCAGCCTTGCCCTGGTGGCTGGAGATCAGCAAGCGGGGAAAACAGAAAATCATAGTTTCTGCCTGTGCAGGCCTGGTGGAGGCTATGTCTCTACATGGGCTGTGTTTTGGGGTTCTGGGGCATGAGGAGATATTTTCCCCCAGTACCCAAAAGCTGGTGGGAGCCTCCTGCATCTTTTGGCCAGGGAAGATTTCTGGAAGCAGGGCTAGTGTTGTGACTCCTGGTGAGGTGTCCACCACAGCTTCTAGTGAGAAGAGAAGCAGATAAAAAGGAAGGGAGGGCAGTCAGCATGGATGCATGTGGGATCTTCAGTGGCTTTGCTGCTTCTGCCTTTGCTGCAGCCGCTGCTTGAAAGGTTTTTTTCCTACTTATGGTGGCAGAGTGCCTGAGGGGCAGTGGGACACCCCTGCTTTGGCAGAGGGCTCCAGCTGTAGCTGCAGCTCTTCAGCAGAAGGGAAGAGGAGGGGGGTGAGTGGAGAAAGCATCAGGGCCAATTCCTGGGAGCACATGCACCGGTTTAGACCTTTCCTCCCTTCACTGTAACCTCTGTCTTCCAGCCATGGCTGCCTGCTCGCATTAATTACTCCTCACTCCCTAGATGCATTCTTTTTGAGCCACCTTTAGGGTTCAGAGTGCAGAAACCAACTGACCAGGGTTGAAAGCAATTAACAAACAGGTTATTTTAAATTAACAGCTTCTTTTAACCAGCTGTCCAGAACTGCTTTGTTTATCTACAGCAAAATTAGAAAGGCAATGCACCTCAGTGAAAAGATGGATTGGGATTTCTTTTGTTATTGTGCTGACTTTTGCTTTTTTCCTTCCACCACCACCA
>JAWWMO010000083.1:63178519-63204806 GCA_035047845.1 Dendrocincla fuliginosa
CACCACCCCCCCCCCCCCCAACAGCTTTAAACTTGTGCCAATTTAATACTAAGCACTTCCAGCTTGGATTTAAAAGGGGTGTTGAAATATACTGACTGCCTAAATGGATTGTCAGTGGCATAGAATATTGAGAAAGAGCAGTCCTTTTACTTCCATTGGCTATCTTGCACTGCATCAGGATGAGTTTGCTTGTGAATGGCATATTGAGATGCCAGTGCTTTCTTGAGGGACTGAATATTTTTTTTCCTCCTTGTCTTGCCTTCCCTCTTCACACAGATGCTTTGTTATGTGGATGCTTACTGACTTCACTGTTTTGTGAGGCGCTGGATTTGCAGACAGGAGTGGGCTCAGCCCCTACCCTGAGCCCAGCCAGGAGCCATGAGGACAGTGCAAAGCTGATCCCAGGCTTTGATTCCTGCAGGAGCCTATTAGCTTGACCTGGGTGCTCTGAAGACTTTTACTATTTTCTGATCAGCAAAGAGCAGGGAGTGATCAATCTGTTCTCAAAAACAGTGCTTTTTAATAAGTTAAACCTTCTAATACTGCCAGGAATCTTCTCTTTTCTATGGGTTTTAATGTTAGGACAACCTTACTTCCAAGGATGTTATGAGGAGGAGCTTGCACTAGTCATCTTGAGGCTCTCAATCAGCATACACTGGCCTTGGTTGTCCACCTTAACTCAATAATATGCTGCCTTATGCAGTTTCTAAGCCTATAAACCCTGCTATGTTGGGTTGAATTTTGGCAATAGGGCAGTACAAGGTCATCCTGATTGATTGATCTCAGCCTTGAGGAATGTTGCCCAACAGTTTAGCCCAGGCCTACTCCTTAATTTTTCTTCCCCAAATTTTACTAGAATTCTGTTTTGCAATGTTAAACAAGTTTTCTTACTCTTGGGTGCATCTGCTTTTCAGACTTTGTTGTTGTGCTTTTCTTAGCTATTGTGTGAGCCAGAAACAATTCTCAGGGGGCAGCTGGACACTAACACAGGACAGCAGTTCTGGAAATAATTGTCCCATCAATGTTAACACCCTTCCAAGTCAGACTTGGTAATTCTCAAAGTAAGGCTTGACTGCTTTGGGTGCAAAAGTGAGCAGGTTTGCCTAGCCTAACCTCAGCAATCAATTATTTTGTCTCAGCTTCTTGAATTGTGCTAACTTTTTTATAAGAGAATGTCTGGTTTGCTTTTTTCCTTTTATTTTTTTCCTTTTTGTCGGCTTTTCATCTTCCTTGGTTGGTTATGCTAGCCCTCCAAGCTATTCTGTGGCTGTTTTGTATGAACTCCCTCCAAACTGCCATTAGTTTTTGTTTACACAAAACACAGAATTGAGCATGTTTTTTCCGTAGTAGACTGCACCCGATCAATATAGATAAAAACCATTACTTCCCTGTTACTTGCTGTCTCTGCATATGCAGCCTAAAATTGCGGTGACCTTTTTTGCTGTCAGACTGCATTGTGGACTCATGTCTAATTTACTATCTGCTACTGACCCTCAGTCTCTCCTACCCATTGCTGCTTTCTAGGTTTGTGTGGTCTGGAAGTTTTTTTTTTCTTTTTATTAGGAAAAAACATAGCTGTATTGTCATTTTTTCCAAGTTGAATTTCATCTTGAAAATTTTCTGCTTGCAGGTTCAGTCTCCCCACTGAGAGCTGTGTCTCTGTCCTTACTAGTTTTCTGGCTCTTGTGGATTTTTTGGTCTCTGGAAATTTAATTCAAAGATATTTCAGCCTTTTAATGTGATTCCATGTAGAAAAAATGAAAGATTGCACTGCCCTTACATATGTTATGTCTTGTTGCAAATTTTCTGTTTGCATCTGTTATGTATATACATCATTAGTATACTTAGCAAGTGCTGATAAATGGAAACTGAGTGACAGGTAACTTCTGGAGAGGTGACTTGTTGGGTGTGTGATAGCTGAAAGCCTTTGGGTGGGTGAGATCACCTGTAGCAATGTAAAAGAGGAGGAGACAAGCAGGGCAGCATGCTGGAGGACAGAAATCCAGAGGTCTGGCATGGAACTACAAAGTCATGCTGAAAGACAAACCAGAATGCTTATGGAAAGACAGGGAAGTATGAAGCAGCTCACAGTGATGGAGAGAAATGTTTAGGTAAATGGAGAAGCCTTATCTGTTGTGTGTTTTTAATTCAGTGTTTGCTGACGCAGTGCCTACCTCAAAGTGAAGACAAGGCAGTGTGATTTTAACATGGGGCAGACACCCATCCTTATGTGCTTTCACTGACTTATTTGGCTTCTGTGTCAAGTCGACTTTGCTTTCCACAGCACAGCCTCTCTTCTGGAGGGAAGACAGGGGTACCATGGGTTATGAGGTATCCCAATTTCCTTTCCAAAAAAACCATGGGGAAAAGGAAATGATTTTCACAATGAAAAGGATATATTATTCTATATGAGTAAACCAGGCATTGAATATATGGGTTCATTTGAACCCTGCATGGATACTGGGAAGTTTCAGGAGTCTCCTTCTGAGTCAGTAATGGGGAGGGGAGAACAGTCTCCAAATAACTGTGATCTGAACTAATTTAAGTTCTTGCAGCTCTAATAATATGAAATTTGTAGTTAAATATGAGTATCAAGATGAGAGAAGCTAGAACTTGAAAGTTTTAATTCAGCAGTTTAGCAAATGACAGATGTTCTCACTGATTTTCTGGCAGTGCTCAGATTAAAAATTGTTGACTGAGCTAGGAAAAAAATTGACCTCGCATTGTTATCTTGGGGAAGTTATGGTCACTGTGTGTTAGCTCAGGTTCTAGTCACAAGAGTGCAAATTACTCCAGCTTTATGCTTGACACGTCAGTTTGACTCTTCATCTGCCTGCTATTAAGGTCAGTGATACTAAACTGGAGGGTCTGTGGCCAGTGCAGTAGCTTCAGCAGTAACACTGTGCATAATGAATGTTTATGTGAAACATGCTCATGTTATCAATTAGTTAGGGTTTGCTTCTCTGGCTTTGCTTCATATTGTTACCACTGTGCAAATTTGACAAGCAGTGCTGTAAACAACAACAACAACAAAAAACCCAACAAAAACAAACCCAAAAAAACCCAAAACAAGCAACAAAAAAGGCATTATTGAAAAACAATGAGAGAGTTAGGAAAAGGAAGGCATTGTCGTAAGTCTGGACTTTTAGTGTTCCCCAGAAATTCCTAATGGTGTGGAAAAAAAGGACTGTGATCTTAAGTAAGACTGATTTTTGGGAGGTCAATATCTGCTCAGTGTTTTCTGAATTGCCAAAGCTATCCTACTTCACAGAATACGAAGGGCCCTGGACAGTAGCATGTGGTGTACGTGCCATTTGCATGCCAAGAGTGTTAAGATCAAGGGCTGGAGAAACTACTCTTTCAGTTTGGTTTCTTTTTGTCTCTGTTACAGAAAAAAAGGGGCTGACTTCATCCTGGGTGCCACTCTATCAATATTTTCTGTACCTGAAGATATCTGTCCCATCTTCTTGAGCTGCCACTCCTGAATAATTTAATGGAGATGTCTACACCTGTGTGTCAAGGTGTCTGATGAGAGACACAATGTGCAATCAGGCAGAACTGAGACAGTGCTGTGGCACTGTGTGTCAACTGTTGGGTTATTGCCTGATCCAGTGCCTAGTTAGCATCTTCCTGCCTTCCCCAGCAAATTTTTGGATCAGATTTGCATAGAGGTTGGAGAGTTCTGTGCGAGCTTTGAAAGAAGAAGGGAGTTAAATTAGGAGGCATTTTTTTTTTTTTGAAAGTAGATTTCAAATGTTTTCTTCCAGTTTGTAAGATGCACGTGTGTGACTGAAGTTTGGGGTGTCCAGCCCCGTTAATAGTAGGTATCCTAAGACCATAAATACCATTAATGATTCTGCAAGGCAAGGTTCTTATAACATGGCCTAATTTTGATCTCATTTATTCCTGATGTTGGACTGCTTATGTTCTGAGGAGGTTGCTGATTTACTCTGGAGTAAATAGTAGCAGAATTAATTCCAGCTGTCTGTGTGATACATTGGGATACACAATGGGATGTAATGCCTGAATGAGAGATTTTGGTTACTGAAACTATACTTTGTACATGACTGATTATGGACATTGTCCCTCACAGCCTGTGCCTGGGAAGGGTACAAGATCCATTTTCATGTAAAGTGTGTGACTTGTACCAAATTATTGCAGGTAGATTTATGGTACAGACAAGAGACTGAAAGGAAACAGTATGTCAGAAATGAATTAGAAGTCAAGAAGGAAAAAGAAATGTAAAACACTTGGGCAGCCTGTATCTTCTTAATATTTCAAATAGAGAAATCATATTTCACTTGCTCAGGGCCTTGTTCTAGGGGAGGTACTCAAACCAATTCTTAAATTTAACATGGGCACATAGGTACTTGAAGCACAACTTCCTGGGATTGGGTTTAAGATTTAAGTGGAATGGTGCCAGCAGTATGCTTTCTTTTTATCATCTGCAAACAGCAGTTATTAAGGCATAATTCATATTTCTTTAATCTCTTGTATTTAAACACTTGAAAAATGCACAAGCTTTATTTCATGGGGTAATTACATGGCAAGTACTACTGACAGGAACAGAGATGACCCAAAATATCTTCTCAGATTAAGAGTAAAACCTTATTGCAAGTGTTTGTGAGAATTAGGCAGGCTGAGTTTTGTTGTTATGGATAACTGTGGAAAATTGAATTTCAAGCTGATATTTTTATAAGATGGAGCACATCATCTTAGCAGCACATAAGGAGCTAAAAGAACCAATTCTGCACAGTTGGAACCACTCATGTATTTTATATATTATTTTTTGTGAAAACATAAACCAAAATGCAAACAAATTCTGAAGATCTATAGTGAAGAAGACTACCAAGGGAGAATCAGCTCCTCTGCAGTAAATTTTACAGTGGTCCTTTTACTAATGGAAATCATATGCCTAAACCAAGACCAGGGAAAGGAATTTCATCTCATATGTTCAAGTTCATTTTATTTATGACCTCTGTTATAGATATTCAGGCCCTATTTCCTAATGTAATATGTTGCTTCAATTGCATACCAATGACATCTACTTGCCGTATTTGTGACAAATTGCAGTGAGTGGAATTCAAGAATTCATTCCCTGATTATTACATGGAACATCCAAAAAGCAAACATTATCAATATGAAGAGCATATATATGTTTGCACTATATGTTCTGGGAGTTGTGGATGTGAGCAGGTCTTTTTCTCTCCAAAAGCTCTCTTAAGCCATCCCAGATCAGTCCCACTGGGTAAGAGGTGTGGATGGAGCTACAATAGAGCTACAATACCATGAACCTACTGGCCAGGATGCAGCAGCTTACCAGTTTGAGAGTGTTTGTCAGAAAGACTGAATTATGACTGAATTTTAACTGAATGGAAACATCAGCCTGAGTCTTTCCCTCCTGCCCAGCTGTTGCATTTTATGAAATGTGTAGGAATGCAATGATCCCTGGCACATCAGCTTCTCTTTTGGATTTGGTGAAACTGGGTCTGAGTTAGCGTATAGGGGGGGAAATGAGACAAGATTTGGCAGACAGGCAAAGTGACTTCTTTCTCTTCTCAAAGAAAATGTACAGATTATTTTATTTTTTGATTTTCCCCGAGCTGTGGTGTGCTAAGGAAGTCATGATGATAGAAATGCTAAAAAGGTATCACTCCTGTTTATTCACTGTAAATGATTCTCTTGACTTAAGTCAGAACATAATGCGCTTGAACGACTGCACCTCCCACGCTGTGCTGCTCTGAGTGGAAATAGGCTTGCAGGAGATGTTCTGCTTTCCCAGTTTCATTTTCTCTTCTAAGTGCAAGCCTTTGTTAAATCTAGGAACTGTTGTAGACTGTTTTTATGAAGGATCATAAGAAGTTAGGGTTTGCAGAGGCCAATTAGTTCTGCTCCATCTCTCTGCTAGTGCAGAGTTGTAGTATACAAAGTAATTTCTCGTGCTCTGTCTAGCTAATTTTTAACATAGGCATGTAGTGTTTTCCCAGTTCAACAAAAGTCTTTTCCCCTGATATTCAGCCAAAAATGTTCTCTTTCTTGCTTTTATCCCATGACCCCTTGTTATACAGCCATGTACCATGCTCAGGAACTTGATTTGCTTTTTGGTGTTCACAGCATGTAGGTGCATGTGGAGGGTTGTTGTATTTTGGCTGTATAGTGTTCCTTTTTAGAAAAAGGAAGGCAGAAATACACACCACTGAACCCCTACAATGTGCTGTGCAATCAGTTACACTGCTTGGAGGAGCACTGGTGGCAGACTTTGAAGGATTAACAAGTCACTTTGTTGCAATGAGCTGCTTTTCTTCATGTATTATACCATGTTCTCCTCACCCCTGTGCTCACAGTAGGAGCCAGGCTTTTTGTAGCCTCTCCTTATTTGAATTCTTTCTCTTTTAGCTACCCAACTCCATAATAAACTGTAACAAGGCAAAGATGTACACGTAGTAAATCGCTTCTTTTGGCAGAGAAGGAAAGTTTGTACTTTCTTTCATAATCCTTTTTTACATATTCCAAATTAATTCGTTTCAACAGCTTTTTCCCCCTGTGTCTTTCTTTCTTTTTTCCTTTTTTCCCCTCTTTTTTTTCTTTTTAAATGAAGCTATTGTCTGTCACCCTGAAGAACTGCTGTCCCATACACATTGTGCTGAAGATATCTGCTCAGCCTTGCATAACCTGCCTGCTTTCACCAATGTCAGTGCCTCTGCTTGGCATTAAAAGGATATGATCAGAACAAATTTGGGCAAAAACCAGCCTCCACATTTAACACTGACTTAGTTTGCTGTCAAATATCTGAAGAAGACAAACATATGGAAAACTGCTTGGTCTGATTGTTTAACAGAAGATCCTATAAAAAGGAAACAAACCATGCTCATAAAACTACCTTCTCTTCCCTCATGCTCACAAAATGTGCTGTCCTGAGTAACTTTACCATGTATTATTTCTACTTTTTAGGAAAGATCCTCCTCTTACAGTTCTACTGCCTTTACTGTGGTCTGGAAATGGATTAAGCAAGACTGGTTTAGTGTGTATTAAATGAAGAGGGTGAGTCGGGTACCTCTAGTTTAAATCCAAGCCCTAGTCCTCCTCTTGTTTCTTTACCTGTGCAATTATTTTAATGGTGAGAGTTACAAGATGTGTCTGATAAAGGGGAACTGAGCCAGTGGACAAAAGAGAATTGAGAAATGCATCCTCCTACCCACACACCTTGTTTAACTGGGTAAATCTTGCAAAAAACCCTTTTCAGGAAATATTTTGCTGATTCACAGATATTACTGTGAATATTCAAACTGAGTACTGGGTGTCTTGAACACTTCTAAACTGCCTTTCTGAATCTTGGAGATGCTGAGTTTTCACAAGATTCTGCAAGAAATCTGCTTCCCACTTGAATGCAGCATACTTCATTTTTATTACCCTCTGCTGTGAACCCCAAATTTAGCTTGTATTATTACAGACTAAAACAGGTGGTGAACAAAACACATAGTGGTGTGCCTGCTTCATGCCACTGATGTTCCTGGCTGTTTCAGGATCAGCTGAGCCCAAGGTGTCCATCTGGCTATAAAGGTTGATGTGCTGATGCCAGATAGGTGTGGGGAGGCTGCTACAGCTGTCATGTCTTCTCTGTTTTTCAGCACTTAGCAGGGTAAGGTCTTCAAAAGGAAATAAGTATCATGATTCCCATTTTATTGGTACAAAATTGAGGCACAGTGGAAAGTAGAAAGTCAGTGGCCAGACTAGGAATTGCTGTGGAATTCAAGGCCAGTATTACGTGGCAAAAGAGCATGCAGGCTGACCTTTAAAGCTATGAGTGGGTCTAGTGGAGGGCAACAAAGATGACTAGATGGAATGTTTCTTTTGCAAGAAAAGGGTTGCTAATAGCACTTGAATGATCAGCATGGCTTTAAAAGATATCCTAAAAGCCTGCTTCAAAAGTGCAATTCAAAGATCAAATAAAACACTGTCAATTCTGGTCTTCATTTTCTGGTTACAGGCTTAGGTGTTGCAGGTGTTGCATCTGTTTTTGCTTCTGGGATTCCAAAGTTTTCATGTCTTGCTACTGAATACTGAGTTGTTACCCCTTGCAAAATGCTGGCGATTTTAATGTGCTGGGGATTTTAGTGCAGACTTATTTGTCCTTTATAAGGACAAATATAAGAACTGAGAAGCATGAAATGTCTCAGTAGATAAAAGATCATCTGTCCCAGTGCATGCAGCTCATCATTTACCTAAAATCCTTGGACTTGACCGAGAAAAATAGATCTGGTCACATTGCTTGATTTTTAAGATAACCAAGTTGCTGCTGTTCAGAGCTAGGATGTAAATTGCCTTTCTGTAAAGTTTTATCTAAAGCATCAGTGAATGTCACCTTTAGAAGTGACTATCATTTTTCCAGATGATCATATGCCATATAATGATGGATGGTCCAGACACCAGGGAACAGGCTTGCAATTTTTTTGGTGTGCCATCCAGAAGAGGGCCACAAGTGGCACTCTTGGCCATCTATCTAGGCTCCTGGTGTAGTTTTCACAGTCAAACTCAAAGGAAAGGTGATGAGGTCTCTCAAAATGAAGCAGGCATCTAAAAAATAGTGAGTTTCTTGCCGAGCTTGTGAGGAAGTTAAATCCTGACCTGGTGCTTGCATTGCACATCACTTAGGCTGCTGGCCAGATCAATGCCCTCAACTGATGGAGCAGTTAGGAATTTCACCAGGTCCTCAAAGCATTTCCCTCTGCTGATTAGCATTATTTCTGCCTTGTCCAGGTTGAGCAGCAGCCAGCTGGCTTTCTTCCAGAAACCAATTTCTGCCAGACATTGTTTGAGGTTGCCAGCAGCTGTGTCTGGGTCAGGAGGGAAGGAGAGAGAGAGAGCTGGGTGTCATCAGTGCACTGATGGCAGTGCAGCATGTACCGCTTTGTAGATGCCCTGCAGCAGCTGATGAACCAGAGAGGTGGATGGAAGTGAACCTGGTAGGAAAGTCTGAGGATGTGCAGTTGCCCAGCAAAAGATTTGAAAGAGCATGTCATCTCACATGGAGGAGGTGCGGGGGAATGCCCGGAATTTCTTTCTATGGAATTTTTTTTTTGTGCTCACTGATGTGTAAATCTCATAGTGAGCAGGTTGTTCTGGGCAATAGTTTTATTCAGCCAGTGTAAATCCCTGTGGCCTGGGTTGTGAGTGACACTGGTGCTGCTGAGGCAGCAGAATGCAGAGGATGGCGACCTGCTTTCTGAAACACCCCCAGTTTTGGCAGCCTGTTTCAAGCACATTGCAGCCATATGTCAGCCATAGTCTGAGAGCGTGAAGGATGTTTACTAAGTAAAGTGATTTAGGTGTGCAAATGCATGGCTTGATACTACAGGTGCAACCTGTGAATGTATACATTTTATCATATGGCAGTGTGGGTTTGTATTTCTCTTGTAGGGTTTTGAGATATTTGCATCATAGGACATTGCTTGTGTGCTGTTTTAGCTGTTACCTCTATCAAACTGTGCCTGGGAAGGGCTAAACAGTTAATTCCAGGCATTGGAAATGTACCTGGGATATCTTATGACCTTCAGTAAGCTGCAACTGAGCAGGTGACCCTGAGGCACAGGATAACTCAGGAGTTGTCCTGAGGAGAAGGTAGAAATGGGAGAAGCAGTGGTTGGAGCCGGCAGTAACACCTCTCCTTGAGGCATCATTTAAAATGAATACTTTGAACATAAGGCTGAGTCTTACGAGTGGATTAGTACTGTGTAAAATCTGTGAATTCAGCGCAAGCTGCTCCTTTAATGCAATGTCTTTAGGACATGAATTCATTATGATAATGATGTGTTTGGTAAGGAGAAATTCAGAGAGGTTTTTCTCTAGAGTGAGCTGCTAAGAAGAAATGGCATTGTGAGTTTAGTAATCCTTTAAGTTGAGCACCCATAACATATAATTCCCACGTATTTAGAGTTGTTACATACCAACAAAACTGCTGCTAAGGGTCGCACCTGCTTGCTTTACCTGTAGAAGTCCACTGACATTGGATAGCTGGCTGTCCTCCTTATTGGTGTAAAATACTGCCAAAGAAACAAACAGAATTTTCAGGAAATAGTATGGAATAAAATACCTAAAAGTTTTCACATAACTGCACTGTTAAAAAAACTCCACACCCCCCCCCCCAAAAAAAAAAAAAAAAACCAAAACCCAAACAAACCCACCCTCTTAAAAATAACATTTAAGTTCTGCACTTACCTTTTATTAGTGAGACAAAAGCTGCCAAGACACCACCAGTGATAGCTTGTGGACAGCAGGTTTTTCAAATAATGCTTTGGAAAGATGGTATCTTTAAATATATATGTTTGTATTTCAGGCACTACAGGGAAGTGTTATGATTTCAGAGGTTTAGGCTGACTTATAGATACTCAAACTCTGAGTTGCCATCTGACTCTCTTCTTAGAGGGCTTTATGCCTTCTCAGTTTTCTGTGGTATAGCTTATGTTTTAGAAAAAAAAAATCAAACAGCAAATCATATCAATTGAGCCATTTTATTTTAAACTGGCTGGGTGATTTATCCAAACTACTTGATGTTGTTTCTAATTATCTGGGTTTGGTAATATGCAAGTTACTAATGCAGGTTTTCAAAATAATTTTCAAAAAGCGTGGTTGTGGTTTACCACACTGTCAAACAAATGAAAATTTTCCTCAAGATTTCCCTTAAACAAACAAACCCTGGAAATCAATTCTATACCTGAGACTGTAGAGGAAATTCCTGTATTATGTAAAAGGTTGGAGTTTATGTTTATAGTCTTTTGCTGTCTCATGGAGACTGCCAGAGGTATTTTTCTCTTTTTAAATACTAGGCTGCAAGCATTTTAGATTAAGTAATAAAACTTGGGTAAATCTCTAACTTCTGGAATGAGTGTTTACATTTGGTCTAATAGACAGAAAGATTCTGCACTAATCCACTGTCTGGAGGAGGTGTAGGTGTATTGCCTGTGTTCACTTGTGCTTTAAATAGCAATATGATGAAGATGGTTATGTAGGTTTTGAAGTGCCATTGCACACTGAATGCTGCATCAAAACACCTATGGCAGCATTTAAAAAACCAGTCCAACTGGAGCTGTGTTAGCTATTGGTCTGCCAAAAAAATCTCCCCCCCCTCCCCGGTGTTTTTCTTTTCCTTTTTCTGCTTTAGAAAACAAATCAATTGCTTATCTTGTGCTGTATGTCTCAACATGTCCATATCACTGGCCAAATCCAGGGCCACTGCATTCCCCCAGCTTCCATTGAGAGTAGCTGGGAACCAAGTCCTCAGCATCACTCCAGATCAGGTCCTCTTGAGATTTATTGCATTATAATAGAGAATATCTCATTATTATTTAAAGCAGTAGGCCGATTGAGTAATGCACTTGGGCAAATACGGAGTCCTTACTGGGTAATAGAGCATCTGCAATGAGGTTATGATTTTCTCCTGCATTTGTACTGTTGGATTTTACAGCAGTTTAATTTCTCCTTTACTCTGTGAGTTAATTACCAGTGGTTTACTGTAAGTGCTCAGTGTTTGACAGTTAAGTTGTGTGGCTGCATGGGGTCTGATCAGACAAATTGCACAACATATCTCTTGATGGGAGTGTTTCTGTTATTAACCAGCAAGATGGCTGATGGGATCATCGGGGTTTGGGGGTCTTAGGGAGGGGAATATGGAGATACAGCCTTATGCTCATTTAGGGTAATCACAGAAGTTGCTTATCTGCCAGGATTTCGGGGTATTTTGAGCCTAATTTACTGCATAGCTGGCAGATTTTATCCATTTCCTTATATTATTCTCTTTTTGTTTCTTTTGTCAAGAACTAGAAATTGCAAGAGCTTTTTTTTTTCTATGAATGATGTGTCAAGTTTGAAAGGTGAACATGTCTTTTTGTGCTTTATGTTTATTTCTACTTAAATCAATAAGAAAAAAAGCCTACTGTTGAGAAAATTGTCCTTTAAAGTCAGGAACATCTTCTATTGAAAAAGTTGCTGGGGAGCTGATGTGACCAGGTTGCATGTACATCCTGTAAAAATCCAGCTTGAGAGAATTTCAGCTTTTTTCCTGGGCCCCATGGGCTTTTCCCTAGAAACCATAATCCTTATCAAAAAGAGGTTTCTGTGAGACTTCCTGAGTAGATGCAGGCTCAAAAATAGGACTTATATCAAGCTTTATAGTAGGGCTTCATTTTAGCTGTGAAAGGATCTAAGCATCTCCTTCATAGACGTCTATCTAGGGAAAATGACCATATTTATGTATGAAATATACTACATTTAAAAATATTGACTCATAGCATTAATTCAAGGTGATAAAGTCTTTTGCTGTTGAATATTTTACCATTAATAATTACAGTCAGTAATTTGCTCTGGTAGATTTCAGTGTAATTTACACAGTGATCCATCAGCCATTTATAAAAAGCTATGGTTTTCTATGCCAGCTTGGAAGTGTTTTCCCTATGGTGAGACTGACCTAGGAGTTGTGAGGAGTCTTGTTTTCCTAATAGTATGCATCACCACTCATGTGGAGGGTAAAACAAGGCTAATAAAAATGAAGAAATAGAATAAATAGCCTTGATGTTCATGAAAACCTAGGGAAAATTCATGCTCCCAGCCTTGCAGGGTAGTCCTCCCTGTTCTCGTTCTCTCCCTGAGCTGCTGGTGATCCACAACACCAAGGAAGAACATCAGGACCATTACTTGACCTCAGCTGACTTGGGAGAAGCCAGAGTAACTCCTGCCTCCATGTTTCTGCTGGGGAGGGCAGTCCTTGTTTCCCTTTGGAAAATATTTTTTGTCATACCTTAATTTTGAAGATGGTGCCCAGATATGGGTGCTTGGGGTCTTCAAGCAGAAATAAGAGGTTGTGTTGCAATGAGCTGTACCACCAGCACTGGTTACCAAAACGTTAACACTTAGCATATAACAAAGCATTATCTGCTGGCATCTGATGTATTATTAGATTGTATAATATGCTGATGGTACTGACCAAGTCTAGTATGAGAAACAAAACTGGTACATTATGCAATGGGAAGGAGTGTTGCTGGTTGGCATTTTTAACTCTTCAGGGCAAGAGCTACTTTTGTCTTTGCCGGAGACTCATGGCTCCACCATAATTTAGATAATCATAAACACTGTGGCTTGCTACCGTTAGGGAGGTGATTCATTTAGGTTTATTTATTGGAGAATTTTGTTCTGTGTTATATTCCTCTGTCTGTGTTTAAGGGAGTGTTACAGGCTCTTGTTCAGAATGATAGAATGGTTGGGATCATCCAGTCCAATGCCCCTGCCAAGGGAGGGTCATGCAGAGCAGTTTGCAAAGGATCTTGCCCTCATGAATTTTGAGCATTTCCAGAGAAGAAGACTCTACAACTTCTCTGAGCAGCCTGTTCCAGAGCTCTATTATCCTCAATTTTTTCCTCTTATTCGATGAAACTTCCTAGGTTTCAGTTTGCACTTGTTGCCCCCTGTCCTGTCACTGCATACCACTGAAGAGAGTCTGACCCCATCCTCTTAACTTGTGGCCTTAAGATACTTGTGCTTTCTCTTCATGCATCTTGTGAGAGTACATGATACCAAAACCACTTCTGGTAATGTTTCTTTCCTACATTCACTTGAATCCAAAGCTGGACTTGTTTCTTAAGTTTCTTAACTATGCAGCTAATATTTAAGAACTATATTTCTTCCTTGATCATGTGCAGAGAAGAAAATCTGTAAGCTGTGCTGGCATCATATATGTAAATAAGACTATTAATAGTACCAAGATTGAGAATTTATAGTTTTCTTACTTATAAGAAAAACATTGTTCAGGCAGATCCTACATGACTCCTGCAGAGAGCAAATGTGAGTCTGGAAGGCTGCTGGGTTGTGAGCCACAGAAGACAAGGTTGCTTTTTGACAGAAAGAAATATTTTAACAAATCTGCAGCTGCTCAGTTCTTACCTGTATCTGTAGGAGGCTGTAGGAGGTGCCTGTTTGCAGATGGACTGTGGCTATGGAGATGAAATTCACATCCTATTCTGTGGCGGTCCCAACATAAACCCATAAAGGAAGTGAAAGCAAACATGATGGTTTTTTTCCAACTTGTATCTAGCATCCCAAGCTTTTATCTCTCTTCTATTTTCTTATGAAGGCAGTGCCTTTCTTTCAGATTACTCATTTTCTAACATTTCTGTTGCAAATCAATATTATTGATAGCTCTCTCCCAAGCCTAGCTGCATTAGAAAGAGTAAGCTTCTGTAGGAAACTTTGGGTTTGTCCTTCACACAGATTCCAATATCTGGCTGTAGAAGTTCCCTGGTCATAGAGCGAACTGTTTGGATAGGTGGGAGACAGTCCTTTTGTGTCACTGAGAGCCATAATAAGCTTAATATACTGCTTATTGGTAACTATTATGCGAAAAAAATCCCCTTAGTTAATGGAAAGGAAAAAAAGGGATGCTAAAGTGATGCTGCAGTCACTGTGAACTCCTGGCAGGAGATACCTTTGGTGTATCCCTGTAGCCTCATGTTATCCCAGCCTGGGGCAGGGCAAGGGTTGTCCCTCAGCTGTTACCATATTTCACACTCAGAACCTACAGCTTGGGTAACCAGCATCCCTAAGGAGTACAGGAACTCAAGAATAATTCTTTTCATAACCTGCTGAAAATAAGATAGAGGGTAGAGAAAGTGGCATACAGAAAATTAAGGTCCATCCTAAGGAAAGAAAGTGACCTGTTCATAGTGCAGAGGTTGCATTATATACCTGTATGCGTAGTCTGCAAAGCATTGCTTTGTCTTTTGTAATTCTCTGAAGCAACTTGCAAAGTGGAAAAATGGCACAAGAGGCTTTACATTTATAGAGAGTAGGTTTAGATTAGATATTGGGAAGAAATTCTTTCTTATGAGGGTGGTGGGACACTGGAACTGGTGGCCAAGAGAAGCTGTGGATGCCCCACCCCTGGAAGTGTTCAAGGCCAGGTTGTGGAAGGTGCTTAGAGCAACCTGGTCTAGTGGAAGGTGTCATTGTCCATAGCAGGAAGGTTGGAACTAGATGACCTTTATGGTCTCTTCCAACCCAAACTACTCTATGATTCTGTGAACTGTGTATGAAAACACTGCAAGTTATGGCCCAGAGAAGGGAAAAGAATGAAGAGATACTGATGGTGAGATTTAGTAGAAATGGCCTAGCACAAGTATCAGGCTGTCAGATAAGTATCATAAGCAATACCTGTGCATCTTATAATAAGAAAAACTTGCTTGGAATGAACCACAATGCTGTGTCACTGGTGTGTAATGCTGGTGTTGGAGAGCCTACCCAAAGCGTGCCCTGCTGAAAGAGATCTGGATGTTGGGGAGTGCAGTCTTTGTCACCTATAAATTGCTTAGCTTGTTACTGAGGGGCAGAAACAGGGTTGCAGGAGAAAAGAGAAAAGCCTGTTGCCTTTCCTTCTATTAAGTAGTGTTGGTCGTTTAATGGATGGGTAACAGGAAAGAGTGTAAGGGGACGCCATTGTTAATGTGAACTCCTGCAGTTTTTATTATACTTGCACCCGCTATAGTTAGGGTTGAGCAGCTGTTTCCATTATGAACTCCTATTTCAGGGGTTTATAACTTGGCTGTAAAAATTTGCTCCAGGCTAAACTGTAACTTACTGGGTCTTAGCCTGGGAGAATTTTCTTAAACAAAACTTCAAAAGAAGAACACCATCTAGTCATTGTACTAGGAGCTTGCACAGAAGCCAAATTTTACTGAAAAGCCTTGAGACATGTTTGTAAAACTATGAGTTGATTACATTTCCCTATGTCATAGTTTTTTTTTTTTTTTAAAAAAAAAGCAGCTTGAACTGCTTTTCTTATGCCTGAAGAATGTAAGCGACCTAGAGATAAATGCCACAATGACTCAGCTGATGTCCATCCAATCTGGTAGTTGTTGGGTTATGAAAGTTTTGTTTTGAAAAGACAGCACTGTGTTATTTCCATAGGATGAAAAAATGCTGTATTTGCTTTTACCATAGGATCTATGAAGGTTTAGGTTTAGTGCCAGTGTGTATTGAACTGTGCCTACATAATACTGACATTGAATTCACACTTTATAGCATGCTGTTTCTGCAAAGGTGTCTTATAATATGTGCTTAGCCATATGTGTGTTTAAGTCCCCTAGGCATACTGTTTCTTTCAGAAAGATCTTAGAATGCCATCACTGGTCTGCCAAAATTGTGTTCAATGGCCTTTAACTACCTTTGAATAGTGTCTTGCTGAGCATTTTCTGAAAAGGTAGTCACACTTTATAAAGGCACATTTTATCTGTAAAAAGAATTCTCTTGGCCCTTCCAATTTGTTTCTGTGTCAGTAGATATATATTGGAAAATGTCACATTTTACTAAAAAAAAAATCAGCAGAAGTTGAACTAAGGTTATGAAAAACTAATTCTTAATACAGTCAGTCTTTTGACTTGCTAAATTACAGTTCTAGGATGTCAAATGTGAAAATCCTGCTCACAGGTTTGGGTGCCATCATCATCTGTTGTCAGATTTACAGGCTGTTTAGCTACATGAAACTGCAAAACATCTTCCCTCAGTTGCCAGCAGCAGGGGAAGTTGTTTAGGCAGATAACCCAATGTATCTAAAGACATAACTATTTCCTTTATTGGCTTCATCCTTAGGTTACCTGAGAAACCTTGTGGTCACCCCTGGGACTCAGCATAGGGACTATGGCCAGCGCTGTCTGGGGAGATAGGACTGAAGTTAGGTTTGGGACTTCATAACAGCAGTATACTAAGCTTTGCTCTTGTAGCACTTTTGGATCTAAAAACCTGGATTTTAAGTATGATGGATTGCTCTTCAAGTTTTAGGTGTTATACTGAATTAAAACTGTCCAGGTCGGTAAGGATGAAAATAGTTAGGGAAGGACATAAGAATACAGGTTTTAGTTTGAGAGTCTTTCATAAGAATATCTCTGCACTACTCACAGCCATCTATTCTATTCTTCAGAGGTGCCTTTGTCACAAAGGCTGAAATTGCTGTATCCTTTGTGAAGATGTTCCACAGCTGTCTTGTCCTCTTAGCTATGCAGTGAGGAGGGAAATAGTATTTGTAGATATTGGTATTTTAGGATGTCTTGATGTCTCCCTGTGCTGCTCCTGGTATGGCAATGAATGCCACCGCTGAACTTTCTTTGTCAGTGGCTAAGGTTCTGTAACTGCATCATGTTTGAGACTGTAGTATGAGGGATGTTAATTCATGGTATCATTGTTATTTAAAAGTGTGCAGGAAGAAAATAGATAAGAATGCAAAAAATATTTTATGATTATGACCTGGTTAGACAGAAATATTTAGACAGAAATTGTCCAAACTAAATCTGCCAAAGCAAAGAATTTCTTTATCCCAAAGGACAAAAGTGTAAGAAAAGTACAGTGGATAATTCTGCTTACGTGAAAATGAACCTATCTCTTCATTCTTTTGCTCAGAATCTACTTAGAAGAATGCAGTCTGAAAATCTAGAGGCTGTTGATGAAGATAAGATGTTATCTTCCTCTCTGGCACTGGGGACAGTGTAGTGTGAATCCAGCAGCTCTCCCACAGCAACAGTAGCTGCACAGGGTAAAGAGTTTCACACAGGCAGAGCCATATAATCTTTCTAGGTCTAAACAAACAGTTTATTCTCTTGGAAATGAATAAATGAGCAGACCAACACAGGGGTCTGGTATTGAGAACTCCTGTTGAGGTGCAACTCCATTTATCAGCAGCTGCAGTTCCTCTGTTTAAACCTGTAGCTTAGGTATAACAAATTGCAACACTGCAATGAGTGTTGAAAATTACATTTTTCTCTAGTTTAAAAACCGAAAAAACCCCTCATTTTTCTTCAGAGGTAACAGAAAGCAGGCAGCTTCTCAATTACAGTGTAGTGGTATGTATAATAATAATGATAGAATGCACATCAAAACCCCTTAAAGAACTTTTATCTCTCAAAATCATTCTTCTGGGCTTTTTTAAAGTGACAACTATACTTAAGTGTAGGCTAAAAATTAAGGGTCACCAGTGAAGGAGTTGTACCCAGATCCATCCCTGTCCCATGAACTATATGATTAAATTCTGGTGCCAGTGGCTGCAGTCACACGGTGAGTACCAATCTGCATTGTGATGCAAAGAGATCTCAAGGTGTGCATAAGAGGATGTCCTATCCCATGGCCCATAGTCTTGCTGACAATAAGTCATGGCTGATGCATCACCCTGCCAGACAAGGAGAAAAAATGTTTGTCAGTGTTTTCAGTTCAATTCTCATAGAAGAAAGGCCCTGGGACCTTATTTGAAAGAAATGAACAACCAAGATAAGCAGAGGTAACAGATAAGGACGGACAGCAAGGGCTGATAGAGTTTTCAGCCACCTCAGGGATTTTGAGTGCTCCCAGAGTAGCAGGTCAGGAAAGCTGGGCTTTCCTGAGTATGTAAGTAAGCTGAATTCCCACAGCTACTGTGACCACAGATACACAGAGCAGCTGCTACACTAGGAGCATTTGACACTGCCTCACTTTCCTCTGGACACAAGCTCTCTAAGGATGTATTTTTTTCAGGATGCCCCTCAGTGGTGCTTTCTGTGAGATGTTCCACCATGCTTTGCCCCAGGCTTTAGGCTTTTGCTCCTCTGATCTTCCTCCTGTCCCTCAGTCATCTTCATCCCCTCTTCCAGCCAGAGCACCACCTTCATTGTATGTCTTTGCATGGAGTTCATTTGTTGCCCAAAGCAATCCTCTGTCTTATCTCCATCATCTCACTTTTTCTCAGGTTCCTGGCACTTCCACCAACAGTCCTGCTCCCCACATGCTCCCATTTTCACTGGCTCTTGGATGCCCTTTCCTTTCCTGTGTTAGATTTTTCTACCTCCATTGTGCTCTCTGCAGTGCTCCACCACAGCTTCCCCTGTCCCTCCCACAGTGCCTGTCTTTCAATTGTTCTTGACAAGGAGGCAGTGAGCTTTTATCTGCTCTCTCACTAGAAAAGCACTGTTCTTTGTAAGGTCAAAAGTCTGATGGGTTTCCTACTCGATTAGCTAAATCTGTGTTAGCCACTCTGGCTAATTCCAGGATCAAATACATCTTATAAAAGAAATCAAGACATCACACAGGCAAAATTATAGCGTTTTAACTCTAAATGTAGTACTTCATGTTTAGATGATCATTTTTACTGCTCAGGTAGGGTACTGTAGAAGTGAACTCAACCCAGTTAATGACCATAAATAATAATGACGGCATTATTCTTTTGTCTTGTCCTTTGCACACACTAATCTGCTCTGACAGCCAGCTTTGCTCTTTTATTAACTCTCCGTCAGCTGTAATCAGTGATGGTGAAGTCAGGCAGCAAAATTTACATGTGCCAAGTCTCACCAATTTTTTTTTTTTTTCCCCTCTGAACTATTTCAGTCTTCAGATTTGTGTATCTTTGGGATGGCAGTGAGGAGAAAACATGGGTGAGAGGGGGCGCAAATGTGCTTTTTGACATGTTGGCTTATCACACTGTATAGAATTGCAGGGCAGTGCTGTCTTTGGTTACTCTTTCCCACCTTCCTGTCTCCTGCTTATTTTTAAGAAGAATAAATATTTTTAGGGAATGAAAGTATAAGACATTTTTCAATTATTTTTAAAAAGTCAGAATGCAGTGTTTGTTTGGAGAGAGGAGGAAGAGCTTAATGGATCATTTTGTAGCTCTTGTGACAATGCTTGAGCCCATTTTGATGTATGATTTATGCCAGTAACTAATAGATTACCCGGAAGTTGATGATTAAAGTAGAAGTTTCTTTGGAGAAGGGTGAAATAACCGAGGTCAAGACCTCCTAGTGACCTCGAATGTAACTATTACCCTTCTAGGTTAGTTGCAATTGGAGATCAAAGTGTTGGTACAGGAAACATATTTGGTCCTGAGGTTGTCAGTTGGGGGCTGTTGTTTGACAACAAGGTAGATGCAGTGGCTGGAAGGGAAATAAGTATTTCCTCGCCATTTCTCCTTTGCATGGTAAAACACTCAAAATGCTTTTCAGAGTGTGGTGCTTAAATTATTTTTCATAATGAATTCTACATCTCACCTCATGTAGAGTAAAACTTCACTTTATAAACAAATAGGGATATGATCCAGGCTGGTGGATGCAACTTAAAATGTGGCAGTAAACTTCTTTTTCTTGCTTGTTTACTAAGCTGAGGAACTTTGCTTTATCTCTAGGGGTCCTGTTTTGGTTTGTGTGGGTATATGTTGCACAGAGGGAGAAGGGACAAGAGCCTCAGTACTTGGTATGGAGCACAGAGCATTTTAGAGTTTGTCTTAGAGGGGTATACATATTTATCATGTGTTAATACACCAGTGTTTTGCTCAGAAGTGAAGGTGAGAAACTAGAAAAGGCTTATTTCTGACTGGACATTCATGCTGAGTGACTGATACCTTCTAGGCATTTTTCCACCTAGCTTTCATAAGCCTTAAGGTAAGAATGATAAACACTCTTTGCTACTCCAGTGTGCTTTATTTGCAACTCGTGCTCAGTGTTTTAATGAAGAGACCTTTGATCTGAGTGCCTGTCACTTAAACCATTGAAAATCATAGAGACCATCACTTGCATTAATAGAACTGCTGCTTTGCACCTCTTGTGAGTGAGCAGAAAAGCTGACTTCCTGTTTCCTGCTATGAAAATGCAGCTGTGCTTTCAAGTGTTGGGCAAGTTTTACACCATCTTTCATAGCTTGGCTTTTCATAAGGCCTCCCTTTTCCTGGTGGTGCTGCTGCCACCCCATCCTTAAGTGTTCTTGCATGGGGGCGAGGGGCTGCAATTCCAGAAGAGCTTGTGTTGGCAGTGCCCAACTAGGTCTCACTCCAGCTTGGCCCCTCGTTTTGGCTCCATGGAGGCAAAGGAAAAGCTGTGATGCCTGAGCCACAAAGCTGAACTATGCTGTAGTCTTTTTTTTATTATTTTTTAATGGAATTACTTCCCAGAGCAAAACTCACCCTTTTAATTGCAGCACAAATGTGCTACCTTGGTTTGACTGAGATGATGCTGAACAGTGTTGCTGTATGTTTGGGTGAGGCAAAGGTGAATTTTTGGTACCACTCTCAGTAGAAGTGGGTGTCTGACTTGGAGACTGCTGTATGTAGACACAGGCTTTTTGTCTCCAAGCAGAGCTTACATGCTTTGGAGCCATTGCTTAGGTCAGGGCTTGAGTTTACACAGGGCTCTAACACCACCTTGGCTGAAGACCATGCTGTAAAAATCCCATCGTAATAGCGAGAATGTGGGTGTCACTTCAGGAACATGTTGAAAGATCTGCTTTACAATGATTTTTTTTTTTCTTGTGATGTGTTTTACTGAGCTGATCAAGCTGTAAGACAACTTTTAAATACACCAGGGCTAAAGCTTGCTCTGCAAGAATGGGTGCGTGCAATAATGCTGGAGTTATCAGACGGGCTCTGTCGTACTGGAGGGACTATTGCTGAGCTCTACTGCAAATATGCCATGACAGCAGATACTACAAAAATAGAAATGAAAACTCATGCTAATGGCTTGGGCAGCCTTGCTGTGGTGTCTTGGCTGTGTTTTGGTCCTCTTGGTTTTGACTGAAGCTACCATAAGGGAGTTGCTGAAAAGTGACTCCTTGAACAGCAAGTACTGCTTGAAGAGATCACCAGAAAAGGGTTTTAAAAAAGCCCACAAGTTTAAAACAGTCCAATTTGTTTTTTGTGTCACTTAGAAGTTTCCCCCCATTTTTCAGTCATCTGAGTATCCTAAGTTTTTATTTAACATTTCTGAAAGACTTTCCTCTATTTTTACATGAGTTGATGAAATGTCTCATCAGGAACTTGGCAAGGTTCTCTTGATTCCCTTTTATTTAACGAGGTAATGATAAATAAAATAAAATACACAAATGACTGACCACCCAGTTAAATGTGTTCAGCTTCATTTGACTTGAACATGAAAATTTCTATTCAGATATGCTGATAGAAGCAGTTTCTGCCTCTTCCCTCATTGACAGTAGTAGGCAAACTCTGCATTTTTCTTTTTTTTTTTAAGATGTTGATTAAGGCTTGGGTTGACATCTTTAGGTGTGGTGCAAGCTGTCTACAGTCTGGATCCTTCTTCAGGAGAATTTCCAAATTGCTGCTGATACTTGCCTTCAAACTGCTTTTCAAAATTTACCTTCAAAGCTGCCCTTCACCCTCCACAGAGATCTAACAGAAAAGGACACTCGTGGCCCTTTATAAAATGGCAAATAAAATATTTTCAATAGTAAACCCATACTTCTTAACACAGCCCACTCTTGTGTAACAAAAATAAATATACCAACATTGTCTCTGCCTTATTTATTCCCACCTAGAATGGCCAACCAACTTTCTGTACAATTTAATATTTTCTTTAAGACTTTGTGTGGCTAAAATAATCAAACTGTGCTGTCCACTGTGGGAAAGGCTGTCTATTTCAATACTGCCATGGCAGAGGTTAAGAGTAATTAGTTGTCCTATTTCTTTTTTCTTTTTGTATTTGTAGCTCCCATTTACAAAATGTTCTCCAAAACTGGTTGAATTCAAAGCTTATTTCCTTTTGAGGAAAGCTGAGAATATGACCTAGCTTCAGGAGTCAAGACATAAAATAAAATGAAGTATCAGGCGTGCAATAAAATCATACACCCTGCAGAGCTGTTTTTGTACTCCTGTGGGATGACTTTATTTCAGTCCAGATACTTACTGCATGATAATATTGCAGAGAGGGGAAAGGAAAAAAGCTTTAGACAGTAAAACAGATGCATTATGTTGAGTAGTTTGAGGAAACCAAGCAGGCTCAGTTTTGAAGACCCCTATGGACCATTTTGTAATCAGTAGTTCTTAGTTGCTAAATGTAACCTGAACTGAGGTTTTCTTCCTTTCACTGTATCCAAGAGGATTTCAAAGGAGCCCAAGGATTAGCTGACCCTCCTTGCTTTATGCACTGTGGCTGGGCATGATGGGGCTAGTAGTGGGAGAGGAGGGTGTAATTCCATTGTGTCCTACTTCAGCAGGCAAGTTTGTGGAGGAAAAGTCACTGTCTGGCTTATCTTCTCTCTCAGTACTAAAGGTATGGCAGAATTTGCAGTTACACCTGATGGTATCTGAGGAAAGGCAGAGGAATTTGCTCCTTTGCCAGAGCATGTTTTGCACTTCATTGCACTATTATAAATCACTTTATTCAGCTGTAACTCATGAATGAGTATTGGGGGTGGAGGGGAGTAGAAAGAGGAGGGTGTGGAGGTTGAGTAGGGTTAACAAAATTTGAAACAGATTTATTGAAAAGCTCTTCAAGAGTAAATAAAAAAGACAGCCCAGCTGCTGCTGTTCTGCAACACAGCAAACTATAAGCTAGAAGTCCTAGTAATTAGTTTCATTTGTAGGTGAAAAAAGGTCTTTGAGAATGCCTGGAATTAATTACCATTAAGGGCTACTCATCATTTCCATTTGAAAAACCTATATTTTTTATTTCTAGCATTGCATGTTGTCAGCTTCTATGCAATTAAAGAACCCTCAAAGCAACTGAATCACACATGTCATCTGTACAACTTTACTAGCTCCAAAACAGCCTCTCCCTGTCCCAAACCTGTGGTGTCCCTGGCTCTGTGGGACCTAATTGCAGTGACAGGCTATTGGTTTGCACTAATAATAAAAGATACAATAATAATCTGAGCCTTGCTCACATCCTACAGCTGGCCTGGCTGCAGTGGCAGGACTACCCCAGGTGGCTCAGGATGAGCCTGTAAATATCAGGTGAGGTATGTGGGTGGAGACTTTCAAAAGCAGAGAAAAATGCTAGGTATCTGCATAGTTTCAGTGGTAGGACTCACACTCCTATGTACTCTCTTATAACTACTTTAAAAATGATTAAAATTAGTGTTCTCCCAAAAACAGTCTCAATCTGTTTTAATTTAAAAATCAAACTCCAGGTTTGCTCTTGAGCTTTGCTTTGTGGTAGGATTGGTTTCTGTTTGTTTTTATTTTAAATGCTCTCTTAGGTTCTGAATTACAGCTGCTGCATGTTGCAGCACTGTATATCTGCTACAAATGGTCTTTGTTTATCCTGTATGTGAATTTTCAAGTTCTATTGATTTTTGTACTGTGTTTGTAGGGAAAGGCTGATTTTATGCTTAGTATTAGCTTTATGGTGAGCAATAAGGACTGAAAGAGGAAGGGTTTGAGCTGGCTTAGTAAATATGTGAGTGGAATCCTACTTCTGTTGAAGTTTTGCCACCAACTTAAATGTAGCCAGGCTCTCACTGCTTCGGAGTAAACCACTGTAAGATTTTTTGGTAATTTGATCTCCTTATCTCTAAATGGAGCAACTATTAATACTCTTCTGGCAGATTTTCCTAATCCAGGATAGGAAGTGTTATCTGGCATATGTGATGCATTGCCTGGCTCCTGTGCTGTTCAGTGGAGCTTGTCAGTAGAAAATATTTGGGTTGGCTGTTTCTAAGACCTGAAGTAATATTATATCACCTTGGCTTGTTATGACATTAGAGGCTTTTCTTGTGTTTCTTTATAGATTCAGGAGGAAATACATAGGGCAGCTTTGTCAGTAACTGCTTCCTGGTGTGCAAATTACAGTGTCTGTGCAAATGGGTGGGCAGAAAAGGAACAACTATTTTGAAATATTTGCTCACTGGTATTAATTACTAACGGCAGAGCTAAATTCCATCAGTGTGTTCCTTTCTATCATATAGTTGTAACAAATATTTTTCATGAGTTTAAAAAATGAAAATATATGTAGGATATTTATGGGTTTAGATTTGTGTATCCCTCCCATGGACATCAACAGGTTAAGCTGCAGATGGAAAACCTTCCTTAAGATTTTGTCCTGAAGGAAGAGCAGCAACAAAAGCAAGAATAAAGTAACACTTATTAGTCTTGAATAGCTTTTATATTATAATTTTAACTTTGATTTATTAGAATATATTATTTTGAATTATATCTATATTTGTTGTTTGAAAATATCCACTCATACATTACTTTTCTCCTTCTCTCTACCTGTTTGATTGTATCTGTTTATGTACCAAAATGTGTGTCAACTGAATACTTGAAAGTGTAATCAGCATAATACTGTTGAGACATCATCTACACTTTTATCGAGATAAAAATCCTAATGTAAAAAAAAATAAAATTCTGTTGGCTGGTAGTAGTATTCAATCATCCCTTGGGAAAAACCCTCAGTGCTAATTAATGAATCATGAAACTCGCAGGTTTAAAGATAATATTTGTCACCTATATCTATTCATAAGAACGTTTTCATCATCAGATTCCATCAGAAACTACTAATTAAAGCTTCCTCTTCCTACTCTGTGTTTCAAGATGACATGGGGGGAGGAATGGCTGCTGAAGCTGGAATTTTATTCAGATTTTTCAGTGCAGTCCAATTTGCATAAAGTCTAATAAAGCATTATTAAAATCTATTAACACTTGTCTATGGCAATTAAATTCAGTTTGCAATTTTGAATGATTGCATGTCATGCAAACTGAGATAAGGCAGCATGGAGGGCTATCAGGGAATGAACAGTAACCCTGGGAAGAATGTGTGAAAAAAGTGTTGTTCACAAAGCACGAACTTGAGAAAGCAGATGATGCTTATTTTTTCCTAAAAGGCAGTGAAAAATTCTTGGCTCTGCGGAGTCGAGATTCAATCGTGGCTGCCCTCAGATGTTTATTTTACAATATATATCTATGATATACAAGACTGGTTGAACATCATGGTATTTTATTATAAAACCTGGAAGGCTTTGTCCTCTAGAGAGAATTGAAGATTTTAGCTAATATTGATTATTTAGTACACACTGTAAAAATCCTGATTTAAAATGGGGGAAAAAAAGCAAGCCAAGGAAAGATTTAAAAATTTTTAATAGATTCTTTGAGGTTTCGGGGGAACTGATGAAAATTCAAGTAAAACTGATTCAAAGGACTCCTTCAATTGCTAATGTGTGTACTGGATTTGTTTGCCTGCCAATGATATTGCAGAAGTGCTCTCAATACAAACCCACAGAAAGAGTGGGCATTGATACCTGCTTTGCTATTATAACTTGAAAATCAAACTTCATCTATATTTCTACAGTTCAGCTCTTCATGCTCAGCTGTGGATGGGGAAGGGCATCTTGAAGCACTTGGACTATTGCCCTTGCAGGGTGGCTTCCCATCACTTCACTTTGACAGGGAAGTGAGGGGAGGACAAACGTGGCTGCTGGTGCTTCCCCCAGGGCTGCCTCTGGTTGCATTTACACTGAGTACCATTCTTTCTGTATCTGGAATTCCCTTGCACAAATTGCATGGTTTTTAGGA
>JAWWMO010000083.1:63211733-63241465 GCA_035047845.1 Dendrocincla fuliginosa
AAGCCTTATTGGTATGTGCAAGAGGAGAGAGTTTAAACTGTGGGGTATTTTTCCTCTGGCTTTCATTTGCTTAATCATATAAGTCCAAGATTTCTCTTAAATGAGTAACTATAACAATGTCTGCATAGAAATGTTTTTGTTACTATTTGGAGGTAAGCATTTTGTAGAAGGCACATACCCTTTTGTTTGGATGCCCAGCTCAAGATACATGCTGTGCTCTGCCTGTTTCTGCTCTATCTACGTGGGTTTCCACCTTGGGTGCATCCCTGTCTTCTGACTGCCCAGAGTCCCATCCTGCCGTGGGTCCTGGCTGCAGGTGAGCACCTCCCTATGACAAGGGGCTGGGAAATGCCTCTCAGTTCCATCAGACATGCATCATAGTACTACGTATGGCTCCATCTCTGGGTTTCTTTCTATAACTTCAGTGTTGTTCTTATACCTGTGAGACTCATGTCCAGTGCTATGGGAAGGATTTTGACAATTACACCAGACCTTTCAGGAAATATCATTTTTATTTGGCATTACTGTCATTTTGGCATTTGCAGCTGTTTGTGCAGCATCGAGCTAAGAGGCTGCAGTGTGGTACTTGTAGCCTCAGATCTGGTTAAAGTAATAGTTAATGGCTATTGCAGATTTACTCTGCTCTTGAGCCAAGAAGGGATGAATGCTGGGAGCCAAATTTGAAAGCTCGTCACAACCACATGGAATGGAAAAGCAGTCTCTGAGACATATTGATAGCTGCAGATGACAGAAATGATATTTATTGCCATGGACAGTAAAATTTATATATATTAAAAAAATGCAAACTTTGGAGAACGATGGGAAGCAGTGACAGGAAATGCCTTAGAACAAATTTCTAGAAGAAAAAGTGGCCGGAGGAAGCAGCTTCAGTGAAAATGTTTTATTTGTTCTGATCTGGGGGCCAAATGATAGAGTATAAGATAAGTCAACTTCTGAAATATCCTTTCCCTTCCCTCAGTAGAAATTACCTCAGCTTTGGTGTATAACCTAAATGTTCTTCCCTGCATAGCTTTGTAATTAGAAATATTGATGTATTTTCAGAGAACTATTTAACTGAAAGCTTTCCTCCAGTTAAAGCATGATGAAATAGCCCAAAATATGTGGTAAATATTTCCCTGTTTTCTTGAGCAAGTAAAATTTGTGTATCGTATTCCCCGTGTTCTCTACAACATGAATTTTAGTATTTAAGAAGCCTAGCTAAGTATTAAGTGGAATACTAGTTTTTTACAGTAGAAGATTGAAATAGATGCAGGGTTTTGTTTAAATTATAGCTTTTCCCCTGGTTTTTCCAGCCCACTGTTGCTTTCTGGTGGTGCTGCCTAAATACTGGGAAGCAGAACTTCATTTTAAATAAGAAAAATAAGGTAGACTACTTTATACTGGTTAAACTGCAAGACATAATAGATACTATAACTAGGAAATTTTGGAAAATGGAAATGAAAGAGGTAGGGGTTCCTTCCAAAGTCCAGTTATGCAATTCCATTTTAAAAAAAAAATCATATAATGTATTAATTTGGAGCATAGGTACATGCATTTTGTCTTGGGTCTGTCAGGGAGAGGTGAGGAAGAGTTTGCTTCTGTTTTTTTCCTTCCTTTGGTATAGCAGGTGGGGAAGCTGCAGAAAGAAGAGTTTTAGCCAACTAAACTTGTGTGGAGTTAAAAATTCTATTCAAAACTGCCTTATACAGAAAACTTGCTTTTGAACTGAACCTTAGCCAAATTACTTTCTGCAGAACTATTTTGACATGTCAAAATAAGGGGAGAAACTAAGGAAAATTCAGTCTTTTCAGCATAAGTCAAAAAGTTTAAAATATGATGAAGGTAGATGTGAGTTGATTGACAGACTGTAGTGGAACATCTCGAGGAAGGCTAGGGTGAGTGAGTGGCTCAGGGAGCAGAGTTCAGTGTTTTGGGGCCCTAGCCAGGTACTGAGAACAAGATGAGAGTGGCCAAGCTTTGCCATCAGCCAGTGACCATGGGTCAGGGCAGTGCATGAGACAAGGATATGATTTAATATATGTATATGTAATATCTAAAAATACATACATAAATTTTAAATTTAGCTGAATTACTTGATACATTAAATTAAAGAGAAAGGGAGCTGTAAAAGCCAGAATCATAGAATCACTTAGGTTGAAAAAGACCAAGAACTTACAATAGAAAAAAAATGTTGAAAGAATAGTTAGGGGAGGGGGGAAATAAAAGCAAAAAAAGCTGGCATTTCTTGTCTTATTTTGCAAACTTCACTGTGGTAGGTAGAAGTTATAATCACCAAACTCGGCGCTGCTTGTGCAAACTTGCAGGCTGTGACCCCAGCCCAGCTGAAGGGAACAGCAGAGCTCCTGTTGACTGGCCCAGGGCCAGACTCTGCTCCAGATCTGTTTTTTTTTTTTCCAGTACTAGTCACAGCAAATCCCAAGGACTCCACCACCAGCTGCTTTGGGCTTGGTTCTGGATGCCTCCTGCCTTTGGAGGGTAAGGGTGGCACGTGGTGTTTGGCAGTGCTGGTGTGGCTTGTATGAGGTGGGAAGAGGTGGCAGGGCTGTGTTACCTGTGAGATTTGAAGGCACAGAAAGCTCTACATGTCATGATCATTTAAGCTGCTGTGCACTTAGCACTGAAAGTTTTATAGAAAGGCAAAATATACAATTCAATTAGAAGTGCTGCAATGCAATCCAAGTTGATCTAGTTTCTCCCACATGAGCTGACCACAATTTTAAGCTTGGCATAGCCTGAAAGCTTGAGGAATGTATTTCCAGTAATTGCCAGGCCACTTCATTGTTTCTGTGTATACATAAACACTAGGCTGTGATCATAGTGGTCATGCTTGAGCTGCTATCTGAAATTCACTTGTGCTATAGGGATTGACTAATCTGGTTCATACTGACAGCAGTTTCCATTTACTGTATTAGCTCTCTTTGACTGTTAGTGCCATGCGACTCCAGCTAGACTCAGAAAACAAAAACTGTTAAGAAGTACTCGGCACATGAGTCACACAGCAGAAAACCCATGTGTCATCACGGGATCCATAACTTGTCAGCTCAGGAAATCAGGCTGAGCTGCAGAAGATCCATTTATAAGACGCCAAGAGTACCAAGCACCTAGTGAGGAACAACAGGCAGCGATTCAGTTTTTAATCATATGGCAGAGGAATAGCAAAGAGTTGGTCTTCTGCAGCCTCAGGGCATGCTCTTACTTGGCCTACATAAGTTTCTCTCTTGTTTTTTGTTTCTCTGAATGCTGTGTGCAAGAAAGCTAATTCCTAAAAGCTGCGTCCTTTTTTTCCCAGCCAAAGTCCCCTGTGAAGTCGGTAGGTTTGGGCTTTTTTCATGTTTCAGCTTCAATCTATGCAGCTGTTACCACTTCTTTAGTGCCGGGCAAACTAAAGCTCCCATTAAAACCTGGTGCACTTCTCTATTCCTTCCTAGAAAATCCATTTCTGTTAGGTTTTTGTCAGGGTATTGATTGCTGGTAATTTAATGTGTCTCAACTCTGAAAAGCTGTTATGACAGTTTCACATGCTACTGCAGTCTTTTATTTCCCTATTCACGGAATAAAAATGGAAGATTTTCCTCACTGGAAACTATAATATATAATTCAGCTAGCATCATCCCTCTCAGTAGCCAGATGCTGCAAATTTCAGCAGTTGGACAATTATTTTAAAATAGCCCTGTCTGTAATTATTTGACCTGTTCTTTGTTACACTGTCATAAAACAATTAACCCAACTAAACAAATCTGTAGGCAGCAGAGCCAAAATTTATGGAAGGATGTGATTAAGTACCTTCAATTCTGCACATAAAATTAAGCCTGTGCTTAGGTGAGAAGTGGAGAAATACTTGGGATCCTCAGCATCCCTGCCACTTGCATCAGAGGAGCTAAGGTCTGTATATAATACAGATAGGAAATAGGGTTACTTTATTTCTATGTTTTTGTGCCAGCCCTGTCCCTGACAACCTTCACTTTGCTAAGGAAAACAAAACTTATCAGCCCCCTTGCTGACTGCTGCTTCTTCTCCATTTTGGTTTGAGCTGACCCTGCTGGGGAAGGTGCTTTTTCAGGCGAGGTCTTCACAGTGTTGCCTAGAGTGAGATGAAGACCATTTTGAGCCTATGGGCAGTCCCACTGCTTTTCCCTGGCTCCCATCACAAAATAACAGGCTCGCTCTGCTGTCAGTCAGTGTGATTCAAGGAGTAGAAGTACCTGATGGGGAGACTAAAACTGACGTGCTCTACATAAGTACATGAAGGAAGTTATAGAAGGAAAGTAAGACCATATTTGTATTTGCTTTACTTGGAGAATTCTGTACTGCATTATGTATACTGTTGAAACAATACTTTATAGGTCGCAAAGACAAGTGTGCCCGACTTCAGAAATGTTAAATTTAAGAGTTACCCATACACTTTTTGCTCAGTGCTGGTAAGGGCAGCTTTCCCCATCAGGTGTCATTTTTATGAGCAGCATCCTCAGCCTGACTCCCAGAGCATCCTGGCTTCCTGCCCTCACCAGCACTGGCTTGCCCCTCCTGCTGTCTGGTCAGCAGTGGCTCAAGGCTTTGCCCCTGTCAGTGCTAAACTGCTCTGCTGGTTTGAATGGGAGGAACAAGCTGAGGTGACAAATTACAGGTGGATTGGTATGAAAAGTTCCCAAATTATTTGTGGCTCTGGTTTATTAGTGGCAGTAGATCTGAAGGTCAGGGGAACTGGACACAGTGATGTTGCAGTAGATAACTCTCTTCTGTCTTCAAAATAGGTGTGTGTGAGGTGGTATGTGATGCAGACCTTGCTTCAGACCATGAGATTTTCCCCACTGCCTTTCACGAGGAGACCTGCACTGCTTTCCTTCTGCCAGCTTTCAGCTCAAGCACTGTAGGGAAAAGTAAAAGATTAGGATGTGCTACACAAAGCAAAGTGTGATTTATTCTCTAGTTAGTTGATATTGATGTGAAATTATCAAGTCCATTGTTAGTGAAAGCCAAAACCTGGCACGATTTTAGTCCAGCTAAATTCAAATATATAGTTCCACAGAAACATGACAAAGCACTGCAGTGATAGTTACAGACATACAGAATAAAGGAGAATTTATGGGTGCGGGGCTTTTCTCAATGGCAAACAAGGGACAGTTTGTAAAAAAGAGGAGGGGGGAAGACCTTAAAAAATAAGGAAGCGATCCAACATTCCATATGCAGAGAAAACAATTTCCATGCCTCTTATCAAAAATGTGTTAAATCAGCTAACATTGATATAACTTCAAGCAATTAGGAGCACGCTAATAATGATATGAGTCTTCAGCTGTAAATAATTACGCTGCCTCAAGGCTATGCTTTAATTTTTGGCTTGCTGTATCTATAAACAATAATCAAACTGCAAAGCAAGTTGTGTTGTTTTTGTTCACAATTTGTGAAATGATTTCTGTACCCTACAGTGATGCTGATGGCTATTTTGACCTTCAGGAACTCCGGCCTGTGAGGCTAAGAGCTAATGTGTACTTCCATCGATCTGAGTTACAGGCACACAGCAGGTTACTGTGCCTGTTCTTCACAAGTACAAAAGCTGCTATCGTCAATCAGTGTGTGTTGTGAAAAGGGGGCTTGCTGCTGAGACTCAATAAATAGGGACATTAGGAGGAAATGTTATAATTGCTGCTACCCACATCTTGTTAATGAGTAATGTACAGTTAGACTCCATGCAATTGCAGCTAAACTGTTTATACAATTTATTCTTATGTTGCAACTAACATTTAACATAATGAAGTATCATAATTGCAGCCATTAAAGTCAAGATTAAGATTTGTTTAATTAGAATTAAGAAAATGTAGAATAGACTTGGAAAATGTAGGGTTTACTGGGTAGAATGTGCAGCATGTAGAGAAATTCAGAGAATGGGTATTAAAGAGCTTTGTTTGTAGAAAACCATGCTGGTGGGTCGTGATTCTTCTGTCATTTACCCTGCTTTTGGAGCAGCTCTGTTGCAAAATAAGCAAGGCACTGATGCAGGTGTAAAAATGAAAATACAGCCTGGCCTTTAGTTCTGACTCTGATTTTTAAATCCTCTGGTTAAATGTAAAATGATATTTGTTTAGAAGGCAATGTGTATTCCTGCTATTAGAACGCTTCCTATTTCAGTGTTAAATCACACCATCCGACTAGAGACCCTCTGTTTTGTCCCTGATGTTAATCTGAAACAGATTTGCATTTATGGAGAACTAGGAAGGGAATAACTCCTTAGACATGATACAGAATAGTCTTGCACATATAATGTTTTAGGAATTATATAGTTGAGAGAGTAATTGCTCTCAACTGTCTTAAAGCATTCTACAAATACTAAGTGAGGTTCAAGAAAGCACTAGCATTTGGGAAAAAACTGATACTGGACCCCTAAAGTAAAAATAGTGTGAGATATTTGTGTAAAATTGCCATCATCTTAATCATCATTTGTGTGTGTAACAACATTCAAAGATGCCAAAAATACCTTAAGGCTTAAAAATGGAATAGAGCCCCATGCCTGACTTCAGAGTAGACAATACACTGGAAAAGTCAAGTTGTTTTTGGCACAGCTCAATTAGCTGGGAAGGGCTGTTGGGTGGGATGTCTCTCCCAGGGCTGCTGTGTCCCCAGGAAACACAGGGAACCACCACCAATCAATAACCTCACGTCTGTTTGAGAAAAGTGTATAGCAATGCAAATAGTACTTTGGTTTTAGTTTGGCTAAGAAGTGACTATCAACAGTAGAACCTGTATTTTAAAAAGAATTGCCAAACTTTTGTCTTATTTGCACGTTGTGATTTCAAGTTCTTTTTCTTCTAAAGGTAAGGGCGGGGCCTGAGTAGATTTGGTATGGGCTGGCTGATTTGGCATGTAATGGGTAATTGTTTTGGGATACTCTGAATTCTCTTGTGAGTAGAGTGCTGCACAGATCATAATTGGCCAATATATGATGCCCAGGAAAAACAAAAATGTTTTTATTCTTTTCATTAGTTCTAGAAGCTTTTAAGGAAATGTGTTTGTGTGTTACATTCAGGTTGCATTTTCAGCTTACTGAGTAAGTGTATTGTTGTGAAGGTTTTGATAATGGCATATTAAGGAACTCACTGGTCATAAATGCTGAAGTCAAATGTGATAATTTATGCAGAGAATAATTATAGATGACAAACAGAAACAAAGGCCAATTAGGACGATTACTGCTGTATTGTCAAATCAAATGAAGTTTTTATCATTCTCGGTTTCTCTGAAATAAATCACAACATAAACCTGTTGGTCAACATTTTGAAAAAAAAAAATGAACTGAACAACTGAGAATATTGGTATGATGCTGAAGGTTACTGACAAAGTCAGTGCTGGTTATCTAAGAAATAGAAGTTCATTGATTTCCTTTAGAAGGATTTCTATAAATATGGAATAAAAGTGGCATTGATTTCCTTTTTTTTGGGTGGGGAAACCCTTGTACTGTAAGATAAGAGATATATTTGAGTGTATTTGATTAAGCTTGCAAGACACAGTGAGCTGTGCACTGGCTGTGTGTATATTCTTGGCTTTCTTTCAATATATACAAACTAGGAGCTCTCTGACAGCATTAAAGGCTGTGTTTCTAAAATAAGATAAAACATTTCTAGCTGAAACATGGTAGTCTTGTTCTCACACACGAGGCATGCACAAGTAACGTGGATTCCCCCAATGACATCACATTTTACTGGAATGATTTTGTTTTGAAAGCTAAGGACCATTTATAGTTCTGTTGTCTGAACTTTTGGAGACATACTGGAATTTCTCCATGGTTCTTTAAAGACCATTTTCACCTCAGAGTTTATTTCCAATTATCTTTCTTATCTGAAAGGCCCAATTCTGAACTGGCTTGGAAAACAACCCTCCTTTTCTTCATTGTCTGTTATTTTGACCTTCCCTTTCTACCCCAAATCATGGCCCAGGGTACCAGATGCGCTGTTCTCTCTTAAGCTCCTCACTGCTCTCATGCAAATAGCCAGGAGGGAAATCCTCAGACTTAGGGTTACCTGGGAGAGGACTGGAAACAGCTGTCTGAGTCATCAAATAAGACCTTGGTAATCACAGACAGCACATGACTAATGCAGAGAAAAATGTTTCTAATGGAGTACTGAGATGCTGTGCCATAGCTGTCTTGAAAGCTATAAAGACCACTAAGAAGCACTTTAACACAGATCTTCTTATCAGCATCCAAAGGTAGGTTATCCTGGTGGTTGTAGGCATGGACAAAAATTACCCCTCTGAGTCATAGTCAAATGGACCTAAAGGATTTTCTTGCCTGAATCTAAACTCAGTGAAAAGGTTAGTCCTGTGTGAGAAGAACATACCAGATAGTCACCCTGAAGATTTTGAATAGCCCTAGGAGCACCAGACCACCTTGTCTTCACCTGTGAAATCTCTTCTCTTCCCCCCAAAAATCAAGCTAGGCATGAAATAGAGGAGGGGAATAAAAACTGCCTTTGCCCTCTCATTTGTTTGCAGCCAGCAACTGATAGTTTTGGTCTAGAGTGCTTCAGATTCCTTGGTTAAAAAAAAATAAATATTGTTCTGGAGCTAAGGCAGATATTGCAGAGGTGAAGTAGACACATTAAACTGTACTTTCCACAAATCAGAATGTATTCAGTATCTTCCTTTCTGCCCTTTGGAGAGGACCCTTTCCTGGGTAGCATAGATTCCTTGTGTTTTACTGGGCTTTACTTCCTCGTCCCACTGTGTGTGTTTCTGTGGGGTTAAAAACACAAAAGTAATAAGCTTGATGCAAATTGTATCTCCATTAACGCTATTGTGCCAGAGTAGGTAGCACAAAGGGTTTCCAGCTGGGTGCTACCCCACTGAGCCGTGTTGTTGCAGCTCCCTTTGTCCGTGGCGCCTGGGATGCTGGTGTCCTCAGCTGACTCCAGCTGAAATGGGCAAAACAGCTCTTGGCAAATCTTCATGTCCCACTGCAAGGCTGTGCCCGCAGCCAGAGGGGGATGCTCAAAAATTAACTAACCCACCCTGCCCCCTCCACAGCCAGACTTCAGTTGGCACCCCATGAAATTAGGGGATGTGACCCCTGTCACGCCCTGTGAAATTATTCTGTCTTTTGTATCTCATGAAAAAAGACAGTTTTCCTTTGGCTAAACTTGGCCATCTGGTAAAAGAAAATAATAGCGCAAGAAATATTTGTCGTCTTGCAGCAGGAAGGGAAAACCAAACTCTGTTATAGAATGTCTCTTTAGCCTGGAGTCCAATGATAATGACTGCAGAGAAGCAATTTTAGTACTTCCCAATGATTACAGGTTTATAGTTTCATAATTATTTAATGCTTGTTAGATATATCTGTTTAAGTACCCTTCTTCTGATGCAAGATCTCTTGCTAAGCTAATTTGGAGTGACTCCCTGCCAAATCAATATCAGTCTTCTGGCAAATATTATTAAATATTTGTTTGATACCTATTTACAAGTAGGAAAATAATTTTGCTGCCAAGGGATTGTAAATGTGTGAAAAAACACTCTGACAGCTTACTTCACTCACTGTCTACAAGCTGGCGTCTGCATGCCAAAGTTGGAAGACTAAGATGAAGAACATAATTAAGGAAACATATGAAGGCTAGCACAGGGTTTGAGATTAATTAGCTGCACGTCAATAATCTCATCAATATCCGATTAACAAATGACACATTGCCCAATGAAACATATTGATTCATTCACACTCCACACTGTTAATAAATTGAAGCTGCTTTGCTAAATGAGAAAGCTGACAAAATAATAGCTTCCTAATACTTCTCCAGTATTGTGATAAAAACATAAAATTAGCCCAAAGTATACTTAATTTAGCAGCACTGTCACTGAATTTCTGAAGCTTGTTAGCACAATAGTGGGAAAGATTTTTTTAATAGTCTAATTGTGAGGATGGATACATTAATACAGAGATATATGTAAAAGTAGAAATGGAAATGTTATATGTTTGTTTGTTTGGAACAGGGTTCTTAGATAATGTGTTTTGGCAGAGGTGGCATAAACCTTCTGTATAAGTTTGGGACTGGAATTTTAATGAGCTTTTTTTGTACTTTTTTTTTTTTTTGGCAGTGGCATTTGTTCTTTCACTCATTTAAGTAGAAGCGGTATCAATATTCTGCTTTGTGTAGACCAGATTAAAAAATTGTGATTTTTGATGAGGAAAATTCAGAAACCTTGAAAAAAGCAGATGTGAAAGTAAAGGAGCCCTGTTTTCCCCTCCTATGCCTTGAGACACCCAGTGTGTTCCTACAAGAGGTCATCATAAAAGTGTGAAAAATATCTGCAGATAAAATGTGCTATTTACTTCTCTTGTTAAACTGTCATAAGTATTCAAAACTACAGAAAAATTCAGGAGCGTAATGTGTTTTTGCTATGGGACTAATGCTGCCTCTTTGGTTTCTTAAGGTATTTGAAACAATATAATCACAGGACAATTGCAGTAGCAGCTTGTACTGGATGTGCTGTACTTGAACAAAGTGTTAGAGGAGCAGAACAGCCACTACAGCTATCAGGGTCTGAAAATGGTTTTATTCTGCACAGAAATAGGAAAAATCCCTTCTATTGGTTTTGTGGAATGACCTGATCAGTAAGAGCAGTGTGGGGTTTTTTTTTGTTTGTTTGGTTTTTCTTATTTAATTGCAGAATTCTTCCAACCAGGTGAGGAAAGCCTCCCAGATGTTCTTCTTTCCCTCCCTCATGTGCCATCCACAGGATTTCTAGCTCATTTGGTATGAACCTACAACAAAACTGCTCTGCTCCACCTCGTTCTAGTTACTCTGATGTTTGCAGGATTATAGATATATATGTAACAAACGCATATATGAATAAAATCTTGTCCCAGACTCACTGGAAGAAAAGAGTGATTGCTTTAAACTTTCAAGTTATCTGGTTCATTTTCTAGGAAATTTGGAGGGTTTGAAATCCGGAGGCCAAACCATTTGATTTACTCTTAATAATTACAGTGCTCTTGTAAGCCTTTTATGACTCATTGTTATGTATTTAGAAAATCTTAACTCTCAGATCTCACAGAAAAAATTATGCCTGTGATTAGAAATCAGTGATCAAAAAGGTTCAGTTTTGTACTGTTGTTGAGGATTGTTCCCCCACAATGTGAAGTGCTATTTTCAACTAAATTTTAAACCAATATATTAATGTTTGGTCCTTCTGTAGTTGTCTCTTAACTGTCATTAACTTTTTTGGGCTCCATGATATGCTGAATGACTTGGAACAACTAATGATTTTATTGCCAATCTTAATACTTAGGGTTCCCTGTGGAGTTGTGTATGGTTCTTAATGAAACCATTATTTACAGGATTAAAATCTCTTGGCAAATTTCTTTTCTTCCAACTGCACTGAAATTAACACATTTGCAGTCCATCCTGGGGAAAAAAACCTGGTTCTGTGTGATGTATAATGTACAATGTATAATGTTCTGTGTAATGTATAATAATTCTGGTTTCTTTAAATGAATTATCTCTAAAATGTCAACAATCAGAAATGCAGTTTAGCAGCCTCTACTCTAGATCAATTAAGAATTGCCTGCTACTGCAAACTATTTATATTTGATTTGATTCTATGTTGTCTTAGGAACAGCTCTTGTAATGAGTAATTATTTGAACATAGAAGTAGTTGGGTACTCCTGCCAAAACAGGAACCCTGCATTTATAACAGTAAGTCAGGAAGGATGTCCTTGTAATCAACCTTGAAGTGTTAGATGATACTAGTAAGGGCTTTGTCTGAAATTGATACATGAATAGATATTTACTTATAGGAAGAAAAAAGAGTATCTTACTGGGTCTCTGGCTGTGTTTACAGCCTGTGGCAGTCACCGGGTAAGAATTTCAGTTGGTGCAAATTCAGTTTCAGATTAGAAGATTTTTGCCACCACTTGGTATGATGTTGGTTAAACTTGTCATGTTTCTTGTATACCCACTGTTTTAAAACTTACCCTCAAAATACCCTACTTTGATAGATATCCTCAGTTTTCTGAAGCACTTATATATTAAAAAGCAGTGACCTGAGGTTTTGTCTTGACCTTCAGACTGAAGGAGCATTTAGAGAACTCTGGTGTTGTGTAGCTCATGGGCATGTGATGTGTGAATCTACATGACTGACTTCCCTCTCTTAAGAGAAGTCCATGGTGACCATCTGCAACATCCACTGAAAACAATATAGTTTCAGGTCCTTCTGCTGTCTCATGGTGGGAATGCTTTGACTAGATACAAATCACAGTAACATCTCTCTCCATCATGTAGATGAGCAGTACCGAGGAACAGTGACTTCTCTGAGGGGCACATGTCCTCCAGATATCATGAATGGACTCCAGAGCAGTTCAGCCAATAGCATAGCTCCTGCCAATAGTGGCAATATTCCAAAAGAAATGAATAAGGGTGAGGATACACGTCTGCCTCCAGGGAATGACCCTCAGAAACTAGCAGGAGGAAAACCTAATTGGAAGTGTCAAAAAAAAGGAGGGAAAAATTTAAAAAAATAAAAAAATCCATTGCTATTAGACCTACAGCATGGTAAGACCTGAAGGAAAACTTAGTGAAGCTTGTGAACTTTAGCTGGTGACTGGAGCTTTCTGTCATTTACCTGACAGTCTCTCAATGAAGCTTGTCTTGTTACGAAAATGGGGATCTAGCAGCTGTTTTCTTGTTCAATTCCTCTTTCTTTTTCTTACCTGCTCTAGTTACAATTCATTTGAATATCTTTATAGTCTTTCTCCAAACCCAGCCATGGTTCAGGAAATCATGTTAATTTTCCTGATTTAAGTAGTCGGCTTGGAGAAATGTGCTCTTTCCCCTTCTTTGGTCTGAACTTGTATGGACCATCCAGCTCCTCCTCCTCATCTCATCTTCACTTTGAAAAGTACTAAAGACTGAGTGAACATTGAGGAAAATCAAATTAGCCCCACAATCGGCACTGCTCCTTGGTTTCTCATCAAGCAAAATTGCTAATAACAACTAGCATCCCCAAAATTTTTCCTTGTTATGTTTTTCCAAACTTAGGGACTTCCTGAGCAAGTGGTGATCCCTGTGTGTTCAAAGGCTTTGCTAGGCTTCTCTTCCAGAAAGGATTCTGCCTGTGTAAATGTGTACCATCCACAATATCTTGTGACAGGAATACTTAACTACATGACATGCACGAAGTACTCCTCTTTACTTCAGACCTGCTACCTGTTAATGTCATTGAGTGACCAGTAGTTCTTGCATTACAAGAAACAGTGAGCAAATGCTGTTCTTTCCAAAGCTCTCACTGTTTTATAAATCTGTCAGGTGCCCCCTCAGATCTGTTTTGCAGACAAAGAATTTCAGAATATGTAGTTGTTTCTTAGACAGAAATTATTCATTATCTTTGAACTTCTTTTTTTTGTGCTCATATTTTTGTATTTGTGCTCATACTTGCTATTCTAGCTGTGCATCAAAGGTAGATCTGACAGTGCAGAATGAGACAGTGACTATTGTCTCTGTAGTAATTGGCAAAAGGTTATCAGTATGCCTAATCACAACCTCTGCAATACAGTCTATGGTACAGTGTTTCACCTGTGTTATGTCTGGACTAATTTTGTAATTGAAATTTCTACTCTATTTGTAATTATAGTTTGGTGTTTTCTATCATCTTACTCTTTCACCTGGATCTGTTGGTTTTGTTTGCCATTGGAATGTCCTGGTGTATTCTGTTATAGGCTTTGAAACCTTAGCTCATTAGATCAGACCATAAGTTTGTGGTGGTAAATTGGACAAAAAATGCGGGGGGTAGTGAAGGGGGGAGGAAGTCCTAAGCTGTTGTTTCTTTGGGAAAAGACTTTTCTAAAAGTGAGAGAGCAAGTTATTTTTTTTGTCCTTTTCTGTCTTTTTGTAAGGGACATTAGGATGCTGGATGCATGACAATTCTACTTCTTCCTTTTGAGTGTCTCAGGCATTTCCAGAATTCTGGGCACAGTCAGCTTGCTGGTTCCTTAGTGTTAATAGCTACAGTTTCATCTGTACTGTCTTCATGGGTAAAGGCTTCCTTTGGATCTGTTAAAGTGCCAGCTTTTACACTTCATGCTGTGCTCTGGCTAATCCTAGCTGTACAGAGCTCATCTTCAGGGCCTGCATCTCATCTTAAATTCCTGTTAATTCTCAAGTCAACAACAAGGAAAAGATCCATTGTATGTCACGTTCCAACCTGGATGACAGATGACAATAGGATGTGTGATGATGCTCTGTCCCTGCAAGCCACAAAGTTTTCTCTGGGGACATTTTTTTGTTACAGTTCTACACCTTCCTGTGCTATAAGATCAGGTGTGGAATACCCTTTGCCTTCCATCAGGGTGAAGGTGGTGGTGTGTTGCATGGGGTTGAAAGTTAAGGAAAACAGACTGAATGTGCTGTGATGGTACCAACAAATCCTGTACCTCATTTAGAGAAAAGAGGGTTCCCTTGCTTTTAATTTTTTCTCAGAGACCAGACTGAAAGAATCATAGAATGACTGGGGTTCAAAGGGATCTTAAAGATTACTGAGTTTCACCCCCTCTGCCGTGGGCGGGGACACCTTCCACTAGATCAGGTTGCTCAAAGCAACCACCCCCACAGTAATGAATTTTTTCCTAATACCTAATCTAAATATACTTTTTTGCAGTGTTAAAAGTGACTGAGGTTGACAGCCATTGTTTCATTCACTGATGCTGGGCAGTAAGAGATGGTGGTGGATGGGCCAACTCTATGTATAGAGTTCCAAGAGCCTGTGCTGAGGGGTCTTTGCTGCACCTCAGGTATTGTGTTTGTTCTCCAGCTACAATGTGGGGTCTAGAAACTTTCACATGTGCCCTTCCACCCTCCTTCTTTTAGCTCACTTATAAATGTTTTGGGAAATGAACGTCTGTTCCAGAGTGTTGTGCACAAAAGTTCTTGGCATAGACACTAATACACATGGTGTCTTTGGGCAGACTTGTTAGATACATGTAGCATTCGAATTGACCTCAAGTTAATAGGGTAAGTAACAGAAATTCAGGGTTTCCTTCATGTAAACTCTGGCTTTTGCGCTGTATAGACTTCATTGGTTGGTGGTAACTCACTGAAATGGTAATTCTTAGAATTAGACACTCAAAACAAAAGGCTCATTTTTAAATAACCAAATCCAGCAATCACAAAGAATGTAGCTTTTGAAAAAAAAAAAAAAAAGTCTTGTTTCCTTGAATCACATTTTCCTGCTAGTACTCAGCCCTTTATTGATGACAGATAGAAAAGGCTGTTGCTTGTGTTAGTTGTAAACTTCCCTTTGTCAGAGCCCTTTCCACCATCTGTCATTGCATAACTGTATGTTCCCAGGTTTGTAGCTCTAATGTGTTTTTGCTGTTTTGTGTACAGTACGTTACAAGTTATAAAAGCTTGAGTAAATAATTCATGTAAAAACCTTTGTAAATATTGTCAAACTGTGGAATAAATGATTTACTAAGAGGTCTCTTGGCTCAGCCTAGCAGCTTTATTACTGTAACTTGTTTTGTAAACAACCTCCTCCCCCCACCCTGTATTTTTTCCATCAAGTGTCTTTGTGTAAATTCTATTGCCAAGCAGTACTTAGATGCATTACAATCACCATAAATAATGCAATACCAGTGCTTTAACCACCTGGAGACTCCATTCAGAAGTCAACCAAAGGTGTAGTTTGTGCGAGACCCTTAAGGGAACATATTTTCAATGCGTGTACAATGGTGTACTTCCCACTGTTTTCATAGCTGATTGCATTTGTTGGAGATGGCTCCATCTCAGCTGGAAGACAGTTTTCTGGTAGACCTCAGGTTTGCAGAGAGCTGGTACCTGTGCTTCATTTCATGTCCTGTGGATATTCTGCAAATTGTGTCGTGCAAATAGATCAGGACTTAGGGTTATGAGAGGTAGTCCTGAAAAACACTTAATTTTTTTTTTCCTTAGCTTTTTTTTTTTAATAAAGTGTTGTCTGAATGGTCAGAGGAAATGTAATCAGAAACATTTGTTGTAAATGAATAATATGACTTTGCTTTGATGTATTCATGAGCCCCTTGTTAGCCTTCTGAAAACACAACTGAAAATGAAATGTTTCTTCAATAATAGTGGAATGGGAAAATGTGTTACATCTGAGTCCTTATGGGCAGGCATAATTGTGTGGCTACATGTGCTTGTTCTGAGCTTGTTCTGTGAAATACAGGCACACTTGACAGACATCAAACCACTGGTGAACAACTGCAGTGATCATGACACTGGAGCTGTGGTTGATCCATGTCATTGTGTTGACTCAGAATCTGAGTCTAGGCTTGAGCCACTCTCTGAATATCCATACGGTTGGTTTTCATGCCAACTCCTGGACAGAGGGAGCAACTGTGTTTTCCCAACAGGAAAACAAAGGCATTGCTGGAGAGAGCACATCAAACTGGACTTTTATCACTGCAGGGAGGACAAACAGACTGTCTTGGGTGCCCTGGCTCTGCAGACTCAGACTGAGGAGAGCATGGCTGTTAGATGAGAGGGGCACAGACAACTCATCTTCTGCTCAAGGGAGACACCATGTGCAGTTTTCCTGCCCAGGTACAGGATGCAACTGTTACACAGAAAGTTTGGAAGCAGAAGGGTACTGGGGCAGCTGGAGAACCTGAGGACAGTTTTGGAGTGATCCCAGGAACTGGTGGAGTCTCCAGGGGAACAGAGCAAGCAGATTTTCATGGCCTTCTTGATGAGCTGCTCCCCTTGGCAGGCCAACTCATCTCATCACTCACCCCACCTCATTTGGCTTTTAAGTTTTAATCTCCGGGAGCTCCTGTTTGTGTCTCTTGACCACTTTTCTGTGCAGTAGTGCAATCCAGCATAAAAATCCCAGGACTTGTTCAAACAGATAAGTGCAACAACGTATGTATTCAAACACTCCTCTTATGAAAATGATGTTTTCAGAGTTAACTGCTTTGAAGTGACTTTGTGCCAAACTGGTCTGAGAAGCTTTTGGTGGGCACTTACAAAGATTTCTGACTCAGAGAATGGTGAAAATAATTCATTAGCAACATAATATTGTGCCTGATATCAGAACTATCTAGAAATGATGAAGTGCTGCTAACTGATTATAGAGATGGTATTTTTTACCTGTTTTAGGAAAGGAGCTGACCTTCTTTTTTTTTATGACACATCTGGGGTCAGGGCCCAAGGAACAGTGCAATCAAGCTTTCTCTGGCTTAAGAATTAAAAGCGAACTTCAGGAAAGAAATCTCTTGGAGAACTTGGCAATGGATTTTGTGTATTTCTGTATGTCTGATTAATAAGGAAACAATTTCCTCCCTCTGTTTTTTTAACCCTTATACAGAGGACTGTAATGTTCTAATGATGAATGTAACTGAGCATGTGAGAAAGAAGAAGCTGATAATGGCAACCTTCAATCATGTTGAGTTGAGGAAAGAACAAATAATGGTGTGCCCTTTATGAGTTATTATGGGTAGTTTCCATAAAAGTTAAGTAAATGAAATCTGAGGTTCAATTAAACAACATCTTGTCTGTCTTCTTGTGTGCCCAGGACAATACATTGTTTGCTGTGAATAGACCACCCGAGGGCTGGTCATGTGTTTTGGTAGAAATCATAGCTTTGTCAAACAAAGCAAAAGACATAATTATAGCCTTTTTATATTAAAAAAAACTATTTTAATTATTATTGTTCATTTCCAATTGGAAATTCATTAAACAGTTGCCATTAGAAGCTTAAAAGTGCAAAAACTGCAGAAGGTTTGTTCTGTAAAATTACTTATCCTGATTTGTCTCAGTAGCACAAAAACCAGCAGCAATTCTTACTTCCTTCATCCACATCCCCCTTTTTTAATTTTTCTTTTGGAAGAGGGGATGGAGGAGAAGGGAGACTGATTGTGGTTTCTTTTTTTTTCTTTTCCCTGGATGAGAAATTCCTAAAAGTCACACAGTCATGGATGTGGCCACAGAAGAAAAAAAATTACTTTTGAAGGTGTAAGTGGTTGCAGTATGAAATATGTGATGCCTAACCATGTGCATTATTGGTTTATGAGATCTATATTCCTTGGATGCATGAAGTTGAGGTAGCATAATGTTAAATACCTGTGAAATACAGTAAGTGGATGGAGATTGAGAAGGGAGTATATGCTGTCTGTAGGGAGTCAGTGAGATTCTGCTCTGTGTGGAGTGGGAAGAAAAAAGTCTGTTTGAAAGATCACTCTGTAGCCTCAATAAACCTAAATATAAACCCCCTTGAAGTTTCCCTTTCTATTTATGGTGTACATGCACAAGTATCAGTTGTTGTTTTCATATACAAAATGATAGTAATCAAAGGTTTTGTTTTGTCTGCTTCTGTTTACCTTTTACGTTAGTTACTTTAGGCCTGGTCCACTTCTGGTGGTGCTTTTCCTGTTAAACTTTTATGTAAACCACAGATTAGAGCTTGGAAACTGATGTCTGTTCTGTAGTGCTCTGTGATACTCTGACCTTCAGCACAACCTGCTCTTTCTGTGGAGTTGCTCTTTGTGCTGTCACCTTGATGCTGCTGCATCCTGTGGTCACCTTCTGCTGTCAGACATCTCCGGAGACTGGAGAAAGAATGATTTAAATTATGCCTTGGTTTCCTGGACCTTTCCAGTGCTCCTTGGCTGATGGAATCATCAAAATCACTTTTGCTTCCCTCTGTTGCATTGCTGGGGCTCACAGTGGGTCCCTGATAGAAAGGGACTTGCAAGCACCTGGGCAACTCTGTTGACATCACAACTCTTCTTAGTCCAGTGGCTAGGCATCCTGTGATTTGACTGAGATGCTTTTTATATGTCTTTATCTGTGTGAAATAGAAATTAATTCTGTATGAACTAGGAGAGACAGCTCCTTCTGGACTTCAGTTGCAATTCTGCAGTGCATCTGTAACTGGTGTTCCCTTGAGGAGGAAAATAGAGAGAAAACTCCATCACTTTGGATGAAAATATCTCTGTGCTTACCAACTTTGCAGACTGAGGCATTTGGATGCAATTCTCACTTATCAGGGGTTACATATGTGACTAAATCCTGTAACACTGTCTCATTTTGGACTTTCCTGCATTTCTTCTCAAAATCTTTGTTTTTATATTATTGGAATATCTAAAGTCTCAGGCAGGGTCCAGCAACCCATCATGGGAAGGGCAGTATACAGGACAACAAGTATTTCCTAATCCCAAGCATTTACAATCCAAGTATTAGGAAAAAGGTGATAGGTAAATACAGACCAAGAAAACAGGAAAAAATCTCCACACGGTAGGTATGTACATCAGTAACCCAATCTGGGACTAGATTTTCAACATGCATTACAACCATGCAAGTTTTAGTAGTATATTATTGCTCTTATTGCTTTTTTTTTCCTTATTATTGCTTTTCTGGATTGTATCTAATGTGTGCTTGGCCATCAAGATCTTATTCTTTAACATGATGGACTGTATCTTTTTTTGTCTGACCAGTAAAGGAGGACATGGAAACTTAGAGAAATACGGGACTAATCTGTGTCTTTATTTTATTTTCCAAATATTTATCTGCATCAAATAAGACCCTTAAATTTCAAGTGGATGACTTTATCAGAGATGAATTGTAAACAAGCTGGTTGCAGCAGAGTATCTTGCACAGTTAAATCCTGCAGGCAAGACCTGCTGCCACAAACACCTTTATCTCCTCCCTTCCAGTGGGGAGCAAGGTTGCAGTGACACAGAGCTGTGACAGACACCTTCAGCTGCAAACTTACAAAAGGTCAATGAAATAGAAAGGCAATCTAGAGCATCTACAGGATGTGCAGTATCAGGCGGTGGTGGCAGTGGACTGTGGCAGAAAGTCAAAGCTGTTTCCCTGGCACATCTTCCCCCATTTGGGTACCCAGAAGGAAAGAGCTGATGGGGACTGAACATCCTTCACTGTGCCTATAAGGTGCTACAAGGAAGCGTGTTACAGTGGGGGTGTATTTCAACAACTAGGTGTATACATCATAAAATATAACAAGGATGGTATATAATAGTTTTGTAACCCCAGTGACTCACTGTGTCTTTCCTAAGGAGAGAAAGTCACTGGAGCCACCTTCTGTGGCTGCCTGAAAGGCACACCTTTGCTGGTCCCACCTGCTGCTCCTCACTTAACACTCGATAAAAATCTCCCCTCCTGCTCCTCTCTGCACTAACCCTGAGCCAAGAAACATCCTTCTGTCACTGCTGGTTCCATGTGCCAGGTGGATGGACATTGCAGGAGGTTTTCATCATGCTGCTTATCAGCCGCTTCTACTTCATGACACAAATATCTTCTTGCTGTCAAACCCTCTGGGAGAAATTACCTTTAATTAGTTCATTCTGTGTAGGTTATCCAGATACACTCTTTGATAGCAGTGCTATCACATTAATTTCCCAATAGCAGTAATTATTATTGAAGAGAAAAATAAAAAAGAAAAGAGTTTAGAGCCCAGGTTTAGACTCAGTTTCCCACTCTTTTAGGCACGGGATGGTGGCTTGATGCTGTTGTCTTTGCCAGATTGTTTGTCAGACTGAGTTCTGGAGAGGAGCATCGTGTCCCATGGAGGAGCTAGAGAGGCTTCCAGTGCTGACGGATTTGCTCTGGCACCTGATGTGCGTGCCAGCAGCCTTCTCATCAGGGGGATGTGGACGTCACTGTCACCATAGAGACAGCAAGGAGGATTCGGTTTCAAAAGGTGAAGAGAAGCTGTGAATTAGGAAGGTAAGGCCTGGTCTGTCTCTCAACTCATGATGGATTTTAAAATGATGCTATATTTAAAAGCAGTAATGCTCCACTACATGTTTATACACATATGTAGATATGTGAATCTAAGTATTGGTACATATGTGTATATTTACATGAATTCTTTTGAATAGTCTTGGGTGCCAAAGAACCCAAAGCAGGTTTTCAAAAGAGCCTGCTAATGTTCTGTGTGTGCTCCTCAAATTAATTTTTCTTTTACAGATGGTGTAAAAAGATACTCGAATTTTGTTTATATTTTATTTTAAGAGGTCGTAAAATATTTGCTACCTCAAGATTTTCTGGTTTGCCTAGAGGCTGATTGAGCTGTGTTGTAAACTAACTTCAGGAAACTTTTTGTGATCTTCTGTTGTGCTCTAGCAATGACAAGGATGTACAGCAGTGGTGAGTGTTGACAGGCAAGGCAGGGATCAGCCATGAGTCATTGTTTAAACCACATGGGACTTTTAAAGCCTGGTCTATACTGGTCCAGGACAACTTGCAGATCTATCTCTGCCCACACTTATATCAGATAAGCCCTCCTGAGGGCTTACCCCATCACTTGCAGATATAACCTCAGTAATGCATGGGCTTGTTTAAAGTTGCAGTTTGCATGATTATAATCCCCAGCAGGGTACTGACCCCAAAAGGATGTTTCTTGTACCTTGGTAGCAAAAGATAACTTCACAGGTATGGCTCTGAGGGGAGTGGTGACAAGAAGTCCATCCAGCAGAGAAACAGATGAACTATTGAGTAATGCCATATAAGCATTACTGCAGAAAGGGTGGTAGAAGGCCTATAGGGACAGATAAAAACCTTGTCTGCAATACCATGCAGTGCTGAATGCCACTGGAGAGGATGGGCCTGGGTGCATGCTTCTGATCTTGGGCCAGGGATGCTCAACAGAGCCCTTGAGCTTCTCTTGTCTCTGCCCTGCCCACTACAGCTCCAGCAGGAAATAGCCAGAGCACAGCAGGTTTTTTGACCATGATACACTTGTCTTGACAGCTGGAGGAAGTCTGGCATGGGAGCCAAATCTATTGGCTTTGTGTCAGCTCTGGAGTATCTTTCCTGTTTTGGGAATTCCCCGCTGGGGAGGTACCCCTGCTGTTTGGAGCAGAGCTCAGACCTCAGCCCCCGGGGCTGTCCACTCTGGGAGACAGTTTTGGCAAGGATAAGTATTTTTTTGCTATTTTTAAATCTCTTTGATTTTATAAATAGCTAAGTGACAAGTAGAATTTTGGTCTTCACCCTATGGCTGAATTTTCCACAGGGATGTTTGCATGTTTGCGTAATACCGTTTGTATTTATTATTCCTACTGCTGTCGTCACTCACACATTTTCTGCAAACAGAACAAAAGGCAGCTCCCTTTGCAGTCAGCTTATGGTCCAACTGCTGCACAAAGACAGTGGAGGGCACAGAGAGTGCCTGGGGGGCACAAGGAATCCTTGAGATAACATTGCTTGGGCTTCTCTTGTCAGACCTCTACAAACCATGATAATCCATGTAGGCTTCATGCTAATAAGAGGCAGCTAGGGTGTATGTGAGGAACTGAGCTGTCTATTTACATGCAGCTGGGGTTTGCATTTCTGGGGGTACTGCTGTTGGGACATGTAGCTGGCTGGCTGACTTCTGTAACAAACTGCATTTTGGACTGATTTTATCTGCTGACTGCTGTAGGATCTTGTCTACCCAGATTTTAGTCATCCATCTTGACTTCTGTTTTAGGAACCCTCTGATCAAATTGATCTTTGGTATCGATATGAAAATTTGTCCTGGTGAACTTTCAGGTTTGACTCACTTTTTGGGATCAGCCCCTGTCTCAGTTATGGTACATGCTCATCATTAATCATTTGATCATGCTTTTTAGGGAGAATAGAAACTGTGATTAGGTTAGATTCAGAATTCATCCAGTTTAGCTTCCTGTCTCCCATGGTGGTGGTCTCCAACTGGTTTCAGACAAAAGAAAAAGAAATCTTGCATTAGGCAGGAAGGAGATAATATGTTATTCTCTCTAAGCTATAATACTTTACTTTCTTCAAGAGACAAACCATTACCGAAAACTTGATTACCAGTAAATATTATTATAAAGCTAGATGTTAAGTGAGGAATTGGATACCAACATTATCTATCTGATCTGAAAGATTTTACTGATGCAGAAGACACTTCTGAGTGAAGGCAGAAGCAGCAGGACTGGACATAAATATGGGCTTCAAGTCCAGCCTAGAGCCCTGAGCTTGGCACATTCAATCAGTTGCTCCTCAACTAGAGGGGCTAATTAGCCACTCCTCTGATTGTTCATCACCTACACTTTGCTCTTGCCACAGCAAGTACATGCTTTATCTGCTGGTGGGAGAATTGGAAACAATACCTATTCTAATAAGCACCACCTTTTTTTTTTGTCCCCCCGTTCTTGTTAGTGGTGCAGGTAATATAATGTCTCTGCTATATATAATACCCCTCCTATAATGCTTCTCACTTGACAGCATGTGTGAAGTGGTCAAGACCTTCATCTGGAAATTATTTAGTAACAACATATTTTTTTCTTCCTCCCCTACAGCAGGAATATTTATAGGTACCAGGTTTATCCCATATTCTTATAAGATGGTACAAGAAGTAAAGCAACAGCAGCATCTTGTTTGTGGTGTTATTCTGCAATATTGTCACTTCTTCATAAGATTTCCTGAGTTTTTCCTTGGCTCAGGCTGTTATGATTGGCTGTAGTTGTGTTTTTGCTTTGAGGATAAGGAGTACTTGCCTGTCATCATGCCATTGGGTTTGTTGGCATGTAGTTAATTTACCAATTTGTGTTGAAAAGGTAAGCAAAAGACAATGTGATACTGATGCTAGGCATAATTTCAGAATATAGAGATATTTACTCACTGTCAGCATCTAAGGTGATCGTAGTGATTATTGCCCAAAATTAGATATCTCTTTCCTTCCATACACTAGGTAAGATGTTTGGGATTTTTCAATTGCCTCTGAGTTCAATCCTTCAAGTGTCACTTAAGATACTTACAAGCCTGTTTATTTTCCCCTATGCTCATTTTATAAGAAGATGAAAGAGGCAAAATAACTGTTTTGAGTGCTTGGTGTTATCATGAGGGTATATAATCCCTTTTTACATGAATCAGTGGACTTTGGGGAGTGTTTCTAAGTGTGTTTAAACCCCACTGTGTGCTGGCCTTTCCCTCAGATTGGGTCTCATCCAGAAAGGATAAACTTGCAGGCAATCCAGCCAGGATTTTTCCATGTGATAAAGGGAAAACGACGAGGAACTCTAAGCTCTGAACAGATGACTCAATGCCTCTGGTGCTGAGTTAGACCTATCACTGTACCCATTGCAGAGGCACGCAGTCCACACCCAATTTCATCCTCTGCCCACACACGAATGTGTCATCCATCTGTGCATGACTGGAGTGTTCATATCAGACACAACTACCTGCCAAAATTGTGGGAACAGTCCTAAAAGGTTATCTGCTTCCAACTCTTCAAACATTTCTCTCCTCTCTCATCATTCTGTCCCCTCTTTGAATCTGTTACATCATCTAGGGGGTCTGCTCATGCATGTAGGTCTGTATGAGAGAACTGTATCTGAAGAGCCATTTGTGAGTCATGTCAGTCTAAGGAAAACCAGGGTGAGGGACCCAGGGAGCTAAAACAATGTATGGAATAGAAATGGATCACCTTGCTTATTTTGCATATTAATATTTTCTCTTAATGCCAAGTATTCCATGAAAAGATTAGTTTGGATTAGTGGAATTGATAAAGGCATATGCTCTTTGTTTCTAGGAATAGCAGAGGATTAAAATGTGGCTATATCTGGCATCCGTATTCAAGTCATGCTAGAATCAGTTCAGTTCTATGAAACTTAGTGCTATAAATTCATTAACTTTCACCACACTGTGTAAGACATCCAACTAATAGGAAAAAGTGACTTTCTAAGCTAAAGTTATGTGAACAGGTGTCTCTTATGGCTTTATATTAAACTTACAAATATATGAAATGTAGCCTTTGATGGCCTTGGTCAAGACTTTAGCACGTGCTTGTGCGTGTCTCTGAGATGAGGAATTCTAGAGTTTCCTTAGGCAAGGTAAAATGAGAGTTTGTCCCCAAGCAAAGGTGAAAGCTTGTGGTTCATGAGAAGCTGCCTGTGCTAGAAGGGAAAGAGGAGCTGTGATCTCCCATCTGGGAAGAGTTGTTCTAGGTGCTGCTGACAGACCAATTGCTTTCTAATACTAAGCAGCCTGGAGCTGGAGGAAAAGGAGATTTCTTCTGTGGAGCTGGGAAATAAGGGAATAGAAAGAGAGAGAAAATCAGTTTCCCTATTCCCCTTTACTCCTCAGAGGACTAGGGGATCAATGCCTTCTGAGAAAGGGATACATGGAGGCATTGTATAGGACCAAGGTGTAGAGCAGCTATTCAATTTCTCTTGGTTCACTTTCCTTTGTCTGACAGTCCTAAGAATTCCCAAAGTCAACAGAAACCAGAAGATTTCAGAGTCCTACTTCTGAACCGAGTCACGGCTGAGTCACATCCTGCCTTACCTGACATTGCACAAATGATCCAGAGAAAACGGCGTGATGTGACTCCTCTGTGGTAATTTAAATGAGGAGGATGATTGCTTGCATGCATTTCTCAACGTGTGGTACAGCAAAATACTTTTTTTTTCCCAGAACTGCCAGCAAAGGCCATAGCAGAACAAAGGAGGCACAGGCATTAATCTGGGATAATTATGGACAAGAGATGGCAGGAGGATCTGAGAAGATTTGAGTCTTCTAATGTGTGACAATTTTTTACTGGAAAGCCAGGAGCACAGGTTTGACTAGTTCCCAAATGAGTCAATTTTTTGGCTAGTATTTAAGAAACAACTTACAGTATTAATGGCAGCAATACAAAGGAAAGAGAAAGATCTTTATCATTCATTTTTGCTTTACTTAACTTTTGTCTATAAAAATGTTTAAATATAACTGTGTAAACACACGTCATGCAGTGCTGTTAGTCTCTGAGTTGAAATACTGTTACATAGGAACAGGAACAAGTAGGAGCAAAGTATTAACTCCACAGCTTCTGCAAGTGACAAGTGGCATTCCTCAGGGGCTGATGTTGAGACAAGCACTGTTAAACCTTTTTGTTGGTGACGTGGACAGTGGGATTGAGGGCACCTTCAGCAAGTTTGCCCATGGCACCAAACTGTGCGGAATGCCATCTAGAGGGACCTTGACTTGTGAAGCTTGAGACATGGGTAGCCTAGAGAAGCTGTGGATGCCCCATTGCTGAGAGTGTTCAAGGCCAGGTTGGACAGGGCTTTGAGCAACCTGACCTAGTGGAAGGTGTCCCTGCCCATTGCAGGGGATTCGGAACTTTAAGGTCCCTTCAAATCCAAACCATTCTATAATTCTTTGAAATGCAAACAGAGGTTTAACTGAACATGGTGTTGTGGTTTTGAAGGTGGGACTATCACTACCAGCAGCCTGTGATGTTTGGGGTTTGAAGCATACTGTCTTCTTGAATGTAACAATTGCTGGGAGAATCTGCACTCAAAGAAGAAAGAAAAAAGCCAAGAAATTTTCCCCACAAATCAGAGACTTATCCAGTATGGGATGATGTAGCTGTACTGAAAAGTGTGGGTAACAGCCTATGGAGGATGAAGATGTGGCACAAAATCCCTTTTAAGATCCACTGTTTTTCCTCCTGTCATCTACAACTGCTTCATGTAAGAACAGGCAAATTTACAGCTGATACAAAGCCCTGTCTGACTGGGTTTCATATGGCCTCCTTCTTTATATCCATGATCATGCAACATGTTTCACACCCACACATGATTTCTCAATTTCCTTTGCTGCCCCTTTCAAGTATCCCTATGTTATATAAAGCAGCTGCTTGTGTTTAGTAACTTTCTGTACCTGTAATGCTGTTGGTCGAGGACACTGCAGTGGATTTTCCTCACTTGGGCATGCTGAGATACAAACTGTGCCCCTGGGCTCAGTGCTGGGAAGTGTTCAGTGTATTCAGTAGCACAATTTGCAAATGGTGTGAAGGAAGCTGCTCTCGAGGCATCTTGTCAGCATCGAGGGAGGCTGAATGTTCATGGTCCAACCTGAAGCAAATTCTTTGACACCCCGATATGAAACCAGCTTGTCCCTGTTGCCTGTGTGCCAAAGAAAGCTGTTTCTTAGTTGCTGAACAGGGTATGAAGTGTAAACTTCACATTGAGACTCATGTAATTACCTTGCATGTTTCACGAGAAGGGGGATTGTGTGTTCCTGTTCAGCTTTCACCCAGATGGCAGCTTGGAGGTTGAGATTTTTTTTTTTTTAAGGATGCCAAACAGGCTCTCTCTTCATTGCAACTGAAGAAAAGGTTTTATCTTGCTGATACTCTTGTTGTGTACCCTTCTCACCCTAAATTTAATTTCTAAAAATGCCTTTCCCCTAGCACAGGACACCAGTGACCCCAGCAGCTGTGCTCCAGTGCAACAATGGCAGTGTGTAGGACAACTCAGCCCCTGTGCCAGGTGGATTGTGCTGGGGCAGAGCTTTCCTTTTCTTTCCTGCATATTTTCTTGCACTGTCAAAGCAGGTTCTCCTCCAGGGAATGGTTTTGGTGTAAGGATGCATTCCCAGTGGCTATTCCAAAATACAATCTCTGATTCAGGCATGACAGACTCTGAAGGTTTGAAATATGTCCCCAATTCTGGATAGCTTGACTCAGACTTTCCCAACTTACATGTCCATGCTGTCCACCCATCTTAGCAGTTAAGCTTGGGAACATGTACAAGATTACATAGTGAACCTGAATCAAAGACAAGAAGTGAATTTGGTCCAAGTAGAATACCTTGGTTCCTGAAACATACCTCCTGTCTCTGATTATTCTCCCTGGGGGAGGGAGGGGAAGAGGAACAAAACATTAGTGCTTTTAACATACTGAATGTATGCATATGCTTTGTTGTGGGATACATGAGGTAGTGAATCCAGATCCATACTTCTGTTAAGGTGAACTCAACTTTGAACTCGTTATTAGAGACTACAAAGTGCTCATAACTCTCATAAGAGGACAAAGCAACTCTTTGGAAAAGTATTATACATATTGTTTTTGCTGATGGGGTGACCAAGAAGACTCTTGGTTCTGATCTGTCCTGTTGTTTTTCTGGACTGTTGTTGTTGCAAATATCTGATGGGGGAAAAAAGGAGTCAATACAGTGAAGCATCATCGTTAGCTTCATAAAACCACCACCTTAAAGGCCTGACATGCTTGCCTTCCATGCAATAATATGGACTTCAGAATCTCTAGCCAAATACCATGGATAGGTCTGGTTTATTGCCATTCAACAGTGTATTTAGGGCATGATAAAGTGCTAGGAAGTTTATAGTATGCTACTGAGGGCCACTACTAGTATATTTATTGCTGTCTCAGATGAGTTGTCATGGTTTAGTATAAGGGAAATAAACAAGCCCTCAAAGTTAAAGGCAAGCTTTAATGCCTGATTTTCCTTATGTGTTGGTTTTTGGCTGGGGTTGAGTTAATTTTTTCACAGTGGATAGTATAGGGGTATGTTTTGGATTTGTGCTGAACACAGTGATGATAATATAGAGATGATTTTGTTGTTGCTGAGAGGTGTTTGCACAGAGCCAAGGCCTTTTCTGCTTTTTGTGCTGCCATGTTGTAGCATAAACCCTTGTGATCAACTTTGTTTTGTTTTCTCTGGTCTTGATTAACTGAAACACCCAATAACCAGTTGCAAGAATGCGTATGAAAGCTCCATCAGCTTCACTCATTCAATAGATATTTCTTAATCCCGCTCTCTATTGCTCTGGAAGTATCTCCAAAACCTCTTGAAAGACAAGATTTTTACATTCTTAATTCAGATATTAAAAATGGGGGAAAGGAGAGTGGAGGAAGGGGGAAAAAGAAAAGGGAATTTTTTTAGGCATCTTTTATGAATCTTAAGAAAGAACAGTGCAGACCCCTTGCTTTTTCACCTTAAAGATTGCCTTTACCAAAGTGTAAGGTATTAAAAGTAGCTATTCCAAAGACTTAAACTTAACCTACGGGCATATCGATAACTTCAAGCTGAAATGCAGTTGCTTTGTGATTCATGAGTCAAAAAAGGAGAAGAATTAATCCACCCATTCTGAGGCAAAGACCCTCTTGCAACAGAGTTTCCACTTGCAACGTGCTGTCTTAACTGGGGAGAGCACATCAGTGAGCCAGGGCCTGAAAGGGGCATTTTAAGAACTGTATTTTGTATTTTACTATTACCACCTTTGTGTGAGATCTCAAGTACAGAGGAAAAACTGAGTTTGGGTCAGAGGGAATGAAATGGAAGGTCTCTGGAAGGTTTACTCCAATTTCTGATGTGACGAGGCATGGTGGCACTGTGCAGAATTACCCACTCCTTTGCATGAATCAGGGCTGTTTTAACCCTTTCAACAATCTTCTGAAGTCTGAGGGAGAGATTAAATATATAAGAGTTTAACACGACCTTATGCAAATTCTCGTTTGGTTTTGGTGTTAGCAGTTTAGGATGTGAGCTGATTTTAAAGGGAAGGCAGCAAGCTAGAGATGTTGATTTTAATATTTTTAGCTATCATGAGAAAAACCCACAAGAAAATGTTACCTAAAATAAACCTGATGGGTAAGTAATCCTTGCCAATCATACAACCAGAGACACATTTCTCTGTTAGTATTAGTACTTCACAAAGGTTACTTCTGTAGTCCTTACCAGCTTCTGTTGATTTCCTGACATTTCTAGGTGTCCCTACATTTCGGATGGGACTTGTGTACTTCTGAAAGCATACTCTAAAGTTTTTCAGACCCAGTAGTAGTCTTCTCATTGGTTCCAGTGGGCTTCATGCCTAATTTGACTTCTGAATAGCACCAGGTAGGTTGGTGGTGGGACCATCTGCAGTGACAAAATTGGTTTGATCTAAAAAGTTGCTGCTCATTAATAGCTGGAAGTAAATACTGCTCCACTGAGCAGTCTGTGACTCCCATTGTGG
>JAWWMO010000083.1:63242167-63262173 GCA_035047845.1 Dendrocincla fuliginosa
CTGTTAGTATTAGTACTTCACAAAGGTTACTTCTGTAGTCCTTACCAGCTTCTGTTGATTTCCTGACATTTCTAGGTCTCCCTACATTTCGGATGGGACTTGTGTACTTTTGAAAGCATACTCTAAAGTTTTGCAGACCCAGTAGCAGTCTTCTCATTGATTCCAGTGGGCTTCATGCCTAATTTGACTTCTGAATAGCACCAGGTAGGTTGGTGGTGGTACCATCTGCAGTGACAAAATCGGTCTGATCTAAAAAGTTGCTGCTCATTAATAGCTGGAAGTAAATACTGCTCCACTGAGCAGTCTGTGACTCCCATTGTGGGTATGTAGTAAACCAGGCCAGCACAGGTTTCATTTGAAGCAAAAGCAGTAGCAAATGGCCACTGGTAAGAATTTTTCATCTGTCGATTATAATGGTTTTGATTCTGTTAAATATCTAATCCCTGATCAGTAAATGAACAGGAAGGAATTAGGGTAACAAGAAAGGGTATATGATCTCATGTTATAGCAGCACCCTAATTAACTCTGTATTAAGTCTGCTGTTAACATTTGCATGAGAAAACCCTCTGCTTTTTAGGGTAGGAAAAAAAAATCATGTTGAAATTTCAGGTGGAAAAGACTATCCTCTGTCCATTCTAATGCTTTTAGTTTTTAAACTGTGACTAATCAGCAAGTATCTGAAATTGCTTTCATCTTCCCCAAATGACAAATAGTTCTTTCAAGCTATACCAAGCTGAAACCACTGAAGAGATGTTAGAATGAGCTCCTTAAGTCCTTAATTTGGTATATGAGGAAGGGAGGAAGGATGAGGGATCAGAAAAAATGAAGTGCAATCATGTCTTTTAGTTCTGTAGAAATTCTCTTACTACAAATATTTTCAGTTGGAAGTGGGTTTATACATTAGTCTGCTGTATTCAATAAAGTAATTCATGCGAACCTAAAGAGTCTTCATAAATGTTTTTCAGGATTGAGACCTATAAATAACAGACCTCCTTCTCATTTAATGTCTTTCACTTAATATGTAACATATTTTTAAATTCAAATAATTGTCCAAACCAAATCTCAACTGGGCAATCAGTGACCCTGTAGACTGTAGGGTCTTAAATGAGTAAATGACATGTTTTGAACTCTTCTCTGAAGTAGTAAAAAATGCAGTATTAAAAGCTATTTTTAGATGGGGTAATACCCAAGCTGGCAAAACCCAAGAAATCCAAATGTCACTTATTCTTCTAACAAAGCAAGTGATGCTCAGAAAACAGCTTCTTCTGACTCAGTGTACCTGCATCTCGAGTGAAACTGGCTCCTCCAAGATGGGCTATCAAAATGTTAGTATGCCACTAGAACCTCAAAAGACTTCTCTGATCTATACACCTCTTGATTATCCTGTGTGGAAAGGCAAATTCACTGCTTGTTAATTTCCAGACTGTCCCAATCCAAAACAGAACAAGTAGCTCTGGGACAGCAAGTGGGACCCAAGGAGGTGAGAAAGGAGCAGGGCTGCCTTACTCTTCTCCAAGGCTGTGGACAGCTGAGAAGATGCACTGTATGGGGGCATCCTCTCTGGAGTCTAGTTTCAGCTATATTTTCCCTGATGGGAAAGCTCACTTAAGGATAATCTGTTTCCTTGGAAGTGGTGGCACAGGTATGTTCAGGACCAACGAAGTGGTTCAAGGTAAATAATAAAAAAGGAAAGTGTTTTGGGGACAGGTATTTTTAACCTGGCTTAGATCTACAGTAATATCAGCCCAATGAGACTGCAGTGAGCTGCAGCCCAGGGACAGGAATGAATGGCTGGAGAGAAGAAGGGGGCAGAGAGCAGAAACTTATTAAGCTGCTGCGTCACCAAGGAGAACCTGTCAAGGGATTGCTGCTGACTCTTCCAGTCTAACAGAGGAAGTCACGCAGAGGGCATCTCAGTTTTACAGCTACTGCATTGGTTAGAAACCAGCTTTGGGCCTCTTGGACATACTGTTTATCCCAAAATGCAGGAATTTGGAAGAACTAATGCTTGACTATTCTTTGCTTGCTCAAGGTCTTGAAGTAGCTGTTTTTCACATGCAATAAATAAAACATTGCTAACATTTATTTCAAAGGGAGATTTGGTCCAAGTATTCAAATCTTGGAGTCAGAATTCCAATTTCTAATTTTCTGTCTGGAACAACAAAACTTCGCACCTAGCTGTGCTGGCTGAGGATACCCTGTTTAAAACATGCCAGGCATGATTTTCCTGCTGTTATTGATAGAAACCTAATGGGAATGACTACTGACTTCAGACTGTGTGTATTTGGGTCTTATCAGCTAACTAGATCTTAGAAACCAAGCTGCAGCTTTGTTTGCTTATTAATCAAAGTACGTCTTTATAGAACTGCCACTTCCGATTTGTAGTATGGAAACAGTGCTGTTAAGTCCGTGTCTATTTTGTGTCACTTTCTCAGTTATAAATGTCCTTGCCTCAGTTTCCCTTCATTTGTACTTTATTGTTATGCCTCATTATCAAGTACCTGACAGAGGAATGCACTCACTGGGTTGAATATATTGATATATATGTGTAGTCAATGTCAGCTGGCATACAGAGTGATATGAGGAAGACTAACGTGAATGTATGAACAAGTAGTCTTTGTTGTTTCATGCTGACACGTGTAAGACACTAATCCAAAAACTCATGTCAGAGGCAAGTGAAATATGTTTTGAACCACCAGAAGTATTCCTTCTGGGACTGCTCATACGGTATTATTTCTGTCTCTCTGGCTGAAAGAAAACTGTACTGATCTATTAGCAACAGTATTGATATCTGAAGTGGTATATATGTTGCAAGTACATGTTTCATAAGATGCATTTTCCCATGTATCCTTGCTTCTATTCTTACTTAATTTGGAGAGAAGACCCTTTAATATTGCATTTTTATACATAAACTTGAAATTTTGATATGTGACTAACAAACAGCAAAACAGGATTTTTCCTAGGGCAGATCACATGTGCTGTTTGCAGGGAGACTTTCTTGGAAAACAATACTTCAGGAGTTGCAGGCTCATTCCCTAAACTGATTCCCTAATTTCTGATTGTTTTGCTTTTGCTTGAAGTGGTAGTGGAAAGCAGAAAATGAATGGTAGAGGTTCATGAGGAAGTGCTAAAATCTATGGCTAATACAAAATGAAGTCATAAGATGAACTACTTTCATCCTGAAAATGTTAGCGAGGAAACTCTGAAACACCTTTTAGAATAAGTTGGGGCTGTTACAAATGTTTACTGATGGCAAGTATTTTCTACTCAGATTTTTTATTTACCTTTGCCTATGATGTCACCTTAGATTTTTACAGTGCTGTTTTTGCACATGCAGAATCATTCACTGGGTTTGTCTGTAAAGCATATATATCTATGTATATTTATTTATTTATTTTTAGGATTTCATGTACAGCTTAGCACTTGTGTAAATCTGCTTTAACGGGAAGGCCATGTTATTTAGAAATCACAAGTCACAAGAATTTCTGTAATGACAAGAACCTTTCTTTTTCTGCTGGTTAAGAACTGGGATGTGTGTGGGAAGGGAGAAGTAAGGAGTGGCAGTGCTGAGGTTCCTGGTACCATGATGTTGCATCCAGAGGGGTCTGTAGAAATTCACTATGGCTTGTAGGATCATGGGGGTAACAAGGAACATTATTGTGCCTTATTTGCAAGTGGAAAACTGGGGGGAAAAGAGATTTAGGCTTAAAAATCACCATGAGGGCATGATTTTCTTACTGTGCTCCTGCTGCCTGTTACTAACTTGCTCTGAGCTGTTTCTAAGCATTCAGTGGGAAGCTGTGCAAAAAAACCCAAACGAACAAAAAAAACCAAGCAAGAAAGAATGGGAGCTTATCTCCTTATGAAAACCTTTGTCCAGGTTGGGGCTGGTTTTGCTCCTCCCACAGTACTGACTGTCAGGTGATGATCACTAAAAATTTCAGACTTCTCAAACATGAGCCCTGGGACTTCATCAGGAGATGATCATTCATCAGCCACACTCTGAAGCAGCTTGGTGAGTGTTTGTGTGTGGTGCTTTCTGTTTGGTGGGAAATGGGAATATTGGAATGGTGGCACAGGAATTAAAATTTGGTATTTGCAGCTTCCACAGGAATTGTCAACATGATGCAGCATACTGATTTTGGCTGAGATTAAATTTTGTCATAGTAACTTATATGGGGCTCTGTTTTGGGTTTGTGATAGGAGTGTTGATGATACAGAGGTGTTTTATCTGTTACTGAGCAGTGCATACAGAGTGTCAAACCCTTCTGTTTCTCACACTACCCCATCAGCGAGTGGGCTGGGGCTGTGCAAGAGGTTGGGAGGGGAAGAAGTTGGGATAGCTGACCCCAACTGACTAGAGGGATATTCCAAAATATATGGCATCATGTCCAGAAATAAACCTGAGGGTGAGGGGTGGGTGAAAGTCGCTTGGCCACTGGCCAGACATCAGTCACTTGGTGATGAACAATTGCTTCCTTTGCATCAATTTTTTCTTGTGGTTCCATTCTCCTCCTTCCCCTTCTCCTTTCCACCCTCACGCTTGTTTTTTCCCCCCTCCTTCTTTAAAAATAATTAATTCTGGCAACCCAGGAAACCAACTGTATCTTGGCTGCAGCAAAAGAAGCGTGACCAGCAGGTTGATGGAAGTGATTTTGTCCCTCTAATCTGCACTCATGAGACCCCACCTCGAGTAGTGCATCCAGCTCTGGAGTCCCCAGCAGAGGAATGACACTGATGTGTTGGAGCAAGTCTAGAGCAGACCCACCAAGATAATAAGAGGGATGGAGCACCTCTGCTATGAGTAAAGACTAAGAGAATTGGGATTGTTCAGCCTGGAAAAGAGGAGACTTTGGGGTCTTATAATTGCTACCCTCTAGTACCTGAAGGGAGACTAAAAGAAAGATGGAGGTAGACTATTTACAAGACCATGTAGTGACAGAGCATGGGGGAATGGCATCAAACTGGAAGAGAGTAGTTTAGATTAGGTGTTAGGAAGAAATTCTTTACTATAAGGATGGTGAGGCAGTGCAACAGGTTGCCCAGAGAACATGTGGGTGCCCCACCCCTGGAAGTGTTGAAGGCTGGTTGGATGGGGATCTGAGCCTGGTCTAGGGGATTGAAACTAGAGGATCTTTAAGGATCCTTCCAACCCAAATTATTCTATGATTCTAAACTGTCTGCATCTGAGTTTTTGCACTTTTACTCTTCTGATTCTCTCCCCTATTTCACTGGAAGGGAGGGTGAGTGAGCAGCTCAGTGATGCTTAGCTGCCTGCTGAGGTTTATCAATAGAAAAATCATGCACCTATTTTTTCAGGCACACAGAAAAAGGCTAGGGACGTCAAAACCTATCAAATGAAGTAATTGAATGTGAGCTTAATTTTGAGTGTGTTAATGATCCTTAAAAAGGCATATTTCCAGTAAACTCCTTTTAAAATTAAAAAAAAAAAAAAGAAGAGTAAGTATAGAATGGATCTGAGATTACTTTGAAGGACCTGCTCCCAAAATTGATGATGAAAGAAGGATAAGCACAGTGCTTGTGGCTTCAAAGGTCAGTCCTGCTGAATTTAAGTGACTGATGGATTCTCTGCACTGGAGGGGCAATTTTCCCCTGAAGAAATATTTCTGAAAGACCAGTGCTGGCTACCAGGTATTTATGACAGAGTGCAAAGGGAATTACAAGTAGGTTGTTAGGGTTATCATTTACTCAGTGGTTTCTGCTGATATTATAGCACAGAGATCCCACAGCACTGCTTCTTAGCATGTGATAAATTGTGTACCAGGTGAAGGTGAGAAAGGAGTGAGGGCAGCCACCATGATGACAGACTGTTGCTTTGCTGCTCCTGCTGTGAACCTGGTATTTCTCCACCAGCAGTCACCAACACTTGAGCTGTGCCTGGCATTGCTTTCCTTGGCCAGTGACAGTGTGCCTGTGCATTAGGGGCTCCTTTAAGAAGGAGCTGTTGTTGGGTACAAACAGGGCAGTTTTTTCCCTTTACATGCCAGCATGGTGAAAACGGTACATTTCATGGCTACATTTGCAAGACTGTTATTGTATCTGGCTCTTCATGCAGTCCCTGTGATTTGTAATGATAATGAGTAAAATATCAGCTACTGTGAGAAAGATGTGCCTGAGTGTGCTCCAGTGGGAAGGTGTATTGTTTTGGTCTCTCCCAGATGTGGGAGTTGTGGTGCTAAAAGAGTTATTTTTGTGCATCTCTCCAATTTCTCTATTTATGCCTTAAAGACAGGTTACTTTCACTACAGAAAGTTATTAATATGTCTCATGCACCTAATTTATCATCCTTAGTTTTTCCTCTTGTAGGAAAAAAAAGTATAATTGGGTGAAAAAATGGGCAAAAAAGAAAAAGGGTGAAAACATCCAGTGTAAGAAGTTTTAGGTAGTTGTTTTGCTTTGCCATTTGACTACAAATGTCCTTAATTTAATAATTAAGTCCATCCCTAATTCATGTAAAACACATCAATTGAGTGCAAAGTAAAGTATCTGGTGGGATCTCGAATATCTTTTATGTTGTGTTTTGATTAATGAAGAAAAAAATCACGTACTCTGTTTTTGCTGTGTTCTTTCAGGACTGCCAGCTAGTTCAATGCTAATGATTCAGCTGTTATATCCAGCTAAAGAAAATAGGCTGGTAAGGTTAAGTAAGGCCACAGTCAACATCAGTTAATGTGGTGTTGAATGTGTTGCCTGTTTGGTATTATAAAGAAAAAGGGGAAAAGCAAAGCCTAGCATCTTCATTAAAAAAACCCAACAACACTCCCCCCCCCCAAAAAAAAGCAAACAAACAAACAAAAACCAACAACAATAACAAAACAACCAAAAAACAGCAACAAAACCAAAACCCCAGTGTCCCCCATCCAAGCAAACAAACAAACAACAAAATTCCCAGAAAACCCAAATAATAGGAAGTTCTTGAGCTCTAAGAAAATTACTGTTTAGGCACTAATGTTATTAATGTCTCCTCTGAACTCATTGTTTATTTATCTTAGTGATCTCAGAGGTCTTTTCTAACCTAATTTGTTCTGTGATCTTTGTCTTTGCTATTCGTATTTGGTCAATCACATTCTTTAAGACGAAACTCCAAGTCTTTTCATGAATGTTTGAATTCCTGGGACTGTTGTGTCTTTGAAAGTCCTTATAGCTGCATCTTTGGCTCCTCTCCAATGAGCAGATGTTGACCATGGATGAAAATGTTGGATTTACAACTTATGGCTTGAGCAGTTCTCATCTGCTGACAGCTTCTTGCCGTTGTACTTTGAAAAGGAAAGGAGCTCCTTCAAGCTTTTATTGCCTTGAATTCACACAGGTGGTTCTTTTTTGCTGCTCCTGTTTGAGTCATAACAAGGAATATGCCAGGCCATTGGGCTTGAAACTAGTTACCTGTTTCATTCAGTGAATCTTCAGTTCCAGTAGCTGGAAAAGTAATGCAGGTATTACCTTGTCCTGGAAACCCATCACAGATTTGGGGATTGAGACTCTGGGGTGGTTTTCTGAGACACGCAATGACTAGATACATGACTAGAGCCAACCTGTGTGGTCTTGCTGGGGCTTTATTTTCGATATTGCATAGTGCCACGGAGCAGAGAGCATGTTTTTTGTGACAGCTGTGGGCTATGGTGCAGGGGCTGTTTGGGCAGGGCTGGCTGTAGGAGGAGTGGAAGCTGCTGGAATTGCAGCCCCCGGCATTGCTTCAATGGCCTTGGCACCCCAAGAAGGGCACTGAAATCGAGGAGTGATGGCAAAGGTCAGCAGGCTCTCAGCATCAGCAAAGCCTGGGCAAAAGCTCAGCCCTTCATTCATTGCTGAGCTTCTAGAGTGACAATGCAGCCTTTTTCCATGGAGTATTTGTGGCCCTGTCCACTGTCCATTGTATTGATTTCAATGAAATTTAAGTGCATACTGAGAATTAGGCACTTCTTTGCTTGGTGCCCTCAGGAGAGAGGGTTTCCTCAACTGGGGCCAAACATGTACTTTGTACAGGGCATCTTTTGACCCAGAAGGTCAGCTAAAGCTTCTGAGGGACTCTGAAGGGATATTTTTAATTGTTCAAAGTCTTGTTTTGTTTTCAGGCTCAGCAAAATAATCTGAATGTGTGTTTGTGTAAATGCATAAGGGAAAAGCTGGCAAAGGAAGAAACTTGCTATTCATTGGGATTCAGGTCCTGCAACTGCAGAGTCAGACTGAATTTGGCCATTGATTTCAGTGAATGCAGGGGCAACCTGTCTAGCCATTTTGAATGAATAAATTTTATTCCCACGTAGAGACAAAAGTAGCTGGCATAAAATGTAGTAGTTTTTCCTGATACAATATATGACTCGTAAAGTTATTGTGTGTTTGCTTATATATAACCTCAAAGTAGAGGATAATTTTCATCCTTTCAATGAAAATGCCAGCACACGGAATCAGGTACGAATGGGACTCACATAAATGCCAGATCACAGAAGCCTTCCTGAGTCTGAGAGCTTTGGTGCTGTGGTCTTCAGGTAAGGTGTATGGCACAGCAAACTCTGTGTCACTTTATAGTTACTGTCTGGGATTAGAAATTATCTACTTCTGGGCTGCTTCCACTCAAAACCTTGTTTTTGTTGGCATTTCTCCATATGAGCTTAAATTATGTTTTTCTTGTTTATATTTGTTAGCTTTTTTCCCCCCTTAATGATCTGATGCAAATTTGTTTTCAAAAAGATTAAGTGAAGGAACAGCTCTACAACCTCCCATTGCTCTTTGGCAAGGTTGGAGCAGGGATGGCATCAGGAGAGTCCCCACCCTTCACCATCCTGGCAGGTTTCTAAGCTAGTGCTCTGCTAGTCTGTGTGTTAAACCTAGTGGTATTAATAACTGTGCAGACTGGAAATTCAGATATGCTGCCTTTCCTTTGTTGCAGGAGGAAGCATTTTTTTGCTGCAGGTCTGAGAAAGGGCAGGCTGGCATGGAGAAAGAGGTAAGTGAAGAAAAACCATGCTTTGAAAGGGAAAAGTTAAAGGGACTACTCCTAGCATTGCTATTTCATAATATTATTTGTAGTGTGATGGGAGGGAAGTCAGCAGACGTATAGGCTCCTTTATATCATTGACAAGTCAAGGGGATGATTAACGAGAGTATCAGACAATGTAATGGTAAGAGAAGGCCCACAGAAGTTAAACAAAAGTGCCTTCAGAATTTAGAGAATTCCCATGATCCATAGTAGGACCTCATTGTGCTTGTCTACTGTTTCTATTTTTGATTAGATTTATAAACACAGCACCACATATTTTCATGTGGCTCATAGCCCCAGGGCAGAGTGAGATTGACTGCGCTGAAACTGTGAGGCTTGTGAATTTCGGGCAAGGGATGGAGTGAAATAAGTAGTGTAATTGTTTTTGTGGAGTGACCGTGGGACCTCTTCTGTTCTGAATTACACATGGTTCAACCCTTTGACCCAACCAACCTCAGCAATGCCTGGTAGATCTCCTAAAGCTGTGCTGAAAGGTCCTATCAGTGACATGTTGGAACATTATCTGTCATGTGAGATGTGTGCCAACAACCATATTAAACTACATTAATTACTAGTGAGGCCATGTTTGTGACAATCTCAACTTGATTTAACCCATCATCATGTTAGTTATTGTTTAAACAGGAAGTACAAATGGGGACAATTTATGAAATCAAAATGCAGCACCAATGTTTTCTTTAATAAATTGTATGTTTTACTTTGTTTTATTTCCCTTCTAGGTGTTTTTCTGTGGTGGTTTTTTTTTTTTTTTTTTAACCACTGGTACTTTTGTTCTTGTCATCAGCTTTGTAGTTTGAGTTTTTTGAGGGCTTTTCTATTTTAAGGGCCAGAAATAAAAAACTCGCTTCTCAGTAACTAAACTAATACAGGTAGCAAAGTTTACTGTGAGTCCTCAAAAGGCAGCCCAGTTTGTAGAAATTTGGAAGGAATCTTTGCACATGATCATTTTCTGAAACAATTCTGAATTTTATGGGGAAGAGGCCAAAGTTCTCCCATGTGCTCCTGCGTGGGCAGTGTACAGGTTCAGTCACGCTTAGCTGTGCTTGGTATTATGTTAGACTAGACACATGGGGTTACATCTCCCACCTAGACGCTCTTTATGGCAAGCCTCATAGTCTAACTAAAATAGGATTAAACTATGCGGGGACATATTTATTTATTTTTTAATTGCTGCAGAGTCAGCTAGAAAAATACCTTTGACCCTACTAAGTGTCATTCTCTTCAGCGACAAAGAGTTTGCTCTCTGCAAAATCTAACATGGAGGGCTTAAAGCAGACAGGTGCAAATGAAAAGCTGTTTCCCTTTGGCTGCCATCCCTTAAATAGACAAAGTACCAGGCTAGGAGAAGGGAAGAGGTTCCAGCTCCAGCTGCATAAAGGAAAGCCTTAACAGGGACTTAGCAGCTGGTTGCAAGAATTAAATGCTGTAAATACCAGCTAACACATTTGTGTGTGTGAGTGTGTTCACAGAGGAATATGTGTTTAGTAAGGCTCCATCCCTTTTTATGTGAGAGGATCATTCTTTGAAAACTGTGCTCTGCTTTATGTTGAAAGGCTCTCACTGAAGTGAATGAGAACAGAAGCCAACATACCTGTTCCTGTTTACCATCATTACCCTCCTTAGAGCATTTCAGGCATTATTAGGTTCTTGGAGCCCTACCAGATTGATAATATTTCCAGCTACTTCTCTTTTGGCTGTATTCAAACAAGGCCCCAAAGGAAAAAAAAAAAGGCACAACAAAAAACCCACAACCAACAGCAAGACAACCAACCCACAAACAAAACCATGGATGAATCTGCTGAGCTAGTTTGCTGATGTTAGAAACAGTTGTTCATATTAGGAACACCTAATTTAATTTCATGAAAGAGACATAACATGCCAGTATGTGTATGAATCTAAGGTATGCATTTCCTAAAAGGAACTAAAACTCTGTCATTCCAAAGTTGCTCTTCTTTTTGACTTCCAGCTTGCATGGGGACTGCTGTCTGGAAGCAGTAACTTTAACTTTAACTCTAAGGCTGCTGATGAGGTCTGTCTGTGTGATCTTCGTAAGCAGATAAGGGTAGGGAGACAGCTCAGAGCAGAGCTTGTTTACAGCAGGACAGAAGAAAACAGCTAGACATAAATGAGGGCTGACGGTTTCATGAAGCACAATTGGTTGATCACAGATTCAATATGACTGCCCTGAACTGAGCGATGATCCGTACAGTATGCAAAATTCACTTTCTTGCTGGTCTGTGCCCACCAGCCTTCCAGCAGCTTTCCCAGAGCCCCTCAGCCACGGCTTTGAGTGGAACCAGAGCTGAACGCAGCATTGTTGTACCCAATTCCTTTTGACAACAATCACATTCTTTTAAAAACTTCATAGGTTTTAGTTGTCACTGGTTATAAATGAGGGGTTTTTTCCCTCGCCGTTGCTGCTGCCGCTGCTGCTGTTGTGGTGCTGGCTGCTCCCCCGCAGATGTGAGGGCTGCAGGTTCTGGTGCTCCTGGTTTTCCTTTGTTTCAGTCGGTTTCAGGAAGCAGGCGGTGCGTTTTAATGATGACGGCATGCAAAAAAAAAAGGCATTTAAAGGTTTAGGTCACTTTCTGAATGACATGGTGACGAGTCTGTGCTGTGCTCAGACAGTGCTAACTCCCCTTCTCTACTCAAGGTAGAAAAGACATTAAAAAAGAGTTAAAAGCAAGACTTTATTTTTCATCAGCTGTGGTGGAGATTTGAGATGGGATGAATTTGCTGTTAGCAGCAAAATCACGCTTTAAACTTGACTCTGCAAGCAAAGGACTTCCCCTTTCTATGTGCTGGTTGTGAATGGACAGGTCTGATGTGTTTGGTTTGTGGATGCAAGTTGTACCCCCTCCATGCAGGTGTAAATCAGCACAGCCTTTGTATCTCTTGAGGCTCTGGCCTCAAGTTGTGAAACTTCCCTTTTTTCCTTTTTTTTTTTTCTTTTGAATGCTTTTTTTTAATGCTTATTTTTGGATTATGTTCTATAATTAGAATGGAGGCTTTCTGTATGGATGTGTGTTCATGTGCATTTGTCTAGGTGTGCTCACACAACTGGACTTTGCCTGCAAACAGCAAATGGTCACTGAAAGAGTTTATTTAATTTGCTATTGGAAGCCTAAGTTTCACAGGTATGTGTGAACTGATTAAAGAACATTTGCTTTTGACATAAATTTGCATAAATACATACATTAACTAGTAGTGACTAATGATAAAATGAATATAAAATGCCACTGGATAATTTCCTGCCTATTCTCTGATGAGAAGGAAAAGTATCATAAGGATAGGGGACCTGGGGAAGGAAACCTAAAATAAAAAGGGGGGGGAAAGAATGTTATTTACACTCCTTAAAATTGCTCATGTGTAAAAGAAAGAAGGATGAGGAAATTGGCTGGAAATAGGTATGAAAGGAAAATGTCCTCTAATTTCCTCTGAAGCACAAAATGACAAGAACATGTGTTGATTGCACAAAGGCCACCACTGAAATGCTCTGTTATTCAGTTACGTTGAGAAGTAACCCTGGAAGAATTCCTCTCTGCTGCTGAAAAGCAGGTATTGCCTTCATTCTAAAAACATGAACTCATGAAAAACACATTTTCAAAACCTGATTGCATTAAGGGGCAAGGGCATCATCTCTTTGTAGTAAGTAGGGATCACAAGGCTGTTACACCAACTACTTAAAAATATTAGTTTGCATTTGACTGAAGTGAATGTAGTCAGTTTTGTCACTGGAAAAACCCCCAAATTTGGTGTTAACTATATTGAATTAAAAAAAAAAAGAATCCCCAAAATCCAACACACAAACAACCTCCCCTCCAAACAAACAAACAGAAAACCCTAAAACTAAACCCCAAACAATAAAACTCACAAAACATACACATATAGAAACACATTCTAAAACATCAAATCCCACTCACTATGCATATTTATTATATGTGGGGAGGAGGAATATCTTTTTTTCTTCTTTCTGCTGTGAAAGGAGCCTGTGCATTTTATAGACTTAAACAACTGAAAATTGACTATGGCCAATATAGTGTGCAATTAGTTTTGCTGGGGAAATCTGACATGCAGAAGGAATACACAGAATGTGATGCAGATCATCCTAATTCCATCAGAGTTACAGATGTATAGTGAATTTGTCCCAGAATTTTTGTCTTGATATCGTTTCCATTAAGTCAACTTGAAGTTTAAGGTTTTATGTAATGATTATACACAGCATAATAAGGATAATTGTCACACAGCAGTGTTACAAATACTCTGGAGTCTTTAAAAGTGACTCAGTTAAAATGCTATGGCATGAAGGAATGCACCAGTGTTTTAATATTGCAAAACAGATATAATTTTAAAGAAACTAACTGAACAAATGTGTACTTTTGGAAAGATTTTTCAGGTAATAAAAAATCAGTAGGGTGAATTTTTGAACCTATTGAACTCCTGTCAAAATTATCATAAACTTCAGTTGTGGCTTGTGGGAATTATTTCTCTTATTTATTGTAGCTTTCAGAATGTGTCTGGTCATTTTCACACATTTGATTTTTAGTAGGGTCTTAGTCTTAATTTAGAGGAAGTCTGCTGTTTTCAGAATAACATATATGTGTGTGTCATAGATACATGTATAAATATGAAGATATTAATATCTATATTAATCTGTCAGTAGTATGGTCCAGTTATTTTTGACAGATTTATTGATTGTGTCTGCTGCAAGTGATGTCTTTTCACTGGAAATTGACACCCACAATCAAACGGGAAGGATGGATGCTGTTAAAACTGCAATTTTTCAATGATTCTTGTAATTAATCCTTTTGTATTGACAGTTTCCAAGAGCTGTGTTGCCAGGAGTGGTCTTTATCACTGGACAATTAAGCAACTGGCTTGAAAAAATAATGCTGTTTTTTGAAACTGTCATGTGACGTCCTAAAATAAATGGGTCTGAGCTGTTTTCTTACTTTGGTTTTGGCTTTGATTAATACTCCCAGATGCTTTGGTTTGGTAATCTTTGCCTGTTTTGACTGTCAGCATCTGTGATAGGGATCTGGAGCCACATATGAGAGCATGTGTGACTCTTGCCTAGTGTTGCTCAAGGTATTTTACTGTTTAGCACTTGGGCCTTCCTTAAGGTAATGTGACCATATATTTTTGAGCTTTGCTTCCCCGTGGGAATTACCATAGAACTTGTCAGAGTTCAGGTCCCCCAAGATCTCCTGCTCTTTGATTTCACTGCAACCGTTGTTGCCATCTCTCTAATATTAAATGAGCATTTTATTGTTGTAATGAGTCCTGCTTCCTCTCTCCTTTGGACCACGATCTCTCTTTTGTGACACTTCATTTGAAGTTGTTGTGGTGTTATTTTATTCTGTTGCGTCGTAGGAAAGGGTAGAGCTCATTCATTTTTAGCTGCTCTGTGATGAACAAATAAACTGGTTATATAAGTGGACTTAGAAAATAGGAGAAAGGGGGACGTCAGGGAAGTCTGTTTATAAATATGCTACGTAACTAAACTTTTCTAAATGAAGCACTGCTGTTCTGCAAGTGAAATAAAGCAATTGCTGTTGAATGCATACTGAAAGACAAGTCTTATAATGTTCTTCATTTGTTGAGGTTTCTTTGCATTAATTAAAATTGGGGAAAAACAAAGTATTTTAATGTGACCTTCATTTGGCATTTGTTTTAACTTTTCTTCTATTTTATTTAATTCTTCCACTTCTGTTGTTCAATTAGTGTTTGACCCCTTTAGCAGAGATTTAAATTAAATGACATTTCAATGCCATCCCATATTTAAAATACTGTGTTAGTTGTGGATCATAAAGGATGATCTTCGTTCTTTAGCTAATTTATTCATTTAACAATTTCCCTCCAGAAGTTCCAGCAGAAGGCTCTGAAGCAAACTAAGCAGAAGAAATCCAAGTCGGCTGAATTTCTGATGGGTGAGCCTTGCTTGATGAGTTATTGCTCATAATTTGTGTAAGGATTAATTAACTAATTACAGACAAATGGCTGTGGGCGAAATTTTGCTCTTGCTTGTCAGGGTGCAATTTGTAATTATTTTAATCATTTATTCTTTTTTTTTTTTTTTAGAGTTAATTTTAACCTAATTCTGTTTTGGCGACATTTGAGGACGATACACTTGAGTCTTTCAGCAAAGGAATTACTAGAAGGAATTTTCTGCCTGTCATTGAAATACACTTTGCTATAATGTGCTCCTCTGACCTCCTTGTTTTCTATAGTAAAAGAAGAGAGAGCAGCAACAGAAGGCATTGAAAATCCAGCTTTTAACATCAGCAGCACAGATCTTTCAGCATATCAGCCTTCAGAAGAGAAAGTTATTAGACATGACAAGCCAGATAGCACCCTTGCAGCTCACCAACAAAAACTCGGGCTGCAAGCCCATGCTGAACCAAGAGGTGAGACATCAAACCTGATTAGCCTCAAGCACAGTGACAGTGGTTGTGTTCCCCATCCAACCTGTGCAGTCCGTGGCCTGTGCTGGGCGTTCCCATCCCGACATGTCCAAGCAGGCGCCAGTGCAAACCCTGGGTGGGGAATCCAACATGCTGCCAAAAACACGGGCTGTCTAAATATTTAGAGACCTGGGCTTTGTCTCCATGCTCAGGTGACTCCCTGTGCTGGGGTGCAGGTTGTGCAGGGCTCTCTGCCAGTGGGAGGGAGTGCATGGAGCCAGTGCTCATGGCACTGCTTCCCCCTAATTTGGATCGAGCTGGGTTTTGAAGGAGCTGCAGCCAGTCTGGGCACACAGATGCTGCTCCCTCGCATTGAGTGGTTTTAAACAGCTTACAGATCCATGATTGATTGTTGTCCTTAGGTCTCCCATTTGCCCTCAGTCAATCGGCATCTTGCCTCTGCTTCATCTTTCATTATTTTTTTTCCAGCCAGTGTTGCTCACGTGCTTGGAGCAGAGTCCTGTTCATTCAGCTTGTCCAGGGGAGTGAACCTGGCTTTTAAGCCCTGTTTTGTTGCAGCACCCAAAAGAATTGCTGCCTCAGGAAGCAATTTCTGTTTATTATTTTGTTTTATCCAAACTATAGGAATCTTCACTTCACATCAGTTTTCTTTTTGCAGCTATTTGATATCTTTTAATGTATTGTTTAATTACTCCATTTTGAATTATTATTATTATTGGATGCTACTTTTATTTATTATGGTTATTTTTTCTTAGTAATCCATTAAGGAAGAAGGTGATACAAAGAATTTAAATGCATTTTGAGAACTATATGAAGAAAATCTTGGGCCAAGATTTAGCTTAAAAAAATTCCTAAAATTAATCTTAAAATTTTCCCTAAATACATATATTTTTTTTTTTAAAAAAAAGACCTTAGTGGACTATGTGGTCTCATTAACTTCTAGTGGACTGTGTGCATCCATGATTATGCAAATGTGCATCCAAGGGCTGAGACCTCCAAGGTACCAAAATAACTGGTATGGCTTTGAACAGTCCTGATCACCCAGTACTGCCCATCAAACTCACAAGTGGCAAAGCTGCTTGCTAAATACCTTTGTGTGCCAGCCCAGGTATTTAAATGGGTAAGTGCAGCCTGGTGAGCAGACCTTCAGGCATTCACTTTTAAAATGTTGGACCTTGTTGTATTAAGATTTTAATCTTGTGGGACTGGAGAGCCCACGGCTCCTAATGGCTTCTTGCAAAATTAGGTTTGGCTTTCCATTTAGCCTTCATGTGACTCTGTGCAGCGCCACACGGAGCAAGAATTCTTCGTCTTTCCTTTGCAGCCTGTCAGAACAGTGATTAAGCAGACAAAGGGATTGATTGTTTTTTAATGAAATAGTCTATCTGGCAAAAAATGAAGTTGGGCTCGCTGGAGACTATCCATGCTTTCAGTCGCCTCTTCAGAAATTCATGAATAGTTCCCTCAAGAAAACAACACATTTTTTTAAAAGCCTGAAATGCGTTTTTAAACATTTTGATTTTTCATCCTAAGTAGCATTTTGTTGAAAAAACCCTAACTGAATATAATCTTTGTGAAAGGACTAAAATATTGTTACATTTCGTCTGGAATGCAATGCCTTGATATGTTGCTAAGGGTTTCTGTAATGGGAGAGGAAAGCTTGCTCAGAGTAGGAAAATTTTGTTTCCCAACACTGTATCCCTTCTTGACCTTCTGTTCATCCAGTTAACCAAAAGATCAGTTACTCACATAGCTCTGCCTCTAAATCAAGCAGCTATTAAAAAAAAAAAAATCATCCATTTATACCATCATAAAAAATTCTAGATTGGAAAAGATCTCTAGAGAATCATCTGGGCCAACCTTGCATGAAATTATTCTTAGTCTAACTTGTTTCAGGACTTGTTTGGCTGACACGAGGACTAGTTCAAATATATCAAGGGCTGTTGATAAAACATCTTCAAGCCTGAAACCTGGGGAAAAACTTTCCAGTACCTCATGAGATATTTTCCCCCATTCCCAAGTGTAACGGTACTTCATTGAAGAAGGACAGATAAAAGACAACTACATAGGTAAATACAGTACTACATTAATGTAGTAATGTATAAATAATCATATTTCACAGTCCTCAGTGAAGACTAGGTCTAGAAGTAAACTATATTTCCATGTGTCAGTCTCCTCCAGAGCCCAAGGGGTCAGTTCCCCAAGCCTTCCTTCCTTTGCTAGCTACATGTTCATGGATGCTTTGCATGGAATGTGGATTCAACTCACAGCAAAAAACACATATGGTGAAAATTACCCCCATCCTCTACCATAGGGGGAACTCTTCAACTCTTCCACAGCATCATCTCCTGCCCCTCAGCTCTCAGGAGCTACTATGCAGTTCCTAAGAGATATTTTAGCACAGAATTCCTCCCTTTTTTCCCCTAGAAGGCAAGACTTGCACCCCATGCTGGAAGCTGTTTCTCTAGGAGGATCAGCCCACACAAAAACACAACAGCATAGCCTGTATAAAATAAATGTTTTAGGCCCTGTACTAGTCCCTTTCCCTTTTCTCCTCTTTTCCTCCCCAGATGCTCATAAAATACTCTTCCTTTTGGGATTACCTCCCCTTCACAACTCTTGGGTGCTCTTCCAGTTCTCAGCCCCCAGGCTTAGGCTCAGTTACTTACTCAAGGGGGAATGGCATTTGTCAATTCTAATGCTTGGTGTTAAACTGTACAACTTAAAACCAGTTATAACCTTAAGCACAATTATTTAATCACAGGATTTAGCAGATTACAGGTTGAGAACACTATACAAACATCAGGCTGGATTTTCAGGCTAAGCACTTGGAGGCAAGGCACTGAGATGGCATTGCCTTTCTATTATCTTTCCACCCATCGTCTGTGTCGTTAATGGCAGCAGATAATAGCTACAGGGGTTGCTATCATTTCCACCACCTTGCAACAGTGTTACAGGCTGTTCTTCTGTCAGCAATTGCTGGAGGGAAGTGTTCTGTGGAAAAGCCACCTCCTTTTGAGACGTCTTGCATACACCTCCATGCTAAGGATATTGGGGAGTAGTGTGAATAGTCAGCCTTAAAACCTCTTCCAGGAGTTTGCCTACGTGTGCACAGGGGTTTTCTCTGCAGAACATGCATTACTTGCAGATTAAATAGCAAGTGGAGAGGTCCATGATATTGTAACTTGCCTGCATCTGCCTTCAAAGACCTTAATTCATGTGTATGTTTGTGCTTTTCTGTTCTCTTTGCTCCTATAAAAGAGTATCTTCTAAAAAGAGCAGTTTGTGAACTGATTCTTGTTTGCAAGAACCTCATTAAATCCTTTTGGTATGTTTGTTCAGAGACTTTTTTCACTTTTCATACCGGATTAGTGGGGACGATTATTGTGATTCAGAGTGCAAGGTTCCCACATCCTTTGCTTGTGGGGAAACTGAGGCAGAGCATGAGTCCTCCATTGTCACCCTTCAGAACTGTGATGGAAAGAAAAACAAAAGCTTTGATTGCTAGTCCATTCCTCTCTTTGTTAGGCCATTCATTGTCTTTCACCATCCTCTTTTCTGTGATGGACAAAATTCCAATTTCATCATCATTTCATCAACAACAGTAGATTGTTGTTCAGGACTAGGCCATTGAGTAACTCTCTGCTGAATGCTTTCCATCATCAGTGAAGACCTGGTACTGTTGTTAAATATTATAGTGACCCAGGGGATCTGACTTGCTATTTACTCAGATTAATCTGATTTTTCAGCCAGCTAATTGGTTGTGGTAGTTTCCTACCCTATTTTCTGTTCTGGATTCTGTGCTGACTCTTTGCAGATTGCTCCCATCACCTTCATCTGTTTCACATATTGCTTGTGAAATTAAGTTCATCTAGCAGCAGTCTTGTCTTTGCCAAACTGTGCAATTTTTTTAATTTATTAAAATACTCATAGTTTCCTCGTGGCTAAATCCAACCAGCTCTTCTGCCTTTCTTCCCCTCATCAAATATTGAATTTGCAGAGATTTATTTTCCTGTTGGCTATCTCAGTGGGAGGTCTAATAGACAAATTTCCCTGAGAGGAACATTTAGGGTTACGCCACCCAAATCTGCAGTGGCAAGAACCTACTATGTCCAACAGTTTCTCTGTTGTCAGACACCTGATCTGAAGGTGAGCCAACATCAGTTTTTCTCTCTTCTCCAGATGGCTTTAAACCCAAAACAATTTGTAGAGTGTCCTAATGTTCAGGCTCTGTCCAGCAAAGGGCTTCCAGCAAATTGTCATGACAGAGGTACTAAACCCCCAGGAATTATGCTGTCTTTCTGACAGCAGAAGACGTGGGCAGTTGCTCAACTTCAGATGGATAATGTGGGTCACAAGCAATCTCTGAACAAAGAACTACTGTACTTAGCATTTTATTGTAGGCCTATAAAGCAAATGTTAATCTATTTTAGCGTCTGATGCATTTTATCCTCAGCTGCTGTGATCAGAAAATGTGCAAGAGGCTTACGTTGGTTTGTACTATTTGGTTTTCACCACAGACACAGAGATCCAGAAATTTGGTCCAGCTAATACTGAGAAAAGGG
>JAWWMO010000083.1:63262273-63282617 GCA_035047845.1 Dendrocincla fuliginosa
TGTAAGCTGATGGTTGCATAGATACCTTTGGAGACTGTGATGCTCTGTGGCTTTTGCATGGAAGATGGAAGAAAGGCTAATTGTGTTCTCTATCCTATGCACTTGTAAAAGAGTAGAGGCAGCCTGACCCCTAAATATTAAGGATTCCAGTTAAAATTGACTCCAAATGACAAGAAACATTCATTTTCCCCCATCATCCCCTATACACAAATCTTTTTTCATAACTAGATTATCTTCTAAAATCAAAAGCTCTAATTAATTTTACCATTTTATCTGCAACAGGCACTGTTAACATCTCATATCACGCTCCAATAAATTTGCCCACAGAGATTAACAACATCTGAGGAGGGGGGAAAAAAAAGGAAAGGAAAAAAGGAGAGAAAGAAAGTTTTTTCAATCGAAGACCAGGAACTATTCTTCTAATTAACCCAGGTACAGATTGGTATTAACATGACTGTACTGCTCCTGGGGAAAAACGGGTGTCTATGTGGCACCCTACTGCATCACCTCCAAGCTGCAGAGGTAGGCTGGATGTACCTGACAGACCTACAGGGAAAATCTTATTGTAAACCAGAGCATCTCTGCCCCCTCTCAAAAAATAGACAGAAGCCTTTGCTAGGGAACAGTTACTGTCAAAGGTTTTTCAGCTGTGACTGGACAATATAAGCCCTCTCTTGCTCAGGAGTGTAACTGGGCAAGGACCTTGACATGGAAATATGCAGAGAGAAAAAGAGCTTCATGAAGGAGCCATGTGGGATGTAAATTGAAAGAAGTATCAGCAAGTGCATTAAATTTAGTCCTTACAGAGAACTGTAGGCTAAAGCCTTCTGAACAGGGTCTAAGTTCATTCCAAAAGAGTGGTAGGTACCACTGGAGAGACAGTAAACAGAGCTGAAAAAATAGGCAGCTGTGGGAAATTTGTGTCTGTGGTGCACGTGAAGGAAGTGGAAGCTTACAACACTAAGGATTTGTGTTGGACAAAATGATTTGCATAAAGGATGGGACTAGAAATAAGAATCAAAACTGTGCCTTTTTTTTCTTAAAGAATGGCCAAGTTTTTATCTAATAATTCAAGTTCTATGTATGTGGTTCCATGCTTTCTGATTCCAACAGGGACTTTGAAATGGAAATGCCAAACCCCGTATGCAGGGCATGATGGATCACCATGTATGCATAGGAATAAAAGGGTTGTCATTGGAAGTAATTTTGCGTTGAATTACACAATGTGTAATCCAATTGAAATCAGCAGAATGGCACAAGGTGTAATGTAGTGTGCAAAACGTGATCCATTGCATGCAATTTTAACAACAGGGATACTGTACCACTCATCTAGTAATGTGCTAAAATTGAATTTGTGAAAGGTAGGAGGAGAAGAATTGTGAGGAATGGATGCATTTTATAATTGGGAAATACTTTTTCAGGAAAGGACTGAATATATATTTTTAAGGCTAATTTATTACTCTTGGAAATTGTTTGCTTCGTAATAATGCTGTCAGATCCTCAAAGTTTGGCAAGTTCCCTCACTGGCATAGAGTGGGACCAGCCAAGCCTGTCAGCCTGGGAGCACTCAGTATCCATTTTCCCCATTGACGTGTGTCACATTATCTAATAGAGTTCCTAAATGAACTCCATCATCAGTAAATCTTTTTCTCACGCCTTCGACCAACAGTGTGTCCCCAGGAAAAGTAGCAGGTCTCACACGCTGGCATCCCTTGGCACAGTGCCCTCTGTTGCCTGCAGGAAAAAAAAGTCAAAACCAACACCAAACCAAACAAAACCAACAAAAAATGAATTGCCTTGCTGTACCTTTGCTTAAACAGCAGTGAAGGTGGTAAATCCTCCAGCAGCGGAGTGGGGGGAAAATCTGGAGGGTGCCACGAGTGCAATGTGGTGTTTTTCAAGGGTTGGGGCAGGCACAGAACAGTCTTACTGCTCAGGAACAGCCCCTTTGCCAGCATCCTGTCAAAGCTGACAAGTGAGTTTATTCAAGGCTTGCTATATAAACATAAGACACAGTTATCTGATTTGCTCGTTACCTACAGTCTCTGCTGAGGATAAGGAAAATGACACGTGATACCTTTAAAAGTTTTTTAAAATTGAGAAGTTGCCTGGTGTTGGTAGTGTGTAACAAGCTGTGTTTTCAAGATAAAATCTACTGTCCAGTCACTTGCTTAATGCTCTTTGGTTTGAGGATGCCATTAATGTGTAATTTTTCATTGAATACTTCTTGTTATTCATGAAAATTTGAAACTCTATTTAAAACACTACCACTTTCCCATATATTTGGTAATCTGGAATATAAAATTGCACTCCCTAGGAATGTTATTTTAGATTTACAATAGAAAATATTTATCTATGCTTATAATTTAAACAATGATGTTAGATATAAATCTAAAATAGCAAAAGTGTTTAAATTAAGGCATTCTGTATTTATTTAGGCTGATCTAGGTTATATAGATTTAATTAAATGTATTTGTTCTGGAAATGAGGGGAGGCAAATGTGACAAATATCATGGTTCAGTAATGACAATTAAAAACCCAAACTAGAAGTATAACTTCTAGTTAATTCTTTTTTTTTCCTTGCCAAAATGAGAATGGAGAGCTAACATTGTTTTGTAGATTACATATCAATTCACTATGTTCTACAAGACTATAGTTTTATTTTTAACATCTTCATAACATTTAGATCTGAATAAATCTAGCAACACAAAATTTTGGAATAAAAATTCATACTGTTTTTTGTCTACATTATTTTCCAATTTTTAAGCAGTCTTTAAATGAAGTAAGAACTTAATAAATTCACTGAAAACCAAAACAGTTTTTCACTGTGCAGGAAGTCTTGCTATTTATGAAGTTTTGGTTGATTATTTTTGTTCTTTGCTTATGCATTCTGTGAGATTTTTTTTTAAGGTGGAAGGCTTAATTCGTATTTTTCTTCTTTAGTTCTTTTTAAGATTCTGTATAGATTTTTTTCAAAGTACAGAATAGAATCAAAGGCCTGTATCTACAAAGAAGCAACTTGATGATATCAGGTTTTATCAGTGTAGGTACTGAATGATAACAGGTGAGTGGGTGTGCTAGTTTTATGACCTACCATGACTTGAGGAAGGATAAGTGAAGTAGCTGGAAATGCAGGAGGTGAGATGCTTTTCTTCTTTCTTTTAATCCCAAGTCTTTGTTCTTGCCAGCCAAATTGAGGTGGGCACCTCTCTTAAACAAGATTTAAGTCTGACCCCAGGATGCTGCTTTGGCTCTCATAAAGAAACCCAGAAATATGAGAGTGCAGAACCTGAAGTTTGGGCTTCCTAAAGAGTCATATCTGCTAAGTAAAATGGCAAGTATCTCTAGGGAACTCAGTTCTGTTGAATGGAGGCAATGAGTTCCCCATTAGGAATTGGTATTCAGATCAGTGCTTTAAGACAGGTGTGGGAAAGCTCTTTTCCATTCCCAGCTGTGTCTCTGTGTTTCAAAAGCGCTTTGGGTCAGAATGCTGTATCAGGCTGGAATTTCATCTTTCCAAAATGCCTCTGTCTTATTGCATCTTATGCAAAAGGTTTTTATGAGCTGGCTTAGTAATGCCCAGTAATGTTCTACCAAGTCAGTGGTTGACATGTGTTGACCATGCTGCTGTCTGAAAAGGGGCTTGTTACACAGCAAGGCAGGTTTGTGCAGACCATAATCTGTATACTGTCTTCTAAGGAAGATGGCTTGTGCCAAATTATTTTATTCTTTTATTCTGAAGATCCAGCATCGCTCTGAAAACAAGCATCAATAATTATTGCTTATTCAAGCTTTTAGGAATCAGTCACCTGGCTATTATTAATTCCTTAATTTTTACATCAGTCGGGAGACACTGAACAAAGCCAATTGAGTTTTGTCTATTCTTTGATTAAACTACAAACCTAGATCAGTAGTATTGAATAATTGGCCGTTATTCAAATTCCATGCTATATATTTGATGTGTAATTGATAGAGGCTACCTGATCTCTTTGTGGAGTAGAAGATGATATAGAAATGCAGCTTAGACCTGCCTTTCCTTTGTGGTATTCTCAGGACATAGACTACATAATTGACTACAGACATCTTAGTTTAAAAGGCATCTTTTAAGTTTCATCCAGTCCTAGTAGTACGTGTACAGTCCCATGGGCTGCATCCAAGGATTATGCTAATTTTATTAGCAACTCCTCTTTCTTTAATTAAACTGTATAAATTCCCACCTGGTCACTGTTGTGCCAACACCCTTCTTTCCATTTTTATTTTAATTTCTAGATAATCTGTGTCTTCCCACTTCAATTCTGATTTTCTGAATTATCTCTTGCATTTTCCATATGAAATAACATAATTTTGAGGGATGAACAGGACTTCAAATTGAGTTAATGGCTTTGAGGAAACCTCTGGGTCAAAGCAAAGACCAAAGTGTCTAAAGTTGACCAAGCTCTTTTAGGAGCAGGTGTTCAAAGTAACTTGCTCTGTGAAAGCACCAAGCTGCTTTTAACACTGCTGTTAAAAATACCTACAAGCAAGCTCTGTATTAACATTTACTGTGTTTAGACCACTAAGCAAAGCGATATGAATTCCTTAGTGGACTGTTAATTTACATGTTACACACTTTCAAATATTTCTGAAAGCAAATGTGAAATGATTAGTAATCTGTTCACATGCTCACAAAATGTTATTAGCAAAATGCCTTGGGCAGTATGTTATGTTGACTAAAATTGATAATTTTGTGTTTTAAAACTAAAGCAACTCCCACTGCCCCTGATAAATTTTTGGACGAGTCCAGACCTTCTGGTCATACCAGTTTTCAAGGCTGAGGGGGACAAAGACCAAAAAACCCACCAAGAGCAACCCACCCCTAGCCAGAGAAGTGACCTAAGGTTTGCAGTGATTTCAGCTCTTCTGAAAGCCTCATGAAAAGTCTTCTGTGAAGTTCTGCAGTTTAAAATGGCTTGTTATTTATAAAATCACCATAAGGTGGTGATTCTGGTGTTTACCACTCATTCTGCTTGTGTAGGTTTTAAAGCATGTGTGTTACACTGAAGAAATCAAACCTGGTGGTTCTTTTTACTTCTGCATAACTGTCTGTTTCCAGCTGCATGTGGTTGTGACAGGGCCAAAGCCCTGGACAAAATATCTCATACTCCTCAAAGTGTTGAGGTTGTTCTTTTTTCTTTTAAAGAAGACCAAAGAGCAAACTATTTAATGGTATATGTCAATGTATCTCTATTTGAATAATGGTTTCCATGCCTTCCAGCCTCAAATATAACATGACACTTCCTCCTAAATGCCAATTATTCTGTCCAGAAGAGTTGTCCAAAAGTCTAGTCCTCAAAGTTTCACACCAGACTGACATGGGATGTTAAAATTCAATAAAAGCTGTTGTAATGGTAGGATTGTGCAAAATGCCTATGCAAGGACTAAGTATTGTTTGTATAGGTGTAACATACTTCCTAGCAATTTACATTTACAGTTACGAAGTAATTGAACAGGGAAATGCATCATCATTTTCTTTTTTAGCACATGGGTGAATTATTTTACCAACATATGAAGGGGTGTTCATATAACATCACGGTGCTTTGTGCTAGAGAAAAACAATTACAGTGAATAAGGTAGAATGGCTCTGTTATTGCAGTACATAAGACTTTGATTACATACTGCCAAGATTCATACCAGCCTAGTAGTTGTTGACAGATAAAGTAACAAAAATGAAACTCATTTATTTTTTCTTTATTGAGACCTCAAGGTAAAGCAAATTTTCAGTTCTTGTACTTACTACATTGAAGGAACAGAGACTGACAGTTAAAATGTGCAGGTGCAGAAATATAAATTAAACCTAGTTTCATATCAAAGTTTCATTTAGTCTCTGAAAAGGAGCTGCTGCTTGTATTATTTTTGATCCTAAAACAAATACATTGTAGACGACCATAGTGTATCTAGGATGAATTAACCCTCTCATACATTTAGCTTTTATGTATTTGCCAGGGTATAGATCAATGTTGATTCAAGAAATTTAAAAATTTGTATTGCACTTAATTATTTTACTTCCTTTTTTTCTCTGTTTAGTAATATTTTACTGTGTTTGCAAGCCAGTGAACATGTGGGTGGTTTTAATAGTGTAGCATTTTTGCTCAATAAAGGACATATTTTGGGGGAAAAGTTCATCCTCCCTCCTTGTGTAAGAAACATTCTTCTGGCTTTTTTCATGAGTTCCTCTAGGCAACTAGATGCTGCATTATTTCTTGATAATTCTAGCAAATTACTTTTTTTGTAAACTTTTTTATCTTCTAAAGAGCAGATAAAATTAGCTGTTGAAATAGAAAACGCTACAATGATTTGGTTTATCCCATGAAAATCTTGGATTAGTTACCTAGTCCAACTGAACATAATTGCTGTTCAGATTAATGAGGCAGTATCCTAGTATCTCCTCTGTAATTAAACACTTCTCTGGTTGAATACAGTATTAAAGATGCACCAGACGTTGAAACCTCAGTGGTGAAATTTAAAACTGTTGAAACAGGAGGGGTCAGCTGTGAAGCACAAATTCCTCTGCAGTATGGATAATTCACTTGCACAATGTGTTTCAAGAATAATTTGGCTTATGTTGGGGATGGCGGATTTTTAAAAATTTTTCTTATCTTTCTGTCATCTAAATTTGAGAATTTTTTCTCATTAGTTCCTGAGCAAAAGTAACATAAAGTGCACTTGTTTCCAGAATTACCTTTTCTGACCTTTCACAAGAAGATAATTGCAGTACCAGTAGGCTTAGAGGACTTGTTAAAAAAATTAAGCTTATAAAGTAGCAAAAAATGCCCCTTTGCTTGCTGGTGTCGATTTCAAAATTAACATTTTAGTTCATGTGCTTCTAATAATCGCTGACCCTTACTTCATGTGCTTTCCACAGGAAATGAATACAGCAGAAATTACTTTGACCCGTTGATGGATGAGGAAATAAACCCAAGGCAGTGTGGGATGGAGGTCAGTGAAGAAGGTGAGGCAGAATTAAGTATGTAATTTTGGTGTCAGAATATTCTTTTCCATTCATGAAAATGAGGTGACAGAGATCACATATGCAGTTCTATTTAAATATTGAGGTTTACAATTTAAATTCTAAGCCTTAACTGCCCTGAACAGGATAGGCAGTATACACAGTCTTTGATCAAGGACGGTGAGTTAATGGGCGGGTAGAAATGAGACTGTGCTGTGTTCACTCTGCTGGTGGAGCAAAATGAAGCACGATCCAAGACTATTGTCTACACCATGTTCTCTTTAATTAATGAAGTTAGCCCAGAACTGAGTGCTAAGCTGCAGCTTTTTTGCAACCCTGTTCCCAAAGCCCTCCTTGGAGAGCAATTTTATTACTCAGTTGAATGTGTGTTTGCCTAATAGAAGGAAATCCCAGAGTGTGTAAAAGTGCACAAGGAGGCTTTTTTGCTTTCCTTTTTCCCGCTTTAGTCGAGATGTTTAGCTTTGCTGTCTGGAGAGGATGGGGATGAGTTGGGAGGGTGTGACTGTGCAGAGCTGGAAGAACAGAAGTTATGCATAGGTATGAGAGAGATTAAGCAGTAGGTATTGTCTAGCAGAGGAAGTTCTCCTGTGCTGGCTTTTATTTAGATAAAAAAGGGTGGGAACGGGCCTGCCTGAATTTGCATTGACTGAAGTAAGAACATCATCATGGTAATGAAGTGCTTAGCTCTGCACGGAGTGCTTTGGCCCAGCTCCCATTGTTAAGCACTAACAACCTGGTAGCACGCAAGATCCAGTTCTCCTGTGTTACCTTGCTAGCCCTTTGCCTTTTTAAAGCATCTGCTTATTTATACTGCAGAGATTCTCTACGTGTGCAGATGTAGTCAGATCTAAAAAATAAAAAATTCAACTACAAAGGTTCTCAGAGTAGTTCACTTCTGAAATTCATGAGAAACTTTGAGCATTTATGGAGGTTTAATATGGAAACAAAACTTGTGTAACTGAAAAAGCAGTCTCTAATGCATATCATAACTTGAATTTCTGTGTTCTTGTGAAAAAAAATAAATAGGGGTTTATCAAGATTGAATTACATGTAATCCCAATAATTTCCTCATTCATTATGTAGGACATAATACATTAGAAGTCAACTTCTGGCTCAGAGTTTTTAAATGAAAGATTTTTTTTTTCCCTGTTGGTCTTGCATTGGTTCATCTTATGAATAGGCTTTATGAGTCAAGATCTGCTTCATAAACAGAAAATGAAAAACAGGTTCTGTATCTGTACACATGTGCCTAAAATCATGGATGGACAAAGTGGTGACATAAGGGATATATGGAAGTGCAGTTCTCATTGGGAGAAAATGTTCTCTATGTTGAAGAGGCTGAGTGATACACTTAACCTTAAATGTTGATTTTGTATTGTGTGGTGGAGGTTTTATCTATATATTTTAAAATCTGGAAAGAAGAAGGCTCTTAGAAAGTCCATTGAGTTCTGGGTTTTAGAGTGGAGAGGTGGTTTTAGGCAATTGCATATCATGCTAAACCTGAGATCCACCTGTGAAGAGTTGTCCTTTGGTGTTTGTCCCTTTTCTCCCTGGCAAAGATGTCACTCAAATTTTGGGATTACACTTGTTTATTAAAAGTCTATTAGCAACAGTACCAGCCTTAGATTGGTTGTGTTGACCTCTGTAGAGCTGTTATAACACTATATTTACCAACACTTCTGACAAGAGCAAGTCTTTTACCTTGGAGGAGTTCAAAAGCTGCCTGGACAGGGTCCTGGACAACTTGGCTCTAGGTGTCTCTAAGCCAGGACAGCTGGTCTAAACGTACTCCAGAGGTGCCTTCCTGCCTTAACCAGTCTAATTTGGTGCTACTCACAAACCAGCTCACTGTCTGGCTTCCTTTTCTCTGCAGAAGTGTTAAATAAATGGAACTACATTTGTATGTAGTCAATGGAGATAAAAGGATGCTCAGAACTGAAGTCTGCATGGTCATCCCCTAATTGGATCTCCCAATTATTCGTCTTTCCAGATAGCAGCTTGTCATAAGCAAGAGTCAAAACCAGAAAAAAAGATCAAGAAAGAGGAGCACACTTCAAAGTTTCACTCTTCTTAGGAAAGTCAGGCCCGATGCCCAAAGAGAATAGCTGGTGAAAAGCAAATCTTCAGCCACTAACTCTTCTTTAATGGGTCATTTTGTGTAAAAGAAGATATTGACAATTATCTTTTCTACATTTGATGAATTAGCTTTGTTCTAGAAACTTGTCTAAGTTGATAATGCTCTAAGAACAAATTTCCCACTATGGATCTGCTTTCCCCCCCTCACCAAGGGGACATTTCCGTGTTAAATGTAAAAGATTGTGTACCTTCAGAAAAGGTTTGCATAAGCCACCACATCTGAATGCGAACTGTAACAGAAAAACTTGGCTCTGAAATTTCATGGTAAAGAAAATTTACTCTTTGGGATTCTACTGAGCACTTAAAAAGCCTCCCAAGGTAGCTCGTAGCTGTGCTTCAATCCACCTGCCTTGTATGTGTTTCTCTGACCTTCTATCTGCCTGTCTTCACTGACAACTTAGAGAAGTCACGGTCTGGGAGATCTGGAGAGAACACAGTCCCACTTGTTCATTTCACTGTTGAATACAGACACTTTAAGTGATTTTATTTTATTTGGGTTTTTTAGGTTCCATGGAAAAAGGTAAGTGTGCATGTCCTTTGCCACTTTTTAAAATCTGAAGGTATTTCTGAGAATTTGAATGACTGACTAGTCACAAAATCAAAATTTATAGTGTGTTGTAATGACTACTCAGAGTAGATAATGTGTTAGTATTATGGGGAGCAAGGTAATATTTCTAATGATGATCCAAAATCACATTAGAATAGAAATGAGGCATTTTGACTTTCATTAACAGTCAAATAGAATTCATCTGACAATTTGAATATAAACAATCATTTCAACTACTCTATTAGCAGAATTAATAAACCAGTTTTAGTCCAGATCAACATATAATATTGCTTGCCATTTAAAAGTATATGATTATATATATTTTATTTTAAGCTGTCCTTCAAGAAGAGGTTACTGTAATTTTATTCTTAGCTATGAAAGTAGCTCTGTGAAGACTATCTTTAAGTGTCTAGTGGCTTCTTAACTTTTGCCTTTCTATCTTACTTTTAGTTTAAAATATTGTTTTCCAAAATAATACTGGAATAAGCAATAACTGTTTCACTGCTATTTTTTTTTAAGATCCTGCAAAATTTGATGAACAAATCCTGTTCTCAAAACTGATGAAGCTTCTAGATGAAGAAAACAAGATGCTGGACTTCCAAGGTAAATAATACAATTGACTGCTTTAAGAAAAACAAAACTCTTTTGAGTCTGCATATGGGGAGGAGAGTGGGTAATCCATCCCCTTGAACTCACAAGTCAAAGGGATGCTGGTTTAAATGCAAGCTTGTAAGGTCTCTCTCTCCAAATGTTTTTATTTTGAGTTATGTTTATGTGGTTTTAAGTGTAACTTAAGTAACATGCTTTCTCTAGATTGCTTCACTAGATTGCTTCTAGATGGCATGTTGAATCCCACACTGGAAATATCATTGCTTATGAGCTCAAATCTAGAAATCTAAATCCTTATTAAAGCTGATAAATGGATGGGCCGTTTGTCAGATGGATGGGTCACATCACACTGTTTAAGGTTATCTGTAGGATAAGGATTTACACTAACAGATGATTAGGAAAATGTTTCTGTGACTTTGTTAGAAAATACAAATTGATGTTTAAAGTATAGAAGAAGAGATTTCTTCAACTCAAGCCAACAGCCTTACTTTGGCTTCACTTATTTTTGCAGGCATTATTTAAAACCCTGTTGATTCACGAGGCTATTAAAATTACAGGCTTTACACAAGGCCCATGTCTACTTCTCTCCTCTGGTTCATCCTAGGAGAAATGACATTTGTACAAGCCACAGCTCAGACCTGACCTTGTATTTTTTTTCATATTCCCCCTCTTCTTTTTCAACACAAGTCTTTGTGCAAAAGTATTTTCTGTTCTTTGTATCTGTATGAGGTTTCCTGTTGTATTTCAGCAACACTGTCAGAGAGACCGCAAGGTGATTGCACTGAAGCTTCAGGAACTGAAACATGTTTTGTCATTATATAGTTTATAAACATCTTTGCTCTAGAAGTGGCAAAAGTTTTCATTTACCTGAGGTTGAAAAATCTCTTAACTGACAGTGGTCATACGAGTAACATCTTTGAAACACATTTTGCCTCATCTTAAATTCAAGGAAGAAAAACGTGCAACCATCACAACTAAATGCATGCAGATAGTTTAAGCCAAATCCTTTATCAAATTATTAGCCACCTCTCTATTTTTCTATGTTGATGTAGAGCTCCACATTGCTGAGAAAGCTCATAGCAGTGCTGCAGGTGGATTGTTGCTTTTATCACACAGCAACATGGATGAAAATAAAAACATGTTTGGCTGTGAAGCCAACATTATTTCTCTATGAAGGATTGATGTGGAGTGTCTATCTGTGGTACTGATGTAGTCTCAATCAATCAGTAGTTATAGCACTTCATATTCATTAATAGGTTTATGATCAAAATAATGCTGTATGATTAAGGACTATGTCCTGATAACATTTTACAGGCTGCCCTAGGGTGGGGTCTTGTATCCTTTCCCTTAGCTTTCTGAAAGTTCAGCCACTGGGGCTCACAATGTCGAACTTGTTTTTCACTTCCCAACCTCTTTATTAATAGAGAGCAAGAGTCACAGGTATGATTTCCCTACCAGTTTTATGGAAGTGGGCAGTTGAACAGAGAAGACAAGCATTATTAATGTCTCCACTGAGGGAAAAGCTAATATGGGAGTTTGACCCTTATTAGACATTGGAAAATCCATATAAAACTAGGAGTCATTTGGTTCCACTCTTACAGAACTGCTTCATTTCTTCATTTGACCACTGAGCTGAAAAATCACATAGTCCTAATTAATAGATGATCCCAAAAGAAAAGGAAAGAGCATGCCTCAGAATTTATAAAATTGTATATTTAAAGCATTTTGTCGCTGAGTAACCTGTTGGTCACTATTGTGGTATAAGGTAACTCAAAAGACAATATTGATGTTTGTTTTTAAGGATGGAGACCGTATATTTTTTTTACCTAGTGATAAAATCTCTCAACATAAGATAGCGATCCATGCACATCTTAAATGATGCTAGGTGAATGCCATAAAAAAAGAAAATTCTATTATATTGTTCTTTGGCAAGAGCCAAAAACTAAAAGTCCCACGTTTTGCAGCAGTTATGGCAGTTTTATGCATTCAAACCCATGCCGAGGTGTAGTCTGCTGCAGAAGCTACCCTTTAAATTATCATCTCAGTGTATAAACTGCTGCTGCCTGACGGACAAAGGCAGGAGTAAATGAAGTTACAAGCAGCCAAGCTAATACCAGAGAGATTGTTTTAATTACAGCACAGCATCTGCAGATAGAGCCTGTGCTGAGGAGAAGTGATTTAAGCTACAAGGGAAGTATGACTTGCAGTGTTAAGTACAACAGAGGCAATGAAAAATTTTCATGCCCTTGCCAACAACTTGAAGCAGCAAGTTTTTAAATAATCAATCTATGAATGAATTTCTTCATAGATTTTCAGCCATTTTGTTCTGTGTATACAAAGTAGTAGTATTTTTAGCACTTTGGTTACATTTGTACAGTGACGAGTTGGTTGCTTTGTTTTAGTCAAACACTGCTCTGGGCCATCAGCTCGAGCCTCCAACCTGTGCTAATGAGCCCGGTGTCTTCGACCAAACCTGAGTTCTTTTGGTATAACTCCTCACAAAATAAGAAACACAAAAAAGAAAAGAGTGTATTTTGATGAATTGCTTCATGGTCATCTTCCTGAACCAAATGGTTTTATTCTGTTTTGATACATAAATGACTGTTTTTCTACACCCAGAGAATCCTGAGATAAGGTTCTACTGACTTCCCTGGATGTAAACTTGTACTGCTCCTGTGAAAGCAGTAAAGCAGCTGATTTATACCAGCTGAGCATATGGCCTGTTGTGTACAACACAGCATCGAGGGGAACAAGACATGCTCCATCTTCTGCTTTTGGCAATGTTTCTTTTTTCAGTGCTTCCTGGGTTTTCTCTCTCTAGCCAAACCCTTAATGTTACAGTAAATTTCAACATAAATATTATTTTGTTTCTGCTGTTAATAGTGTAGGTCAAATCACTTTTCATTAGGCTTGTAAAATGCTACATGAAGAGATGTGTACCCTAAGGTAATGGTTTGGGTTGTTTATATCTACTGTACACTTCCCCCAACATGATTTTGAATTGTATCCTGTTGTAATTAAATAAAAAACCCACCCTACTTCCTGTGTGTTGGTGGCACTGAGGTGATTTAAGTACTCAGGAGGCTCAACAATTAAAGTCATTAAACAACGAGTAGTGAGCAAAACTGAAAATGTTAATAGCCTTAGTTTTATCTTTCCTTTTCTGTTCTTCATTAGAGAATGAAAGACTTCAAAGGGGAGTGAGGAAAAAAATCCTCTTTTAACTGCTTTCATGTCGTAGGATGGACAAAGGGAAGTAAATAACTAGATATGCCAATTTCTCAAAGAGATAGGCACAGAGAACCATCAAAGCTTACACAAATCTGAAGCAAGAAGGATAGTCAGATGTGGACAGTCTTATATCTGTCATTTTTTGGTGATCCTAAAGTAGGGAAATGAGAAAAAATAGTTATTATTTATGGCCTAAACTAGTATTAGTACTGTAGCAGATATCAATGAGATCTCTCTTTTTCTTTTTAATGTAGCATGATAATTAAATTGAAAAAAGGACAAAGTTTCTCTTTAATGAATGGATTTTATTTTTATTTATGTGTGGCACGTACCCTTTGTTTTTGCATATGGCATCACATACATATATGAAATCAGGGGAATGATGTGGGTGAGAGCAAAACCGGACCCAATTAATTAGGAAGGGGCTGCACAGACACATTTAGGGGAGGAATCCAATCATTTGGGGTGAATTGAGAGAAGATGAAATGCTTGGTGTGGCTCCACCTAAAACTCCCATTCAATTGCAATTATTGCCCTCTTCCTCAGGAGTGAAAGCCAATGTTGTTCCAAATCTCAGTCCCTTTAAGATTTGCAGGGGAGCAAAGTGCCCTTAGAAATGTAGAGCATGCCTTTAAAAAAGTATTTAAGGAACAAACTGAACGTGCTAAATTTGTACCTGTATGCCGATGTTGCACTTGAGGACAGTTTTCCTGGGACTGGCTCTTGGCACCCACCAGCTGTTTTACTGATGCTATTTATTACTATACATTTTATGGCATGAATTGTTGTCTTAAAATGTTGGTGGGCCAAACATACTAACTGAGAAGGTACTAACCAGTGAATGAACTCCCCCTTGCTAAGAGATAATCTGCCACTTTTGTTTCCAGCAGCCCATGTCATCAGTGAAGATTTTCCAGACTCTGTGATGCCTGTCAGCTCCAGTAAGGCATGTGACCTTCACAGGGAGCTTGAAGATGAAGAGATTCCTTCATATATTGAACAGTTCGAGAGAGATGTTCAAGATGACATAATTCTGCTTGGCAGCTTTTCACTGGAACAGGTCAGAGTTAAGAACTATAAGACAATTTTATGGCTTGCTTCATAACATGATGCTGGCTTGTTAACCTTGTACACCCCAATTCTATTTCTCTGCCTGGTGATACATATATTGAAAGAGGAAAAGATAACCACTTTCATTGGCATGCTTTATGTGACTGGCACTTTGCTAAGCTAACAGCAGGACCTTTATCTTTGTCTCCATTTCAATGTGAATAAAAATAGATTGCCTTAGTTGCTTCTTTCCTAAATAGTGAAGTATCTCTGACTGCTCTGTAGTAATATTGCAATTGAGTTTCAATCAAGAGACTAAGCTTAGGACATCTCTCTCTGCCAAATTTAACAGAGACTTATTCATCTCTCAGTGAGTAAGTTCGAACTGGAGCTCAGGGAGGATTTATGTGACAATGTTCATTGCACAGAGGAGAAGATTATTCCCCAATTATAAATCTGTTATGTTTGTCAGGGTGGCAAAGGTTTCTAAGATTTTCTTTTTGTCATTTCATAGTGTAAAGAGATAGTGTTGAGATCATATTGACAACAGCACAAGTTTTCAGGGCTGAAATGATATTTGTGGACACCTAACTACCATTTGTCCCTTTGAAAAATCTCATACTAAGACTAGAGGACAGGACGAGAGATTAATTGATGAATCTATCATTTTTAATTAGCAACATGAGAACAGCTCACTGGCTCTGATGGGCTTAAAATAGGTTATCCAGTGAATGATGGTGATCTAAGCTTTCTTTTATTTTCAGAGGAAGTTTTCAGATTTTTCTTTCACTGCAGAACTAAACCTTATCATTGCCTTTGCAACTCTCTTACTGCTTCCCCCTAAATCCTGAAGCTGTATTTCATTCCTTTTGCCTTTTTTATAGCTGTATGCTTCATGCATGAAAGGCGGTCTGGGTAATATTGTTCATGAGAGAAGATGAAACGGGAGGGAAACATGAGGCAAAAGGACTCGGTACTAAGAGCCTCATCTGCCTCAAGGGACTGATGGAGTAGGAACCTGGGAATAGGGCAAGAGAGTCCTGCACATTTCCAGAAGGTAATAACATGTTGAGAGTTCACCTTTTAACTACATTTGGGCTATTCAGTTGCCCCCACAGCTTTAGGAGGTTCTGTGATACCTGAAGGAACACAACAGACATGTCAGTGCTTTGTTTACACTCCCTCTAAACTTGGTCACTGTGAGGCTGATCATCTTACCTGGACTGTTTTTGGAGTTGTGCGGTGAAGTTTGGTTCCTACACAGAAGCAAATCTCTCTGGTCATCACAAAACAACATTCTGCTTTTCAACTGACAACTACATCTGGGAATTGACATGTAATACAATACAATACCGCTTTTCTTTCTTATATTATTCCAAAAGAAAGAAAATCCTCATTTAATGTGACTGATTGAGCTGGTCTGCCATGAGCATTCAGAGAGGAGCTCACTACTTTTTGCTGCAAGGAAGAAATCTTGAATGCCTGTGTTTTCTCTCTGTTCTTCTCACACATCTCTAACTTCAGTTCATGCCCTGATAAGGAATGTAGTCACACCAACACGCTGTCATATCTGCATTCTGCAGTGCAGAGAGTAAGAAGAGGATCACTGGGAAATCTCTATTGTCTTCTAGATCAGTGATCTATACATCCATCCTTTCCTGGGAAGCTTACAGGAGCGGTGCATTCAGCTCCTTTGAACAGAGAATGGAAGAGGTGACATAGGGAGTAGAGGATGCAAACATGCACATCATGTTATATTGGTATTCAAAGACACCTAACAATAATGTGAGCATGCTAATTCTTGTTTAATTGATCTTCTTTATTCTTTAATGTACATCTTTACTCTTTGATCTGTGAATATACCCCTGGAGCGTTGCAGTGTTGATGCCTTTCCACAACAGTTACAGGTTCAGTGTTAGGCTGCTGCCATGGTCTTCAGAATCTGTTCCTGCCATCTTTGGGATACTTCCAGCTTTTGTTGCTTGAACGTGTGTTTATTGGTTTGCAAATGTCTAATTTTCTGCATGGCATTTATTTCTTATTAAGTAGAAAAAAAACCCTTCCCTTCTCTCTGCAGGTTTAGTGAGTGGCAGATGTACTTTAGCCAGCATAATTTATGATTGGTTAATTTAATCTGCCATAATGACATAAAGTGAGCCTGAAACAAGCTTCTATCAATTTTGCCATTAGAGGTAGCATAATATTTTCAAATGTCTACAAAACTGAGTAATTAACCCTTGGGCTGAGTGAAGGAATCGAACAGACATCTCTGTCACATTCCTTTGCTTTGACAATATCAAAACAAAACATGGGAGCCCAAGGGTTAAAAACAGCAAGTGAGAGTTCATAGTATGTGAGACTGGTTTTATAAGTGAGGTTCAGACACAGATTTGAGTTGCTGCTGTTTCTTTTTAGGCTGCCAAAAATTCTTTCCAATGAGGCATCTGATTTACACTAGAACTTTGCTGGCAGCATTGGCATGAAGAGGATACATCAACTATGTGTCCCTTAGTTCATTGTTTTTCTTCTCTGCTTTTGTAGCATTACAAAAAAATGGATAGCTTTTGTTTAAACAGCAGCTTGGTGCATGAGATTACTATGATTGAAAGGTTTTGAAAGAGCAGATGCACTTCTCAAAATAGTATTTTTTGAAAAAAAAGAGTTTATACTAGATTTTAGCTCTGGAACTTTAGGCTGTGTTGTTTCTTACTTCATGTCCTGTTTTGTAAATGCAAAGCTGATAGTTGAGGTTGGGAAGAAATACATAAAGGGAGATCTGATAGATTCTTGTAAAGAAAGCATTAAACAGATGTCAATGTTCTGTTAACAAACACATTAAAGAATATTAAATTTGGAAAGCAGTGCTGTTTCTTGTGGCCTGCCACGTAGGTCTAAGGATTTCAAAAGCCCCACTGACATTTGCTTTCAATAAAGAAAAATAAACTCCCTTGCAGGAAAATCATAACTTTGGGAGGGACTGTGTTGTGGTAGAAACTGAGCAGGTACAACCAAGGCTGGGTATGCAGAGTGCCACAGAAAACCATCTGTCATGAGGCATTGCAGGGACACATGCTTATGGACAGAACTTGATCTTACGGAGAGAAATATTGAAGGAAAGACCTGACATAAAGCTGACTTAACATGTTTGATTAAAGATGAGGTGCTCTCAAAATATGAGACTGCTGAGGATGAAGCAAACACTGTTGATTGGAGTGAGACTGCACTTGATGGGCTTTTGGCAACATAGTCTTGCTATACATTAACTTAAATGCCATGTTAAAGTACCAACTCCAGGATTTTCAGCTGTTTCTGAACTGAGACAATAAAAATGGCTACTCAGTTTTATGTAGATTTTCCTAGAAAAAATTGATAATTGAGTGACTGGAAGGATCAGTATTGCCACTGAATTCAAGAACATCTTTCTTGTTTGGCCACTCTTTTCCTGCAGCTTGGTCAGTATTTTTTACTAAGGATAATTTCTTCACAGCCCCTGTCTCTCTCTACAGGTTTCAGATGCTCCATTTAGCCCTCTGTGCAGGGCACAGCACCTTGCAGGACTTGATCACCACAACTATATAGTCAGTTTTGATCCATGACCTCAATGTGTATTACTCAAGAGCCTCTGAAAGTAAAGTGCAAGTTTTGCTCTTCAATACCAGCTGTTGAGTTACAGTAGTAAGAAATGAGCTATTTGTTGCAGGTGGATAGTAATAAAATGTTGACTTTCATCAAAAGATTTACCTTTTGGTTAAACAAAGGTTAATGCCTCAGGGTATTAGACCTAATACCCTTACACAGTCATTATCATCAGTGCTCTGTCTCCTTACCAAGTCACAGAGATCAATTTATATGATGATGGAGTGATCAGTTTTCCTTTAGTTAATGGTAGATAGCACATGGGTAAAATTTGGTATTATGGCAGATGATAAATTTGCTCTCCAATCACAAATTTAAACAGTGGCATCGGACCTCAGTGGTATAAAACACTGATGCACATTTACTTGCATGTTCTAGCCCATTGGATAATACTGTCATAGAAGTAGGAAGGTTTGGGTTGGAAGGGACCTTAAGGATTGTTTATGTCCTGATGGCACCTGCAGAGCTCCCCTCATCAGAGCTGTAGCCTGCTAAGCATTGTACAATCCGTTCTGATTGTCCTTCTTGAGTATAATCCTTGTAGGAACACATGCACCTCCGAGCAATGCAGAGTCCAAGGTGACTTTAGAAGGTGACTTTTCCTCAGCCAAAACCTGACTACTTTTCGTTGTTGCTAATATTTTAAAGGACTGTTACGTGCAAATGAGTTGGAGTGTTTTGTTGTTTGTTTGTTTGTCTTTTGGTTTTGTTTGTTTGGGATTTTTTTGATTGGTGGGGTTTGCTTTTTTTTTTTTTAGTAATACAGGTTTCATTTAAATGTCTTAAAATTGAATGACTTAATTTTAGGTAAGATACCTACTTGCTACACTCATTATTTGAGTGTCAAAGCATCTCTGCAGTCAGTTAGTATCATGGTTTCCATTTATTTTCTGGGGTATAGTAGGAATTATGGATATCTTCTTTAGCATCTAATTTGCTTTTGAAATCTATCATTAGGTTAAGCTCATCCAATTCATTATAGTTCACCAGGTAGCCTGGTCTTGGACTGATGGAAAAAACATTTAATTGGCACCTATGCTGGAGGGGCAAAAAACACACAGTGAACTTCCCAATGGTTGGGATATTTGCTTTCTGTCCCTTGGACTTCTGATGTCCTGATTAGTGAGTGTCCATGGCCCTCAGATGCATCCAGGAGACCCAAAGCCTGACAAAGATGCCAGTATATGTAGCTAGGGGACTTCTCTACCCTGTGGGTTGGCAACCTGAGATTTCTAAATATCTTTATTCTTTCAGTCTTGATCCTGCTTCCTCTGTGGGATCCTGGGATCCCTTCAAATTTCTAAGGTTGGTACCTAATAGCTTCTGGACACTCAGATATATGCTTTACTTGGGTTGTTTTAGGAGGTTTTTTTTTTCCCATGGAAATTAATATCACCATGAGCAGAATGGTGGGAAAGATGTTTTATATATTTGTAAATAGTCTGACACTGTGTTGCCACAATACCCACGATATTGACATAGCTGATCTATTTAAGTCTGCTTCGATTGCTTTGTTCAGGGGTTATGTGGATTTTTAGTTAAGTAAATATTTAAATGGAGGTAGGGAAAAATCTCTATTTCTTATGTTTTTCACTAAAAATGAGTTTACTTAGGTTTTACTGTGTTCTTTCACACTTTAAGATCAGAGGGGCAATTAAGCAACTGAAGTAATTCTTGATATTCTATTGAGCTGGAACAATGAATCCTACAGCTACTGTAAATGATGATCCTGCATTTGCTGCTGCTTAAGGTAATCTGACTGGTCAGCTCTCTGGCTCATTATCCTAATATAAACTCCAGTAAGGAAGTCCATTTCTTTGGTTCAATAAACAGAGGCAATTGGAAAGATTCTTCAAAGGGAATCAGTGATTGCCAAGTCCTGATGAAGTTTAAATGACTTCATCATGTACTGACCACCTGTTAAAAGGAGCAGAACTTAGATGAAGGTTGTAAGGAAAGAGTGAGTATTACTGATGAATAGAGGCACAAACATACCAAAAATAAATACAACGAAAACAAATTTTTAGTTGTTCATATGTTCTTCAGAGCTATTTTTTTTCCCCCAGGGTTGTTTTATTTGTGTTTTTAGTACATTTGGAGCCAAGCAGTAGTCACAAGTGTAGCTAAGT
>JAWWMO010000083.1:63289548-63300103 GCA_035047845.1 Dendrocincla fuliginosa
GCATCCATCTGAGGATCTCTGCTGTGACTACCAACAAATCGCACTGTTGTTTAAGGCAATTGCGTTGTCTCTGCTTTAATTTTACAGGGTTAAAAAAGTTAGATTTAAAGCTACATGCACAGGCTTTGTGTTGCTTTTGTCTGACTTTACATTCTATCTATTTTAACTTTGGAAATAAATAGAATGCTGTGCCTTAGTCTTCAGCAGAGATTTCCAACTGTCCTTGAAAACAGTCAGAAATTTGTCAAAAAATTTAGAGATTTGGAAGAAAGGGGAGACTTTAACAGCCAGATATGGAGTCCTTTTGGGGAATTTTTCTCCATTGACTATTACATTTTCTCCCTATGAAAATGATTTTTTGCCTTTGAGGCTTGATGAGAGTAGAAGTGGAGCGGAATTTAGATGACTGTATAGGGTAGGAGCATAATTTAGATGACTGTATAGGGTATACAACAGGAAACCTGTTGGGGGAGAGGACTAATGTGAGTTAGCCTCCTACACATTGCAACCTCCAAAAATATCGGTTCCTCTTACCAAGCATTTGAAAACAACCTCAGTGAGACAAGGCATCAAGATTTGGAGTGAATCTAAAGCAAGGCAAGTTGTGAGCAGTTCTGGACTCTCTGGTCTGTGCCTAACTGCTTTGTGTGTCCTATTTTGTCGTGTGTGTACAGACACACTTGCACGTGTTATGTGATTAGGTGTTGTAAAATTTAGGATGGTAGGACACTACCATGTACAAATATACATTGTACAAAAAGACCTTTTAAAACGAGGTGAGAGCTCAGTTTTTCTAGGAAATAATGTAGTAAATATGGAAAAATATTATGGAAGAAATAATGAAATAAAGTAATGGTGGCTAAAATTCCTCATTGCCTTTGAAAACCTTCAACCAGAAGACCTGAGGCAAACCTTTGGAAAAATGCACATTTATGGCTTTTATTTCTATGTTCTTTCTGTATGTTTGGAAACAAAGTCTGATTTTTGTCTTTTTCTTCTTGGCATATGGGACTCAAAGCACCACAAGGAAGTTTCTTGCCACAAGAAACAGAAGTGGAGAGTCAGGTTTCATGAACTTCTTCAAAGGTATGTCAGATGAGGGCTACTTTGTACTTCTATCTAATGGGCTTTCCTTCTAAAGATCTTTCAGTGCTTTACAGATATTAATGAATGGAACTTCTCCCAAACATAGGTCCTCAGGCCTAGAAAAATTAAGCCTGAGCATTCAAAAGAGGTCACTGTTTTGGCTTACCTCAATTTTTGGATATTCAACTTGGGCTGTAATTTTTACATGCTACGCACAGTGCACTTCAAAAGGTGACCAAATGTCTTCTCCCAGTGTTTTTCATCTTTGCCACTGAATTACCCTTCAGAGAGTGAAGGAAATATGAATTGTAGCAAAGTTATTGTGATCAAGCTATACATGATCTTCTGATAAATACATGCATCAAATTACCTGTAAAGAAATGAATGGAGGAAATAAATAACCCTCGTGAATAGAGCAAAGGAAGCAATGTTGTGCTGTGATAGCTGATGAGCATGCTGGTGAGCACAGAAGAGGTTTAACTTCACTGAATAAATTATTCTCTTCAATCTAACACCCAGCAAAAGGAAGCCAGGAGAAAAATGGTGCAAAAGAGATCAAACGTGGTTATTTAAATGTTTGATGTTCAGTAATGAAAACTGTTTTCCTTCATAATTGTGTACTAGCAGCTAATAAAGGCAATAGATACAGTAGTTTAAAAGTAATAAAATCAACAACAAAGTGTATTTAATTTTAAATTGAATTGCAAGCAAATGGGTGTCCTAATGAACCCCTGTGTCAATGCAGCTCTAACCAAATTAAGTGAAATAGTCTCCATCATGAGAAACTAAGTAAGTGCAAAGTTCCAAACAACTTCTCTCCTTGAGAAGAACGCTTTAACATCTCAGATGTTTCAGGTCTATGAATTAGCTAGTGCCATTCAAGAACCATCTTCTGTTACTTCCATTTAGGATAGCTGGACCCAAGCTGACTTGATTGAAACTTGAGGATAAAACTTCAAGGGCACTTGACCTTGTACTTCTTGTATTCAATCCCTGGCACTGGAATCTTGCCCTTGTTTCCCATTGGTCCTGGCTTGGGAGAAATTTCCATGTGTTTTATTGCCACTAGTGTCTACACTGACATTCTGAGTGATTCAGTCATTGGTTGGGCATTTATATGATACAATTTTACTGATAGGCAAAGCTGGAAAACAATCTTGCTATGAATGAATGGTAATTTTATTGATGTAAATGTGTACATATTTTTTTAAAAAAAAAAGATAAAAAGAAATGGGCAAGGTCTGCAACTGATTTGTAGCAATGTGCCAGGATGTTGGAGACAGGGGCATCTGTTTCAGAAGAGGAGAACTTGAACTATGAGTTACGTAACTGGCTCATGTGCATGATTCTGGGATGTTTACTGTGATTGCACATTCTTTGTAATTTTCTTGGTAAAGAACCATGCTAATTTTTAAAAATGTGGAGTCTTCCCATATCATCACCCAGCATGAAAAGGAGGATAATGGAAGTGAAGACACTGGTGTAAAACTTTTCAAAAGCAAGCCAGAAAATACTGAAGGAATGCTTCAGGAATGCATCAGAAACACAGTACAGCAAAATTTTGGTTTTGAGTCTTGATTATTCTCTCTTTCTTTTTTTCTTTTTAATGAACACCAAATTGCAATTGTTTTGTGGCTAAAAACTTAACTGAATACCTTGCTTGGCAACCTAAGAGAGCCTATTCTCTGATGCCTGTGTTGCTGTGTTGTATATACCCAGGCTAATCCTGCATTGCAACCGTACCTGTAGCAGTGATTTCTCCTTGGCTCCCTATGACTCCTCTCATTGTGCTGCAAGCAGTTCCCTTGACCTCCAGCATGGCACGTGGCTGGCTTTCAGCCATGAGCAACCTGCTCAGCCTCCAGCCTCTGAGAAGCCACCCTGTCTTTCCCTGTGCCTGACCTGGCTTCACCTGCAAGCGTGGCTGGAGCATTGCCAACACTGGCATTACCAGCTGACCCTCCCTGGCCTCTTAAGGCATGTTGTGGAGGCAAAAGCTGATGTGTTTTGAAGCCAGCAGAGCATCTGCAGATGTTTTTACTTAGGGTCTGTAATATTTAGTTACTGATGCCATGTAGGGACAGAGGAATTACTCATAGTTCTGTGTCTGTTGAAAGATGGGCTGGGATTGCCAAAGCATACAGCTTTATAGTGCTTATTGTAAATCACTTAGTTTTGTGTTTGCTCCTGCTGTGTTCTAGGAACAAGGTTTTCTCCATAGGGTACTGTGCCTTTTGTGTATCCTGTGCACTAAGCAGAGCAGCATTGGAAGTGTAGGGCTATTCTTGCACTATTTGCTGGCACTCTGTGTTGCTACAGTGACCTCTCTCAAAAAAACAGAAACAAAACAAAAACCCCAGCAACTTTGAGTGGATATAATTGCCCCCCAAATCACTTTAAATACACAAGAAGTTAACATATGAACGGCAAAGAAGGTTTAGTGGTTCACAGGTGGCTGAAAATTTGTGTATATGCATGTATGTGTATATATGACTTATATCATTTATATATTTAGCTTTTTTCTATATATGAAATAAGTTATTTTTGAAGATTTCTAAGTTACGTAAGATTTATACATAAATTTTTAAGATTTTTGGGGGAAACAAAACCAAACGAAAACAGTAATATTTTATTTATATTTTTTTTTTCTGTGGTTTAAAGCAACCTAGTCCCCAAGGAATCAGTGGTTTCCAAAAACCTGTCCAAGTTTATTGAAGCTGTCAATCAGTCCTCAAAATGTTGGCAGAGGCAATGGCTTCCTACTTTAATATTCTCAGCCTAGATCCTGAACCCCAGTGCCAGACAGAGCTGATTACAGACAGGCAGTGAAACTTCAGGTTCCTTATGTCAACCTGTGGCACAGACTGACAAATATGTCTTGTTATTTTTTTATGCTGCTTTTTGAAGCCTAGCCATTTCTCTGCTTTAGCACATTGTTGTTTCTCCTGGGTGCCCTGCAAGTCTTATGATATGTTCAAGGCAAACATCAAACTGATGTATTTCCAACCACAAGTGCTTTTCTGTGTATGCATTGCAGTTAATTTCTTTTCTGTTCCTCTCCCCATTCCAACTTCTGCAGACTGGGAAGTCAGCCACTGAAAACAGAAGAGAATGGAAGTGAAGGAGGAATGGTGGCCAGCTTTGGTAACCTTGCAGACGTGAATACTGGGTTAAATGGAGCAGCAACAGGACCTTGCAAGAAGGTGAGATTCCCCATGAGTGCTCTTTTCCCTGATGTGAACTGCTAAATGACTGGATCAATTGCATTGCTTTTTGCTTTTTTCTTTTTCTTTTTTTTTTTTCTCTTTTCATAGTTTAAGAGGATAGAATTTAACAGGTTTCAAAACATGCTTTCCAGCAAAAGTAACCATATGCTTAAAGAGAATGTCTAAAGCTATTAATGATGAATCATTTGGGCATGGCAAAGAGTTCTTCAAAACAGTTTGTCAGCGCTGGCCAAGCAAAGTCTTTCAGCAGGAGATGAGACAGCTATGCCACCATGCAAATGAGACAGGCTTGAAATATGATGAATCTTCTATCTCCTTTTCCTACTCGACTGACACTCGCTTTGAGGAAGGTTGTAAATGCAAGAGAGATTGTGGTATAATTCCTCAGACTGGCGTTTCTGCCCCCCAGTCACTATTCGATTATCTTCCAAATTGCTGTGTTTCAGAGAGATAAAGATTTTTTATGGCTTGCTGACTTGAAACAACCAGAAGAGCCAGAAAAGAGATGGCTAACCGGCCATGCATAGTAATTCCATTGGTAAATGACAAAATCTTTGTTTGTATGACATTTCCAAAATTACTACAGAAGATGAATCTAAAATACAAAATGTCACATTTGGCATGCAAAACTATCACAATATATTTCAGTATAAAATTCATAGAGGCGTTTAATTTAGAATGTGTTTAATAACGAAGGCTGCCTGCATCAGTAATCCTGCCTTGAGGTTTAAAAAGATTGTCTTATTTATTCATATAATGTTAATTTTTTTTATATATGATTCAGAAACCAAAAATATTAAGGTTAAATCTTCATTGTTAATTAAGATTTTCTAATTAAGCTGAAAATAATTGTCATTCAGATTAGTTGTTAAGTATGGTTTGTGTTGAGAAACAAAAGAAGTTTAACAAATTCAGCTGTTTATTTAACTGCTTAATTTAATTCCAGAAGCTTTCTATCTATATGGAAATATGCTATCTCTTCCAAAATAAATCCAAGACAGGATTAAAGAAGAGATTATTAGCTACTGTAGGCTTAAACTGTGAGACCACTAAACCTAGTAGTCAAGGTAGCCATGTGATTCTGAAGTGTGGGTTCTTGTATCCAATTGCGTTACAAGAAGACCTAGTACTAGTCTTTTCTCCAAATAATGGAAAGAAACTGGTTTATTGGGGGAAAAGAGAAATAGTGTGGCTGATTTTAAATACTAAATAATTAGTTATTGTAGAAACAATTTTATCCATTCAAGTGAATGCCGGAGCCTAAGTGGGACTCCCTCTTGTGCACCTGCCCCTGTATTTGGGCAGCACTGAAGCATCTTCTGGTGTAGTGGGTCAGACCCTATGCCATTACTTGGCCAAGACTGTGTAAGGATCCTACTGTAGTGTCTGTCCCCACTGTCAACCTCCACACTGAGAAGCTGAGCATACAAGGAAAGCACCAGTGAAGCATTTCTGGTACACCACATTTATTCCATACTAAACGTTCCATAACTCAGGCAACATCTTGTCAACAGCAGAGCAGCAGATGTTTCCCTTTGTCTGGACTTGGAATAAAGGTGCCTGTAGGGAGTTGTTATTAAACTCTACACGTGTTGCACTTTGATTACTATTTTTAAGAGAATCTGATTGTATGATAATCAGAAGGTGAAAGGACAGTCTGCATCTTGCACAGCTCTAATAGCTTTGGCAAGGCTAATAATTGGTATAAAAGCCTGGCTTGCCCTGTCTTTCACTCTATGCCTGTAGCCTGCTCATCACCTCACATACTGTGCCTGTCTTGCAAAGCATGCTGTATTTTTGAAGGTATTGTTTTCCAGTTAGTTTTGCCTTATTATTGCAGCCTAATATCTTCTGGTGTCATACTTCACTAGCTCCACCTCCCCCTCAAGGGTGCTCAACATTTTATGAGTAGTATTTGCATTGTTTTTTTTTAAGCTGCCATCTCTATGACTTTTGACCTCCCTAATTGCAGATCCTCGCCTAGTAATAGGTAATTGCAGGTTGAACAAGAAACGTGTTGTCTGCTTTTCTGTAGTTATTTTCTGGGAGAAATTTGTTCTTGCTAATTGTATGGTTAAAGTCAGCTCATCCCAGGTCAGTAACTCAGAGCCTTCTCCCTAGGTTGACGACTCCAAGAAGCCTCAAGCAATAGAAATCCACCTCAAGTGCCTGAGGGGAGTCAAAGATAAGGTCCCTAAGGGCCATTACACTCTCAAAGTTTCTGTTCTCAGCCGCTTAGGTGGTGGCTTGCTGGAGATGCCTGAATTAAAGGAGCAGCCTCAGGCCAGGACAACACAGCCTGTTAGTCATGGTGGAAACTTCTATAACACCGAAATCTACTTTGGACAAAGTATCCAGACAGTAAGCAACACTTCATAAATATGCTGTCTTTGCTTTGAAAGTTAAAACGCATCTGCTCTTTCTCCTTTAGGCTTATATATTTAATGCATTCCATCATGTTAATAATTTATTTAATATTTTAAGGTGCAATTTAGGAAGGTGCAATTTTTTCCCCCCCTAGGTTAACCCTCATCACTCACTCTAAAAGTGCCAAATATATGCTACATCATATAGTGTTGTCAGCTAATTTTAAATTTTACTTTTATTCTCTCTTATCTATGCAGCTTGTCAGCTATGTAATTTGATTTCTGTAAAGTAGCTTTGGAATAATAAATAAACGAGTGGGTGTATATAAACACATGAATGCCCAAATCCTTCTGTGAGTTTTTAGCTCCACTGACCCCCATTTGCCAAAAAAGCAGCATTTGGATTATTTTGGAAGGAGCCCAAGCACTGGAGGCTCTATTCTGTCTTTTGCGACTCAGGCACACATATTTCCTTGCCTAAGCATGCTGTGCATGGCAGGATTGTTGTGTGTCAGTTGCTCACTGTTGTAGCTAATGCCTAGTGCTGGTTGAAACACTGGTCTCAGATAAACTCTCTGGCACATTAAAGCTTCTTTACGGTTTGAAAAACAATCTTCATCTCTCTCAGCATGGTGAGGGTTTTTGTGTGTGTGTTATGAGGAGGATTTTCCGCTTTCAATAATTTATTTTGTTGTATTACCCAAATGGTAGTTTTCCTCCTCCATACCTTCTGTTGTCCAAAGTGTTGTGTGGGTACAGAACAGACAGACCTTATCCCAAAAAGCTTTCAGATAAAGCAGCTTTTATGTATAGCACTGATGCTTTCAATTACTTGTGGATAGGTCATTTCAGATGTTGGGTTTGTGATATATAAAGTGCTGCTAAGTCACATTTTCTGCTTTTTGTTTGTTTATCACCTATAATAGATAATGAACAGTAATACAGCTATTGGTGTGAAAAGAATCGCATCTGTAAATAGGGAAACTGGGAACCTGACTTTCACATGATGTTAAAACAAATACATGCATCTGTCAGAGAAATAATTGAGCTGTGATCCCTTCCTAGGCAGGATGCATGCATCCTGGTTACTTCCCTTGGAGATAGGAAGTATTGTCTTGAAAGGAGAAGACTGGGCAGTATGACAGAATGACTCCAGCATGACCTGCTGCTTACTTTCACCATCATGTTTCTCCTAGGCTTTTGCTGCTTTTTGCATTTGCAAGTTTGCTTTAAAGTTCTCTTGGGGTCTCCCAAGACATTTAATTGATGTCTTCACCAAACCTCATTTTAGTCTTGTGAACCAGGGAGCGGATCTCGAGCAAGTTCACTTAAAATACCTGGAGAGGTTGCATTAAATAACCTTCTGATAATTCCCTGTCTTTTATACTGTATGATGCAAAAAGCTTCATGTCATAATTTTAGGGAACCTTCTCCACCAGCTCATTTTGAAGACATAGGATGCATTGTACCCTGGATGATTCTACCTTTCTGTTCTTCCACCTTGATATTGATCCATAACATTAAGATAAATTTCAGAAGAAACCCTTAATGTTTTTGCTGAGATGAGTAAAAGTTTAGGCTTTAGATGGCTGGCATCTACCACAAAATTTAGGGTAAGCAGTTAGGACTTAGTGGAGAGCTCCACATGAGCATCTGGGTTTGAACACAATCTTACATACAGTGCTGCTGCCCTGGGATATATTATGGGGTGGGAAATAGAAGGGCTCACAAATGCAGAACAAGCTTTTGTTTTCCTTGGCCAGCATAATGATAGGAGTTCAGCGTAAACATGGTGAAAATGAAGACATGCATGCTTGATATTGAAGGAAAGCTTAATTTTAACTAATATATTAGAGAAATTGTTCCAGAACACTACATCCTTCCAAAAATAATAACCCTGTCATGTCAGCAAAGTTGGTGTCAGCGTGGGTTACCTGCTGCGTACAGAAAGTGCTGGTCATGTAAGTTAGATCTGCCTCAGGGCTAGTCTGACTTGCACACCCGACCTTTCAAAAAATGTTTTCTGTTCATTAATCAATGTTCTTTGCTCCTGCTTGCCAGCTTCCCTTCTTTCCGCTCCTTCATTGTCCTCCTTTTTAGTTTGTCAACCTACCTCCCCAATAACCTCTGACTACACACTAGACAGTGGCTCCTAATAGCTCCAGTTGAATTTTATTTGTCTTTCACTAAGGCCAGACAGTCACAAAGTCATTTTTTCTTAAATTATGCTGAATGAAACATGTATGAATGCTTTGGGTTGCGAAAAAATACAATTGCTGTTTCAAGTAACTTTTTAACATTTTAGGAGTAGCAACAAATGGCGTGATCTGAAAGGAGATCCTGTTTTAGACTCATCAGTTTTAGGTTATTTTCATATATTTAGTTTATGCAAGTGGACTTTAGGCTTTGATAGATTAAGGCTGTGTGACTGCATCATCTTGACACTAGAACAAGGATTTTAGTAGTATAACTTCCTTATTGCTGTCTCATGGTGCCTGAGATCCTATTATAGATAAGACCTAAGTAGTCAGTAAACATTTTTTTTTCCACAGTGTATTTTAATCAATGTTTTACTCCATAGGATTATGTGGCAGTGTTAGCAAGTCCATATTACAGTTTTTAGCTTAATGATCTGAAGAGTGAAAATGAATTGCAGTATGCAAAATTTAATTTTATTCAGGAAAAAAAATGGTGGGTTTTTTTGTTTGGTTTTGTTTGGGGCTTTTTGTTTTTTGTTTGTTTGGTTGGTTTTTTATCAGCTTTTTTTAGGTTACTCCAGTAAACATTAAAATAGTTCTATGAAACAATTGCAACAATAAGTACAAAACCTCACTTTCATAGTCAAAATATTCATTGACTTCAATGGAATAAAAGTTGGAGTGTGGCAAAAAAGCTGCTCCTCTTTTAAAAAAATGTTTTCAGCTACAATTTCAATTATCAGGACAAAAACATTTTGTTGCACATTGCCAACTTTACCTACAGGGGAGAAATCTTTAAGGAAGATGCTCTTATTTCCTTTATCTTTGCAATAAATTATAAATATTTCTGAAGCACTTTTCCAGGAAAAAAAAATTGCCTGTTGGGAAGTGAGTTTTTGTTTAGAATGAGGAATTCAGATAGGGAATTTTCAGCGGTTGTGAAGAGCACTGCAAGCCAATGAGGCTACCTGCAAGTGACATTTAAAAAACATTCATTAGGCTGTCCACTCACCTGGGAAGTCAGTCCAACGCTGCTGAGCAGAAAGAGGAACAATTTTTATTAGTGTTGGGCTACCCAAACTGCTTTTTAACCCTGGCCCAGCCTCACCCATTTGGCATCGTTCCTTATTCTGTGTGAGCCTTTCAAAACTGGCTCTTCAGCCAAAAAGGTGAGAGCTGCTGAAGTACGGGAGCACTGGCACTACACCTTTTCCCCAGGGTACCTGGAACTTGGGGTGGTACTAAATCTGCTCATATGCATGAAAAGTCATCAGTGCTGACAGAACAGTTCATGGAACTGAAGATTTTTAAAGAGTATATCAACTGGTTAATATTTATGTATCAGTGTGGTGAGGTGCTAGCAATATTATAACAGTAGCTGGGTACCATTTTGTTTTACTTGAGGGAAATTCAATATGAATAAAACAGCAACTTTTCAAACATGACATTTAATCCACTCATGTAAATCATACCAGGAGATCTATTATTCATTATTAAAAGGGCAGCATATTTTTATTACACTGAAAATGAAACACAAATGCTGTGAAAAATTTAGTGCCTTTTCCTGAAGTTTCAGGACACTTATCATGTAGTCATCTAGCAGGGGCTGACACTCATTTTAAAATATAGCTACAAAATTAATAAATTTGAACTCTTTTGCTTTGAAAAAGAGGATGGT
>JAWWMO010000083.1:63300203-63419277 GCA_035047845.1 Dendrocincla fuliginosa
ATTTGAACTCTTTTGCTTTGAAAAAGAGGATGTTCTATTTCACTGAATGAAGTGGATTTATTTTTTATTTAAGGCTTCCTAAATACTTCAGATGGCAAAGTACTTTGGTAATGTTCACATTTGGAGTTAGATATACAATGAATAAAGTTCATATCTTTGTTGTTATTAGTCATTCCCAGCATTTTCTTCCCTGAAGTGCATTTTGAAAACTACATATATCAGAAACTGATTAACATGACCTAAGGTAATAATTCTTAAAATATGATGAAACAAACAGTTTCAAGGACATTATTTTTGGTGTGTCAGCAGCTGTCTAAGGTCTGTGATGCTTTTAATAATTACAAAACAAAGTATCATTAGCAAAAGTAGACCACAAACTTTCCCCTTCCTGCAGTCCCCCCCCACCCCTTGCCCCCACCTCCCAGTTTATATTATTCTTGAATGAAATGCTGGCATATGCGAAGAACATCTAGCTCTAGGACACTTTGTAGGACATAACATAAGAGTTTGATACAATGTGAAAAAAAAGATAATGCTTGGCAGTGCCAGAGGACTTTCAAAATGAGAGCCACTTAAATTTTCCCTGAATGCAAGTATTTGTAGTTGGGATGATAAGGTGCTACGTGAGCCTTTTGGTAAATTCAAGAACTAAGCTTATACAGATGCTTGTATTTATTTGAAGACTGCAGGTTTGATGGGGTTTTCTTTTTACACAGCAGTAACATAAAGTTATTATTACTTCTCTTTTGTTTATCTGAGCTTGTTTGGGTTCAATTGCCATTTGCTATATGTCTCTTTGCAACAGCTCCTCAAAGCACATGTTCTCATTCTGTTCCAGCCATGTCACACCCATGTGTCACTGCCATCCTGGGGGATAGACATCCATGGCATGCCATCAGCTGCCCTGGAGCTGGTCACTGCTTATTCCATGGGGCCATGGGCCCAGTGCTGCTGGTTCTTCCATAGAGTTCCCCTCCCCAAACAGCTGTGAGTCTGTTTTCTTGCAGAAAGCATCACAAGGACCTGCTTTGTCCCAGTGCTCTGCTGTGCTCAGATCCTGTTCTGTCCATGAGCTGCAGCCAGGTAGTATCTCTGGAGACCTTTGCTGCCTGTAGATGAACTTTTCCACAATATGGAAGGCTCCCTTTCAACGAATGTGTGAAGACTTTAAGGGATCCATTAAGTCTGGTGTGTTTACATTACAAAGCTATGACATATCAGAATCTATTTTATCTACCTTATTTGGCATTGTGCAACTGATTTGCATATCCCAAAGGTTAGTACTTATCCCAGGTTTTGGTTTTGACTATTTGGAGTCACTTTTCACATATTGTCTCGTCATTTTGGTCCAGAAAAGGAGCTCTTGGAAGCACCTGCTGGAATGTACTGTGAATGCTCAACTAAGACCAATCCAAACTGTCCAGAGACCTCAGAAATGTGACCCACGTTGTAATGCATCATATCTGACTAGAATAAGGTCTGCTTTGGAAAGTCTAGCAGATTAAAAATCAGGAGTGTCTGGGGACAGCCTTTTATTTTGGACCACTCCATGGCTTATTCCCTACCTAATTGTATCTGTAAGAGAGCTTGATATGAGCTGTAGGGTACAATAGCTGTACAAAAGTCATATATTGTCTGGGGCAAATCAGCAGGAAGGCAGAATGCAGGTGCATGCATATTTGTTTGGGGTTCTCTTGGAGCCGGAGAACATCAAGTACAAAATAAATGCCTGCCCCAACAAAAAAATTCTGTGATTGGAAAAAAGGGGCAGCTCCATGTCTCACCAGAGCTGACAGTCTGGAACTGTGGAAAGGGACTTAAACTGTGTTTTGGTCCATATCTACAAGTCATGGGAGCCAGCAAGATGCTTTAATTTGTTTACCTTAACATATCTGGGTTTAAAGCATTTCACATTCTAAATTATTATTGGTTTTAAAGCATTTCACATTTTAAATTATTACCTGTGAACTTAGGATGAACAGGGTAGTTGCAAGGCTGTACTACAGAAATGGAAAGAGTACTTTATGCCACCAAAGAACAATAAGTTATCCTGTTTAAACATGCAATTTTTAAGAAGAGCACACAAGGAAAATGGAGTTTGTTCTCAGGAGTTAGTCTTCCTATCTCTTTGTTGGAGGGTGGTAGCTGAGCCCCTGGAAAGAGAGGAGAGCCTGACCAGGTCTGGACCATCCAGGACATGCTGACAGAGCATGAACTCTGCATTGGGACTACTTTCCTGGTGAGGTGAGCATTGCTGCATCCCTGGCTGGATTGAAGCTTATAGACAAAGAGGCTGCTACATGAAGAGTGCTGGGGAATCCGGAACAACTTCAGGAAAGAGACAGGAGGTGGAGCAGCTGGTGGAGCAAAAAGGAGAGGAAAGCTGCCTGTTCCTGCTCTGGAGCCTGGGGCAGGCAGAGCGAGTCTGCTGTGTGACTCAGCCCTGCATGTGGAATAAGCCACGTCTTCATGAGACTCCTTGGCTCTAAGTGGTTTCTGGGTGAAGTACGTGTCCTCTTGACACAAAATAAATAAACTCTGCTGTTTTGGTGTCTGTGGCCCACGTTATCCCTGGAAACTCATGCTCTGACCATTCTGAAATCAGTCTCAGAAATAAATGAGATGGAAGTAGCAGGAGAAGGAACTTGGGGTTCCTGCTTTTCTCTTACAAAGACAGTTTCTCCCTTGCAAGATGAGGTCAGAATCCACCCAGACCAGCGGTATATCACCAGAAGAGCTCGGGGAGGCTGGAGCTGACTGTACCATACATTACTACTCCCTGCTGGTCCAAGAACAGAAAAGAATTAGCAGCAGATGTGGTAGGACAATTAGCAACAGATGCAGAGGCTAAAGCTCACAGAATGCAAACATTATTCCCCTGTATTTGGGAAGATAAAAAGCCAGATCCTGGTCCTCTGGTGTAAGGTAGTTGTGCTGTATGCGATGCTGCTGGAGTTAACTATGGCCTGAATTATCTCTCCTGGAGGAAAGGGAGGCAGTGGTGAATCATCACTGCTCTTGTAGCATGAGAGAGGGTAGGTGTTTCCATTGGGGCAACTCTGGGAAGACACTGGGGTGATTTGGCACAGTGTCAGGAGGAATTCTGCTCTCTGCCACTGCTGGGGGACTGAAAGCAGTGAATAAATTACCTGCTTACAAGTACTGCTGTCCTGTGCTCCAGGATGACCACCCATGAGGCTGAGCTTGTGTGGTGCAACCCAACAGGTTCTGGTCCATATTCTCTATCAGGGAGACTGGGTCACAGGAAAGATGGTGGTCCTGCATAAAGGCATAAGAAGATCTGCAAGCTGCAGGCAGAGGAATCAGGGAGAGGAGTCATTCGACTTATGTCAGCCTTGAAAGACCTGTTCTCTCTTTCAGAAAATAGGGAAAGAAAAAAAAAAGTGGGATATTGCACTGTATGGTCCTTCTCTGATTTGTGTGTTATTTTGTATTCAGATACCTGTTCAAAGACAGGCAGTGATGGAAAGCTGGGGAAATAAGTTTTCAGCTATTCCAGGACATTCTGATGATAGATAGGGACTTTTGCAAAACTCTAATAACATGATATTTTACTTTTACTTCAGTCCATGTTTCTATTTTCTCCCCTCTGGCCTTTTATAAATTTCAAAGTTACACAAACACTTCCCAAGAATGCCCTTCCCTCTACCTGTATGCTGGCCTTGAACATAAACAGGGAGAGCTTGAAATCTGGTTGTGAAAGATCCACCTTATTTTGGCAGTAACACCCTCATCTCCATCACTATTCATTTGACATAGTGGATGAATTTTTTGTTTGTTAATAAGGACTGCTTCCTATTTAAAAGGTTTTCTACCTGTGTTTTACTCCACTGAAATTCATGTGCTGCAGTTTTCATAATCAGAAATGATAGGCCATTAATTTATATGGTGTTTTTCAAGATTCTTCTCTATAATAAATGAATATTGAATTGCCTTTGCATATTTTCATTAACTTTAATCTGTTTGAGTTGTAGTGCCCAAATTTTTGTGTAACGTGTATCAAGTAAAGTAACTTTTGTTAATTTTTCTAAATTGAAAACATTGGAAAGTGCAGAGGGGAGAAGGAAAAGGTTATTTCTTCTCTGACAAGGTTAAAGCCCAAGAGTAAGTCAGATAAAAACTGCCAAAACCTCACATTGGATCTGTTTATTGAAATATTCAAATAGAATTCATTCTTTCTATAGAGTAAATGATTTCTTTGCTGAAACTATGGTGGCATATGGGGAAATAAGATATATTACAATACAACTGATATAAAACAGTTGAATTCAGAAATAGTGGCAAGAGATAATTTTAGTTCACTATGATTTAATTCAATTAAATGAAACACTCTTAATTGCAGTCTAAGAAGAATTGCTTGTGCCTGTGCAGGCACACACAAGCATTATTTATTCTCTCCTACATCTCTTTTTGCAGAAGAAATTATACCAATAAAAAGTGGGTGCTCAATGCTTTCATAGCACTGTAAAAAGTCTATATACCTCACAGACCTGAATGGAAATTTTACCTGAGAAAGGAGAAACAGTGAGCTAAGGTGTTGGAGAGTAAAGCCTTTAAAACCCCAAAAGCTGTGCTTGTGTAGTGTGCTCTCTTTGAATATCAGCAGTTTTGGTGCAGGCTTGTGGACTAACTTATCAGGTAGTGCCTCAAATGAGGGTGCCACCAGCATGGAAAATATTTATTTTATTTTTTTTCTTCTGAAACAAAACTATCCACCAAAGCAAAGTGGTCAGTTTGAGATGCCTGTGCCTTGCCTATGCCAGGCACTGCTCTGAGTCTCTTGAAGGAGAGCAATCATTGATCCTCATCCTCCTCCTCTATCCGGCTGAGGTGTTCCCTGCCCCTGTACCTGAGTGTGACAGCCCAAACCCACAGAGGCACACAGGCATTTGAGGACTGTGGGTTTCAATCAGACCTATGTGCCTTAATGCCTTTGTGCATCTCTGCCTATGGGCCATGCTGGCCGTGCCCCAAATCCCAGCTCTCAGGCTCACTACCTGGGAGGAGGATGATGAAGGGCAGGTGACACAAGACTGAGCTCCCTCCCAGGGCTGTCTGACCCTGCAGCTGTGGGACAGTGAGCTGTGATGGAGATGTGTGTTTATTGTGGCAACGGGAAAAGATTTAGCATGGATGTTGAGAGGACCTGCCTTCTTTTTTTGAAACTCCCTTGCTTCAGCCTGGCTATCCCTTCCTAAACAGCAGTTCCTCCCATATAAATCACACTCCCAGTGCCCATCAGGGGTGGAAATGAAAGCCCACAGGCACCTGCATGAATGCTTGGCATGCCAGAATAGAGTAACAGACAGAGGCTTGGCTGGTAGTTTTGTGTGGAACAGAAAGGTATTTCTTAATTGGTAGGTATGTTTTATTTGACCGTGGAAGCTGAGATGTGTGGCACCATCCTACCTGGATCAGGCACCCACTGTTCATTCATAAGGAGTCCCTGAATGATAGTCTTTATAACCTGAGACTTTGTAGCAGACAGGTGCATTAAAAAATCCTTTTTTATGTTTTGTCATTATGTGTTTCCATCATGGCATGGTTTAAACACCCAGCATCATCCTGTAAGTGTAAGCAAATGGGTGCTTCCAGTCCCAAAGAGTGAGTGTGCAGTCTAGGTCCAGGATTAAGAGCTTACAGCAAATGAAAAATAACGGTGAGCCAGAAACAAAGAAATAAAATTTTAACAGTCATGATGATTAGCTTTACACCCCACTTTCTGTTTATAGGCAGGCTAGCAGAAGAGCATAGACTGATGAGTTATCCTTAAGAAAAGAGTAAGTCTGGAAAAAAAGGGAGAAACCAAAACGGATACTGTGATACAGCAGTAATTTCATCTGCTAATGCTTTTGGATTGTTTGATAATGCAGGTAACTGTCTTTGATCACAGCCTTGTAACCATCACCTTTAATTTGTAGCACAGAGGTTACTATCTAGCACCCAGCTAGCCAAATGAAATGTATGGCTTGATTAAGGATCTCTTTTGTCAGTAATTTGTGCCTAATGTTTTTAGCTTTCCCACGGGCTGTTACAGAAAATGGTAAATCTGGTTTAAATGAAACCTGATACTGTTAATGGTTTAATAGCAGCTGCCACAGGGTTATGGCATTTTTCAACAGATGCTTCTGTTTCATTTTAAGCCTACACTAAGTCCTAGAATATATTTACATAATTAATATAAAGTACACCTACGTAATAATGACAATATTTATAATTTAAAAAGATTTCTTTAAATGATTTCCTCTCTCTTGCCCTTATCTAATCACAATATATATCTTGAAACAGGAAGGCATATTATTAGAAATAATAATTTATATTCACATCTTCAAAAAAGTTACAGAATGTAGCACAACTATGAACACTTATCATCTCCTAACATGGCAGTTATTGGTGTGGGCAAATCCTTTGACTGCTTCAGAAAAAGAGAGAAAAGCCTTGGCTGCACCTGAGTTATGCTAATTATCCTCCCTACTGTTCAATAAGGAGTATAAAAGAAGTGATGCTTGTATTTGAATATATATATCAAGTAAAAGCTGTGTTGGGGGTGTACTTGCATACAGAAATATTTGAGGCAGTAAAGATTTGTGGCTGGTTATTGGCTGCAGGATGTTGTATTGATTGAGAAAATCCCTCCTAATTTAAGAAGACATCAGCATTTTAGGCTTTTCATAGTGGGTGATTGTTTGCATGGATATTCTTCTATTTGGAGGTATTATTCTTGAGTTTCAAGAAGTACTGGGGGTATATCAGAGTGAAAGGATGCTCTTGAATATTGTGGCCTTCTGCAAGTCTGTGCCAGCTCACGGGGAGAAGAGCAGGAGAAAACCTCCTCTTTCTCTGCCTTGGTTGGAAGGCCAGGTAATGTTAAGCAGGCAAACGTACCAAGGCATTTGCTGTTATGAACTGTGAGGACTGGAATGGGAATAATAAACTCTGAAAAACATTCAAATAACAGAACGTTGCCTTTATTAAAGAAGCATCCAGGATTGTTTATTTGAGAGATTAGGCAGTCCCAGTTTTCCCAGAGGAATGTATAGGAGTAGTGGTGAAGCAGATGCATGAGCTGTGTAGCTGATGTTTTTGCTGCCCTTGTCCCCAGGTGACTACCCTTGATAGCTGTTACCTGGCTGTGAAGATAGTCATCTTCCATGTTTTAGCTTTAGTGTGTTTTTTTGTGTGTTTTATTTGTCTTATTGAACATATCAGAGCTGTTCAACAAGGCCTGAGTGAACCCCCACCTTAGTTAAAGAAAACAGTTAAACCTGTGGCAAAAAACCAGAGCACCTTTTCTTTGTGTTTACTCGCTTCCTTCTCTACCCGCCAAAACCTTACAGACAGATTTACATAACTTCATTACTTCAGGGTGTTTCTTCACCACCAGTTTTAAAGTCTTTGCCATGGGAACACAATTCTCCGGAGCCCCAAGGCACTGGTAACCCTCTTGCACAGCTCCAAAAGGCTCAGGAGAATATCTCTACCTATCTTGTGAAAAGTGTAAACAGTGTTTGCCAGCCTTTGGTATGCTGAGAGTTTTTAACCTCAAAATCCTTTTTGACCCTATGCTGAGGTTCACATACTTTCCAATAAGAGCTTTAATGTAAAGGAGGAAGGCTATTGTGTACCGACACCATTCCCAGAACTGGGTGGAGAAGAGTTTGTGACTCAGTGAGGAACAAGTCTGCAAGTATTCTCACTGGGCATTTGGATGAGTTCTCCAAAGTTGCTGCAAGATGAACCTGGTAGGGAATCTCAGCAAGCCCTTGCAGGGACACCTCAGATTTCCAAGCTGCTTTGTTGCTCTGTCTTAAAGTTTTCTAGTGGCAATGTTTCTCCACCACTGGTAAATAAAGTCAGAAAATGAATGCTTTCAGGGTAAAAAAAGAAATTAGAAAATTAACATGCAAAAAAAAAAAAAGGCACACCATTTTCTGTCAGAGTGGGAAATTGTTCAAATACACAGTTTGCTCGAAAAAGAAAAGTTGTTAGTTGTTTAAGCATGCAAAATTGGTTTGAAGGTATGAAGTTTGTAGAGTTTTATGTGATAAAAGAAGGTCAGTTCCCTGGTGATGTTTTTGTAACTATCTTTTTTCCCCTCCTTTGCTAGGTTCTGCCACATAGAAAAGCTGTGAAGCCAGGAATGGTACTCCTCTTTGAACTCTTCCTTCTTCGTGGGACCTATACTTGGATTGATCAAGAAGTGGGATGGGGAGCTTTTCCCTTATGTGATAACAACTTTAATGCTTTGGAGGGAAAGTTTAAATGTCCCTTTCTGAGAGGCCATTATGACTCCAAAGTTGATCGATTCAAAAAAATTGAAAACTTCATTTCTGAAGACCTGGATCATTGGTTATGCAATCTCTACTTTCAGGTTTGCAATTTAAAAAAAATACGTGTTTTTGCTTTTTTGAACAGTTTTTGTACATAATTCACATGTGACATTTTTTGTATGTCTTTAGTGAAAATGGACCTGAATTAAGAACTCTGCAGTGGAAACTTTTTTTTCTGGTTGGGCAGTTAAGGCTTTTATTGTAGCTGAAATATGTTCCTTCATTCATAATCTTAAAAAGATCAGAAACTTATACCTCTTTTATAGTCATGTTTGGCTCAGAAAAAAAATACTTACCAAAACAAATGAATTTTGAAATTATCTCAATTATAAGATGTGGGCTTACTTAATAGAAATTTTATTTTTTAATTTTCTTGTAGTGATGATTTTCAGGCAGCCTTTTTTAAAGTCTATCAAGAGTAAAAGAAAGTGAAAGTAGCTTCATAAATACATAGAGCTATAAGAATTTATACAACAAATATACCTAGGAAAGAGAATGGCAGAAATGGTAGAGCTATAGTAAAGAAATAACCCAGAAGAGTCAAAATGACTGGGCAAGGAGGATGCAAAGATTCCAAAGCTGCAAAGTTAGTCTTTCAAATCAATGTGTAAGGTGTGAGGATTTAATAATCCAGGGTATCTATATTATCCCATATGATTCTGATTTGGATTGTGGGTCACCCTTTCTCCCTCATTTACTGGGATGTCTGCTTTAGACAGTAAGCACAGGGAAGGCATATATGGGGAACTTATATAGGAGAAAGCTGTAGTAAATGGCGTAGAGAGAATCTAGATCTTCCTAAAATTCTCATAGCAACATCTTGAACTTCTAGGGTTCACAGACTGTGTACAAACAAGTATATTCTGGCTTAGTGGAATTCTGAACTGCCTTTTTTTTTTTTCTTTTTTTCACTCCCAACTTAATAGATAATTAAACTACCACAGGATTCAGATAAGCAAAACAAGTGCGATATGCATCTTCATCTCCCACCTGAACTTCACAGGTATTCAAGTGTTGCTGAAAAGAATGATGTCTCAGAGAAGGTTCTACAGTCTGGACCACAAGGTGATGGATTCAAACTTTGATGTTTTTTATTCAGGTTTTCACTTGAGCAACCCATAGTTTCATTTCAGTGTTGGCTAGTCCTTCTTGTTCTTGTTAAGTGAGATTTTTTTCTCTTCATTCAGATATGGATTCAACATGTGTTATAGCAGGAATATTGAGATTCTTTTTGTTTATGTGCTTTAATTTTGTTTTCAGGTGTGAGCAATTTAAACAAGCCTCATTGCTCAGGATTAAACTTTCCATGCTGGCCCATGCTTAAGGCTGAATAATGCTTGGAATGTCACAGCAATAACAGTTCAGCTGCTTATGGCACCAAGCTTAAAGAAGGGAAAAAAAAAAAAAGAGAAAAAAAGATACTTTTTTTTTTCCCTATTGCTGAAAGAACTCTAGCACCTCCCTGGGCTACAACAGGGACTTCAAATTTGGCAGGGTGATAGTTCTGGCATCAGAGACATGCCTTATGCTACTCCTATGAAATTCCATTAAGATTCAATCAAGTGGTAATCCATAGGAAAGACAATTATCATTTGCTTGTGCACAGCAGTCCTTCCCAGAAGCTTTCTTAAAAAATTGCTGCATGTTCCTTTCAGACTGAGCATCTTTCCTGCCCTCTGTGAGCCTTCTGATGTAGCTACACTGAAGACATAAATGACTATATTGCAATGGACTCACAAATTTCTCCTCCACTGATAGAAATCCAGTAATGAGAAGAATGGCAGGACACTGCTGGTGTTCTTTTCTCTTCCAGCCTGTAGGATGTGACTGCCATGGACAAGAAGAATTCATTTTTGCTAAACAGATATTTCCATATTTTCTCTTGTTTAATGAACCGAAGGATGCAGCCGGCCCACAGATTGTAATGTATGTGTGAATATCATGTATAGAACTGAACCAGAGACTTAGTTCTTCAAACAGAGGTTCCTCAGGCATTTCAGAACAGTAGCAGTGACGCTCTGTAGACGGTATGGGAGGAAAAAAAAAGAGTGTATTGTAAGGAAAGACAGAGAACAGATAAGTAATAATCATTGAGCATGGTAAATGGGCAGCTCAGGTTGAAGGTATAACATGAAAAGAAGCCAGTAGAAGTATTTTTCAGATGGTGAGTAATGATTTAGCAGATGAGAAAATTGAGGTTTGCCCTGAGATGCTTCTAGGCTAAGCAGTGTGATCAAAAGGCTTTTATATAATCACCCTGATACCAGAAGCATGGAGGTGTAAACATACTGAGAAATGAGGTCCTTGTAGTTGTAATATCTCTTCTACATGTCTGCCAAGGTGCTTTGAGATGCAGCAAACCATGAATAGCAGATCCAAAAGGCAGAGTTGCAGGCAGCTTTGCTCAACAGTGAAGAATTATGGACAAACTCTTAATGAATCAAACTTGTTTTGTCCCACCATCAGTCTTCATACACATTTGGAAATGCACAGAGAGGATGCAGCTAAATAGGTCACACTTTCTGGAAACACAAATGGAAAACTTGTGATAACTCAATTTGAAAAGTCAAGAAAGATGTGTTTTTAAGAACTGAGAAAGAGCATTAGTGTATGTCTTATTTTGCATGCAGACCTCTGAAATTTGCTGATAAGGTGATCATGGAAGATCTACAATTTCCCTGCCAAACAGATTTGCACTAAACAAAATTTCTAGGAGTAATTTCTGATATTGTTTATATTTATTTATTTTTCTTGGAGCCTTCTTAAAAGTTATTATTAGCTGCCAATATCCCCCATGGGTTTGGTTTTTAATGTATCTTTGCAGTGCTACAGTATGCTATTTCTGCTGGTGATATGTTGCTAAGAGATTTAATAATGGGTAAACAAACACAACATGTGGTAATCCATTTCAAATTAAAAGTTTATTAAACGCTAGCTTGATGACTTTCTGGCTATTTACAATTAAAGGAACAAACCTTAGAGAACTGGAGATCACGTGATGAAAATCACAACTTCACCATTTCCCACAGAAAAATGTGTTTATGATCTGTGGCAAGCTGTCGCACATTGATATGCCCTATAAATACAGTATTATATCTGTTAAACCACCAAAAGCAGAGGGGGGGAAAGCTCTGTTAAAGTGACATTAAGGTTGAGACACAAACCAGAGAAAGCAAGAACAGTCTAAATGAAGACGGGTGCTCTGTAACTCACTCTGCTGCAGTAGTCTAAATAGTGAGTGATCTTATATATCGATACCATATGTGCTGCAGCAAAATAGAGCAGGTTAGGGGATGGTGTTTTAACCTTCGCTTCAAGTTTGTCTTGGTTTTAGAAGTTTAAGACAAAACCTTCATATTATTTCCATTAACTCCAGGCTACATTATTCTTTTAAACCACAGCTCTCTGTGGGGCTAGGTATGGCTCGTCCCTGCTGCACAGGCTCTCTCCTCCAGAGTACAGTGCATGGGAATGCAACATAATACCTCCCATTTTACCTCCTTTGTAGATCACAGATGCATGTTATCAGATCCAGTGTGTCTCTTAGTCCAAACCATATCTTCTCTCCACTCTTTTGAAGTGGTATTCTATAAGAGGTTTGTGGTAGAAGACAGCTCCTGCTTGCACTACCACCATCCTTTGCCTTTCTGAAGAAAATCTTCTGTTGTTCATCTGTTGCCCATTAAAGGATCAACAGTCTCTGTCAATGAATAAATGAGGGTTTCTGTGTGGAATTCATTAGCCGTTGTGCAGAAGGTGGTAACAACTCTAATAGAAGCAGCATAGGTAGGAAAATTTGATGCAACATCCAGAAACATGGCCTTGAGAGACCTAGATCTAAGTAACACAGGCTTCTAAATGCATGAAAACTTCAAAAGTGTGAATCTTCATGTAAAACACTAAATTTACAAATTCAACAGGAAAACCCTTTCTCACAGTGAAATCTGCAGCAAGATCCCTTTTGAGTTCAGTGTCTATAGAAGAGGATATTCACATGTGCAGAGTGTCAGCTTAACTCAGTCTGTTTTGGAAGTGGCAGCTCTTTCACCTTTAGAAAAGTAGCTCGACAGCACTCATATATTAATTCTCCAGCCCAAACACTTTTAGGTGAGACTCAGGCTCATTTGGGAAGTGTCACTCTGCACTTGCTGGGAATGTTCTTCCCGATGCTTGTTCTTCTGTCTGTGCTGCTGTTCTGACTTGACATGCAAACACCTACTTGTACCCATCAGGAAAAAAAAGGGTGATTTTATACTCTGTAGTTTTAGGAAAACATTTTTCGTTCCAGTTGACTTACATCTCTTTAATATTGGCCATTTTGAAGTCCTGAAGTTATGGTCAGCACTATACCAGCATATGCTCATGTGCATCCAAGGCCTGTAAAGAGTGCTTAGAAGGGAGAAGATTTGTCATATAGGAAAACTCCCTCTACCTCAGCTGTCTTTGGATTAAACACCTACATGCAGATTTTCTATGTCTAACATTTTCTTTCCAGAAAGTCTGTCCCTCATATCCCCTCGTTCTACTACGCTTTGGGAATGTAAAGAGAACAGCAACTCAATAGTTTACAAATAGTTTTAAAGCCTTTTTAAAAATATATATAATGTACAAATAGCTCAATTTCCCCCTAGACTTTATATTTCACCTCCTTGAAAAGGTTTGCTGTCTAACAGCAGTGCATGTGGCTCCTGCAGCCTATGCCACAAGTAGTGGAAAAGTTAGAACCACAGAAATATTTTTAGTTCCCAAACTATGAGCTCATAACAGAAATAAATATTATACAAAATGATGACCATTTTCAGGAGTACAGTTTTTCTGGTTACTGTCCAGTTTGCAGCATTGTTTTGGTCTGTATTCCTTCTGTCCATGTGCCTGGTTGTTAATAATAAGGTTGGTTTGTATCACTTGGCTTCAGCAGTCCTTGAAACTCGCCAGAGTTGTAAAGCTTTAAACAGTTGTGCAGGTCTTTAATTGTAAATTAGTTTTGACAGGACTGCAAAGACAAAGGCCTGGCCCATCCCATCGTGATGCTAGCCGACAACCCCTTACTGCTCCTGGAGCAAGAAAACATGTGGAAGGAATTGTTCTTTTACATTTCACAGCTTGTCATTTCCTCTGCAGGGCAACCTCTGACCTCCCCGAAAGATCCTGACACCCATAAGGGAAGTATTCCCACTGTTGTAAAGGAAGTGGAAAAGCAGTTTAATGCCGCAAAAGGAGGAGAAGTGTGTGTGTCAGAAGAGGCTGGGAGGAAAAGAGAAGAGCTTAAAATGCTTCCAGCAGGTTAGGACTTTTATTGCATTAATTTACTGAAAGTTTGCAAATAGATCTGCTTGGCATGTGTGTAAATACCCCCATTCGCCTTCCCCCTCCCCCTGTGATATCATCTCATCATTATTTCACTGGGCAAAGGAACCGATGGAAGAGTTTAAATCAATTGGGAGGGATCAAAAGCAGCTCAGGCAAAAAGTACAGAAGCGATGGGCTCCCCTGTCTAAAGAGTGTTTGTAGGGCAAATGTGTTAGTAATTACAAGGTGTGTGTGCAGTGCACTGACAACATTAGATTACGGCTGGTGTTTCCGTGACATTTTTACATCCTTTCATTTTATTTGGTCATTTATATCCACGGATCACAACATGCTGCTGTTAGGTGCCTGGGAAGTACTTTTTCTTCCTGCAGCACATTAATAGCAATATCCTTTGTTAATTGTGCTGAGCTAAATTCCGTAAAAGTGCCTGTCTGTATTTGCATCAGGTAAAATTTGCTTATTGAATGTGGGTTTTCTTTTGAAGGCAAAGCCTTGCAAGTTGCTGTGGTGGTTTTTTTCCTCAGTTTTGTTCATTTGTTTATTTGTTTTTATTGTTTGCTTTTTTTTGTGGGTTTCTTTTGTTTGTTTGTTTTGTTTTGAAGTCCTAGGTAAAAAGTATTTGAGAATTGAGTAATACAACCCTTAGGTCCTGTCCTAAATTCAGACACCACTGTGATGGCCAGAGATGGACTTAATATGGGAAAAGGGTCTGGGTAGCAAGGTACCAAGAATATAGACAGCCATTCCCACTTCATAACCTGGATGGTGAATTGTGCTCTTCTGTTGTCACACGTCAGGAAAATGGCAGTGCAGCCACAGAAGCTGCTGCTGCTCATGCTCCCCTTTGTTCTTGCCCCCATGCGCATCCCCCAGGTGCCAACCAGCCCTCCTGGTCACAGCACAGATGTTTAGGATGAATAGGCAGACTAAGCAGAGAGGGCATCAGGAGCTGACCTGAGATCTACAGCTGTACCCATTGCTCATGACTCTCCCATCCACCACTAACAAGGCAAGGGGTGGCTTTCATTTTAGGGAAATGGTGATTCTCACTCGCTTGGCCAGAGTGCAGAGATGAAAGTGCAAGTGAAAATAAATTAGTTCTGCCTTTTGAAGGGAGAGGGTGACTCTCCTTCTGTAAGGGAAGGTATAATAGGTCACAGTTAGACACTGAGCTGAGAAATATTAGGTAAGAGGTGTGATAGCTACCTCTTATCTGTGCAAACAGTAGCTTGTAGTTGTCTTCAAGTCTGTGGGCTCCCCAAAATGATGCAGCAGGATTTTGGATGCATATCAATTTGGAGCAAATTGACATGCCAGCTTTCTTTTTACAGCAGCCCATGCAATGTCACTCAAAAATAATTTCTTTGGAGCCACCCCTTTCTGCTGACTGCCCAAGAAGGCTAGGACTGTGAATCTGCTGTTATAGGCTGAATATCTCATGTTAAGTGGGCACAAATAGAGGTAGGAGCAAGCATGGCAATGCTAAGTCAGGATTCATAATTGCTGAACATTAATGTTGACCATCACAGATGTGCAAGAAGCAGAATACAGAGCTGGGATCAATTTTTGTTAAATGGTGTTGGCGACAAAAGGTTAAGCATAGTATAGGAATAAAAATAATAAAAATTTCCAGTCTTTCAAAGGTTCTCATTACATGTCCTGTTAAGACCAACACTTAACATGCCATTTCTATATGTTGGCCCTTCTCAGAATATAATCACAGCCCCAATTTAGAATTTTTTTTCCAACTTCTACATCAGTAGACTCTACTTGGAAATTTATTTAGTTCATTTGCCCAACACTGGTTGTGCAATGTGGCTTGGACTCCTCACAATATTTAAAACATAAGTAACCTGCATGAACAAAAGTTTTTAAATAATGTTTAACGGTGTTTTTAATTTGCCTTTGGCTGCTTTTAAATGTTTTTTTTCTGACTTCTTTTCCTTGTCAGTGTTTGGATGTTTCACCTTTGGAGAGTGTCTTGAAACCTAATTATTAGTTGTGCAGGTAGACAGCTATTCCTTCTCCCCTCTTCCCCCTAGCCCCCATCACTAATGTTTATCTAGATCTAAAACTAATATATTGAATTTTTATTCAAATTACTTATGTGGAGTTTGGCAGAAATCCAGTGCCAAACACAGCATTTTAGAACCAATATTTTCAATTCAAGAGGATCTCTTACAAATATCCTGAAACAACACAGTTACAGGAGTGGGCTGATTTTGAAAGGTATTGAATTACCACAACTTTTATCAAAGCAAGGTTGGATTCAAAGGGCATCATTTTTTATCATCAGAGGATCTGACTCAGCATATTTTGAGAGATAATATCATAATTGACTGTGAATTTTAAAAAATAAATAACCCTGAGTCTACCTGAACTACAAGCGGATTTCCAAAAACATAAGTGGATTTTGAATTGTGCGAAAAAAAGTTTTTTCTTATCTTGATTCACAAGTTTTCCTTGATGATCTGAATTTCTGGTACTTGCTGAATCTATTGCATGTTAATTTCATGGAAAACTTGTTTCAAAAGGCACATCACTAAAGCACAGATTTTTCTGTGATGGAACACTGTCAGTAATGTAACCACTAAACTCTTTATCTGCACTCAGAAGTAGGGAGGGAAAAAGCGTTCCTTTGTGAAATCCCCAGATATATAAACTAGGATTTATACTGTACCTGATATTTAATTGGGAGCTTCAGCAGTGCCTGCATTTTTGTCCCCACCAACACTCATCCCAGCAGGCAGCTGCTCCCCAGCCTTTCTCTCATATGAAGCCTAATTTCTTTTTTCAAAGCCCCCATTTATGCACGTACCACAAGTAAAACCCCTGGAAACATGTGAAATATTTCTCATAAGTATTCTTAGCCAGCCTGTTAAAACAGCTGGCATTCTGCTCGTTTTTGGGCTTTGACATCACTTCTGTGGTTCCTTCAACACTCTGGTTTATCAGCTTTCTGGGGGGTAACCTGGACACAGTTTTAGCTCCTGATTTTCAGATCTTCTAGCTCAGAGGCACATCTGTTTTCTACAATAAACTGACTATTGAAAATAAATTTTAAATATTGTTCATATTTAAGATCTTCAACACCTTTTCTACATCTGTGGAAAAATGTTGGGACGTGAATTGTGTCCTTTTGTGGCACTAAAAGGCATTTCTGTCTGGACAAAGCTTCAGAACAACAAATAGCAAAGATGGCATCAGGCTAACCCAGGGGCTTAGGACAGTAGGAGACAGCACTCAGAACATTATTCAGAACTTATTAGGATGTCCCCTCCATGTCAAAATACTAAACACAGGCACAGCTTCTTTCTAATTTTATCATTACCTTTAGAGAGAAGGCTTTACCTTTGCTAAAATATGCTTATATAGTTTTATTGAGAGGATTATATTTATGCTCACAGCCACTTCTGAAACAATTTCATGAAAACCAATGAACCTTCATTGTAATATTTCTCATTATAGTGAAACAAGGCTCTTTTCCTTCTGAGGTGCTGTTTGCTTCTACGTAACAGTCATATGCAGATGCAAAAATAATTACCTAAACCAAAAAAACCCGAAGTTATTCTCATTGGTAATTCTTCATGGGTGCCACTTTAAAGGGAACAAAGTGATGTTTTAAAATGAAAATTGCTTACCCCTCACTTTTTCTACAGGTAGAGCCCCCCAGAGGCACAGCCTCAGGCAACTGAACCTTCTCTTTCTCTGCTGCTCTTTTCCTTCTCTGAGCAGGACTGCATGAAAGCATTGGATTGATTCTTTCAAGTGGGATCAAATCCAGCTCTGGTTTACAATTGTGCCATCCACACAACCCAAACTCTTCTATTTTCCAACTCTTACCATGCTATTCGATTTCTCACAAGCTGGGCTGTTACTAGGAAGGAATCCAGGTGGGGTCTTCATGTTATTTTCTGCCCCTGCAGTATTTTAACCAAGCTGGTGATTTCTTTGCTGCCATATTTAAAAAAAAAACAAACACCAAAACCCTTTTAGAATCTCCCTTCTCCCCCTGCCCCCCAAACACATAAAAATCTGTCAGCATCAGCCCTTTATGCAGCCTCTGAAAGTTTTACATTGTAGAGAATCTGCTTCCCAGCCCTCTCTAATGCTTCGTTCAGAAAGGATGTGTTTGCATTACCCTTTAGGTATTTAGGACACTTTTGAAGTGAATGCCCTGCCCCAGTTGTTGCTCCGTTGTTCATTGCAGAGAGAGGACAAGCCCTGGCCACCTTTAGGGTGAAGCTGAGCAAGATGTGCTTTAGGTGTGTCAGGGCCATCAGTTCCCAGGACCAAACTAAAGTTAGCCTGGCATGAAGCCTTCAACAAACCCCACTGTTAAGGGGTGTCCTCCAGACTGCTGGTTTCGTTCTGTATGTCACTCCAGTCGTGCCACAGTACTTGTTACAGGAGACATAGCCAAAGACTATAACTTCCAGACTGAATGCAGAGGATAAAAAAGGATTATGTTTAGTTCTACAATGGTTAAGAAGCAGTAAGACAATCCCTAATTTTAAAGATCATGCTACTATTGTCAGCTATTGCCCTGAGAAGGCTGATGCTGAGAAAGGTAGCAGAGTAGCACCAGCATTTTCTTTCCACCCTCTTTCCATTCTATTTTTAAAATGTAGGCTTCAGGGACATGGTACAGTTAACCCTTTCTTTGTAGCCCATATCAGGCATGATCTGTGTGGCATCTAAACTATTTGTCTGGGACTTAATATCACCCAGAAATTGCTTCTCTAAGCATTGTCAGTGTCTGGAAATAAACTTCATCTCACCACACTTTTCCAAATCCATGCCCATTCTCCAATGGTGGTAAAAAATGCCACCCATTTTCCCCCATTTGTCTTATAAAAATGAAAGATATTTAAACTGTTCTGCTGGGCTACCTGATCACAGATTTGTAGCTTTATTGTTGGTGTAATCAGGTTTTCCTGCTCTTATGCATATGCTTGTCAAGTTCCAAATAAACTTATTAACAGAGAATCTGCACCTGCCATTGTACCTTTATCACAGCTATGATACCTGCCTTTGGTCATTCTTTCTTGGTGCTGTTTTCTCCTCCTCAAATTTTTATCATTTTTATCATGAATGGAATTATGTTCCCCTGTCAGGGAACAAAAATGTATTTTGAGTCAATTTACTAAAATAGTCACTGCTAAGTGTTATAGCTGGACAAAGTTGACACCTTTGACATTTTCTAAAATGGCAAAAATAACTGTATTTAAGGTGTGATTTATGGGTACTGTATGTCAAAGGAATTTCTATGCTATTATGGTTTCTGATGCAGCAGTCTCAACTCCTTCAATGAACCATTTGCTGACAGTGCAGCTAATTGATGCTTTATTAGCTTTCTGCGGTCAATTATAAAAACTTATAAAAAAGTAAAATGCAATTTAATAACAAAGAACTATGTGACTCTTATTTCTCTCTCAGACTTGCTTTCTTTTGTGTATGGGGAAGAAACAATTGTTATGTGGCTCTGTTTTATAAGACACTTTCCCCCCCACACTAAGAGCAATCCTATGATTAAAAAGTAGACTGGAGTCTTTAAATGTCTTTCTGATTGCTGGCCTCTATTAAAAACTTCTTAAAATAATAGATAGGTTTAATTCCTCAAGCCAAAGAAAAATTATATCATCTTAAGTATTTTCCATATTTATTATATTGATGAGACTTGGCTACAGAGGAAAAAAAAAAAAGAAGCAAAATCTCTTGTATTGCAAGTTTTAAATGTACCAGGCTAAGGTTTACTTAATTAGAACCTCCAGGCAATAAAGGAGCCCTTTTTTAAATTCTGTGAATCTTAATATGCTAAATAATGCAAAGCTTCAACTCTTCAAGCATGAGACACACATCTGGCAGCTTAACATTTAAATTACAGAAAAAAACCCACTTCAGTAGTAATTTTCATGAAGAAAAGAATGGGAAATGTATTACAACTAAATTTAATTTCTTTTTAGATTTTTCATTCTGTCTAATTGCAAGCATTTCCCATCTTCTCTTTTATTTATTTATTTTCATACAGATTTTTCTGTACTTTTTATTGATCTTTAATTTGAGCAGCTTCTTACTGTTACAACCGTTGAAGAATTACATTGTGTTTTTACTTAGTAAAAATTGTTCAGAGAAATCTATGAGGAATTAAAGTAATGAGCTCACTGGTATAGAAAGAAAAGAGCATTCAAAGCCTTACAAATAAAATATAAAAAGAGCATGTCATGATTAAATAACAGACTTGAGTTCCTTCTCCCTCCCATTTCTTAAATGTAGAATATTATTGTTTTCTTTATTCTCTTTATTGTCCCATTTTTTTGGCCAAGATAATTACTGCTTTATTCATTTGACTCCAAAAACATTGTTAAAGTATTCATTATTTCAGCAGGGCTGTTTGGAAACACGTTTCTGTGTGCCAAAGGAAAAAAAAAATTGAACAAAGAAAACCACAGTAACCATCTTTACAAAGGTGTATTTATATTTTAATATGTGTTTATGGCTTCATACATGTATCACATATATGGAATATGGAGAGACAATTTGAGCTGATTATCCTGTGTGTGTGCACACATGTGGCATTCCCAGCAGCTGTATTTTATGCTGTTTCAGATTTCGGTAGACCTCTTCTTTCACCCCAGAGGATGAAAATACCTGTAAATGCCTCATTCACTGTGAATGCTCAAGATACGCAATGTGTGTATATATATGTAGAAAGAAAAATATCCATAGGTATATATAAATACACACAAGCTCAAAACTCTGACCTTGTATACACATATATTGTCTATCAACAACTGTAACACCTGAGAGCAGATGCTGCCTGTACTGTGATTTTAGGTACACTTGACTGTCTTTTGCTGAGTGGAACTGGAAATAACATTTAAAAAAACAAGGAAATAATCCTTAGGTATAGTTTTGGCTTATACTCCATATGTCACAAAATAAAAAGCATAATACAGACCCTTGTCTCAACCACACCACTACTTCCTATGGTGTGGGAATACATTTTTGTTCATCCCACAGGCCTTTCAGAGGCTTGAGAGACACACAGCTTGTGTTCTCTAAACAATGTTTATTCCAATACTTTTCATCCCTGTGTCTCATTCTTGATCCACAACCATGCCCATACATGAAATTTAACTTCCTTCTCTCTCCTGAAGAAAACTTCCTGGGGTGTTTAAAATACCTTTGTCTGCATTTATCATAATAACATTTCTGGAAGATAGTACAGAAATAACCAACTGTTTATAACTAGCATGGAGGAGGAAAAATGATCTGCCTGAAGTCAGGCAGAATCTTGTTGGGAGGAGGACCAAAACCCAAGTCCTTTCTTTTCAAAGCTTTAACTTACGCACCAATATAAAAATAATTTGTTTATTTTTTTTCTTACAGAGGATTACCAAGTTTGCCATGGCGGTGCAGATGAGCACTATGGCTCATTTTGGCTGAAGGAAGTCCAAGAAGGACATCACAAGGTACTAGTCTTGATATGAACATCCCTGTCTCCCTTAAAGCTCACAGAAAAGCCATTGAAGCTGCCATTTGAGAATGATTTGTGGGCTTGCTTGTTGTTGTTCTGTTTCTTTAATCTATCCCTATGAATTTTTTTATAGCAACAATAAGGCTTCACGTGGCCAGGTGTATTGCTGTCTCCTGCATAGATCTATAGGGAGCTAATCTCTCCAGCAAGGAAACTTCAAAGGAATAGTAGGAAAGACCATCCTAATGGTAATCAAATAACAGCAGCTTGATCAAGGCTGTGCTGCAGGATGATATTATTTCAGTAATGTTTAAACACGAAATAGGTTTCTTATGCATCTATAACCTTCAAGCTCTCATGTGCAGAAGATCCCTACTATCAGACACTTTTAGTATACATATTTATAGTATGTTGGTCAAGGACATGATTAATTTGTGAACAAATACTGCATCATTAGTACAAGTTACCGTAAAATCATATCTGCATCATGACAACACTTTCTGGGTGAGATGCTAATGAAACACTAAGATTTAATGTAAATCCTGAGAACTAAGACACAAAGAAAATTCTGTATTCCTGAGAATTGCTTCTACCTGCATTATAGTATTAAATTAGGTATTTTCAAATGGAAGCTGCAATTTTTCTCTGTACGTGTTGCTCCACTTTCGTCCTTAAATCAGCATGGCTGCAGTGAACTATAACTGCAAATATGAATAGTCAAATTAATAATTCTGTTAGTTTGTCTCACTCCATTCAATATACCCTGAAACATTTTTCATGCTTTTAGTTGTCCATGGAAAGAAATCACCACAGTATTCAGTGTACTCACAAACTTGTGTACTCTTTGTTTATACCTGTACATGTATTGTGGCACAAACACTCAATGGCTGGGGATTATTATTGCAACTTTAACTTTAGTAGTGTGATGATCTACCTCTCTGAGTAAAACCAGATTGGCCAAGTGGAAATTCCCTCCATTTTAAATGGCTGTTTTCAGGTGGTTTATTCCTTCAGGAAGGTAAGGATAATTTGGAGAAAACAGAGTTATATATAAACATAACTGCAGACTGATGTGTGTGTAGCTTTATATCTATAGGAAGGACAATTTGAGGACTGATGGAGTGGGTGTAATGGGCAAAGCAACCCAGCCCATGGGAGTGGCAGAGTGAAATTCATTTCCTACAATCCCATAAAGGCATGATGCCTTTGAACAAAATGCCATGTTCTTATAGGAACCTCAGTTGTGGGTGGCTCTCCAAGCCACATTAAAGTGACCTGGTTTCAGTGAGGTGCGTAAACCCATGGGGAATTCAGCACTGTCTCGTCCCTTTGGACTCAGTGAAATGACTCAGAAGCTTACAGTTATTGACATGTTTGTATAGATTTCGGAACTGAGCCTCTTACAAGAATGCTTCTGCACAAAAGAAATGTGAGCATGTGAAATCTCCTTCAAAGGTTGTAAGAGCCCCTCTTTTTAATGGGATGAATGAACCCTGATGCTCTGAGAGAGCCCTGTTTTAGCATGTTCAAGATTTAGGCATTTGGGTTTATTTATGTAATTTGGGCCTGCTTGTCTCTCTGGATACCAATTTCTAAAATAATTTTACGTAATAGTCATATTTAGGAAACAATGACAAACTAATGCAGACTTAGGTAAGAAGACAGAAATCCATTTTGTGGTTTATTCTCCTTAGTAGTCCCTTTTCTTTTTGCAAACATATTTTTGAAATTTAATTTTTTTAATGACAAAAGCAAACAGAAAATCTTTAAGTCTGACCTCAACTTTTTTGGAATATAGGTGTTACTTCTTTGCCCTCCCTGCCCCCAAATTCATCTAAGCTAAGGAATTGCAAGTAGTCTCTCATTGAGTTTCTTCTGAGTGGTGGGCATTCGTACTTAGACTTTATTGCAATGAGTGTGCACACCATTGCATGTATTCAAGATACTGAATGGTAGCAGTAAAGGAGAGGATGTTCAGTGACTTCTGAGAGAAGGTACCTCTAAACAATACACTTTCCATCTCCCTGTCTAACGGGAAGGACAAAAAGGGAATTCTGCTTCTAGTTTGAATATGTGTTTTAACTTCCATCCCTTTGTCCTCTCTGGGCTTGTTCACTAAATGTTAGCAAGCCCTTTGCAGAGTTTGGTATTGTGCCTGGGAAGTTATTAATAGATGGTGTCACTGAAGTCACCTGCAGATGTCTGACTAATAAGTTATGATCTCATTGTCTCTCTTGATGGAAATGATGTTTGGCTCTCTGTCCAGTGGCTATAACACCAAACATGCAGGGGGTCTGATGGTCACCTCAGAGAAGCAATGGCAGTGTTGAATCAGACCCTGTGCATGCAAAAATATTATTCCAGAGATGAGCAGAGATCAGGATTCTGTACTTTGCAGTTCAAGAAGTAGTTTCAATGAGCATAAACTGGCACCAGCACTGAAAGACATAGTACTGTCCCTCTCCTCCTTCGTGCTGGCACCAGTGCAGGGTGGCCTGGATCAGAATGGGTCCAGCTGAGAGCTAACCCAGTTAAATAAAAGAAAAAGAATGAAGCCAACCAGCATTAATTCCATTCCCAGGTCAGCTCCCTACATATAACTTGCTATGTGAATATCCAAATTTTTGTGCTGACAGAGTGTGGTATGCAACACAGGAAAAAGTAAGCAGGGAGAGGAAGACTGGATGACTGATGGTGTCAGTGTCATGGTGTCAGCATGAGCTTACACCAACTTGAGAGGATTTGTCAAACCATGGCCTTACAGGAACCTAAATAAATTCACAGAGCAATACTCTGTATGCAGCTCTGGACCCATTAGTTAAGAAGGTTGTGATGGTCCTTGAAGGTGTTCAGAGGAGGGTGACAAAACTGGTGGCAGGGCTAAAAGACCTGTCCTGTGAGGAATGGCCGAGGACCTGCCTAGCTTGGAGAAAAGCAGGCTCAAGGGTAATCCTGTTGCTCTCTACAGCTTCCTGAGGGGGAAAAATTGCAAAGAGAGGTGCTGAGCTCTTCTCCCTGGTATCCAGTGATAGGATGTGGAAATGTTTCAAAAATGCACCCGGGGATGTTGAGACTGGACACTAGGAAGCATTTCTTTGCTGAGAGGGTGGCCCATCCCTGGAACAGACTTCCTGGAGTGGTGGTCAGTGTCTCAAGCCCTCCAGTGTTTAAGAGGCATTTGGACAGTGCCCTTAACAGCGTGCTTTAACTTCTGGTCAGTCCTGAACTGGTCAGACATTTGGACTATAAATGATTGCTGTAGGTCCCTTCCAGCTGAAATAGGCTAGTTTGTTCAAAGTGTTTTAGCCAGCTTTGCCACTGTTGTTTCCCAGGTTTGTTACAGAGTGAGGTGTAAAAACAGCTGGAAGTTCAAACCAGAGGGAAACTGGAACCTCTTACTTTACTAGCTGTGCCCACGTAATTGTCTTAGTATTCTAACTTGTTTTTTCTTTTCACTAAAGATCAGATGGAATAACCCATTTGACCAACGTTATGAAGAAAAATCAGATGCTGGGAACAATGCAAGCCAAGAAGAGAAAACTTCCACAGAAAGCAATTTTTACTTGGAAGAGTTAGAGAAATATACTTTTTCTGTGTGGTAAGTGATCTCAGCATCAAATAGTTTCACAACCCAAAATATGCTTTGCTATTCTTGTATTAAAGGGGTATCTACATTGAGATGAATGTTATTAGCCTGCAATAACAAAGACATGGGCTTTCTTTGACTCCTTAGTATTATGTATGGTTGACCTTGATTTAAAAAAATATTGTTTGGGATTGCAATTTTGACATTGCTGCATTGCTTTGAGAAGCTGTGTCAGGGGAATAAATGCAGAAGGATTTCTAGCATAATCTTGTCAGCATTTTGAGAGTAATACACTACCTTTCTTGGATGTTACTTTAAATATTACTTTATATAAAATATGCATATGGAGAATGACTTAAAATGAAGAGATAAGTTAGAGTGAAACTAAGAAGACTGCATCAAAATAAAATCTTTTCAGTTACTTATATTTCCTGGGATTTCATCCTCTAGGTAATTGCAAAAAATGGACAGTTATTTGTAATTAGTAGAAAACAATGAAGATCACTAAATGAAATGATCTGATAGTCTTTCACATAGCTCCATATTGTGCTTTGAAAATTCAAAACCAAGCTCTGGCACCCATGGTCTTCTGCACATCAACTCCTAGAATTTCAAATACAGCATCCAGTAAACAAATACCAGATTAGGATGGATGTCTGTGAAAACTGAGTTTTAAATTACTTTCCTATCAAAACATGATGCGTTATTATCTCATAGGCAAGCCAAGCAGTCTTCAACATCACTAGTCCTGTTGTTCCCTGGTCTCACTTGCCACATTCACTTGGTGCCTTTAAAGTTGGCAGAATGTCTGGTAAAGACCTTACAGTCACAAAGTGTATTTTCACTGCAGAAATCTGAACTCAGCGCTAGAGGTGGTTAGCCCTAAGTATGGCAGGAAGCTTCAATCAGGTGAAAAAATAACACACACTCATATAATTAGGCTGTCATAATTTTACTGAATCAATTGTGGTTATTTTTGACAATTAAGGACTCCCCCATCCAGGCCATAATAGAAGAATAGGTTTCAGAGTGGCAGTGCTCATCCAAATATCCTTGCCAGCTCCCACTCTTTCATTTTACCTACCACAATTTTCAAATTAAATTCACCAAATTATCGTCTATTATAAGTCTCTCTGTACCAGTGAGCTTCACTTTCTCTCTTCCTAACATTTAACTCTAACATTTAATTGTATATGTCCCATTCATGGACAACCTGGGCTGTGGAGACACTGACTCTGCTGGGGTTCCCTGGGGAGGCAGAGGGTCTGAGCACAGTAAGTTACAGGACATGGACTCTACATTCCTGTTACAAAACAAAGGCTACAAGTGATGTGTCAAGGGTGACTGTGCTGCCTCTCCTAGCTGAGCCTAGTATTTTGTTGTTTCAATGTCCCACTCTATTTACTGTGTCCATCATAATATTTGAAATAAGGATCAGTTCTTGCTTTATTTGCTTATGTAGTAGGTTAAAGTCCCATGAGGTTAGAACAAAACAGAACTCGGAGTGAATTTCTTTGTTTTCTGCTTTGCTTGTGGTCATCATCTTCAATAGAAAGAAGTAGAAAAAAAAATACTCCAGTCTTGGTCAAGTAATATAGATATTACATACAGCATGCTCTGTAAAGAATGTATCATTAATAATATATTTTTTAAACTTAGAGTTAATTCCATTTCCCTGACTGATTTAAGGAGAATCTGATACCTTATGAGTTAGTTAGTTCCATTTGTTACCACACCAGCATGATGTTTCAATTTTTACTCACTTCTGTCTGTCTCCTCCTTTCCTTCTCTCCATCAAAGGGCATCAAATCCTCTTTGTCTGTTTCCAGACCTTCCTCTCTACTACGATTGCTACCTTTTAAAAAATGTAATGCAAGATAATTAGCTACTACAAAAATTTTTAATAGCACTGTAGATCTGGGGGCAGCTTAGATCTCTGTAAACTTCAGAGTTTTAGATGCTCCAAGATGCAATCTGAGCAATTTCCTTGATCTTTTATTGCAGCTGGTAAATCATTTATTGGGTCAGGTTATTTTACAAAATCCTCTTTAAAAACAAAGTCCCATAAAATGTATTTATCATAAAATACTGCACAACCAACAGTTTCAAAGTTGTACATACCCTGGATTAATTAAAAGCTAGTGTTGTACTGTGACAAGTTAAAAGTATCCACTCTGTCTCAATCTCTCTCTTCTCCCCCACTCCCTCCCTGCCTCTCCCTGTAATTTTTTTCTCTCTTTTTTCCTTCCTCTTGTAGTCTCTTTTCTTGTAGGGTTTGCCAAAGGGGAGTTTGGCGAGTACGAGCAAGATATTCTTTTGTGATCACAAATATTTTTTCTGATAATTATGATAGTTTTTGTTCCCATTGCTATAACATGCTTGTCCTTTTTCATTCATATTAATTTGACAGTGGTGTCTCACATCCGTAGGCCATAGTCAAACCTCCTTACAGTGGGCTTTATACACATATATAATAAAAAGAGCATTTTGGCTGCAGAAGCCCACAGCCTTCAGCTTGCATCTTGCAGCCTACACGAGTGACTTTCCCACTGTGCTCACACACAGCCTTGCTGAAAGTAGCAGGCTTTTGCTTAAGTCCAGTGAGCTGGGGATGAGGAGATTTAGTCCAAAAGACTCAGAGAGATCCATGCTGTTGAGGTGGGCAGTGACAGTCACAGCCTGGGAGATCAGAAATGCTCACCGAGTGCTTTGCAGACCTTCAAGGAGAGCTGATCCAAGGTCCTTGCTTTGCACCACAGCAATGCTGAACCTCCCTTCCCTGATATTTGTGTTCCTGGAGCCGAAAGCCTGGGTAATTTGAAGCAGAATATGAATGTTTTCAGTGGCTGTTGTTTAAATAAGTCAGGTGAGATCTGTAAGCTTGAGAGAGAAGGAGGAATGTTTGGAGGTATTTTGACCCTTGCAACCCAGAACCTGCTGTCAGAAGCTCTCGAGCTGTTCTTCTGTTCCCTGAAACAAGCAAAATTTGAGGAAAAAAAATGTTCTTCATGGCTATTTCTATGTGTGTATAAAGCCGGTTTTCCTGAAAATGCACAAAAAAATACAGATCTGAGAAATAATTTCAACACTTCAGCACTTTAACACTGCTTTTTGTGCATAGTATTAGAGATGGGAAAAAGATTCCAGATTTGAAGAACCTTTATCTATCTTAAAACAAACAAACAAACAAAAAGGCATAAACACTTTCTGTGACTTCAGGAATCTTCAGACTTGACTTTAAATATAAATAATGACCTAGCAGTTTCAGTCATCAACTACTTATCATCAAACACAGCTCTTAAGGGTTAATATTACACACTATTATAAAAGTAACGATCGTCCTTTGTCTCCGTGCAATTAGCTTTTTAACAACGTGCCTGTAGCTCATACCCAGGCTAAATGCTGCTTTGAAATATTTTCTCCTGAACTCCAAATGTGTTAAGCTGACTCTGGCCAGCTTCTATAAAACCAGTTTATTGTAGGGCCACTGCCTTTTGTGGGGGAATACCCAGTGCCCCATGCAGCAGTGCTGTGTGCTGCAGGCTGGTCAGTGCAGCATCAGTGCAGGACCAGATGGCACCTTAATAGAGGAACTGAGCTGATGTCCCACTGAACACAGGTATCAGTAAGGAATAAATCCCATCTGGATTTATATTCTTGCACTTCTGGATCCAGGGGGTTAGGCCAGGCTTTGGTTCTCACTTCTGCACCTGTCAGGAGCAGAAGCAGTCCCTATCCAACAGGGTAGCAAGCAGAGGGTGAAGGTGAAATAGGCTCTTGGCAGCCTGGGTAGAGTGGCCAAGGCTGAAGACCTCTTTACAACCCTGTCTCTACACCTGTAGGTTTTATGATTTTTACCTGCTGATTTTTTTCCCCTGAATTCAGGATGACACTGAGGGGCAGGAAGAGTTAACTATAAAGTGCACAATATAGTAAACTTGTTTTTTTATATAAAGACAATAAACTTTCCCTTTATAATACACATGTGATTTGACATTGAAATAAATGCAGATGCTTCTTTGCTCGGTGTATTCCCTGTTGTGCTTTCTAAAACACCTTCACATATGGTTTGCCTCATGCCTGTGAAACTGCTTGTTGTTTATGTCATACAAATAGAAGAGATTGAATTTACACCAAGTTAGGAGGGTGATGAATCCTACGTTAGAGGAAAAACCTTGTCCGAGTGTTTAAAATTTGTTGGAAATTAGTGTTGCCTATTTGAAAAATTTCCCTGGATTGTCCCTTGAGCTCTTCTAAAGATTTCATTAAAATAAAAAAAATAAAATAATCCAGTGGCTGCCTATAAATGCAACCTTTTATTCAAATATGTAACATTTACCTAAAATCAAAGGTCACATTTTACCAGGTTTTTTATAGCTGTCCTAGTAGGATCTGTTTCATTCACTATATATAAAATGCTGCCATTAAGAGCAGACATTCCTTTATGAAAAGGAGAATAATCCTTTATTACTTGCTTTAAAAAGTGCTAATCATTAAAAGATTCTCAGTAACTTCTGATAGTCCACCTAAACCCTGTTTCCTTGTTTCTAATTCCATTTTGAAGCAAAATTAAAGGCAGGCCAATCTTTAACTCTTAGGTGAAATCAGAAGCTGCACTGTTTTCTTTGAGTGCTTTCAAATCCTTCACACATCATTCCTAAAAATGCTTAAGCTTTGCTTGTATGAGCACAGAGTGTCACCAGGATTAGTCCTGATTCTGGAATCTCTGTGGGTGTTTTTTTTTTTTTGGTTTTTTTTGCAGGTAAGTCTCAGCAGGGCACAAGTAATGGATTTTTTAAAAAAAACAAACAAACAAACAAAAAAAAAACTTATTCAAGTATCAGGTTGTGTTCACATTGTGCATGTCCTTATGAAGACTGAATTTGTACACCAGACCAATACATATTTCTGTGGAGTTTTGGCTTTAGTCTTAGTTTCATGGAAGATCTTTTTGCTGCAGTAAAAGTTTACTTTTTGGAAAATTATTCTATAGACAAATCATTAAATATGGTTATGGCATCATTCCTATTCCTTCTGATTTTTCTAGCCCTCTCTAGGGTTGTGTGTTTGTAATTCCCTGCCAAAATGCTTCCTCTGCTCTTTTCCTCCATCTTAGAGAATTCCTATTTGATAAAAGGGAAAGAATATGGTTCAAATTTGGCAACAGTCAGGGGAAAGATGGGTATGTTGACAGACTCAAGACTACCATGCAGGTCTTTGACAGAAATCACTGGTTTTCCTTCTTTAATGCTGGGAATGCTGACTCTCCAGTTACTGAGCAGTGTTGGCTCACAAAGTTGTTGGAGCCTTTGCCACAAGCTCAATGAAGATGTCTTCAAGGCATTTCTCCCTTCCAGGCATTTCACACCATTCATCTTGGATTCCTGTGCTGTACAAAAGCACTTTTTGACCTAGCTGAATTGTTCTTTGGTTTGTTCAGACTCACAGGAGGGTAGAAGGCTGTGAAGTGTCGAGTGTAGAGACATGTGGTTGTTTGTCATTTAATAAACATTGTGTTTTCATGAGCTAGAAAAGATGACATTACTGATGACTAGTGGAGAAAAGCAAAGCTATAAGTGTGCCATACACGGTCATCTCTAATGAATAGAATGAATAAAAATAATAAGTGCATTACATAGCTAACTGTCACATCTTCAGGGCACTACAGTAAATAAGTAGGAGTTATACATGTGCATTAGTAGCAAAACGGGTGCCACACTTTGGATCCTATTGAGTACAGTGTGGAGAGAAAAATATGATAGATTGCTGCTTTTTATCTGTCACTGCTGTGGCACAGAAGCATAGACCATATGTATGTAAAATGACTTTGTTATTTCAGTAAATTCTCTAACTCTTTCTGTTGTAGCCTGTAGCAAAATGAATAAGTAGCTGAAGATCCTGGTGGGATAGTTCTGATTCTATCAGAATAAAACACCTCTGCAGAGGCATAATTATTATTAAATATACAGTGATGTGTGACAAAACAGCCAGAGAAGTTAGCAAGGTCTCTGCTCTTACAGGTTTCCAGAACAAACTGAGATGCTTCATAAAGGGTGAGAACAAGAAGCTGTGGTGGTTAAGCTGAAAAGAGGAGAGTTTAGGAAAATGTGGGCCTTGCTAACTGACATTCTTGTTTCCTGTCTCAGAGGTGATGAGAAAAGTGTGGTTTTTTGTCAAAATGCTCCTCCTCAATCATTTAATGGAACCAATGTTTTGTCCTTTCTACTCTATCCTTCTTTAGGTAGAATACAGGATCTCTCTCTGACAAAACTGAATTTGGGCAGGGTGGAGATGAGAAAGGGGAATAGGAAAGGACAGACAGGATCTGCCATCTGTCTGGCCTTGGATTGAAAATTCAAACCAGCCTGCCAGGTTTGGGAGTCTGGTTACAAAATTCTGAATAAAATGCAGTCTGTCTGCCCTTTGATTTAACAGCAAGTCCAGCAAATGAGGAATTTGCAGTTGTTGTGCTTGAATGGTGTGAAGGTGTGAATCACTGTCTTGAGCTTGTTAAACAGACTAGGTAGCTCTCTGGTGTACTTTGTCCTCATAAGATTTTCAGGCTAGTACCTAGATCTATGCCAGTTTTTGGTTTAGGTCTCTGCTGAGGGATAATGCCTGCAAATATGCCAAGCAGTTTGTTTTATGGTATTACCAGTGGTGAAACTCCTGGTTCAGCTATTCTTTCTTGCAGCTGTACTGAATGCTGTGTCTTTCTTCACAAAGTGCAGAGATGCTCTCTCTGACTGTTAATTCTCCAGTCTAAACAATTGCAGGGGAAGAGAGTTGGGAATGGAAAAAAAAAAAAAATCCCATTCCTTCATCAGTCCCATTACTCACAAATAGAGGGCAAAGTATTTTACAGAGCTTTTAACTAACTACTAATGTAATTTGTTCTGCATTGTTTGCCCATTAATCCAAAAATTGCTTTTCCCTTTGAAGCTTGCTTTATGTAGAGGAAACAATGCCACCCTCAATGATCATGTGTATTATTTTATGCAGAGTAACTCTCTGTATTCGCCTTGCATTTCAGTTAAATGTAGTACAGGGACCTTTGAGCATCTTTGGTTGCTTGGTAAGTTATAGTATTTCAAAGTCAGAATAATTTCCATTTCAAAACATTGTATCATGATCATCATCTTCTAAAAGACACTTGGATGTATGTTTATACCACAAGTATTCAATTTAGCCTTAGATGTGGCAGGAATTTTGAGGAAAGAAAATATTCTTTTGTCTGAGAATATGCCTTTCTCTCTCTGGCTTAAAATACGTACATCAGATATAGAGTTTGACCTATAAAATGTCAGAGGCTGAAAAATACAAATTCACTCTGGGTCATCATACACTGCACTATCCCACAAACTGCATGTAGAGAAATACTTCCCTGTCTGTATATATGTTATATACATAAGCACACAAAAACAAGTTTTCCTTGAGATACTTATAAGAACCAGCATATCCACTGTGGTAGTGTCTCTCTCTTATGCCTCAGTTTTCAGGAAAGATATGATAAAATAAAGGTTTAAAACCACAAGGCCTATTATATATATTTTTTTCTTTTTTTTTTTTTTTTTTTCCCTGAAGATCAACATTTCTAAGTTTCAGATCCAAAAAGAAGATCAGTAACTGCTCCTAGAAACCAAACGACCTTCTAGAGGCCTTAGATGGAAATATGCTTCCTTGGTATTTTTAATCAGTCCCTAATAAATTAACAAATATTAAGATCATAGCTGTGCTGTCCAAACAGTGGCCCAAGGAATGACTCCACCCAGCATCTCAATGCCTTCCAGCAATTCCTTTTGATTGTGTATACCCAAAAGCTTAATGCCAGCTGTGTTGCAGTCACAGAGATGTGACTGCAGTGTACTGCCACCGATCTGTGGAGTCATGGGAGATTAAAAGCCTACTCTAGTTCATTTGTAAATTGGCTATTATTTTTAGTTAGTTCCCCAGGTGAATGCAACCATGCTATGCTAATCAGCCTGAATTAATTCTGGGAGACAGTTTTCAAAGCAGCACATAGCAGGCTGGTGTCCCAATGGTAGGTTCTCTCCTGTGTATTAGTGTGGAAATGTGTTACATTAAAAGCTTTGTTTATTAGACTAGCTTGTTTCTCTAAAGCGCTCAGTCCATTTAACCTACTGTGCTAGTTATTTTCCTAAAGATTTCCAGACCTGTGTTTTTCTAATAAAAATTGACAGTGGGAGAAAAAATGAGTGGATGGGAAATTCAGTGAAATCTGTCTTGGACAGTGTAAGAAATTCTTAACTATGAAATCAAGTGGCAACAGAAGTCATATTTTAAGCCTGGCCCATATAAAATTGCAGCCATGCGGAATCTTTGCATTTGCCTTCTCTGGGCTCTGGATCAGGCCCTGGAGATACCAGCCATATTTCAGGGGTTTATGATCACTGCTAACTTTGGAAACACTGCCAGGCTTCAAGAAGAGGGACTGCATTCCACATGCAGCAGGAATAGCCTTTTCCCTACTTTGAGTAATGTTACAGGAACAATAAAATATTCTTGCTACTGGGAACGCCAAGCTCTGTGGGACTTAGATGGGACCTGACATTTATACAGTTCATCACTACTGTAGATCAAGGAGCACTACTTTTAGCAAAGAATGCATATTCATTCCTTTTTGTTAACCTTTGCTTCAATGCATTCATGACAAGATTGTATGGGTATGAAGCTGTGTTTTAACAGTTTTTTAATTTCAGTTGTTGCTTGAAGCACTACGCTGGAAATTAGACACTTTTAGTAGTTCAATTATTGTTGATTTATTCATCGCTCTTGTAGATACAGTGAATGTAGTTACTCTAGTAAGGTTATCTAGTTCTGAATGCCAAATGCCAAGTTTCAGAGCTTACATCTTGGCAACTGCAAGACTTATTGGCTTGGAATTTGTCATGCCAGCAGTACTGCCTTTTAGCATTTATTTCACAGATTTTCATTAAGTGGGGGAAGACAAGAGAGAATAGTGCTACTAGTGACATCATGCATCAAACTGTTTACTAACCTTACAGGGAAATCAGCTCAATAGAACGTAATTCTGGGCCTCAATCTGCCATTTTCCTAGACTTCATTGGAAGAATGGCAACAATACACTAAGTACAAAAGATATAGGAATGCGAATTGGTAAAAATGTTTTTTTTAAAAGTACCCTTTCAGGAACAATTTGGAAGTGTACAATAGCAAAATAAAGGTACTGTGCTTGAACTTTCATTAACTTTGTTATGATTTCTCTTTTGGGGCAATGAGTCAGCAGAAACTTGCTTCAGTTCCACCAGCTTTAGCATCTGCTCTGAGTGTTTTGCTAAAGACAGCAAATGCTGCAGTAACACGAAGGGGCAGATCCTCAGCTGAGGTGAGCTGTTCAAGTGCTATTTCCAGCGAAGGGATAACAATTTACTCTGATTGAAGCATAAACTTTCGTGTTAACCTGGTGTAACTCTTTCTGTCACACTGTGGACTGTCTGCACGTGAAATATAATGCACCTAATGGCATTTAAATTAGCTGTCATTGGAGGCATCTGTCATACTATAATCTTTCCCAGTCATCTGTAAGGTCCTTTTCAGTAGTGTCTCTTCTGGTGATGCCTCCCCTTGCCACTACTTCTATGTGTAGCTTTAACCTCTGCCTTTTATTCAGAGACAACTCCTCGGGATATCCATGAAGTTTTTCCTCTAATCCCATCCTCCCTAAAAAGGCAGCTACAAATCATTAACATCTAGCTCTGAGACTTGAAGGCTGCTGAGACTAAGGTGATGTTGAACAAAAACACAGCCCCATACATGGCTTCCAGCTTCTGTTTCTTTAGTCCTCCACCGTGCAGTTCTAATTCCACATTACAATCTATCTGAAGCATGAATTGGCAATGTTACTTATTGATCCAGCACCTTAGATACTTCTAGAACAACAAAACAAAGAATGTCAACGAATAATTTGCATTGACTGTTTAGCAACCACAGAACTTCATTGCACAATGCTGATTCTAATAGTTTAGGCAAAACCTATAGCAGGTGTATGATTATATTGTATGATTATATTTGATACACTCAATGGGGTGATCCATAATCAGCTGATAAATAACACTAGGTACAGTAATTGCTATTCTGTTTCAATGATTGTCATCAGCTGAAGGTTCTGCCTTTGTTTAGGATTAAAAGGAAAAGGCACAGGTCTTTTTCTTAATTCATAACTCAAAGCTTCTCTTCAAAATAATCAAATCAAAAATTTAAACTAGAAAAAGAAGGAGTGTAAACTCTTTTCTCACTGTGTTTATTTCTTCCTAAAGGCTGAGGACTGTATTGTACACTCTAAAATGAGAGTCTGCACTGAAGTTTTATTTCTATGGTATTCACCAAAATTTGAAGATTTAGGTTTTAGAAGAAAAGACACCTTTTCACTAATACTGTTTTGTTCTCTGGATTTAAAAAAGTCATTGATTTTTGTTTGTGTTTTTTGTTTGTTTATTTGTTTTCTAGGAACACCAAACCTAAAAGATATTTTAATTTCTTATTGTCTTTGAATCCCTGACCCACTGATTTAATAGCTCTCTCTTCTTTACCTGGCATTGCTACCCCCTTTCCCTCATTAGTGGTTTTTCTCAGGCAGTGGGAAAGCTCATGCTGTTGCAGGATACTTTCTAATCCATGTTTGCCACTAACTGAATTATACATGGGTGGCATGGCACATATTCAGTCTTTCATCCTTATCTGTTGCTTCATCATTACTTTCAATCTTCAGTGAAAAATGTGACTAACATGTTGTGTGGTATAAATAGACACTGCAGTTTGAGATCATTTATGCATGGTTTGAATTTTGATGAAATTTTATACTGCCCTCTGGGCTAAACACTTAACCTAAGTGATTGTCCCAATAATTTTGTTGAATCAAACCTTTTCAGATGGAAGTTTTACCTTTCATTATCTTCTAAATTGTTTACTATAAAGCTTTCCAGGAGTGTTAGGAAGCAAATAAAAAAGGACACAGTTGCTGTGATTTTGTGAATCATTATCTTGTCATTATAAATGACTGGAAATAAGAATATGAAATACTTCAACTCAAAAATCTATGTTTTTAGGTGATTCTGGGTCATCCTCAATATGTTTTTTCTTTTACACCCACAAGATTGGGAGTTATACAAAATGTGAAAATATAAATGTAGATTGATATATTTACAAGAATTTGTGTAGGAATATACTTGTTTTTGGCGCAGCTCAGTGTGCCAATTTATGTGTTTCTTTATTTTGTTTAATTTCTAATTAACATGTTTAATTTCTAGTTGCCTCGTTTGTGTGATCTTCTCATATTTATTTATTTATTTGTTGGTTATTAAAATGGTTCAGCAGTATTTCTGTTATTTTTACAAATACTGCTCCTGGAATATATTTGGGATAATTTTTATTTCTATGACAAACATTCTTTCCATGTAGCTTTATTGCTCTGGATGTTTAAAAGTCTGGAATTTATTATTATGAGCTGAAAGCTATTACTGAACACTGACACTTTAAGTATTACAGTAATGCAAAAAATTGTCATTGACTCAGCTAAGATCTTTCTATTTCTTGCAAGAACCACTTACAATAGAGTGCTCTTGTCTTTTGACTAGAAAAGCTTCCTTCAGTTTTCAGTTGAGTATTTCAGACATTTTCACTGTTCATAACCATGGTGAGTTGCTGTTCAGCCACTTGCTACTTTCCCTTAGCCATTCTTAAGCTAACAGTCCTAATTTGCTAATGAAATTTAGGGAAATGATTTTTTTCCCCCCTTTGCTCTGGAAAACAATAGCTTTTTAACAAAGCTGAAACATCTAGTCCAGAAGAATTAAATGGCTCAGCTCAGAAAACTGTCCCTTGGTTGTATGCCCACTGTGGCACAGGCAGTCCCCCTGGTCCCTGTCTTCTGATCCTCTTTACCAAGGTGGGACATGAGGTGGTCTCTTATCCACCCTGTCCTCCTGGGTTTCTTTGGTGGAAAGCTGAGTACAAGGGTTGAGGGTGTAGGGAATAGCACTCATCTCCCATAGTCCTCTAAAGCCAGGGCTTCTGAGGCAGGCTGCTTGCATGTCCCATGCCTAACGTGGTCTCTCAGCCTTTCCATTGCACATTGGTGCATTTGCCTCTGGGATATCCAGATGAGGTGGTCTGGCAAGACTGCCTCACACAGTGCAAATGAACAGCTGGTTACTGCTTCTGCTGACAGGGACTGCTGAAAAAAACCCCACAGATCTGTTTTTTCAGCACCAAAATCTGAACGTTTTATCAAGGAAAATTCCCATGGAAAGACAGTATTTTTGGCAAGAACTGCTTGTCTCAGTTCCCCCTCACACAACAGTCTCGGTGGAAAATTTTATAGCTAGTCCCAGTTCAGAGTCTTTCAGAGGTGTTGAGCACCCACTGTGACCATTAATTTAAATAAGCCCATAATGTGGTTTACATTTAATAAAGTTGCAGCCTCCGCATGAACCAGGTTTACTGAGTGTTGCCTTCTTTCCTGCTGGGTCTGAGCCCGCTGGTCTGGATAGTGTAAGAGGCTTGAACTCAGAGCATGCCTTCGCCCTGCGTGTCTCTACAGGGAGTGTGTTTTCACCTGATAGACTTGACTTTTATTCAGAGGTAAGAAACATGGAAAATAAATGTTTGTACTTCAGAGAGCCCTTTTGTTGGTTGCCCTGCTATTGACTTATCAGAATTGATAATTCTGATAAAAGCAATGTATTTCTTTAGTACTTACAGAGCACTAGAAAGAAAGTATACTATTAATTTTAAAATCTTCAGAAATTGTGATAGAATAAAAAGCATCAAGTGCATATTAAGAAAATAAGGAAAATGAAGACAGATATTTTGATGGTGTGAACTAGCATTCAAGTCTATTGGCTTCAGTAGGGTAGTTATATGAAAAACTGAAGTTTAGTTGCACTATTTATAAGATAATATATGTGCTTTTACAGAAACAAAGTATGAATGGCAGTGTATGTCCAATTGTTCATATTTACAGTGAGAGAACCCAAGTGGCTGTAGCTCACAGCAAGCATTCCCTATCTTTGGCATTCTGAATCTAAATAGACTAGTGGTGGATGCTTTTATAACCAAGCTAGTCTTTTAGGCTAGCTGCATATGTTTCCAACATTGTGTCATCCAGCTCTGCTCCTAATGAATCGAACCAGTTTATTGTTCAAGTCTCTGGACCAAGCCCTTGCCTACAATTGAGTCCCAGCTTATTTGCTAATGAGGAGGAAAAGAAGATGTGTGGGAAAAATATTTTCAAAGCCCAATGAAGACAGCTGAACAGGGCTTTCAGTACATCCATGTTAACTTGTTAGACAAATTCACAATCACCTTTTAGCTGGTTGATTTGTGTGGTGAAACTTGGTTTTGCCTTCCAGTGGCATACCAGGGGATGATTTGCTCAGTGCTCACCCCTTCTCTGTCTTTCCCAGGGACTTGCCAAGCGTTTCTGTGTCCTCCCATACAGGCTCTGGCAGCCCTCTGGCCAAGCTGGAGCACAGTCTCTCAGCATAAGTTCAGTCCCCAGGTCATTTGGGTCACACAATGGAAGATGTATTTTCAATTTGCACTCCTCACTATGGGAGCAGTCTCAGTGCCCTGTATGGTGTGTGACAACACTCACCAGAACAGTGCCAGAATGGGTGACACAGCAGTATTTTGCAGTCTGTCTCAAGCTACCCACTGAAATGAAGGAAACATATGACCCCCTTTGCACTGGAAAACTGTGACTTTAAAAGAAAGAAATTATGGGAAAATGCTGGTGTTAGCTCTTCTTCCAGTTCAAGAAGGGATAACTGGAACAAAATCTGGAGACTCTTCAAATATTCCATCTTGATATTTTGAAAGAACATTTGTTTTGGAATTATTTTTCCCCCCACGTTCTAATGTATACAGATTGGTTCATTTTCTATTGAAAAGGTCAAAATAATTTCAAGGCACTTTAAATTATCAAAGCTGGTCCTTTCATTAACCAAAACAGTGGTACACAAACTTTTTTGTTTTCAACTTTTTTCATCCCAATTTGGGATCAGAGATGTCTTTTGAAAATCTTCACATGAAGGGAAAACTATTTTTGTACATTTCTGCTGCAGTTAGAAACTTCTGAGAGACCTTCTTTTATTAGCTAAAGTGAGGTCCCATGTGGCATGAAGTAGGGAAGGTTTTCTTTGCCTGCATTGATAATTATCTCAGCAAAAAGAATTAGATTCAGCATGAAAGAAGAAATGTACAGTAAGGACAGTTCCCCAACCTTCCACTGTCTTGCTTTATCTCAGAAAATATTCTTGCTGTCTGTGCCTCAGCATCATTATTGTATTGTTACTATGATGTGTATCATGGAAAAACATCACAGACAGAGATCGTCACGTTTGTTTGGCAACATGTGAATGGTTTTGATGTGCTTTTATTTGTGCTTGCAAATCCTCTCTGCCATTTCTGCCCATTCTCTTATATTTTTGCTACTTTCTTGCTTCAGTTTCTGTCAAAAATCAAAAGAGTTCAGATAGCTATGGTGTTCCCCGAATTTTTAGTGCTGATTGGTTGGATTATTCAAAAATTATCACATGATAAAATGTTACTGAATTTTATGTTCATTTCTCACTCAGTTTTATAGAACCTGGCTTTTCCCAGATTGATCCTTTTGGGCTGGGGTGAAAACTGAAGACTTTCAACATTTGTTCACGATATCTGGATCTCTGACAGCCCATGTGGCAATTGCAGATGCATCCATTCAACTGTACAGTCTTGCTCTACAGCACATGAGAAGGGACTCCCCTGTGCCTGAGATATGTTAAATCTATTGTGTGTGGATTAATAGCCTTCAAATGTACAAGAAATCTGGTACTCTCTAGATGACCTGGACTTGCCTCACACATGCAGCTCCATGGGACAGTATTCCTGGAGTACTTTCTTGGTTGTTGGATTGAGTGTGTTTATGCTCTGCAGAACATGCAAATCTGTTTCTTATGAGAAGCCCAAAAGATATGAATACCCTGAGCAGAATGGCTGAGATTATTTAATATAGAATGAAAAATATCTTAATGATTTTTAATTTTTTTTATTAGTTTTTTTTTTTTTATTTTATTTTACAAAGTCATAGAGATCTGAGATACTCTTAGGCAGTGATTTTCATTCTGCACAAAGAGCTGCATTTTCTAGTATGACTCTCAGGAGATTTATTACTATAATCTGCTTGAGGGCTAATTTCCAAATCATATCACTTAATCTATGTATGAAAAACCAGCCCCAAACAAATCACATTGAAATCAGGATTTCTTTGGTTTCTGGAATTATGGCTTAAAGAATCTGCCAATGTGAGGTTCTCAAATGCTGTTTAATGTTGTGAATCTCACAGACTTTTGTGCCATGCTGAAAATGCAATATATGACCCATATGCCTTCTCTGTGTTTCCTTTTCTTTCTAACTTCATGTTGGACAGAAATACCAACTGATGAAATAGCAGAGACAATTATAAAGTTCCATTGCATAGACTTAGATGGCCCTAATATACACATTATTACAGTCTTGATCAAAGGATTTGCTGTCAGGCAGAGAGTTGACTAACAGGCAAATGATTGGAAACAGCTTTTCTTCAAGCCTGGATTGGGTGATAATAATGTGAAAAGACTGGAAGCTCTAAGAGCTCTTTCAGTGCCCATGTTGGAGCAAGCATGGAAGCCTCTTACAGGCTAAGAGAGACTGGCTTTTTCAGAGAATAGATCATTGCTAGGGGAGCAAAGGCAGAGAGGACCTTGGCTTACTGAAAGAAACTCTAACCTAAGTCAAAGGAGTGGACCAGAGTGGCAAGGATGTGTAGAAAGGCTGATACATTTAGGCTTTTTAGAGCTTGTTTTCTTTACCCCTGTGTGCCCCAGGAAAGATGCATCATTGACACAGACCAGTCACAAAGCTGGTGTTCTGCAGTCTGGGAGGTTAGACCTGATCTGAAAAGAGGTTAAGGCAGCTGGGCTGCATGCATCTCATTTTTCTGGAGGTCTAACACTCTTGCACAGAAAGTATGCCAAGAGAGGCCAGGGAAAGTAATGTTAATTTTCTCTCCTAGCAATGCGACACAAGATCACTGAGACAAAGAAAGAACGCCAGGGGTAATTTGACAATTGACACATCAAGGCTTAGAGGCTATATTAAAAGAACTATTAGACATGTCAATTAATTTTCCTTTGCCTCATTAATGAGCATCTGAGCTATGCATCTTCTGTTTGAAGCAGCAAGTAATCATTTTTCCAGGAACCTTCATGCTACGACAAGTCACAGCCCTCTTGAGACATACATGAGACAGGGCATAATATAGTATGATTATTGTTCCTAATTTCATGAGTGACTCTAAACTTTCAAATTGAGGGGAAATTTAATATTTATTTTGCATGTTAAATGATGTCTCTGAAAAAAAGGAAACCTATGCAATTCAACATTTTTCAAAGCACCAGCCTGTTCCATACTTTTAATTTGATTCTTTTGCAGTTAACTGAATTTATTCACTAACTCTAGTCCCAGATTCCAATCAAAGTCCCAAAAGAAGGAAGGGGGAAAAAACCCAAACCATCCCATACCCCAAAACCAAAGCCAGAGCACACTCTTTCTTTTGCTATGGGAACTATGAAGTTGCTGACAACCTTCATTATATGCAACAGCCAACTTCTGACATGCTCAGCAGTGAGTCTCATGACCCACAAACAGAAAGCCAATCTAAATCACGGAGTGGTTGTATTTGTCTTTTGTGTCTAGAAACCCGCTGCTGGAATTTGCTGAGTGCTTCTAAAAATGTAGCAGAAGGTTCACTGTCAAAAAGCATTGTCTTTGTAAATTTTACCTTTAAACCTTAAGCCCAGCAAGCAAAAACTATTTAATAAGCAAACAAAAAAAACCCCACCGAACACAACTAAACCACCAAAATCTCTTTATATTTTTTTTTTTTGGTACTGATTTGAAGTCTTTAACTGAAAGAATAACATCAAATATGACCTGTGAACAAATTTGCCTTAGGTTAAAACTGAACAAAATAAAAAACAAACAAACAAACAAACAAAAAAATTGTGTTAAAAAAATTAAGGCTATGCAACTAAAATATCACTTAAAAGATACTAGATATGAAAACTAGAATTTTAGTCTAAGTGTAAATTCTGATGCATTGTGAATCAAGTAAGTTTTAGGTTGATATAGGTTGGAAATAAAGAAAAAGAGGCTATAAAATGTTGAGAACCTGAGAGAGCATTATTGTCTGAACTGAAGAGATTTGACAAGGGTAGGTTTGTCCAGCTGGGGAAGACCTGACTATTTGGTAGATGCTTCTATTTGAATGACTTTTGAATTGCATTGAATCAAAGGAGCACAGTCTATCACAACCCAGTGAATTCTTGTCTGAATTCAGACCAGTAGTGGCAAGCCTGATGGGTCTAAGGTAATGGGATTTTGTCCTCTAGGATTTTGATTGTCTTTATTGTAGATAGAAAGGTAGAAAATTAAAAAGTGCTAAGGCTGATTGGCAAACTGACTGACCCCCTTCTCTTCTTCCAATAATCCAGACTTTTAGCAGAACAAGGGAACTCTAAAGCTTAAATTCAGAATCACCTCTGTGGTGACTCTTGAAGGTTATTTAAGTGGTTTTTACCTTTGTTGTCTGGATGAACCTGGCTCTTTAAAAAACTGCAATATATCTTTCAGGTATTTGGAGTTCTTTGATGAAAAATATAAAGGTTCCAAGAAAAAACAGAATCATATCTCTGTAAAAACAGTTAAAAATAATATTTTCTGCGAGTTTAAAAAAATAATCTTTCAACAGCTTCAATAGACTGTATATTTTACAAATGCACTTTCAGACAAATATATACACAAAAAAAACCCCCAAACAAACAGAGAAGTTGATTTGCATGGTAAGTTCAATACCTGCCAACTGTTGTTTATCAGAGACAGCAAAATAACGAGGCTTTTGTTCTGCCCAAATGCATCATTCTTCTGTTTTGGAAGCTTTGGTCTAATGGCTCCTGAACATTGGCGTTTATTTCTTAGCCAGGCAATTTAGGAAGGCAAGGTATTTGCAGCAAGTAAGGCTGCCTGACACTGTTCCTCTAGTGACTTCTGAACCTGTTGGCCAAGGCAAGTAGAGTAGAAGGGAAGTATCTCAGTTATTACCCCCACAGAGAAAAACACTCAACAGAAACCTTCTAGAAAGTCAGTTCCCCTGTTCCTGAAAATCCTTATTATATGAGTGAAGTCTCTCAACTGAGTCTCCTTTAGATGGTTGCCTTTTACAAACTATGCATGGAGGGGATAAGTAGCATGATACTTCTTTATATTGGAACTGAAGGAACAAGCCTATTGACATTTTTAGTATGTGTCCCTTCTTTACTCTTAAGCAAAACTTTCTTTTGGCTAGGGATGTAAAGTCCAAAATATCCTGGTGCCAGTGAAATATTATATTATTTTCTTTATAAATGCTTTGCTTGGTTGTTCTCTTTCAGTCCAGTGAAATTGCAATTACCTAGGAGCCATACCAAAACCTCTTTGAAACTGCAAAGATTCCTACGGGTGTTGATTAGCTGTGTGTTTTTGCAAGTCAGTTTTTATTCTTAAAGGGATGTGTCTTTTCTACATCTTCACTTTCTGCTCTCTTGGTAGATACAGCTTTTTCTGATGGTGCTGATGTCTTAGGCCAGCACACTGTGGAATCTCTCTCTCCTGTCTCTATAGATTTTTAAATTAATGTATTTTTTTTGTAGGCATAGTGTCTTTTTTGTACCCTAACATCCTTTACCTACCCCTCTGCTTCTTGTTATTCTCTGATCCTGTTGTTTCTCATGGTTGACACTGCTTTGTGTTTTGGCTTATACTGGAGTCACTTGGGTGCATCTGGGACAGCAGTTTTGAACATGTCTGAGAGGAAATGCCCCCAAAGGAAAACATTTTTATCTAGAGCACACAGAAAACTCATAATGAGTTTATTATTACATTGCATTTGCAGTATTGAAAAGCAGCATTTCTACCAGGAATAGGATGTCATCTGCCTCATTTGCACTTTTTTCTCATTTTTTTTTTTACACTTTTAGAGCTATGCTTTACTATGGTGCTGTGCAGTAATTAGCAGAAAGTTTCAGGATTTTTTAGCATCAGGCAGAAAGATTTGCTTCTCATAGCAAATGTCCCCTTTGGGAAGGAAGTTTCAGATGAAGAGCATTTCACTGGATCAATAGATGACACCAATAGAAAAGGAAGCTGACATTTGTCTTGCCGTGTCTTACATGCAGCTATGGGCAATAGAGGAAAGTATGTTATCTAGAGATTGCCTCTGATAAGGGGATATCCCTCAAACTCCCAGTGCAGCTAGCAATCACACATTGATTTTTGAGAAACAAGCTGTGGCAATTTTTAAATTTCTGTTTTATACTGTGGAACCAGAGGAATAAAGCCATGTCTTCACATCGAAAGAAAATTTGTGAAATTCCTTTCCAAAGGCAGCCAGGCAGCCTATTAAAACACTACTTGCACACCTTAAACACTGCTAGTATCCATTATGTCATACACTATAATAAATGGCAAGGAGAGCACTGCACAAGGAATTACACAGTTTCTCTTTCTTTCTTTTTCTTTCTTTCTTTCTATGTTTTATTTTAAACGAGGGAGACCTGATTTCTGTAAACAACCCCCTAAAGGTACTCCCTTACCAATAGCAGCCCACTGTAAAATAGATAAGGTTCTCATTATGGATCCTCCATGTCTTGATCATAATTTCTATCATGGTTGACATTCTGGTCCAGTTATATCAGGTACATTCTGTGTAAGTCCTTTAGAAGACCGGGATAAAACCCTGCTGAATGCAGGACCATTTTGCCTTGGGCAGGGAGTTAGTCAAAGTGCACATAGTTCAAGGTGGATTTCGAGTCAGATTCTGCAGTACTGGGACATTCTGAAAGAAATATTTTTGAATTGAACATAGCTCAGAAGGAATTAAATTAGTTCTTTAATGCTTGGTTTTTCTCCAGAGCCATCAACACAAATTACTTTCTAAAATAGGCAGCAAATATAATAACACAGCATTACACTGAAAAGAAAAAGTTAATACTGTTATTACGTGATGCATTTTGTTTGACTAAATTGTATGGATAATTTCCACCATAATTTCAGTGGTGTTTATAAAGATCTTTTAAAAAGATTTCAGTTGAACATTTTCTATAGCTCTGTTTTTCATAAAGTAATTGAATTTCAGATATCTGTACAGTATATCAGTTTTCTCATCTTGATAACTGTTTAATGGTGTTTTAAATATAATAGTATCCTAGAGTATTCTGCATATGCACATACCTCCCTTCTTTTCTAAGGCTCTTAAAGATTTAGTTAAGCTGGCCTAACATAGATTTGCTTCCTGGAGAAAACAGGTTGTATTAAAGCACAAATGTTTTTTTTAGTGAGCAGTGTTATAGCATCCATCGTCTGCCCAAACCTGGTGTTGTTCTCTTTTATCAAAAACTTGAAGAAGAGTTCTTCCAAAATAGTTTGTTATATACATACGTGTATATATATATGTGTGTGTACATATATATACATATATATGAATAGTGTATACCTTGTAAATACTCTAGACAATTTTCTGTTTGTGAGATTTCCTTTTTTTAATGTATTGCATTATTGGTGTAGTTTCATAAATTGCCTTATCTACCCATGTTTAAATCCACAAGGATTTCTTTTTAACTGTATTCTAATTGGTGCTACCTGGGTCACGTCATACTTAATTATCCATGGATTGCTATTCCTGAGTCAAACACTTCTGTTCACGGACATGTTGCTGCACAAAATAATAAAAAAAAAAAATATAGTAATAGAAATAAAGTAAAAAAATAATTTCCACTGTCAAGATTTCTCTAAATACATGTCCCATTGTTCCCCTATACTCTAGCTATTTTTTTCCTGCTTAGTTCTTTGTAAAATTTGCTGTGAAAAGGGGAAGGACATTTTTTGTCAAGTCAATGCAGAAGCTTCTAGAGATCTGACTGGAATAACACTAATGGTGTTTTATAAACATTTTAATGTACAAACTTACACCAATAGATTTTTCTTTCATCTTTATGCCCATCTATTCCCATGGTGCATGAATATTACAAATCTGCACATGAAGTGAGAGGTTCATTTGATTTAACAATTGACATCCCAACTTCACCACTTTCACACACATACAATGCAATTGTGGCAAGAGAAGCAATGCAAGCAGGCAGGAATTCAATTTCTGTTTCAGCCTGTTGCTGTGAAAACCAGATGGAAGTCAAGGGACTTTGACTTGTGGCTTGTCTGTCTAAGATGAAGTTTCATCACTGTGCAGCCAGACAGAATGAGGTCTTTCTGTGTGGCTGCATGGGGGACCAGGATGTGCTGTGTGTCTTCTGCCTGCCCTGCCCACAGCAGCCCCAATTGTGTTGGTTCTCACTGAAGGAAGGTGGCTGTTTGGCTTCAGACCCATGCTCCTCGTGTGATGCTGCTGCTAACTAAGCACAGGATGAAAAAGATCAAAGCTGTGCTTTTTTTTTTTTTTCCCTAATCCACTCCACAAGACTTTTCTTATTTTGAAGCTTCATCACTCCCTGCTACGATGTTCACTGGTAAGCTCACCTGTTTGCTTGGTGGAGTTTCAACTGGTACTGGATTGCCATTTTAACTTGGCAACTTCAGAGTCTTGTTTCCCTATGGCCTGCCAGCTAAATTGGTGTGTTACAGATGAATGCACAGCTCACAGATGGTGTTTGAGTGTTTAGTGGCTCTCAGAAGTAGATATGTATTTGGTCAGGAGGAAGATTGCATTTTTCCTCCAGACAGAGCAAATGTCCTTGGGGATGTTTTCTGTGTCAAGGTAGAAACCATTCCACGCATTAGGTACAGGGGACTCTCTTAGCTTAAGCAGGAGCCCTACCTACATATATATGTGGATTTCTTTTTCTCCTGGGTAGGGTACAGTGCTCCTATTAACATAAATGAAAAGCTTTTTATCTGGATTCTCCTGAATGTCTGTAGATGTTTTAAGTCTAACATTTCTCCTCCTGTAGTTTTCCATTTCTTTTTTTTAACTGAGAAGAGCTTAAAGGTGTATTTATCACTCTGATAACACTGTAAACTTCTTCTCCAGGTCCTAAACACTGTTTTATAGTTCATGCATGAGGTTGAGCATTCAGCATTACTTACTGGGTGAGCAGCTTCACAGACAGTGCTGTGTTTTTTTGAGATCTATGCCTCTGCTGACTCCTTGCATCCTCCCCTGTGTGGGTTGTGTCTTTTTCTCATTCATTCATTGTCGTCTTATTTACTTAAAGCAGTCAGAGGGCAAGAAGTAGAGGAGGAGTTACATGCTTTCTTTTGCTTCTTGACTGGCCTTGTCATGAGGATGAATAACAGAGTCTGTCTGCTGCCTTTTGTTCCTTTCTAGAGTGAAATATAAAACAGAGCTTCTTAAAAGTTCTGAAAGCTGCACTCGAGTTTCCTTGCTTCATGTTTGTACCCATCCAGAGCTGGAAGCAGCCAGACTGGAATATTTTAACAAAGTCTGTTCCTGTAAGATTTCCAGACTGTTTTGCCAAGCCAATAGGCTCTTGAAAATGCAGTTAAGCATGAAATAGGCAAAGTTTTAGTTGTCTACCTAAACTGCAGGCCTGATGATAATAATTTGGATTTTGTCATTTTTGCTTTGTCATTGTCAGATGCTGCTCAAAGCTGAAATATGCAAAGCTTTGCCAGCTCTCTACAAGGAACCACACTGTCCTCCAGCACTATTGCCACTCTGCTTAAATTTTGTGATTCTTTCTTCCTCCAGTGCTTCCTTCCCCAGCTTGGTAAGAAATCTCTTCATGTGAATGTCTCAGTTAATTCCCTCAGTAATTCTTAGTTAGCGGAAGCTGGGAAATGGGCTCCTCCACCAGCCTAAAACTGTTGGGTAAGGGGTCTGCTGAGAACATGAATCTGCTGCTGTGTGCCAATATTCTGTTGTCACAAACTCTTTTATAGTGAAAGCTGAGTGTCCACCATTTTCAGGCTAGCACAGCTGTATCCAGAGGAATATGAAGCTGTCAACACTTTCTTCCCTTCCTCTTTAATGAACATGCCTTGGCCCACTGACCCACAGTGTCCATCCCCCAGTATGGAAGAACACTGGTCCCTCCAAGGCAACAGCTGTGCCAGCATATAACTCCACGAGTGGGTTGGGGGAAAAATTCAGCTGATTTTATTTGTTCTGGCTCCTGGCTATGCACGTGATACAAACACACCTAGGCTGTTTCTAATCCAGAGTTTACTGCCTGCTGGCCATCTCCTGTGAGCTGGCACAGCCTGGATCTTGGAAGGAACTCCTTGGTGGGGCAGCGTCAGTGTTTCTGGGAGCATTCACATTCGTGTGTCATGTTCTTTGCAGTAAACTAAGGCAATTATTGCTATTACTGAGCTACCATTTTCCTGTTTGGCAAGAATGTTTAATTCTTAAAGCAATCCTTCAGTGTTTTTGGATTTTATATGCTTCTGGCAGGTTTTTTTTTTTTCCATCACATGTGCACTGAAAAAAACCCTGTCATGATTTTCAGTGTTTCTTCCATACCATGGTTTTGGATTTTTCAGTAAGCTGCAGAAAAAATTATCCTATAAGCATTTTTTTGTTAGGGTACTGCCTACTACCCCCTCAGATCTTTTAGCACCTCTCTTATAGCAGATAGTCCCTAGACAACCCTCATAACTCTTTGTGATACCCACTTTCTTGGTGCTTGCAAGCTGAAGAATATGAAGCATAGGTGTGTCCTGCAAAGAGACAAGAAGAAACAGCATCTCCATTGTTGGTGAATGTTCTCCCTTGCTTATATTCACTTTGCATGCAAATAAACAAAAAAGTAATATTTTATTAGGAATCCAGTGGATAGAATAATGGACTGTAACTCAGCAGAGCTCGGTTCACAGCTCTGCCTTTGGCTTATTGGGCAAGTCATTTGTGTCATCACCATAGAGCCTGGGATAAAGACAATTTCTTTGTAACGCAGAACGAGCTTTGAAAAGGAAAAATATTATGCAGAAGGAATAACAATAAAACCCTTCTAATGATAACAAAATTTTATGTTTTATGTATATGTTTATGTTGTGCTCAATGGAATGAACCATATTCTCTTCTGCCTCATGCTTTATCAGTGGTGCTTCTAACTGGTTTCCATTTGAAGGGCTACAAGTGTTAATTTTAGATTTGCCTTCAGATATAGGTGTGATTTTCCCCTGAAAGTGATAGCATTTCATTGTAGTAGCATGGGCAATATTTCCTGCATCTTTATTTCTGCTGATAAGCCACGAAGAACTTAGCACTAAGTTTAAATACCTACCGTTTAGGGGGATGGTGAGGAGGGACCTTTTATATTTGTGAATTGAGGAAATACATTGCACTGACTCTTGGGCTGTAAGGACTGCGTGAGATTCCCTGAAGGTGATTTGCATAAGGTAGTAATTGGTGTCTGCATTTGCTCTTTAAATCTTCTCTGTCTCTATGGGTGACAAAGAAACATTTATTTTGCCTTATTTTATGCAATGTAAATAATAGATACATTCAGGAGTGGGTCCTGAATACCTCAGCTGGTATATCCCAGTCTAGCTTGGGATCTTCCCCCACCATCCGTTCTAAGTGCCAGCCTTGCTGTGCATTATACAAATGCTCACCGTAGTTTGTCAGCAACAAAACTGTCACCCAACAGTACACACTGCCTTCTATCAGCCATTACTGTTCTGTCATCATCATCAAGGGTAGCTTAAGAGAATCTGTGCGTCGTTTCTTTCCTTCAGAACAATTTCCATTGAAATAATTGACCTGCTTTTATGGTAATTTGGTCTTTGCTATTTGTTACTGCAGCATTTCTCAAAGAAAAATGCAAAACTAATGCCCTAGAACAGAAACATTCAGCCGAATTACTTACCAGTAATCCAAGGAATCATGGATAAATCCATTGCTCAAGTGGCTTCTCATTTGGAACTTTATATAGTTTTCACCCAAGGGTTGAGATTTGGAGGTTTTTTTGTGGGGGAGGGGTTGTTTGGTTTTTGAGAGGTAATGCTCATGCTCTCTGCCCTACAGCAACTTTATGTAAATCTCTTCTGAAAACTATATCTGCCAGCACCATCACTCCACCCTCAAGCTTTCAGTACCAACACCAGTGAAAAGTATTTAAAGGGGCTGTTTCCACTTGTTTGGTGCATTTCATTTCATTTCATGTTTCTTCTTCTTCCTTTCTTCATTTTTCAAAAAAGTGAAAGAGAGAGATGATGTAAGCCCTGTGTTTTGAAGTGGCAATCAGTAAACAGCCTTATAACATGATTAATGAGTACTCAGGAATAGTTTGCTGAAACTCACAAGTGAGTTGGAGTAAACTGAATTTGTTTTAAAGTAAATGCAGATATTCCAGTTGTGGGCTGGGACCTTCCCTGAGTCACTGCATATGTTACATTTCCCACCAATTTCTACCACTGGCTGATGGTGTTACATAATCACAGGGAAGTACAAGCTATCACAGAAGTGACACTCAGGATCTGGACTTCCAACAAATTAAACAATAAAGAACACTTTAATTTCCATTTAAAAGCAGGAAGTTATGATCAAGGTGTTTGATGGAAATCATAAAGTCTTAAAAAAAATAGTTGCTGTGCTAAAAATAAAAACTAGTGTTTGATTCTACTAATGGATTTGATTTCTTTTACCAAGTAAGCTTGGCTTTCTGTGGAGTTCCTGGGCTGCTATTGCATTTTCAGAGGAGAGATGCAGCCAGGTAGAGACATCATAGATGTTCCTCTGCTGGTTTAAGCAGGGTCATTACATGGAAGGCTTTTGGGTTTGATAAGTGAGCATATTCTGAATTTCTCTACTTCCATTTAGAAGTTTACTGAGTAGATGGATTCTCGTGGCTGAGAGAGCCAGCATCTCAGCAGGAATGAGATACTAGCTCTCTTTTAACCTCTTGAAAATGGAAGCAGTCTAGGGAACAATGAAGCAATGAAAGCACAAGTTGAATATTTTCAGTGCTGCCTAAACCTTAGGGAAGTTCCATAACCACAGTTTTTGTGGTGTGCTCACGATACTTACACAAGCAGCTTCCACACAATGAGTGACAGAGCAGGAGCAAATGCATCCATGGAGCTCCTGTGAAAGTTAACTCACCTTCCCAATCCCGTGTATTGGTCACTAAAGTTTTTCAGCATTTCTCCAGGACTGCTCCAGGATTGCAGTGAATGAAAGAGGACTCAGTATTTTCAGTGCTTTGATCTGTGTGCTCTCCTTCTCCTTCTGTGTGTTGGGTTGGAAGGAAGGATTTATGTCCTGAAGGCTTTTACAGGTGTCCCATTGAACATTTAACTCTGTTGCTTATTTGGAAGAAGCTTCGTTTAGTAAATTGAGCCTAAATAATCTAGTAGTGAATGATTCCAGCATGAAATGGGGTGTTGATCTAAATCCAGATTTTTGTGAAAAATACATGGTTGCTTGTGCTCTTGTCACAGAGGTGAAGATTGGAAATGATCCCTGCAGGATGTGGATTTCTCAAATGGGTGAGGCTGGGTGGGACATCTGTGTAATTCTGCTTATTTGATGAAGGATGAGAAGAGTATTATGAGCTAAGATAGCATTATTTTTATTTTTATTTTTTTTTGCACAAACAACGAACTATTTGGTCTGACTAAAATACCAGTGTGGCTAATCCTGCCCTATTAACTCTCCTCAAGGAGTGAATGCCTCAAGAGTAAATTTTGATGGAAGCTATTAAAGATGACAAAAGTATCTTTATATGAAAGGAAGTGTAGTGCAATCTAGCTGCAGAGTTCAGAGCATTTAGAATTCCGTGGTTATTGTAGTATAATACCACAGTCAATTATATTTCTTATTTTACATTTTTCTTTGTCTCTTTCTCACACAAGCCTAGACTATGAATTCATAACGTTAATGAAACTGTGTTGTGATGTTCCTGTAGGCTGCTGTGGGAAAATAATTACAGTATGAGGAAGGTGATTCATGACATGGCCCTAAGTCTCTGAGGTAGGACTTTGTGACTGATTGGGATATAGGCAAAATGGACTGCAATGTCTGAAAAAAACCACAAACCCCCTGACAGATCAACCTACAGTCAGTGCAAGGATCACCTGTCTCAGCCCAATAGATGTTTCTGTGAGAAGTTTTGGTGATTTGTACTTGAAACCTTTTAGTGACTCAAAACCTGTTGCTTTTTTGTGGTGTGACTGACAACTTCTCATCCTCTTCTTCAACCAACCAGGTAACTAAAGCCTGAGCCTTTTCATGAGAAAAAGAACTGGCTGACAGCATGCCCTCTCCTACACAGGCATCCTGCTCAGCACTGAGGATCAGGAGTAACACGATGCCAAGGCTGGTCTTAAAATCCAGACCTATGGCCAGCAAGTGTGGGTTTATTTCTCCTTCTCATTCAAACCTAGACCAAATTAAGAAACCTTTAAAGTTTATCCCTTGCTATTCACAGTTCTCTTTGTGACTGCTGAAGACAGAAATGTATACAGCTATTTATAGACAGGAAAGTAATTTTAAAAAGTATAAAATATGGTGCAAGTACATCTGTCACTTCTTCTCAAGTCACATGCTACACTTTAAAAAGCCAGTATGATTTCTTCCACAAAAAGATCTTTATATTTCTGAACTTTCAGAAGACTTAATCAACATAAATAACAGTCTAGGCATCGTGACACCATATTCAGTCCTAGAGTTGTGCATCTCAGCTGCTTAGTCATTTAAATCGGTGGAAATAAGCATAGCAGTTAGAAGTTTCCAAAGGTCAAAGAAGCTACTGTCTTTTCAGCTTTGAATCAGCTGAGAGACTCCAGTTTCTTGGAAATATAATGCCAAGGCTGCATCTCTGTATCTTTTTTCCTCCCTCTGCCCCCTTTGAAGCACTATGGTAATTAGTCTAAAGGGCAAATCACACCACACTCAGTAGCAGAACCCTTTACAGTGCATGTTCCTTTTTATTTTCTCTTTCATTTGAAATTAAAGTGGAGTTTTAGCCCACATTGTGTACCGAAATATTTGACTCAAATGTTCTTACCCAAATGCCAAAAAGCTGTTCACAAGTTTTCAATAAAATTAATGCTTTTGAGTACAAATATGACAAGTTCTTAAGCCATTTTCTCCAAAGGCAAATAAGTGATAAAGTGTTCCTCAGAGAGCAATTTGTGAGAAAAAAATAAAAATGAAAGCAAAAGACTTTTAAAAACTTAATTTTAAATATGATTTGTTGTCATCTTTATGAAATGGTGGCATGATTCCTGTGACAAAGCCACCTGTCACATCAACTTCCATGAAAAAAAACATTATTTATTTACTTTTTTACTGTCAGATGCATTCCATCAAAAGTTGTGATTAGAACCTGTACCAAATTACCTGTATAACAGGACTCTACAGTGTTTTAGCAGCTGTGATTATGTCTTTACGAGTGACTCTGTGTTTTGTTTCCATGCATTCCTAGCTGCCGTCCTGCTGCTGGAATGAAACTGTCCAGGCAGGTTGTGGAGCATTTCCATTTCGTGGCACACACAGCCCTTTCGGAGCTGGGAGCCACACGCTGGCGCTCCAGGGACTTCTGGCTGCTCACACTGCTGGTGGTTTTGCTTTGGTTTGTGAGACTTTACCTGCATTATTTGAGCCAATGGCTCTTCCTTCAGATCATCTCAGTTCCTGTGACAAAGTAAGTCCTGCTATTACGCTCTTTTCTCTGTCAGAGTATTTCTCCAAATGGCTTGATTTAAAGCAGTTCCTTTGCACTATGGGGAGAATCAATGGCTAAAACTCATGCTAAGGCTAGGAGCCTCTGCAGAGACTAAGAGAACAAGGACTGCATCCAGATTCCAGGCGATCTAATATGCAAATATAACTCTGAGAGGCCACATTTGCATCTCAGATGAAGGTGTTAGTAATGCAGACTTTAAACCCAGAACACAGTGTGTCCATTTGTGTGTCTTGTGTCATGCCTGCCTCTCACCCCTCTGAGGCACCTAACAGGTTATGTATCTTCCAGAAGGATCATTTATCATTTTGGATAAAGTATCTCAAAATGCCTAAGAAGTGCAGAAAACTGAAGAAGCATTTAAATCATATTTCATGTTATCATGATCTATAAGTAAAATACTTCTAAGAATTTAACTTTGATATATCAATTTTACTGTGAGTACTGAAAAGGGTTGGCATATTTTAACTATATGATACACTGACTTTAGCTCAGGAATTAGAGCTCTCAAGAGAGTTGCAGGAAAATCATTGCTTGTCATTACCTAACATGAAAAAAACCAAAAGATGGGGTCCAAGACCACTAGGTGATATATACCCAATTCTCTGTGTGTTGCTGTGGGGTTTAAAATGGGTTTGCACAGTAAAAAAAAAATCAGTCATGTTTAGGGAAGGGACAATTTCTCCAATAGAAACTTTTTTTTCTTTTATTCACTTTACAACATTGCACAAGCCTGAATCAATGAGTAGGAGCCACTAACATGCAACTTTCCAACCTACACGTGCTGTGATAGTGGGATTGATTATTGTCTAAAACTTGAACTGAGGAGATTCTGGATGGTGCTGGTGGGGTATTTTTAAGGTGGTCTTCTAGATCTTAATGCAAAGCCAACCATTTCTCACTTCTGGCCTTGCACAGCCCATTTGGGCTCAGCCAGCTGGTGTTAAAACTTCTGGGAGGCCAAGCATCAAGTCTGTGGAAACAAAGGAAACTCAACAGAAGGAAGCAATGCATGAGAGAATGGTGGTCATGTTCAAAGCCACTAGTCACAGCTGTCCCAGGCAGTCAGCTAGATAAAGGATAATGTTCTCGAGCCAAGATGCCCTGGATCAGCATCCCAGTCTGGAGCTGTGTGCCTGAACAACATGAGACTGAGCTGAGCGCTCTCTACTCCTGCCAAATATTGTGGTAGCACTCACAAGTCAGAACCAAAGTGAGAATCAAACCACTCTAGTTAAGAGCAGAATTAAGCCACTTCAACTGTATTGAAGTTTTTGCCCTAAATTTTAGCATGTTTGTTGTTCACAATACCATGCACTTCCTGTCTATAACAGTGCCAGCAAACTTGCTCGTTGTATGAGCTTTGCAAATCCCACCATCTCATGGTGGCAGGAGGAACATTTCCAATCCCTTTAGACATGATGAAAGCTATGTCTTCCATATCAGATCTTCTGCTTTGTGCAGTGCCCTGGGGTCTGTGCTCATGTTGGTGCATCTGGGAGGTAACACCTTCATATATCTTTTCCTGCACCGTCCCGAGGGCCTGTAAACTGAGAGTCAGAGGTGATCAAAGGACACAGAGACAGGAGAGGGAGAAAACTTTATTTTTTTGAGTAGCTCCATAGAGTTTTCAGTCAGAGGATTGTGGCCCAGATAGAGAACCAACTTTACAATGCAACATGCATGAGTCTACCTTTTTCTTTTTTCAAATGGTTTGCTTTAGGGGCACAGACAAATGTTCTCCTTTTGCTTGTTTACAGATTCCAGCTCTTCCCTCACACTGTCGAGCTGTGCTACCAGAACTCCCTGCTGCACACCAGTGAAGAGTTGGCCATGGTTGTGGTGGGACCCCTAACCTTGAATGCAGGGCTGCTTCTTATGGTCCTGATCAGATGGGGCTGTCAGCAGTGGTTTGACTCATTCCCTTCCTTCTTGTCAAAGTTTATCATAGCTATGGGACTATGGACAGTGCTAGACCCCTTGGCAGTGTTCATAGTGGATTCATTCCTGGGGGTGAGTCACTTAAAATAACTTGGACATGAGAACTTGACGTAGAAGTTTGTTTTATTCAGTGAATCACTGAAAGATATGAAATTCCACCCCTGGCAATGGAACATGAAAGTTAAAAAGAAATTAAATAATAATGTTATACATTACCTTTTTATTAACAAAATTCCCATCTAATGGAGTCACTGTGTTTCTACATAAAATTAAGAGCACTCTACAAGCCATATATGGAGATAAGAAAGTAAATCCACTGCTGGAGTGATTGCATCTGCTTTGAAAAGGATTGCTGCAATTTTGGATGTTAATGGAGATGGGTTAATGAGCAATCCTGATTATTAACGCTTCAGATTTTTCTAAGCCTTGAAACAGACAAAATGAAAAAAGCGGAGGTTATCGTGCATTTCTCTGACATGCAATGCAGTTAATATAATTTGCTGGCACTCCTAAAAAGGCCTGTGAGATCTAAAGATAGACATCTTTAAGGAAAGAGTTTCATCATATGCAAAATCAGGGGAGCAAAGCTCCCAGCTCTATCTGTGCCTGTGTATGTGCTGTGCAGCCCAACAGTACTTTGGAGGCTGCCAACTTTTATCACATCCAAGGTAAGTGTCCAGTCTCGTTGAAGATTCATTTCAAATTTGGCTCCCACTGTGTATGTATTACAGGGTCCTTCTGATGGGTGCAGGGTGCTGAGAACTTTTCTGGGGGTGTGGTATTGCTCCTCTTCTGCTCTTGTTGGTCTTTCAGAGTCATCTGTGTTTCTGTTGCTCAATTCAGGTCAAACAGTAACCCACTGTGGATCAGATTTTCTCAAATCTCTTGGTTCCTCATCTTCTAACCTGTGCTCTGCAGGTGGTTTTTTTTTTTTTTGTTTTTACTCTTTACATTCTCTTTCCTACTGCAGTAGTTTTGAAAATTAAAATGCAGCTCTGCAAAAAATTAAGCTGGAGCTCACTTGGGAGGTAATTGCAATAGTTGAAGCATGTGGCAACACATTCCAGTTTTCACTTGGATGGTCTGAATTTATTTATTTATTTTTATATTTCATTATATGAAACATGCACATAATTGAATTTTAATTGCAATTATTCTGATTGAGATATGTTTTTCCTAAGAGAAAAAAGTGTATTCCTGCAATAACCAGGTTAGAAATATTGAAGTGCTTAAAAGGCTTTTTTCCTCCCTCTGGTATATTCATAAAAACTGGAAGAAAGGCTGAGGTCTGCCTTATCTTTCCCACACTTGCATTGAGAAAATCATTGCCATTGACTTCAGTGGAATTGTGCTCAGTTCTACACAGACTGGATCACTTACCAATTTCAAATAGCACTTGTGCAGGGGGAAACATGAGATACAAATATAGTAACTTAGTTTTTCATTACAATGTTAAAGAGCTACACACCTCTCTGAACTTCAGACTGAAAACTTGGCAGTCTTGCCCACCAAGATTATCTTTGGTAGAAACTCATTTGTTCAAATATTACACAATATACTGTGTGTATCCTTTCCAAAATGAAACTATATCTCTTACATGTGTTTTCATTATTGCATTTGTATTTTTTTTTTCTCCTGGCATTCTTTCAGCAGCTATTTCAGATTTACTTGCCAATCTATTTTAGATCAAACCATTTTAAAATATTGTGTTGTGGTAATATGAGTTATTTTAGTGCTGGAATGTATTTTAGTATCCTAAATGGGCTTAATATTTATGAAAGATGACAGATAGCCCTGGAGAAAAAGTTTCTGTGTTTACTAACTAATGTTTTTTTACTGTTGGGGAATGGCTACAGAGCAATTGCATATATGGGGGGAGGTTTCAAGTCGTAGACCAAAACCCTGTGTCAAATGTGTGATTTCAGGTTTGATTTACTGTCAGCTTGTAGATGGATGTTCCAGTGATCAGAAACATTCTTATGCAGTTCAAGTTCCAGTTCTGCCAGAGCTTTCCTGGGACCCCCCTCACTTAGTCTGTTTGTACCTTCCAAAATGCAGACAGTAACAGCTCTTTGGCCACATGGATATGTGTCATCATAAAACCCACAAACACTGCAAAAGGCTCATGTGATCATCCTTCAGTAGTATGATAAGTACTTGAGAGAAATGTTGACAAATGTTATTTAAGCAATTTAAAGCGAAGGCACCTTTGTTGGACCATGTCTTTGAGGACCACAGAAGGCATACAGGTTGACAGAATATCTTTGTTGACAAAAAGGATAGGAAAATACAGTTCTCCCATGCCATTTTTTGCCTTGCCAGAAAGAAGTGCCTGGATAAGGGAGAAATTTATTGTTACTTGCCATTCAGAATTTTGCCTCTCTGGAGGAATGCCAGGGCGTGACTGCTGCACAGGGGATTTTCCTTGGTAGGCAGTTTCTTGGCTTTTTTGTTGCTGGTTTTTGTTTTGTTTTGTTTTCTCAAGAAGAGAAGACACAACAGGGAGACAGAACAGAATCAGAGTATTTTAATATTTTTGTAACAAATACGGGCAGTTCTGAATTAGTGACTAGTCTTTATATGTCATTACCAGTCTCCTAGGACCTATAATTTCCTTTACAGAAACCTAGCAGTGTTGCAAGTGGTGAAAATAGAAACCTACTCAAAAATCTCAGTCCTTCTGCAGCTCACCATTGGACTTGGAGTCCCTGCAGGCATAGTAGGTTGCCAAAAGTGGGTAGAAAGTTTTGATACTTTCTAGGGATTAGTCCAGGCAAGTTGCTCAGGAAGGTGCAGGTTTCTTGAAGCCTCAGGGTCACAGACTCTCTCTGAATGATGAACACTGGATGTTTTGGTGGTGCAGTTTTACATCCTTGCAAAACATGTCAGTGTGATCCAATACGGGTATGGCTGTCACCATGTCACTCTAGAAAGGAAAAGTGAAGAGAGGAATTTGTTTTAGTTCTGAGCAGTAGAAGACCCATGATATTTAGCTAAATTCTTCTAAATTGATCCAGCAGAGGGCAATAATATGTCAATACAGTAGCTAGGTCTTAAGAACTAGATATGGGAAAAAAAAAGATAAAAAGGAAAATAATAGATGTTTGGAAAAGGAAAGAAATCATTCAATATTATACCTCCTTGGTCATTGAAATAAGGCAAATTTCAGCCTTCTTCCCCTTACTCTTGTCCTGAAATACATTAACAGAATTCACTCTGAGTATTTTCACTCAATGTGGATTTTGTTCAGTAAGTCACCTCTATAGGATGGATTTTAGTTGTACTAAAATAAGTCAGAAAACAGTTTCTTTCACATCCTATGGTTAATTTCAAATTCTGTGTAGCAGACTCCTAAGTTTCAGCCTGTGTGCCCCACAAATTAAATGTGCCCCACATTTAAATACTTTTTATAAACAAATTCATGTTCTTTTTGTCTCTATGGGCTAATAAGGTTTGATATTTTCTTACATTGATTTTTTTTTCTCCATGACAGCGGTTTGGGAACAGTGTAGAGAAACCCATTGCTGATGCTGCAAAACTCTCCTGGGTCTTTCTAAGAGCAGAGGAATCAGGGGTTCCTGGTGCCTTAATCACTGTGATGCTTTATACAATCCTCTTCATGATCTCATCAACAGTGTTGTACCTGTATTTTTTAAGGTATGTTTCTTTGCTTATTGTTCCCTTAGGAGCTTAGGCTCATCCCCCTTCTTCTGTTAGATAAAATAAGGTGACATCAGAAAAGACATATCAGTGTCACACATCCAGAGCCCAGAACTGCAGATAATCAAGGAGGGGTTATGTCCTGCTTAGCTTTTAATGCTCTGGGATTTGCTGGGCACAGCAAGTCAGAGACAGAGCCACTTATTTCCTCAACAGGAGCACAACTGATGTCATGATTTTGCATGGACTCTAGGAGCCTCTTCTTCTTTGGCTTCAGGCAGCAGTGTCTGTGACAAGGGCTCAAGCTGTAAAGTGTGTGTACCTTTCATTTAGGAGCTTCAGAAGATGTTGTCTTTAGTCTTACAAGCAGGGATTTTGTGGGAAATAGGAAACATTTCAGAAAGCTACATATGATATGAAGTGCAAAATCTCTGAGTCTGAAGTGGGTCCCAGAGCCTTACAGCCTTTTTATGATACAGGACTTTTGACTTGATGTGACTGAGTCATCATCACCTGACTTCATCCAAATAATTTTCCCGTTACTTCAGCCCATTTTCAATATTCGGTTCATCATGAAATTTGACCAACTACCTTTCTTGCCACCTTTCTAGGAGACACCGTTACCTTTGCAGTCAATAGGGACAGGTGTGGGACACTGCAAACTAATTAAATAGGCTGTCTAATATAGTGAATGAAAAACTGTTTGGTTTTTTTTTTTTCTGAGTGACTCATCTAAAATGTATGCAAAAAGTATGAATTTTGTGCTGGCCCTTGATTCATCCAGTGATAAAAATTGGCAAGCACCAATAAAAAACATATGCAAAGATGCAAGCAGATGTAAGAATAGAAAAGCCCAGCATATACCCTCCATATGACAGAATCATGCTTCCATCTCCCTCCCAAAAATTCTGTTGCAGCAGACAGGAAAAGATAAATGGCAATCTAAATTTCTGCAAAGTATTTCAAAGCTCCTGCATTCCTGGAAGCTGTATACAACTCCAATGTACTGGTAGTCTAGTTAATTAGTTTTTGAGACGTTAATGCCTTCTTAATCATTGACTTAATAGTTTTGAATAGCTTCATAAGTTTTAGCTGCTGTCGTTTATTACTCAGGAAAATTAATTTAAATTAAAACATTTGTAAGGCAGGTTTTTATGAGAATATTACCAACATCTTCATTGTCTGGGGAACAGGTGCAAGATCATCAAAGGTACCTTTCCTTCTGGATCAATTTTCCCATAATGTTTTCCAATAAAGGGGTGGGGGAATAATGTTACTAGGGGAAAAAAAGTTGTCTTAGCACAACACATTTTCAAAATGATTCATAGCAAAATGCAAAAGCAAAAGGAAAATAACAAAATCTGTTACAGTGCATAAGGTCTTTGAAGTTCTGTGCTTGATAACAAAAGGAAACATTTTGAATACTGGAGCCTGTGCAGAGTCAAATTATACTGAGACTTCTGCAACTGGATCAACTTTCTCTTCCTTGTATGTCCACAGCCCAACACAGTGGGAACCTTGGACCTAGCTAGGACTCTTGAGCAGCACACTGTCAGTCCAAAAAGGATAGCATTAAAACCTTAAAAAAATGTTTTTAAGGGAAACATCTCTGCAATTCATGATACTGTTTCCTGAATATTGATACAACAGCATTTGTTTTCAAGAGAAAATAGTATTATAACCAGGGCAGTAGCATCCCTTTGTGTATTTCTCAGATGTTGTACCTAAAATATATTCTAACGTAATGTTGCTCAGCTCAGAAAATATATGTTGTTAAACAGATATCCACCTCATTTTTCTCTTGCAAGGTAAAACAGTATAAATATCGAGGGATATCTTCTGTGTCTTAAGACCTCAATCTACAGGGAAGACTTTGGCTGTTGGATGGAGGAGGTGGTGCAATTTTTTAGAATTACTCAGCAATTTGCCATTAAACTGAAGTGTTTGACAGTGTGTAAAAAAAGGGATAAGAGCACTGAACCCACAAGACCATCAAAGCAGGCAGGGGAAGTATCTGTTTCTGTCACAGCTAGAAGGCTAGAAATCAGGGGCAGGGGATAAGCAGCAGTAGACATCTATTTGTGTCTTTATAAACCAAAATACCTCAATAAGTCTGGCTCCCCTTGGGTGCCTTGGGAGTCTGTAGTGCATCTAGCATGGAGAGATATTCTAATTACTTTTTGGAAAAATGAAGTGGCACTGGTTGCAATTCCTTCATTTAAATTCCACTAGACATCAGAAACAGACAGGAATTTGTTGGTGAAATGTTTTCTGCATTGTGAGAAACTGCAGACCATCTGAGCTAAAAGTGTCTGCTGGAGAGCGTCTGAATTTCCTGGTATTGAAACATTTTTCAGGGAAGAGCTTCAAAAATCTACATTTCTCAGTGTTAACAGCAAAATTGGTTTTGCATTTTTTAACAGTGGTTTTCGAAAAGAGGATGAGAAAGGCTCAAGTGAAGTTGTAATAAATTATCTTAAACCACTAAAACTACCCTTCAGTTTTTGGTTTGTGAAATTCTTTGAGGAGCCTATTTTTGCATCTGACTCTGGATAGCAAATAATGTCGATGTTTTCTGTTCTTTCTGAGAGATAAATAGAAGAACTAGTAGGGTATTATACTGATTCTCTTATGTCGAGAAAGCATAATCTGAGTTTTGTTGTGGTTTTCTGTTGTATTAGCAGTGGAAATAACTATTTTTATATTTACAACAACCCGTGCTAAGGTAGAAGAAGTGTTTTATTATTTTCATGCCAAAGAAAAGAAATTAAAGAAGGTAAGAGGAGCAAGCTGAGTCCTTTTGGACAAAAAGAAATAAGTTGGAAGACAGCCTTCATGATTCTTAATTAATTCAAAGTTAATTATATTGTTTATAACCATGTGCTTAAAATCTTCATATAGAAAATGTTTATGGCAGCAAGTAGACTGTAATTTAACTGCATTAAATTTTACTTAATTTGAAATAAGAATGTTACATTAAGTGAGCTTAAATAAATGGCAAGGTCTTTCTCTTGTTTAGCAAGATAAGTGGCAAGTCATCTAAATTGCTGACCTGGAATTTCAAATACCAACACCATGGAATAATATTGCTTCAACATGAGCAGAAGGTCAGAAAGTCCACCATCCTGACAGATAGTTTTTTAACTAAGCACAAGATAATTGTGAATTACAAGTCAATCCTTGCAAAAAATGTATCTATTGTACCAAAAGAACATGAGATGCAGATCAGGAGATTAAGAGAAAAGCTATTCTTTGAAGACACTGTGGAAATGTTAGTTATTTATAAAAAATAATCTGTGCTGTAACGTGTTTAAGCTACTTTAGTATTATACTTTACCTTAGCACTGATTTGCATTTCACACTTTAGAGAATTTCCTATTATTTCTTGGGAGCCAGTTTGTTTATATTCCCAGGACTACCTGCCTCTTGATTAGATTATCTTCCAGCTGTTCTCCCCTTTTGATAAGAGAGTCCCAAAATGACGTCTTGGAAACTACATCAAATTTAGGGCTGTAGCTTCAAAGACAAATGTTTCAAAAAAGAGAAGAGTGGGGGAAAAGTAGAGAGAGCACCTTTGCAGTAAAGCATGAGATATAAATTCCTAATCTGATGAGCCAGGCTGCCAGATTTCAGTGTCAGAATACCTACTGTATCACAGAAACTCTTGGATATAGACTGACCCTAAGGTACACATTTTAAGAGGGAGCTAAAGCTCCTCAAGATTAAATTGAAAAAACATCTGATGGTGCATCTCTTTATTTCTGTTCCACACTAAATCTCAGTTGTGGGCAAAAGTGTACTAAGCAGCTTATTGAGTGTGCTTCTCTGCACTTTGTGAGCACTGTAAAGTGTGGTGTAGAACTGGTCTAAATGTGACCTTCATTCTGACTTACCTGAGCACCCCTCTGCCTCTCCCATACACACTTTGTTCAGCCCATACAGACCAACACGGGACCCAAGGATAGTCACAAGAACTGGCACTAGTGCTGCTATACATGAGAAGGATGAGGGTGCAGAGGGTCAAAGGAGTTGTACCTGTGCTCTGTGTCCCACTTTCCAAGAAAAAAAGGACCTGTACAGCCCCACAGAAAACCAGGCATTCTGTTGGTTGCAGATCCAAGCAGCAATCCATGCACTTCATGACTACCCAGCTGGTCTCTGGGAAGGACAGAAAGGTTGAAACTGGCAGCAAACAGCAGCTGAATTGCAATAATATATTAGCTTGAAAGAGGATACAAAAGGAAAGAGCTCAGTTAAATATCCATAACCAAGATTCCAGATTTTCTGATCTTTGTTTCTGAACAAAAGTAGAATGAAAAAGTGATTCATTGAAGAGGTTTGATTTGACTCAAACAGCAATGTTTTGAAGTATTTGGGTTCATCTTAGGCTAAAAATGTGGCACCAGGCTTTCCCAAAAGCCTCTCAATATTTCTTGGTTTCACCTACATTAAGAAATACCACACAGCAAGTCTTTCTTGTGGTACAAAGTTTTACTGTGTAAGAGCTTAGCCAATTTCTTAGCACAGCACAGAAATGCCATAGAAATGCGAAACCAGCAAATGAAATGAACTTTTCTAACATCAAGAGAAGTTTACATTGTGTAGACTTCAGGCTTGGGTTTGAAAAAAATGGTGAGTAGTTCCTTTCTATATGATGTGGTTTGCCCATTATTGAATGCTGGTGCAGAAGGACTTCCATTCATGCCTAACTGTGGTACTGGAATAGTTACCCAGCCCAATGCTAAGGACAGACATTAGACATTTCTGAAGCAAAGGAAGATCAGGACCTTTTTGGGAAGTCAATATCTTTAAATGATTGAAATAAATTGCTGCTTACGTTATGTGATTTGATTCACATATTGTAAATTCTACAGAGGTCTGGGGAGGACTGTATGGTGGAGAACTTGGGTAGCAGCTTCTTACTGAAGCTGCTTACTGAGAGCATAGTCATGAAGGAAAAATCAAGATATAGAAGCCTATGAAAGGATGACTTTTGTAGGATACCTTTTTTTGTGTGAAGAGTCCTTTCAAAGATGAACCAAATGTGTAATTTCTATCCTTAGGCTACACAGCGAAGGCTGGCTCTTGGATGTATTTCGACGTATTCATGGTGAGGAAGGCACATTCTTTGTTCCACTGGACTTAGAGATTTCCAGTCAGGAGCTGAGCTACATCATGAAGAGGGCTGAGCAGTGGAGAGGAATCAATGGTGAAAGACGGATGGTGAGTGGCAAACAAAGTTTGTCATACAAATTAATGTTTTGTATTTCTGGGTGTTATATAAAAGGGCAAAGATATCAGAAAATCATTCTTAGGATGCTTCATTTCAGGAAGAATCTAAGAAGCATGTTCAGGACAATTTTGTGATGTTGCATGTGCATTGCCTGAAAATAAGGGGCTACAATCTGCTTAGTAACCAAAGGCTTAGAGACACCCTTGGTATCAAAAATTATCTGTGCCATCTGGTGGTTCTTGACCAGGTCAGAGACTTACTACTTGTTTAAATGTCAGATAATTTGTCAGCCAGCTCAGCAAACTGGAGAGTTGCATGAACAAGTAGAATTCACTCTTTAAAAAGGTGTAGGTGGGGCTGCCCTGAGGAAGAGATGTGAGTTTGGTCAGTCAGATATGATAGCTCTGCTCTGCTTACCATCCCTTTCCTTCCCAGATTACCCAGAGGAGAGGGGTAAATTGGAAATGTGCAGGGGAAGGGACTCTGCTTTGGGTATCAAAAATAATTCCTCCTTCTTTTCCATTATGCCACTAGCATCTAGTCCCAAATACAGACTAAGCTGTGATGCATAGGAGATTCATCTGTGTTTACAAAGTGTCCAGTTTTGGAGTGCCATCCACAGATGAGGCTTCTGGTCATAATTTCTTTCAGAGGATTGAAAATAGAAGAACTAACACGGTCAGCAGTCTGTGAGGGACATTGTCTTCCTTCTGTGAGGGACTTCTTCCTTGCTTTCTAGCTTTGCATCAGTATTATTAATTCCCATAGGGCTGTTTTAGCAACCAGCTCTTGGTCAGTTGTTGAAGTGCTCATCACTTGGATTTATACATCTGTGAATGCCTCTGTGTACAATGCCTTGTTTGGTAACTCTCCTGCTTCAATGTAAAACTGAACAGATTCCAGACAGTAAGGAAATTAGCCCTCTTAAGTATGTATGAGTTGTTTCTTTTTTCTTTTCTAACCCACTGGAACAAGGGACTTCAGATTAGGGTCTGCAGGTTATTTAAGTCTCTATAGCTGTCTCTGAAAGATCAGCAGTTTATATAAATATATAGCCTCAGTTGTCAGTGTTATAAACATCTGCCACAGCTGTAATTATTTTCCGCTTTTTTTTTTTTCCTTTTTTTCTTTTGTGATGACAGTTTGGACCCTGAAAGAAAAAACTGAATGAAAAAGCAGATACTCAGTAAGCTTAATTTTTGGGGGAAAGTGCAGAGCAGCACATGGTGTTTCAACAGAGGGGAGGAAAAAAGTTTGAAGGAGTGAATGTACATCCACAGCCCTCTGCCTCAGACATTCCCACTTTTTATACAGATAGAACTTATTTTATTTACCCCAGTTTTTTCACTTGAAAACTTTCTACAGTAAGTCAAAGCATGACCACTGATGATTGCTTTCTATTACATTAGTTACAAGCTAAGTAAAGAATATATATACTGGACCTCATTTTACATGTCAGGAGGAGGTTTAGTTTGGATATTAGAAAAAGGTTCTTAGCCCAGAGGGTGGCTGGGCACTCGAATAGGCTTCCCAGAGAAGTGGTCACAGCATCAAGCCTGACAGAGTTCAAGAAGGGTTTGAACTATCAATGCCATATGGGAAAAGTGGCAGATAAGGTAACTGCAAACAACTACATTTCTGTTTCAGTTACTGAATACTTTCTAATTCTAATTCTATTAGCAGTGTATAATTTCTTGCAGCAGTATAGAAAGGGCTGAATAAGGGGCAGGGGGACAAAAGAAAAAAAACAAGGGTGAGAGGAGAGGAGAGGAGAAGGGGTTGGAGATAAAGACAAATTACTTTTCTGTATATAAATAGTCTGTCCCTGAATGAAGGAAATGCAGATTGTGCACTGCTACAGTAAGATATACTTCAAGGGCCAGAACACTGACAAATATGACCCACAGCCATGTGTAAGTGTCTTGTTTTTTGCTTCCAGTATTCAGCCTGGCGTGCATGAAACGCCACATTGAAATGTGTTTACCTGACCTTAGTCTGAGATCCTTTAAAACAGACCCAGTGTCTAAGTTTTTGATTCCTGTTCTGTCTACATCTGCATGAATTTCATGCCTCTTTCTTTGAATCAATCCTAATCAAATGCCAGGCTGGGGCAGTGTTAAATATTCCTGTTCTCTGTGGGATGTATTGGTGCAGTCTATATGGTAAAAGAAGATGTGAACAATGTTGAAAGAGCGCAGGAATTTGCATCACTGGCATCAGCAGGATCTCTACCATCTACTTCAGTGGCACAGGGTCTGCCTCACAAATTTGTGAGTGGAGTCTACTGTCCAAAACCCCTGAGTTATCTGTACAAAACATGAATTCTGTGAAAAAAAGAACCACTGTTCTTCAGAAAGCTGAAATCTTCCCCTTTTGCCCTTTGTTGTTGTTTATGTTATTTTGATGGAAAAGAGAAGCATCAAATGAAATTTTGGTAGTTCTTTGGCAAATCTAGTTTTGTAACAGAAACTTTCTCCTTTCTAGAAATATGTTCTCCATGTGGAGCATATCCGTGCAAAGCCAGGAACTATATTTGCAGGTCTTTTATGCTCCTAGGCATTTTTTTCTGCCATAGATTTGCATAAAGTATTTGTCTTGTCCCTTTCTTTTTGTATTTCTAATTGTACAAAGTAATCAGTATGGAAGACACATCACTAGGCCTTATTGCGTGCATTATTAATGTGTTAATTTTTAAATAAGATACAAAATTAACTGTGAACAATTTTTATAAAGGGAAGCATGAGACTGCCATATCTTACATCACTCCATATAAAAAATACATTTTAAATGGAGGTCATTCAAGTAAATAGTCAGTCAAACCTTCTGGAAAAAATAGGTCTACGTTTTTGCAATATTTTCTTGCTATTAACCATGTGCTTCTCATTTTTATTCACTGGATTAAAAATTGCCCCATAAATGGGTATTTTATAATATGCTTAATTTCCTTTTATTAAATTGATAAATGCAGCAGCAGAGGACACATTTACAATATGATGAGAATTTAAGGTTATTGCGTTTTATAATTTTTATATTGTTCAGAGAAGTGATTTGTCATTTGTGGAATGACATCTATGCCATCATTTCCAAGTATTTTTAGTCATTCTTTTGATAGGAAAAAGGTCACTTTCTGTAGACCAGGAAGACATCACTCTATTAAACTAATTTGCCTACATGCAAATTTTGTCATTTTTACCTCATTAACTATTTATCATAGAGTAAAAAAAAATATATATTCATGAAGGGGCAGCTAACAGCCTGATGGAGCTGGAACTAATATTTTGCAACTCTAATGATTTTTTGCATCCTTAATTAGATAGCATAAGGTTGATATGATTAGGTCAGGATGTAGTGTTTTTCATTAAAATACATTTTAGAAGCTGTATTCATAATCTGCCCTTGCAATTAAATAATGAGCCTATGAGTTTAATATTATCGACCCAATTATTATCCCATGGAAAAGTATACCGTTAATAAATTTGTGCCGTAGGACCTTCATTAGCAACAAAACGAATTATATTTCCAGGTACACAGATTACACGGCCACAATCACATTTACAGAGTGGTTTGGAAGGCACTGTGGGGAGGGAGCCACCTAAGCCCTGTGCCATGAAGAAATGGCCTTGATTGTTTTGGAAGGAGTAATTTACAATGCCTTTAAAGAGAAAAGCTGCAAAGGAGAAAAATGCCACCTACAAAGGCAGATAGAAACATTTGTGGAAGCAAATATTTTCATAAATGATGTTCTGTGTATCCCCTGCTATGAGGAAAGCTGGACCTCCATCCCTCAGCCTGGTACAAACATGGAGCCAGAGCTGAATATTTACTGATCTTTTATTAGAGATGGTCACGAGTTAAATGTGTGTCAGATTCTAGAATGGGTTAAATCAGGACCAGTGGCAGACAGGAACAGCACATTGATAGCACATCAGTGATGAGGTCAGGACTCTGGATTTTAGCCAAGCCTTTCTTGTTGGAGTGATAAAAATGACAGTGTCTTGTTGCCCTCTCCAAGTAATCGGTTTTCCAAAGTTAAGTCACAGCTCGGAGCCAAGGTATGAAGTGGGGTTTCCTTTTGTCTAAACAAATAGAAGAGTTGGTTTTTGTGGGTTGTTTTATTTTTTTAAATAAAATTCTAGTAAAACAGCTGACCAGGGGTTGTTATCTGAGCGGGATCTGTTGTGGCTGGATGGGTTGCTGGGTGTGCAGAGCTCTGTGCACCACTTTGCTCATATTTAAAACCTCTGAACTGTTTTTTGGATAAATTTTTATTAGCAGGAATAGAAAGGAACAAACCTGGCCCTTCGAGACTTTTACTGAATTTAGCCCTCTAGGTACCTGCAAAGGTACTTTTTACATAATAATACTAATGATGAGTAAAAGTTGTGCAGCTAGTAAGCTAAAACAACACTGTTAGTGTACCAATCATAGGCTCAAAACACTGGCACATAAGGAGGGTTTTTTTAAAAAAAAAGCAAGGTCTGTAGGCAGGAAGATAATGTGAAACTTACACTTGAAATAAAGCCTGATGCACTGCAAAATTATTTTAATGAGACTAGGGCTAATTTTCTAATTTTAAAATGATATTATAGCAAACCATAAAAAATTACCCGGCAGTAGATTTTTGAAAGGAAAATATATTTGTAATTATCTTGAACACACAAAATTACTTCAGGGCCTATTATCGACACAATTTTTGGTACCACTTTACACTAATTTGCATTTATTACTCTCAGGCCAACTATTAATATGTTAATAAATAAGTCATTAATACTTGTTATTTAATTGCTATCTATTTATTCCTGTTCAATAATGCATTAATTACTTGTGAATAGTTGAGGGCAAAATCCTGCCCTTGCTAGTGAAATCAGCCCTGGCAAGAGAGGAAACCAATGGACGATCCCCTACCATGCCCTAATTCAAAATCCCAGATACGAGCTCTTTGGATCCCCTTGTATAAGTAGATAGTAATTTAGACCCAAAAAGGCCAAAGAATATTTTGAGAGCATAATTGGTGTATTTTCTGTTTGAAGGTTTTAGCAGTACTTTGAGTGTGTTTTCTTGCCTCTTTCTGTTTAAAGAAATGGATGGTGAGACCAGGCCAAATTTTGAACAAGAGCATCAGCCTGTCTCTGTGGATCTAATAGATCTGATCATCTTAAATTTGATCTCTTTGAAGGTGTAGGGTGAATTTCTTCCAATGAAAGCAAACAGAAATTTTTGCTGTTGCCTTTCAGAAAGCTTGATTTACAAAAAATAGGTGAAAAGTTGCAGGGGTATTTTGACTTCAAATAATTTTTTTAAAAAAATAAGATTGAGGAAATGGGCTGGAAGGTATAATACCATAGTAAAGATTGTGGGGTCCTGAAGGAAAAGTCAGCAAAGAACAAGATGGTAAAAGGAGAAAAGAAGTGAAAATATTTTGGGAATTTGTGCAGAAGATTAAACCATGCCAAGGAAAATGAAAAGAAACTGAATGATATGCAAGGTAAGAGAAGCTGATGTGAACAGATACAATCATGGTTCTGTACAGGAATTCTCCTCTTCTCAAATTTCTGATTAAATACTGATCTGCAAATGGAGACATGAAAACATGTTGAGAAACCAAAAGAATAGAAAGTGTAAATTTCCTTTTTATTCATTCAATCTTCTGTTTGCAAACTCATTCTGACTGTGAGTTATACCATATACATGTAAGCTCTACTTCGTGTACACTCTATTATATTCTTAAGAAACAAGAAATGGCTGAGACCACTCAAGCTGCTGAAGATAAGGTCTTATAATTTTGATTTGTACTTTCTTTTCCCTAAACTAGTTTCAATGATCTTTTGAAGCCAAGCATTTTGTGAGTTCACAATTAAATTTATTTTTTCCCTATCCTTAACCCATTTTGTAAAAATTTTTGAACTTGCTCACTGGACCTCTCAGTCTTCAACAGTTTAGAGTCTACAAAGAATCAAAACAAAGTTTGCTGTAAGAGTAGCATAGGACACTAGGATGCAGTAAAAAAACTGACTGGAAGCATACCCAGAAAAATTAGCAGTAATACAGAATTTATTTCCTTAAGCAGCAGTGTGAGTAAATCAGTACGTTGATCTGGGATAATGCACATTTGTTGTAACCAGTACAAGTAAATCACTCCACCTCTCCAGGACAATTCAGCTCAGCGTGTTGAGGTGGCGAGTAATCACCTTTCTGCTACAGAAATTGTAGGAGGGAAACCTTGACCCCTTGCAGTCAACAGCAAAACTTGCACTGACTTTATTAGGGCCAGGATTTCCATCTATCTGTGTAAGCAAAGGAGAAGGGAGGAAATAGGGCCACGTCTCACTGAACTTCTACGTGCTCTGTGTATATAAGGTCAGATTTTCATCTGGGATAAATTATTGAAGGTAGAGTCTGTTTGTTGTTGTGGTTTGTTTATTTTTTTGTTTGTTTGAACATTAAATAGAGACTGAAAGACATGAGATGAGCAGAGGGAAGGCTCAGCCCAGTAATGGGATGTTACAGAATAAAAAGAGCAAAATGTAAGGTCAGAAAAGAGTGTAGCACTCTGTCACCTCTTAGATTTAAAACAAAATGATTTCTGTATGAAACGACAAGGCCTTGAGCTGTGTAGGATCAAATTGGCCAGATGGTCCTGAAACACGTTGCTTGCTGTTCTTTCAGAGTGTTTAGTCCAGAGACAATGGTGGGTGAAAAGATGGAAAGGGGAAAATCTGGATGATCAGAAGCATCTGGAATAGCCAGCTATGCCGGCCATACCCAGGCATGCCATTAAACATCACAACTGTAGATTGGTAATTGATCAGAAAGTGTGTTTGTGCAAGCTGTGGAAAACAAGGTAACGCAGTGTAGGTAAAAGACAACCTTCTTTTGGCTGTGTGGATAGGTCTAACGGGTGGAACTGCTGAACAGATGTGCACACAAAAAGAGGCTTTGTAATAAATTGTAACAATGGTAGAATGGATGTAATCAACAAGTAAACTAATGAAAGCAGCATTAGAAATTGAGCTAGTTGAATGGCATTGCACAAGACTTGATTCCATGTTGTATTCCATCTTAAAGAGAAAAAAACCCAACCAGCCAAACAAACAAAAAGAAAATAATAAAATCCCCACAGCTATGTAAGGTTCTACAAATCTGAAAGTTGCATGACAAGAAGTTAATCGAATAATAATAAAAGAAAAATATAAAAAGAAAAGCAAATTACACAGATTCAAATATTATGAGATACGGCATTTCTTTTTTTTGGTTGGTATTTCATAGTTAATGATGAGACTGTAAATTGAAAACCAAATTATTTAGTCAAACTCCATGGAATTTATGTAGAGAGGTTGTAAACATGATCTTGTGTTTAGAAAACATGTATCTTGTTTTCCTTTTCAATATGTATATTGTTTCCTTTTTCAGTGAGAACTGATTTATTCCAGTCTCCTTTGCTATCTGTATTATATGCACAGAGTGAATGGTAACAAATCATTTTAATCCTATAATCAATAAATGAATTATATAAAGGTGTTAGTGTGGATGAACCAAATTAATAGTCTGCTGACATGCTTCTGATTACTGAACAGGCAGAAAGGTGATAATTTCTGTATTACTTCAACAGACATCCAAACTGTTTAGTCAGAAAGGTTGGACAGTGATGGAGGAGGAGTACACTTAACAGTAATTTTTGTGGTAATTCATGGGAAGCTTCATTGACATGTGCTAATGGCACTTGATTGCCCTCAAGATGTTTTCACAACAGAACTCTGCGAGTACCACATCAAGGTTTGCTCTGTCAAATAGTTTTTTTTTCTCCTTGCATCTAGATAATTTGTGACCACAGGCAAACTTTTGAAAATCCAAGGTGGTTTGCGCACTCCGTTGGGGTGGATCTGTCATCAGCCGGCTGGTACAGATTGGTGCACTAATAAAGAGCAAGCTCTTTGGGTTTTTTGTCATTTCTGTGCAAGCAATCCATTTCGTTTCTCCTCAGTGGCAGGGTATGTTATACATCTCATCCTGTATAATCTGACTTACATTATAATTTGATTCATACACAGCCTTTCCACAGAGATTAATTAGCAGCAGGCTTGAAGTTTGCAAGTGAAAATATGATAATTAGTTTTCTTGGAACGTTAACATTTCAACACTTCAGGTTCTCTCCATCTTTGTCTTCAATGAAGCTGCAGTAAACGAGCACTATTTCTCTTCTAAATCAGACTCTTGTGAGGTTTGAAATACAGACATTTTCATCAAGCTGGATAATTTCCATAGAAAATTTACTAGCTCATGAAATATTGCAGAAGTAATTCATACAATGGCTCCCTCCTCCCCTTGGTAGGTTGAAGTATGATGTGAGCAGTTCTGAAAACCCCCAGGACAGTCACTTATTTAACAACGGTGATTCCTACTCTTTGTAACAAAAATCAGCTGACTCTTCATTTTTTGCACAAAACAGAATTAGCCAATAGGTCTCTCCCATAGTGCTGTAAACAAGGTTACCTTTACACCTTTGACTCCCTGCACTTGTTTGTTCTCTTGGAGTGGATAATATGGGTAACTCATTTGGCACACACAGCGTCTCTAAGACCGGTGACTTTGCAGAATTCTGAATAGAATTAGCAATATATCTGAATAACGAGAACATTCAAAGTTACAATAGTAAGTAAAAATGTTATATGAACTATCTACCCTGATGATTTAAACACATAACATAATTGCTAACAGATGGGGCCTAAGAAAAAAACTCACATTATGGAAAAGTTATTGTGGTGGTGTCCATTATGTGTGGGTATAACTGTTTAAAAACTAATATTTATTTAATTATTTGTGATCTATCCTCCTTGGTGTTGAAACAATTTCCTTTTTTTCCAAGGATATGATTTTAGAAATCTCAGTATTCTCTGATTACTAGGCTTATCTCATCTTCTTACAACTCGGGCAGACATCCTCTGAGCTTGGGCACTGTTGATGCCCATTGATCTAGGCAGGTAAGGGCAAAGCAAAATACATAACCAATATTTAACATCTGAACTACCACGTGGTTGTGAGTTTGCATATGAAAATACATGAAGCTCCTGTGTCAATTATGTATGTACTTGCAAACGTGGTTTTGCAGATCAGGCTCTTTATTTCTTCCTTTAAAGGAAGTTACTATCATTGTGTGATTGTCACCCAGAAGGCCGCTGACAAAGAGTGAATTACTTTAGATAAAGTCTCGAGTAGCTTGGTTTCTAGTAATGACCTTTAAATATTCTGGGAACTAATGATATTTAAATATAAAATTCCACACATTTCCAGCAGAGACTACTGAAGAAACCTGCACAGAGCAGAGCAAAATCTCTGCCCACGGAATGGGACTGGTGGGATATAGAAAGTACTGAACAAGGTCTGGATGTGCATGGGAACAGCTCTAGGAGACTCCGTGGGAAGGCTGAGTTTTGCCACTCTGTGTCTGCCTATGAACTTGCTCTCAAGCCCAAACAGGTCCATCCTCTTTTCTATCTTAACCTGAGCTCAGAAGGCAAAGCAAATTCTGTGTGAGCCAACAGGTGAGCTTTGACTAAGCTAAAACCAAGTGCAAAGCAGACTGAATGTAGGTCATAGGACTCAGCAGGGACACTTGTCCTTCCTAGTGTAGCTATGCTAAAACCTGAGGTCTCAGTGGGCTACAAAGCCCATCTCTGGCACAAGATTTGAAATAGCTACCCTTTGAAGCTGTTTAGAAATAGGGGTTGAATTAAACTTCCTCTGCTGAAGCCTAATAGCAGTGTCCAGATCTTATATTAGTGGAGTTTTCTGAAGGGGTCACAATTTTCACTCTGATGTATTTGTCAGAAATGTGTTCTCACCACGCTTCCTATCTGCATCATTTTTTCCCTATCTTAGTGATAACCAGGGCATCTGAACCAACAGTAATTTCCTGGGTCTGTCTGAAATCTGCCACAAGTGTATCTGAGGCCAGCCAGCGAGACTTTGTTGTTGCACAGAGCCTTGTTTTCTCCTGATCGACAAAGGGGGAGAGGAAGACATGCCCCAGGGAGGTGAGGTTGTAAGGAATTCCTTCCAACAACAAAAAAGAGAAGGAGGCAAATTGAGTGTTTTATTAGGAACATGATCTGTAGTGTTTTTCATCTGGAGAGGGGATTGTTGTATGCTGATGAATATGGGTATCGTATCACAAGAGTGCTAAAATGCCCCTGAGCGAGTATGTTCCTTCAGCTCTCCTTCAGCAGCTCCTGCTATCCCAGGCACTGACCTGTGAAATGTGGTCGCGTGCTCTGGATTTTTCCTGTATTTTGAAAGCTGTTCTTTTCATCTCGCGAAATGTTACCCTAAACAGTTAAATGGGAGTTGCATTTGCAAGGATTTGTGTATTAATATTAATGGAAAGCCTGACAGGTCGGGTGGTCAGAGAGGAATAATCATGCCATAGAGGTGACATGTAAGTACAGCAGGTTTTATGAATTTATTGTTTTGAAACTTTCTCAGTTTTGTTCGAAACAGAATGGACTTTTAAAAATCAATATTTTTGGAATAAGATCCTACAGTTTTGGAGAGGGTGTCGAGAAATGAGCATGAGGCAGGGTCAGCAGCATCCAACTTTGGCATGCTCTGATGAAGATGAAGCCAAACTTTAAGCCTCACAACACCTCGATCTTAATGGGCACTGTTCAGACAGTCTACTTTCCACATGAAAGTATGGTGTTCTCTCCTGTTGGCTTTGAGCACCTCTCATTGTACCTAACCTAGAACTCTGGAATTATCTCAGCAGTTCTTCTGAGGTGTTTATCTCCTGCTCTGATGGAGTGCAGGGACTTATTTACACAGGCTCCCTGATAATGGCCTTAAGGTGCATAACTTACCCAGTGACATTACCATCATCGCCTTGATATAAAATTTTAGTGCTACCATCAGGCACTAGGACTGAATTCCTACATCCTCAAAATGAAAAAGGAAAAGGGTGAATCTAGGGAGCACCTTAGGGAGCTGGACTCTTTGCAAGCCCTTCCTAGGCTGCAGCAGTGGGAGCAGCCCACCTGGTTTTGCAGGGCATTTGTCAGACTAGAATAGCCATGAAGGGTTATTTAAAAATAGGAAAATTGCACCTGGTCATTTAAAACATTTCAGAAGGGGTTGTTGCTCCTGTCAGCTGAATGGCCATTGAAATTGGCACGTTGGCCATGACATGAGTAATTCTTCAATGAATCAGTCTTTTTGCATAGAAAATTATCCCATCAGAAACACTCTAAGTAGTGCTAGCCTGCAGGCTTGAAGCTTAAGCTCAGTCACGGCATAAAAACCTCCCCAGCCTTGTTTTCTTTTGCAGCTGAGATTACCCATTTAGAACTTGTAATTTAGACTTCTCTCAGATAAACCCCCTTTTGCATTAATGGGTCTTGCCTGAGAGAGCAAGCCTGCCAACTGGATCCTTACTTCACTAGCTCACAAAAAAAAAAGGATGCTTATTTTAGCCTTATTGCACACACTTGAGCTTTATATTGCCATTTAACAAGTGGAAAATAACATAGGAAGGGTAGAAAGCTGGTTTCTGTCTCTTTCAAAGTCAATATAGGTGGAGAAAAATACATACACGATAGTGTCTTGTTAAGCTTTTTAGGATTACTCTTTCTCTTGATTATTTCCTCTTTGCTGAAGTCTGATGGACTTCAAATAAACTAAAGGCTTGTGAACCTGGGAGCCTAAGCCCTCCTGCTGCTAGGGAAAGGTTTATAGACTAGTTCCTTTCATTATTTCTTTATAAATGACATTGTTTGAAGCAGTGTGTGCTGCAACTTGAATAACAACTTGGAGGGTGTTAGTTAATTTGCTGTTTGAGAACTAGTGTCTTTTCAAATGGTTTTTGTGGGGTTCAGATAATTGTTAGTATTTGAGACAGATGGGAATTCTCCTGTTGGCAAAAGTTATCCCACCTCAGTCTGGGCAGTGTCCACTGCATGTGTTCAGACCTTGAGTGCTACAGATATACAGTGGGTGCCTTTGGCTCTGTAGATAGCTATGATGCAGAAATAAGCCCTGCAAAATTTAATAGGCCCTTCCACAGGATGAGAAGCCAGAACCTCCATCAGCTGCAGCCCAGAGAATGCAGCAGATTATTGTGGATTACTCTTCCCTTAAAAGAGCAGTGCCAAGATTGGAGCAATGTATTCACATACAACCTCTAAGGGGTGATCTTCTGTTGTCTGGTATTGTCAGTGTCCCCCATTTCAGAATATCTGAGTCTGAGGGTGGTATCCACAACATCCAATTGCTTGTTCCAGTGACAAAGATCTTTGGAAAGGGAAAAGATGGAGAGTGCCTGACTTTAAAGGTGGTGTCTTCTCAAAAGCTCTGCTCTTTCTGGCATAGCCCCTTTCATTCTGGTTTTCTTCCACTGCAAACTTCAGAAACTGCAGGTTCCTTCAGAATCTATGCATCCTCTGGGTTTGGGTCTCCTTTCTCAGTACCATGGCTGCCTTGTGCTTGCCCTACTATTTTCATTTGACCATTTCTTGTCCCCCCCTATCTGTGTGACAAGTAGCTAGTAAGCAAGGTAGTCTTTTTCTTCTGTACCTGAACAAGTGAGTCCTGATCCCTGTGGTGGTGCCAGCTCAGCATGGGTGTGCAGAGGAGGGTGACTCTGAGATTTGAGAAGCACTCCTCATTGGAAATAGGTCTGCAATCTATTGGAGCTGGAGGCTGATGAGCAACGTCTATGGCACAGTTGTACTGCTCATCTGAAAAACACCGTGAGTTTTTGTGATGTCTTTAACTTGACCAGACATTCTGCCAGTAGCTGAGAGGGTTCTTTAGGCTGCTTGGAGAGAGCAGAAACCTCTTGTAAAACTTCAAGTGACCGCTTTTCATCACAGAAGTCCTCAGCTCTGCTGGGTCAGGGACCAAGGTACCATGGCTCTCTGTATGTCGTGACTCGTGGCCAGGGAGGCTCTTACAAAGAAACTTAAAGCATGAAGTTGGATGTTAGAAAGAGTGACTAAAAGGAAAGGAGGCCCAGCAATAGCAAAGTATCCAAAATATTTTCTTGTCCAGTTTTTGCAAGTAAAAGTATAAACACATGTGCGTGAGAGAGAATGATATGACAATGGGTCATGATTGTTTTGCACTCTTTACTCTGAATTTCCTCTTGCCACATGTACACTCTGAAAAGCATGCATGTGGACCACAATTCTTGTTACTCATATATCTCCAGCTTGAGAAGCTATAATCAGCTTTCAAACACTGCAAGAACAGTTTTTATATTGATTGCAGTGTCTCATTGGTGTTAATTTATTTGTATATGATGTTAAATACTTGAAACCAACCCTTTGGGCAGCTTCCAAATGAGTATTTTGTGATGAGAACTAAAGGCAAATGGAACGGGCTTTTGGGGAGACAGGGAGGGAGGAATAAAAACAACAGTGGCAAATAACAAACAAAAAGCCTCAAAACCAAATCACAATTACTGGCATCTTCGTGTAAATATAACATTCTCCTGCAGTGTTTACACTCCAAACGCTGGGGTACTGGAGGGGGTAAGCAATCAAGAGTGAGGCAAAACTTCCATCATGATTATTTACTACAAATGCCTGCTAAATTTTTACTTACTTTGCAAGCTGAATGCAAAACACCATGAGAATAAGTAAGTCAAATTTACCAGGAAACAAAAATCCCTTTGCTTTTGCACTGGTGACGGTGCAAGTAATTGTGGCTGCTTTAAATGTCTGGAGTCTGACTCTCATTTATGCTGTTCTGGCATCCTGACAAACCTGTAGCATGGGTATAATGATGTGCCAGAGCTGTGTGGAAAGGCCTGAGTAGTCGACAAAGAGGAAGGGATTTATGATTTTTGAACCGTGAGATTAGCTCAGTACCTTGAGATTAATTATCTCAGTTGGTTAGAGCATGGTGCTATTGACACCCAGGTTGTGAGTTTGATCCTTGTATGGCCCATTCACTTAAGAGCTGGACTTGATTCTTGTTGCTCCCTTCCAAAACAGACTATTCAGTGATTCTGTGAACCTGAAAGTGCACTTTATGCTAATCATTGAGGAATTCTGCTTGTTCTTCCATCTCTGGCTGGTAAGGGTTATTATTGTCATTTGTTGAATGTGTAATAGGATTTAGAGATGGATTAAGCTAAATGTTTTGGCTTTAAAAGTTTGTTTTGTTTTGCCTTTTTTTTTAGTTTTATGGAACAAATCTCTCTTCTGCCTGCACAGGAAAGGTTGTAGAGTTTAAACAAAACCTAATGGAAATTCTTGAATAAGGCAAAGATGCTGCAGTTCAAATACATTTATTGTGTTTTCATGGTGATGTGGCATCATCATGACTAGAGTTTGTTGTTTTTTTTCTGGTTGATGTGTAGCCAGGCAAAGACTCTGACTTAAAAGCTTAGGATCTAGACTCTCAGCCCAGGCTTTTTTGAGAATCATTATCACTACAATTGAGCAAGGAGACGCTTTATGGGACAAATAAACCAACAAAAATAAACAGAGAGCTCACAGTATTTTTTCATGTTTTCAACCCTATGACATTTTCATATCTATATTAAGTATGTGAGGTTGAAAGTTACCATAGGTCATAGACTTTTGCTTATTTCCTGAAGGACTCTAATACTGCATTTCCTTTTTTTTATTATGATTTTTATTTTTTTTTTCCTTAGGGGAGTAAAAGCTGTTTCAGTCAGAGCACAAACAACCATTTCCGTAACTTCCCTAAATTCAGAGTAAAGATACACTCAGCTAGGATATGTCTTCAGTGGATTACTAAAGCATGCTTACTATGACATTAATCCTCTTCTAATGCAGGGTTTTTCTTAACTGAAAGTTTTCTTTGGTCTGGGCTTAATTTTGTTTCCTCTAAAACTTCATTGTGTTTGGGGAAGAGAAAAAAGGATCAAGTCTTCTTTTAAAGATCATGTACATGCGCATAATTTGTTTGTGCCAGGAAGCTGACCCCTCTGCTCCAAGAATTCTTGCTGTCTTGCCGTCACCCACAGTACCTTTTCTGATCCTTTCAGTGCAAAGTTATCAGAAGAGGCCCTAGCAGATATGTTTGTTGTGAGACTGTCAGAGTGCTGCAGCCTGTCCTTGCCACATGGCTTGTCAGACCAGACATGATTCCTGTATCTGTGCCGCTGTTACCTCTGCAAGGCATTTTCATCTCACACACAATCCAGGGAGTTGTTGCATTTAGACTGAAACAATCATAGAAAATACAAACCAGAACCATATCACTGCACTGTGTTATTCAAATGAGAGGTCAAATTACCCCCACTGATGTAAGCAGGGTTGCCAAGGTCTAAATGAAGACACAACTTGGCCAAAGGTCTGTTTCTAATGTGAGGTTTGAAGGCTGGTAGGTCCTGCATCTAATATCAAACAGCTGCAAGTCACTACCAGCTCCATTGAAAAATATGCTCTCATTTCTAAAAAAGCCCTCCCCAAACAAAAACGTAAAACCCAACAACCTCAAGTCTTAACATATGATTTAAACCTCTCCAGCATAAAGCTGAAAATATAATTGCTCATTGTTGCCTACTATTTTGAGTTCCCTGTATGAGACTTTTTAGGTGCATTAAAGCAAGCTGAAATATTTCAGTGTAATGCTCATCCTGCTCCTCCTCCCCACTCCCACACACCCCCCCACGTCCCTCAAGGGCCTTTACAAAAGTGCAAGCTCAGTTCTTGTATCATTTGTACCCCTGCAAGTCTGTGGCAGCTTCTCTTCATTTGCATTTACTAGCAGAAAGCAAACTCTAGATGTGAATTTGGTGTACTGGTAGCACGAGAAAAAGACAGAGCTCATTTATTAATCCTCAGTTTCATTTTGCAGTGCAGCTTTTGGTGTCCTAAGATTACATGAGAAGACACTGTTATAACTATAATCACTCAGGAACTCAACTACAGACATATATAATAAATGAATACATTGCTTAGAAATTGTTAATGGCCAGCAAAGTATTCTTTTTCTGAATTACTGCCAAGTTTCAAAACTGCATGTGTCATCTTATCACGTACTATACATTAAGTGTTGGTCATGTAAGTCAGATCTGCCCTATGGGTATTTTAAATTGCAAGCATAACTTTTTGAAACTCTATTTTAATGGTTTTTATTTGGCTTGGTTTCTAAATCAACATAGTTTGTTCATACCGTTTCTATTGCTTTTCCCTTATTGTTTGCCACTTCTAAATCCTTTATCTGAACAAGATACAAAGATCAAGTAATTTGTTAGGTAGCTGAGCATCTAATGCTGACTAAACTCTCCATAAAATCTATAGTAAATTTATGGTATGTACCTTTTTTTTTTTATGTGTAACCAGTATAGAAGTGGAACTTAATATAGCCTAGAAGTGAGACATGAAAGAAGCATGGTCTTTTTTTTTTTCCATCAGGTGTTGGCAATAAAAAGCCTAAAACATGTAAGATAATAATGACCTCAAAATATGCGAGTTTAGGCATCTTTCTTCTGCTGTACAGTTGTAGTTTTGTGGTTCAGCTGATACCTTCCTGCTCTATAATATAGCTCCTAGTTTGGATGTAATCCCTTGTACCACGTCTTTGAGGTTGCAACCCATTGCAGGTCTACTTGAGACTTGTGCTATGCCCGGTGCCTATTTCAGTTTCTTTTTTCTTCTCACACAGTGACTGACTCCATAAACAATCACTCTTGAAATTCACAAATCAGCAATAGGAAAGTCAGGATATGAGGTACTGTGGTGCACCACAACCTAATTGGCTTCTCCCTTTGATGCTACAGAAACTTTTGAGAATATTTTAGGAAGAAATTCTTTATTGTGAGGGTGGTGAGGCACTTGAATAGGTGGCCCAGAGAATTCTAGATGACCCATCACTGTATGGATGGAGCCCTGAATAACTAGAACTAGTGGAAGGTGCCCTGTCCATGACAGGGGGGTTGGAACAAGATAACCTTTAAGGTCCCTTACAACCCAAACCATTCTGTGATTCTGTGATTTTTCTTTTGTCACCTGAGTACTAGAAGTAGAAGGTAGTGATGTACAGATGAGAGCTTTGAATGCAAACAGATACATTTATCTCTGAGAGTTATGGATAGATAAATGGATCCGTGAAGAGTCATATATCAGATGCAGAATATAGTTGTGAGGCACGAACAAGCTGTGAGGGAAACAAAAGTCTAGAAAATAGAACTGCAGCATCTCAAGGCACAGAAGATTAAAGTTGTTCTTCCAGCCATTCTGTTTCAATGAGTTATTGTATATATAAATCCATTTGCACTAGAAGTTGGAGAGGCCATTTTTTTCACAAATATTAGTGTTATCCCAGGAAATAGAAATGGGACTGTGAAATTAATTATTAAACACTGCACTTTAGGGTTTAAGGTAGCTCAAGTTCCAAGGGACCAAACATGATCTAAGTCTGGGAGTCAAATTAGCATTCTTTCCCAGACAGGACACTACAGCACTTGCCTACTTTAAACTACATCCAGAAAAGACCTTGTTCTCATCAGTCCATGGCCTCAACATGTCAAATGTAAGATTTCTTTGCAGCACAGGTGAAATGGGATGCTGCTGCCACAGGGACAGGGTGGTTTCTGCTGCTACATCACAATTATGTTGGATACTCCCAAGCTCCCTCTGCTCTTGCTGTCTCTGGAGGGGCAGCCCCAGTGCAGGGATCTTCCCTGGCTGCAGTAGCAGCCACCAGCCTCGCTTGCTGGGGCACTGGTGGAGGCAAAGTAGATGGAGAAGCAAAACTCATATCCCAGGCATCTGCCTGCTTTGGTTATGCCTGGAGATGGTCCTGCTTCAAAAAGGCAAATAGTCTGGACAGAAAGAACAGTGCTTTTGACAGGTGATTGTGTTCTAACATAGCCTGACCTTTAATTTGCAATGTTAACTGGACATGCAAGGAGGTACAGTCAGCTGGAAACTGCTTAAACAAGAGGAGAGACAAGCAAGATTGCTGATCCTATTGCAGTGATGGGAAATTACTCCTTAATATGAAAGAAAAGCAATTCATAAATACCTCCCCCCGTTCCCCCAGAATAACACCTGGAAATGATCCCAAAATATTCTTCTCAGTATGTCTCAAAATATATTTTAACTTGAGAAAAAAAAAAATGGAGCAACCCCATTTGCTGTGTGCTAAGACTTCAAGAAGTCTACAGCCTTTTGGCACTGTTTCCCTAAAACCAAGCCATGAAAATGTGCTTGAAATAGGAGATGTGCTGAGTGGTTTCTGATTTACTTTGAGTGGTGTTCAGCCATCCCCATAAGACACATAATGAGAAAAGGAACCTGCAAAGAGCTGAGAAATAGTACAGGGTGTTCTGATTGGAAACTCACACTTCTACATGAACCAAAAAACCTGGGCTGGTCAGTTATGTCAATCTTAGGCAAATCAATATACAGAAACCAGCTCTTTTCTGGGCGCTTTCAATTCTTGAAAAGTATCAGCTAAGTGTTTGTTAGGTCTGCTGAATTCGGGAGGCATAGCACTACTCTTGGGTACACTTGCCTCTTTTCATCTTGAATAGTACATTAATTTGATTGTTGTTTTTCTATGCTTAGCATTCTGTTGATTGATATGTTTTTCTGTGACAATGGGAAAATGTTCTGGTTACAGTTAAATAACATGAAATGTATGGACATGATACATTCCTGTGCTGCTGTCACTCTCACTTTACTTCATCACGGTAGCTACACCAGCATAAAAGAGGCAAAGATGCAGTGAATCAAGCACGTATGCAAAGCAGAAAACATAATAGTTTTTAATGAGATATGAAATTGCTTCCGTGTATTATCTAAACTATGATACAGTGTATGTTTTCCACTGAAATGAAAGATTTATATAATGTGATGCAAATCCCACAGTAAGAGGCATAAAATTTACTTAGAACAAACGGTGTAAAGACATTAGATCTATACTTTTAAAGCTCTGGTGTTATTTTGACTAATAATTTTCTCAAAATTTGCCCTTTTGAAAGTAAACATGTCAGTTACAAGTGCTATTTTTTGTATTCTCCCATGTACCATGAGCTGAATCACTTGCGTTTACTCAGACCAAAGTGATTTTCAATGTTCACCATTTTTTATATCTTCACTATGTAACAAAAATCTACTATAAAATAGGAACAACTCTCATTAGTTCTGTGAACGAGTAAGAAATTTGTCATATATTAAGCTATCAAAATTGAAGCAAAATCACAGTGGAGTAAACAGTCATCTTCCTTTTCAGTATCTGCTGTCTGATATAATGAAGATGATGGGCTGGCATGCTGCTTACATCCCTTATGTGACCTGTGGGAGAGTCTCTATCCAAGCAGAGCAAAAAATAGATACTGATACAAAACTTTGATAAAATTTAGACTTCTAGTTTTGTTTGTTTTGCCAACTCAATATCCTGTGGGTTTGTCTCTATGCTGTTGTAGTTTTCTACTGAGATTGAGCTGCCTTTTAATATATTAATTGAGACTAAGTAAAGTTATTTGGGTTTCTTTTCCACACTTTGCCATTCATAGCTTGTGATCTACTCTTATGGTAATGTATGAGTGAAATGTTGGGTCAGAGGTCCAGCCCATGCCCTGGGAGGGAAGACAGCATGTATTCCTCCTCTGCAATGGGGAGAAGTGATCCTGTCCTACCAGAAAACATGGTCACCAAGTTAGAAGTAGTGGGAGGAAAACAGGGCAGTGACTGCTCCTGAAACTTATTAAGATGCTGTGTTCAGGCAACATACATTTTATTATAACTGGATTTTACTATGAGTAATATTTCCTAATTAACCACAGGGTTTCATGAGCTTTGCAGACTGAAAGACTGAGCATAGGAAATATCCCGGGTCTGTTTTTAATCAAATTTATGTCGTTATGAATTGCCTGCTCTTGGAAAAAGTTTCAGGAGTAGCTAGTCTAAGGAATTACCCAGGGGGTGTGAAGATACTTCCAGTTACATACTTGTAATGTCTCTGGAGCCATACCTGAGTTAGTTAGAAAAGAATTATTTCTGCAGAATTAGAGCACGCTTCTGAGTGGACATGGGAATTGTGGATGATCTCATTACCTCTGTCCTCCTTAGATCTATTCTAAGGCTTTTCAAACTCCAAACTCATCAGGAACTGTCTTTCCAGTCCATGTAGACCCTAGTGGGTCATGAATCTGGAAAATGAACTTTTGCACACGGATGATGATGGACTTGCAATAGTGGAAACCTTAAGCTCTTGAAAAGGTTTTGGTTTTTTTTTTGTTTGTTTGTTTTTCTTTTTTTGTTTGTTTCTGGTTTGGATTTTGCTTGTTTTTGTTTGGTTGGGATTTTTTTGTTTGTTTTTGTTTAATATCCCCTAATGGAAAATACCTTTTTCTCTGCTGTGCATCAGGCCAGACTTTGACTGTGCAGACACCCAGTTGTGCACACACAGAGTGAAGGACTGGGGGGCTGTCAGCATATGCTCTGTGTAGATAAGTACAGAGGGAACCTGTATGCTGGTACACACGACAGTATTAAGGAGGGAAGAAGAAATTGGAGTGTGGCTACCAAATTTACACTGGGTCATATCAGGGCTATGTGTCAACCAACCTCAGAACCCTACACAGGATAAAAAAGGGCAGCATTGAGCAGAGCTAATGCACAAGGAGGTGTGACTCGAGTACACATGTTGTGTCCTAGGAGATATATAGTGTTTTCCTGGCTTCTGGCTTTTTTCCAGCCAGGGCTAAACCACTCGTTTGTGAAAATTAGGGAGTGGCTACTTTAAATGCAATTATAGTGCAAAACTCTCAAAATTTGTTCTGGATTTTTTCAGTGTTAAAACATGTTGTTGTTATTATTGTTGTTATTGTGTTTAGTTATTAGTGTTATAATTAATCAAGTGTGTTTATTTTATATTCACTGTAAGTTCATGCATGTTTGTGTAGATATGAATACTACAACCCCACAGAAAAAAATCAGTTCCTGAGAGACTGGTGAAATTGGTAACCCTGGTCAAAAATCAAGGTTTCCAAGACAAATCTGTCACTAAATTCATGGGATATTGAAGTGTCTGGCTGGATCTGGTACTGTTTGTACCCAAATTGTGGGGGAGACCTGCCTTTCTGTTCTGCATGTGAGTTCTTAAGAGCACCTCTTAAGTACAGGTCTCAGCCCATAACTAAGAGAGGGAAATACTACCTGCAGTATGCAGAGCAGGAGCTTCATTTCCTTGGCCCATACAACAGCTACCACTGCTGTAGGGAGCTTCATGTTCCCAGAGGACAGTAAAGACACCACAGAAGTCTGATAGAGACTAGTAGAGACACCTTCCTGCAAGTGCCCATGTCATCTTCTTCCTCTCCAAGAGAAGAAAAAGGAAAAAGCAGCAAGATTTCATCTTGCTGACTTCAATTTGGGAGTGAATGAGTGATCCAAGCACACTTTTGTGATCCTGTTGTGGAGCCACTGACCGAAGCACAAAGTCTCTGTGTGGCTGTGCCAGTGCACCAGCGGCGTGAGGAGCTCTGTGTAGTGAGTACCTGCTGAGCCAAAGATTTGAGATGAATAGCACCCATATTGATTTGCCTATAATGGAGTGGAAAAGAAAAATGTCCAGGTTTTGTTGCAGGTATTTTCATGGGGTATTAAATTGGTGGATTAGTTGCAAACAGCAGTACTGATAAAGTCTCCTGTCCATCTTGATGGTTGGGCCTTTCTATTAAAATGACACATAAATAACCTATTATGTCCCCCACCCATGGAAATTCAAATGCACCTGTCAACTTGATAAAGCACTTGCCTGGAGGGAAGCATTGTTTACATTTTCACTCCATTCTTCAGAAAAAGTGAGATTCTAATTATTTTTCCCACTGTAAATTAATGCTGACTATGATGGTTAGCATATCTCTGTATTGTTATATCTATGCAAAAGTTAAATAATAGAACTGATCCATCATGTATTATGCAATGTGCATTTTTATGACAGGCTTCCCTCTGATCTTATTATGCCTTTCTTCACAAATACTTACTTTTTTTTTTTTTTTTTCCCTAGCAGCTGGGGGAATCTTTGTTGACTGCTGGTTCAGAAGTTGAAATCTGTCCTGTGTGAAAAGAAAAATGCAATTTACATGTTTATCGGATGCTGAACTCTGCTATCTTCTGAGAATAAAAAAAATAAGGATATAAAAGTATACTCCATTAATAATAAGCTTCATTGTAATACACAATTGGTCACAGTACACTAAACCATTTCTCAACAAACCAAGCACATCAAATTCAGTAATACAATACAACTGTTTCTGGATCTCTCAGACAGTAACTTTTAATTCAGGAAAAGCAAACTAGTTAAGGTGAAATCAAACGCAAACAGAATCTTTCTTGCATGCATAAAGTGACACCACACCTTTGTCCAAAACTTGAAGCTATACCATAAACCTTTCGTTAGGGTTCCTAGAAGTCATTTTTACTTTGTATTTTTTTTTTTTTTTGTGCATTTCATGATTTCTGCTTGAACTGAAGACAGAACAGCTGAAATATCACAAGGGGGGCTGTTTTTGCAATACTGTGCTGCAAGTGGAAAATATTATTGTGAGAAGAATTCTTGCTATCTGGTTTCTTAACTGAAGCAGGGAAGAAGGCATTGCTGAGAGGCTCTTGGTACCCTTGGCGAGCCCCAGGAGACAGCCTGATCTTGTGAGTTGCTTTTGCAAGTTCTGCAGACCCAACTGGTTTGCGTACCCCGTTGAAGGCTTATGCAAACTGCCCTGAACCTTTCACTCTTTATCTGCTTGCTACCGTGGATTTCCATTTCTGGATTTCTAGAGAAGCATCAGTGCTAGGCATGGTTAAAATGTTCTTTCTTCTGGTGCAGGAGAAAGAAGGAGTAAACTGACAACAAGGAAATGCCTGAGCAATTGAGGCACTTTTGGATTAGGTTCTGATGAGCTTGCAGTTGGGATGCTGGCCCTATGGAGGGAGAAGAAACATCCTTGGAGTGAAGATGGTAGAAGAGACGAGATGAAAATGGGGAATACCAATCTTGATCACAATGAAAGACCTGAACCTCTGCCATCTTCATTTTCTTTCTTCCCTTCTTTTCTATAATGAATCCAGCATTTGGTTTAATGCCATGAAACTTCAAATGCTTACTTCAAATGCTTCAAATGTCAGGTCCTTCCATATGTGCTAATACAGGTTTTGGTCTGATCTTGACACAGATTGCTAACCCTTTGTTCTGCAGGCAGCCCATTTCTACCTGTCTCTACAGCTGTTGGAGCAATGAGGCTGCAGTGTGAGTGAGACATTCTACATGCTTCTGTGGTAAATGTTTGCTAATAATTAATATCTGTCCTGGAGCAGTCAGTACCCTCGTTAGGACTGCTGAAAGATCAGAGAACCACGAGTCACAGATGTTTACACATGTTTTACCAAAAGTGTTGAGGGTTGCTTTTCTATTTCACCTTCATTTTCCTAGCCCCTTTCCATCTGCTTGAAAAGGAACCTGGGTATAAGCAGGCAAAATAGGAAAATTTTGATTCTTAGTAAAAACTTATCACAATTTCGCTATTGTTTGAAGGAAAATTAAAAAAAAAAGGAAATTAAATACAGACTTGGTCAGATACTCAACAAATTATTTCCTCCACTGTTTACATTATGCTCTATCACACTGGCCCAAGGATACACTATTCTGCTGCCTTCACAGGAGGAAATTTTCTGAAGCTGAAGACAATGCAAGTAGAAGCCACTAGTCCATTATATGTAAGTTCTCAGCTGATTTGCTGTCCATGTACTGATCCAGGTTTAAAAATTTAGCTGCCAGGAACAGATCTGTCTATCTGATGTAAGTCACAGGTGAATAAATGCATGTCTCAAAGCCAGACATACATCTTGAATGCACATGGTCTTGGACATGTTGAATGAAATCTGTGAACACAGACATTTCTTTTAACTGCCTTTTTCCTGCATTTAATCATTCCAAACAGTAAACCTAAAATAAAATGCTCATTGCAAATAAATTAATTGACAAACTTAGCTCCTTTGTTTCCTGTTTACATTATCTTTTAAATGCATTGTTATTTACAGATCTGTCAGGGTTATTTTCACAAATTTTTGCAGAATGTGGTCTGTGGGCAAATTTTATCCCATAAGTTGAACTGCTCCATGGGTCTATTTACTGTTTGTTGTTTCTGGTGTATGTTTGGTCACCAAAGTCATATAGTATTATTTCTGCTTTCTGACTGCATTACATTTGTAAACAGATGAGTAATGAATAACAAATGTTGATGAGCAGATAATTAATAGCAGGCGCTCTTATTTACACAGATATGCCCTTGTGTGGATTAAAATCCTGACTTCCATAGGGAAAATAACTTCCTAAACACTTTTGTATATAAAATCCTGTCTGTCTGAAGTTACTGAAGATGCTTTCTTAAGTAACTGATTCCAGCATCCCTTATAACATTTGGGAAATGAGGTATGGAGAGATTTCTCCTGCCCATCTAAACCAAACACATTCTGGGCTTGGAATACAGCAGGATTCCCTGGAATAGGAAGGGAATGTATTTTATCTCCTTTCCTTAGGGCAAATCAATGGACAAAGGCACTGCTATGCACAGGGAAATGCAAGAAAGCTGTGGCCTTTAATTTTAGCTCACTAAGGTTTTTCCTGCATTGAATATCAGTTTTCCTTTACTTGATTATTGAGATGACATTTTTTTCCTCCAAATTTATATTGTTTGGAAGAGTCTATTTCTACATTTGTATATTTTTCATGAATGACTCAAGTGTGGAGACTTAAAACCACAAAAGATATGATGGTAAGCAGCAGACTACACTAGCAGTGGTGTGGCTAAGAAGTATGTGGCTGCACTTTGTAGTATCTAAAAGCAGGAGGTGAATATCATCTCCTAGAAAAGATCTGCATTGCTGTTCATTGGACATATCCATAAATATGATGCTATTGCAAATCAGAAACCAGAAGACTCTCTGCTGTTTCCTAGTGTTAAAATGCTAAGCAGCTTTCCATCAATCTATTCTGGGATTTCTCCTTAGTCAGTTACAAAGAAGTTATTCTCTGTATATGGTTGTTTTCATCATTTAGTCTGTCCAGTCACTTTATTAAATAAATCAGGGAAGACCGTACCAACAATGCTTCAGGCATCCATAATTTGACTGAAATAAACAATTCTCGGATACTACTGGTCCATTATGTTCATAAATAGAACAATTTAGAAACGAGTTATCTATCTGCAGAGCTACTATGGGCAGTCATAGGTGGGGATATTGTAGTGATTCGAAGGCGTTTGCTGCTGATCCGGCTCTGGAGGTACATCATGAACACCCGAAATGGGTCCTGTGCCAACAGCCTATCAAAGGCCTTTGCTTAACTGAGACATTTAAGTGCTTAATTTTTGCCCCAGATGTGAGAGCACATGCTATCACTCTACCAAAGTATGCTGTGTATGTGTAAGGATGTGTAAATACTTCATATATGTAAGGATTAAGTATGAGGAGCATTGCTGTAACTAGTCATGAAGTTCTCATCTTGGTATGATTTTTGGCAGTCGTAATAGGCTTTCCTTGTTCGTGCCTTTGTTTGCCATTTCTCCAAATTCATTATTTATTCAACCTGAGTTTGTTTTCACGTCTTATGAAGCATCCCATCCTTGCTGCAGTGGCTTGGAAACCTCCCCCACTGACACAGCTAATTCTGCATGAGGTTCCGTGACCTGGACATGGATGCCACCAAGGTCCCTTTGATAAGGGTGTTTTTAGACATTTCCATGTAAATTCTTCTTTTCCCCGAGCTGCTGGCATGGTTTTTAGCAACAGTGTGTCAGAGATGGGGTTTGCAATGCTTAAGAAGTGCTGTGCTTCCCTTAGAGGTTAGCACTAACCAGCTTTTGTTTTTTTTAATTGTAGAGCTACACTCGTTTAACAAAGATTGCCTTCAGGACATTAATTCCCATATTTACAACCCTCACCACAGAAAATGCACTTACCATGTTCATGAAAGTTACTTGAAGTAAATACATCACTCTCAACTTTTGATGTCTTTTTTTTTTCCCCTATAATTTCAACACTTTTGCCCTCTTGCCTAAAGTTAACAGCTTATAACTTTTGCTCGTTATTTGTCATGACCAGCTCTCTGTTCCACCCATTCTCAACTGGTCAGTCTGGTCCCGGATTGCTCATTTTATGTATTTTCTTTGAATGCTGTTTTCAAACAATTTTTTTATACATTTTGAAATTCATGAAGTTAGAATTGATTCAAATGACAGTGCTAATAACAATACTGCAAACAGTTAAAAATCAGTACTAATCATAAGGAAGTGTTTGGACAAACATATATTTCTCAGCTTGTTAAAAAGAACTTTTTTTATGCTGATGACTCTTTTTAAGACACTAAAAGTCAGTCTTCTTCTCATTCCCACTCTAGCTCAGAAAATCTAAGGAAATATTTTTCCTTTTCTTCTTTCACAAAAGCTGTTGGAACAATAGAAAATGTCATAGTACCTTTTATGCCCTATCATGGCATCTTCTGCACCCTGACCTTGAAAATATTAATATTAATTGACTGTGCCTCAAGTGTGTAATATATTTATAAATATACATTTATTAATATATTTGTGTTTAAATGTTCTGCTTCAATAACATATTTCTTTACACTTGACATGACATGATATAGTTATACAGCAAAGTACATTTGTATTTTTACTTACAAATGTATTTTTACTTACAAATGTATTTTTGTCTTTTGTTCTAGGTTATGTACTGTAATTTTCAAAGGGTTGACATAATTTACCTTCTTTGTATGAGAAGCGTGTTCCCTTCTTTTAAAAACCTGTGTATTTTTACGTCACAGTGTACGTTAAAGGAGCCGTGATTGAAATCATTGTTGTCAAGGAAGAATGTATTAAAATTATTAATAAGACTTAAAACCACATGAGACTTACTGAATCATCTGATCTGACCTAAATTTATGACCCTTTCTCCCAGTTCTTGCCTTCACATTCTTGCACAAAGATAGGACGATCAAAAGGAGAAAAAATGCCAGCATAATAAAGGCCAGTGAAAACTGTACATTTGCATTAGGTCGATGTAACATTTTGTGATTATAATAATATAAACAAATAAACTATAAGGGCATTCACATCAGACCTCATTTCAAGCTGAACTATTATAAAGCGATTAACAGCCTCACACTCCCGCTTTAATTAAGTTATGTTGTGAAATATTCAGCATTTGAACCTGTTCTGGCCTGCCTCTTTTATCATTGAATTACCATCCTTAATGTGTTTTTCTGCTGAAAGATGAATTTCATTTAAGGATTACTGTACGCTGCTCTGGCATTTTGTGGTTTCTTGTCAGCCCTTGTGAATCTAGATCATCGCTAACTTCAGTTTCTCTGACATGTCCTATATGCACAGTCTCTTGACTAGCCTGTCTCAGCGGATTTATTAACTCATATTGTATTCCTGTAGAAATGAATGGACATTTTTGATTAACTTAATGATAGAAATTTCAGATGACAGCGGAGTTTACTTTTGGAGCTTTCTTCAGGTTATGTAGGCCACAGCAGCTCTCTAGTGACCTATCACTTCACAGAAATGTGTTTTGAAAGTTTCAAGGCAGTGGACATCTGTCTGCCAAATGCTTTCAGATGGTTCTAGTGAGGAGGCAATTGAAGGGTCCTTCTGAGCTGGGGTCTCCAAATCCACAGTCACACCCAATGCTGCTCTTTCCTTTCCTGTGGCTGGTTTTCAACTGCTATATCCCACCACATATTTCAGAGTCTGCCTTCAGGCAAACTCACACTACCAGTTGATTTTGAGGAAGAGTCAATGAGTGATGCTCCAGCCAAGCATCCTGTTTCCTTCCTCTAGTTCTGCCTACCCTGGACCAAGGCTATGCAACTCAGCACAGCACCGTCAGCTTTGGTGGTGCTTTCTCCCTCTCAGTTGTCTGACGATCAATCCATGCTTTTGGGGAAGGATATGATCAATATCATTGTCTTCTCTTGGCTGCTCATTTAAATGTCCTCAGAGAAATTCACCTGATCTTGAAATGTGACAACAGGTCTGGTGGGTTTGTGTAATCCCACTACCCTGCTGAACTTTCTGCTTTGGGGGAGGTGGCAAGGCAGAGACCTCTGATGCCATCCCTGGTTGCATATGAATACAGTGCCACAGGGGTAGCACCCAGAGCCAGGAATTTTGCCAGGAGGTCTTTGCCCTGGCAAGGTGAAGATTTGCTCAAGGACAAAGGTTTGAGTGACATGGCTTTGGATTCCTGCACATTAATTGTGTGTTGTAAATTACTCTCCACTTTGGCACTGATTGAAAATATAGGTGGCAATTATTTTGTGGGAAGGCGGTCTAAGGTCCATGCTCTCCTTTGTGCTGGACAAGCAAGTATGAATATCTTTGACCCCAGAGCTCACAGCTCAATCAGGCAAAACAGAGATGCAAAGGAGGGTGCAGGGTTCACAGGGAATGATCCACAGCTTGAAAAACATGCTAAATAAGCCCCTTACAACTTGGCAGGGGAAAACAGAAGAGAAGAACAAGCAGCTTCGATGAAAGTGAGAGAAGAGGCAGGGGAAGATGTGGCACTGACTCAGGAGGGAAGAAAACACTTAGAAAGGAAATTAGCAGTGCAGGGGAAAATGCATCTAGCACAAAAGGAGGACTATGACAGACATCATCCCATTAGCTGTGTTTGCTGAAAACTGAGTTTCTGAGCTGGGTCTCCGAGCCATTTTGCCTTCCTGAAGCAGATGATCAGGGAGGAGACACAAGGCCAGGAAAGGCTTGGTGCTCTTGAGTTGGACAGGTCAGAGCACTTGGTGCTGAGACACTGGAATGAGAGAGAAGGGTAACCATGCTGGGGTCTTTATTCCCATTTCACAAACTGTGGTGTGGCATCTCTTGCAACTGCTTGTCCATGTTGAGCTGACCCAGTCCCAATGGAAGCTGCTTTCCTGCTTTTGCAACAGCATTGGCCTCCTTAATGCTTATGGAGCACTGTGTATGGCAGGCATGTAAAACATGCTTATATAGTAGACAGAAAAAATGCAGGGCTTGTCCTCTCCATATAGCCGCTCTGTATTCCTAAGCAGCTGTCCTGAATGAAAGCCTTTTAAGCCCAGAGACATTGGTGTGGGAAATCCAGACTCTGCTTGTTTTACACTAAATTTCAGATGACCTTCCTTGTTTTAAAATTTAAAAAATTGATTAGACCTGATGCAAATGCAAGCAGAAAGTGTCCTATTGTTCTGTTGTTCCTGGAAAAGAGTTGGAGATAATTTCCTGTACGTGCTCTTGCTTTCTTAATTCACCTAAAACAAATCCTCTCCTAAGGCAGTTGCTCAGAATAGCAGCATGCACGTCAGGATTGTGGCATTGACACACTGTGCTAGTTGTGGGATTCCTCGTAATGCGTAAGAACAGCTAAGGAAACATGAACTGGAACACAAGCAAACTGAGCTAAATCTAACTTTTCCCAAGTGAGGGGGAAAAATTTGTATCTTGTGATTTTTGAGATCTCTTCTAAGAATCTGAGCTCTTCATTTCAGCAAAAAGTAAAAGCAAAACTATGCAAAGGAAGGTTTTGATGTACCTGTCTTAAATTAGAGCTTTTCTTTACGTAGCTGCAAGGTGAAATTCCAATGTTTTCAGGCAGTGTAATAAATTTTCTTGAAAGAAAAGGCATGTGCTAGGCCATCAAAAGAGGTATTTCCTCTACATTAAGTAGAAGTGCTTGGGATGATCACATCAGTGTATTGTAAGGATGTAGCAATATCACCAATCCCTTTCCTTCTGTTAACAGGAGTAGCATCTCATGGGGGAAAATGAGTGACACAAAGGTCTTGCAAAAGTGGAGGGTTAAAAAGCTCGCACTTCAGGGGGAGTATAAAAATGATGCTTCTCATTGCCAGTTTAATTAAGGATAAAGAGTGCTTGAGCCATGTGCTATCTTCCATCTGAACTATTGAATTCTGTTCAGCCTGTGTAAAGAATTAACATGAAAAAGGCTAAATGGAAATTCTGACTGATTCAGGGAGGTAAAAAGCCTACCAAAGCAAATACGTTTAGAGCAAACTAGGAAACTAGGTAACTGTGTCAATAAACTAGCCTTACACAGCGCACTAAAATGCACCTTATTTACTCTGCCTCATCTACAATTCTGTTAGCAGCACAAGGTCATTTTGATACTATACAGAGATCAGAGACTAAAAAGTGCTTGTGGGTACAGGCGCAAAGAGAGAGAAATACAAATACTCGTTCATGAAATTCTTGGGAAGCTTTCTTTTTTTAATCAGCATTGCCATTTTATTGTTTAACCTCCCCTGCTTGATCTCCCTACTTTTGGTTAATACGGGAGTCAATTACAGCTTCATCTGTGCAGAATTAACTTTATAGAATATACACTAGGGATTTGTCTATCTCCTCTATTTAGATCTATGTCATAAAAAAATATGTAGTAGAGAACTGTGTGCAAGCACTGCATATGGTACAGGCTTTGCAGATTTATTGTAAAATCATTTTAAATCGGTTAAGCTCTTGCCAGAAGTTAATTAAATATGTTCCTTTGGTGGGGGGTGGGGGGGACTCTGTGTGCATGTGTGTGTGTCTGGGGTGGGGGGGACAGACCCTCTGTCTCACTAGGTGGCAGTGTGTGATTACATCTGGAAGGACCATGCCAGCCAGCCTGGTGTCTCCAGCTGTGACCTCCAGCACCAGGATGAAATCCCTGACTCTGCAGCCAGCTGGAAAGGCAGCACCACAGTTCACATCTCTGTCTACACTGTTCACCTCAGCGGCTTCCAGGAGCTCTACAGGCACTTCCTCCGGCTACCTGATGGGGCCATCGTTGAGGTGGGTCCAAGCAGGCTCCTCGCTCTCAGATTTTGAAGGCAAAGTGGTGCACCTCAGAAGTAGGTCAGCATCAAAACAGGAAAATAAGCCTGCCCAAAATACACACTGAAATCTTCCATAGGAAGACCTCCCTCCAAAACTTACTGTAAAGTCAATGAGTTAACGTTTTTGCAGTGCAAAGTAGCAATTTAGGATTGTTTATAGAGCCATTGAAAGGCAATTATGTAAGATATACATTGAAACTACACACATAGAGATTATTTATAAATATGTATCGCTTAGAACCACATAAGGTCATTCTGTACAGGAATTATTATACATATAAATATACAGAGTAAGTATTGTGCACATTTATTTGACATCTAATACTACAAGTATGATCATTCACTTTGTCCTTAGGTACACAGAGCTAAGTCACACTGAGATTGCTTGCTGGCATCTTGCATGTTTTAGATTGAATCCTACATGTTGCCAGATTTTTAGCAGCTTGTGCACTAAAATACAATACAAGATGGTATTAAAGAGAAGTGTCACCCATTACTTGTTTCATAGGCTGCATTTTGTTCATTGTTTTTTCATTTTTATTCTAAGTGCTTTGAAGAATTGCGTTTCCTTTTTGCCTTTGGTCTTGTGCTGAGAGACTATTAAAAAAAAGATTGGCATTTAAAAGAAAGTAGAGTCAAAGAATATTACTTTACCTACCCAGATAAGAAGTGGGAACATCATAGTGAAGGCCTGTTTACCAAAACTGGCAGAAATGATGAAGTGCAACACTTTCAGTTGCACACTTCTAAGGTGAAGGTTCAAGTACATCTTTCCAGCATGAGGCAAACATTGCTTCTGCTCCTTTGGCTAATGTTCCAAGGCTGTTTTCTTCATTAAAGATTTTATTAATGTCTTTGCCCTACTTGGCTTTTAAAAGAAAATTTAATTTAAAGGAAACTGTCCTCAAGGAATCCAAACATAATTTTCTGCCCGGGGAACTTGTGATTCACCAGAGTGAAGACACCAGAGTCTTCGAGCTGGCCAAAGAAAACAAGAGAAGGCACGTGGCCTACATGAAGTAGAACTTAATTACTGGAACAGAGAAACCGGCAAATCCAGGTCCGTGCCTGAGTCTGTTAAAGAAGCTCCCCATACAAATAATTGCCTAGACTGTTTCTGAAACATCTTTTCCCTGGTTGAGATCAACAACGCAGCCCAATTCCTGCTTTCTGCCAGTTACAAAAGTAGTTCTTTGCAGAATGGTTTTGCCCAGTTAAGTTCTCAGATTTTTAGTTGTGAGGTTTCATTCAGCTTCCATAAGTCTGTGGAAGGAGGGTCTTTGGACACCCGAGGCAATCTTATCCCAGTGCACTGGTTCAATTCATTGATCCCTTCTGTGTTTCTGAGAGAGGAGAAATACATTCCCATAAAATGTAGTTTTGTTTTCCCAGGTAAGCTTTCGAGAAGCTTCCAGCATCCCCCAAAGTGGGCACTGCACAATGCAGGTGTCTCAAGCCAATTCTGTACAGTTTCCCACACCAGATGACAACATAAACTATCCCTAGAATTCACATGACTGAGTCTTATGTCATTGTCTTGAAAGCTGCATGCCTAATTTAGGAGATTTGTGCCTGCTTTGCAGCATTTTACTTGTAAAACTAAATACAATTACATGTAAGAAATGTGCTTAACTGATAATTGCAGTAAAACCTATATACAGATCTTACATTTAGCTAATAACAGATGTAATTATACATTTGTGTATTTTATAGGTCAGAGCTTTCTACTTCAGTGACAAATTAAGACCATTTAATGAACTTTAAAGCTACACACTGACTAGTGACAAGTTCGCTGCCATGGGCTAACATACACCTGAGCTTCACCACTTGCTGTTGTTGCCACTTCTCAGGAATGAGTTTTTTTGCCTCTGCTGCAGCTAGACAAACAGTGGTACTTGAGTGGGGTTAGAAAATTGTTTTGGAGCTGAAGGGTTGCATTGCAACCTTGTGTAGAGCTTTTAAGGGTGTAGGAGATGAAAGACTACCTGGGCTTCTTGGGATGATCTTTTCAGACTGCTGCCTCTGTTGACAACTTGTGTATAAATATTCAGTTTGAATATTTAGAACTAGTTCTAAAGACTCAGGTAGTTTAGTTTACCTAGCCCTAGTCTAGCTTAGGTATTTTGTTCCCAGGGATTCAATGGAAAGACATTTCTGGATACTTACAGTCTATATAGTCAGAAGTTTCCTCTTATTCTAAATTTAATCATTTTCATTTTCCATGTATTTATTTGAATCACCTTTTGATACCAGGCAGGACTACACGTACCTTCTTCCTGCAGGACAATCATGCTTTTTATTACGGTAACATACCAAGGGTGAAAACGTAATTATTTCAGAGTATCTTTTTGTTTGTTTGTTCACTTTCATTAAGAAACTCTGAAGGCAAACTCTGAAGAGGGCAAAATGGAAAGACTGATTTCTGTGACTTTCAGAAATCATACCTGAAAGAGCCATAACACTTATTCCTAATTATTGCAGTGGAACCTCATTAATTCAAGCATTTGGAGACTAAGACCTCTCCATTGGGCATGTGATGCTTTGTATCACTACAGTATGATGGTTGCTTGTATTGGTAGGTGTTCTTCAGAAATAATACGTACAATAGGAGGAAATGAGCAATTTGGCAGAAAACAACTCAGAAAACAACAGAGAAATTATAGTTACTTTGGAAAAGCATGTGGAAATACAGACATTGTTCAGAGGGCGCCGCCAGTATAAGCAGAAGCTTCTTGGCATTCCACTAACTGGGGTGTGTGTGAAGGTTGGAGAGATCTGGAGCAGTGTATCCCTTGCCAAACACACTAACATGAGAACAGCATTGTAAACACCAGGCCAAGTGCTTTCTCAAATTCATGTGTTCAATGCTTGGTGACTTCAACCTCAGATATGTTTCTGTATCTGCAGATATTGTTTGACAGGCATAAGAGGAATTTTGCATAATCTTGCTGTAAAGTCCTTGGGTGCTCATAAGGAATTCACTTTGTATTTACAACTTCATCCTACTCTCCTATATTTCAGTGAAAGCAAGATCTTCTCATAGCCCTAATTCAACAAAGCGTTTCAGTGTGAACTAAATTTTATCTAAGAAGCCAAAACAAAACACTCATTTTAATAATAATAGTTTCCCTTCCCCCCCCCCCCCCCCAGTTTGTAAGTGCTATGTACAAATACAGTAGCTAGGAATAATGTGTCTATATGCAAAAATTTCTTTAAAATACTTACATATTTAAGTATGGTACTCCCATTAGAGGTCCAGCTTTCCTGATATAACTAGAAATTTCATGTCTGGTATGAAAAGTAGTTTTATAGGTTTCGTAAGGACAAGGCAAAACTAACTGTTTTAAAAGGAACATTAAGTACAAGGTGACATGTATAAATTGTCCCAGAAATGTTAAATAAAAAGATTTTTTTTTAAGTGTGCTGCATAAAAATTATAGAGGTTAAACTTGTAGGTGCAGTCCTTTTATCATAAGCATTGTAAAACTCAAAGAATTCACATGCAGTAAAAACCATTTTCCTTTTTGCCTATAATATATTTCTCCTTTATAGTATTTCAATTTAAGTGTTGGCTAACCAAGGAATGACCTTCCCAAAATAAATCATTTTTCATGCTTTTCCATATTCATTAATCTGATGTTATTGTAATATACGGAAAATTATTGGATTTTAACATTTTAAATATATTTGAAATCCATGCACAGAAAAGTTAATGATAGTGGTATGTGTTTGCCGTCTACATGGTGATAACACCAACTTGGTGATTTTTATCTTGACTTTTGCTGACTGGAGTTGATTTCTTATTAAAAGGACAAAGATAAGTCACTTTAACTCAACAAAAAATCAGTTTCTTATTATAGGCCTAGTAAACCGCAGCATTGTAGAGAAAGTTTTTGTATAGCATGATTTTATCTATCAAATAAGCCTTCACAAATGTCAAGGATTCATCCAATTTAAACTTCCTGCATAAAAGAGATCTGTTTTCCCTAATTACTTGAAAAGTACCTAGCAGTAATAGGATAAGACAGAGTAGGTGACTACCCAATTACTTAGTTTAAGCTATTTACATCAATCCATATGCTATAAATTATGTCTAAACCCTCTTGCACTTCTGGAAAAGTGAATAAAATCATATAAGTTTATTTTGAATACAAGATCAGATATGGTATGCTGAGTGACACTTAAAAAGAATGAAACAGTAACCGTAGCTTATTTTCTGAAGCAATCTTGACACTAATGCTAAATTACAGCTTGGAAACATCTAGCATTTTTACCTTTATGAGAAAAGGCTTTTTACATATTTAACATAATTCTAGGGAAAATATACTGGAATTATGTATAAAGATATGTACACTGTAACCAAAGGGCATTTATATTCCCCAGTAGAATACTTACAACAATTTTATTGCCATTTGGTGTCATTTTCTAACAGATATAAAATACAGCCAGTAAACAAACTAGACTTTAGATTTAAGCTGACAGCTGTTCCTTCAGAAGCAATATTCAGATATTTAATCTTAAGAATACTGAATATTTTAGAATTGTTTGAGCAAACTATACTTTTAGCATGTGAGGGACGGCATGCTTTTATATACAGTTCTTGGATCTGATAATGACACTACAAAACAACCTTAGAATAATCTACACATTTGTCGCTCCCATATATTCCCTGGGCAAATCAACAAATTGCCTCATGTTTTATTCTTAATTCCACAAATTCTTTTCTTTATACCCAGTGTTGATGTGAATATTAGGCTCTGTTTTTTCCCTGTGTGTGCACAAGCTGTGCCATTGACTCCAGTGCAGTTTATGCATGTTTGTGAGTGCAGCTTTTTCTGGCTCTAATTCCATTAAGGGAATAAATTGGCCAAGTTTACTGCAAAAGCCCCACATGCTGTTTCCATAAAGAGTCTCACTTCAGTGGTCACTAAAGGTTTATGGAAAAGAAAAAGAGGCAGGATCACTCCAGCCTGGTAACTGAGGTTGGTACCCTACCTAATGACTTCATCATCTCACCACACACCATGGAGGGAACAGCACAGCTCCGACCTTTCCATGGGCTGGGGCAGCTGTGGTGAGTGGGTGAGGACTTCTTGGCTGGGCAAAGGTAATTTTTTGGTGTAAACTGACCCACTTTAGCTGGCTTCAGCAGCATTGTGTCAGGTTATACACAAACAGCCAGTTTATGAGTTTGTTTCTGGAAGATCTCTGTAAAAGTAGGGATTAACAGCAAAGGAACCTCGCAAAAGGGGTTCCACCCACATTAATGCACCCAGGTATGCACATACTCCTGAGCTGAATAGGCTTCACCACATGCTGCCTGCCTAATTCTGAGGTTTAATCTTGTCCCATGGAAAATGAATAATACTTTGCAACTGCATTCTATGTGAGAATGATCCCTTTTGACTTGTGTGGAGGTTCAGTTGGGAATCATACAAGGTAAAAGTCAACTGAGGGATGCTCCCATGGACAGAGGCATTAGAATCAGTACAGTCTGAAATCTTAGTGCCCTTTTGTTGAGGGTCATGGCAGTATAGCTAGTTCCACTGCAAATAAGAACTAAACCAGACTGTTTTAAGTTATTGTTACCAGTATATATTTCTCCTTTAATGGCATAATTCAATTAAAGATAAGCAATTTAAGAAATTGGCTGTCCAGGCAGTGCTTTCCATCCCGCTGAAAAGATGAGAACAAGAAAAGGAGTTTTCCTGGAGAAATCTTTTGCTTGTATGCTTTTTTCTTAAATTGGTCCAGCTCATCTCACCTGTGACATATGAACTCTGCCCTGAAATAGAGGCAGTCTGTTGCCCCTTGCCAATCTGTCTGCTGCAGATGAAGTGGATGTGCACATTGTGTCTCAGCAGTGCAGAAGTTATGTCTTCATACCTTCTGCTTTGGGTTGTTTACTCTGTCAAATATAAGATTAAGTCCTTACTTTTTTCCCAGTACATTGTGGTATAGATTTAAACTGAACCAGTGCTATGAATCTATTAAGATTATCAACTGCAGTCAAGATTATGTTACTACCTGCAACTGGATGGAAATGTAGGAGCAGCCTTGCAGCATATGGCCATTCCTCCCTAGTTTTCTACAAATCTCAGGTTCTATATACTCTGTACCTCAGAAACTCACAGAGTCATGTGCAAAAACATTTATTTTCTTCAACTTGCCATATCCTGCTTATCTGTGGTGGGGGCTGTGCTCTAATAAGAGGACTAGGAAAGGGATGAAGAAGGTCCACCACTGGCTTTTGGCAGGACTCACAGGCTTTCAGGTAACCCAAAAATGACTGAAATACCAGAACTACACAATTTTAAATCATGCTGGTTCTTTATTACTGAGGGAGAATATGGGATGAGGAGCAAGGGTTACGTACCTAACCAATACCTACACAAATATATTATTTTCATGGGTATTTTAATTTCTTTTTCTGTGGGAGCTGAATACTTTAAGCTGTCTCCTTCAGTTGTTCACAGAAGAGATGGAAGCAAGTTTGAGTGCATCCATTCAGTCTGAGTCAATGATCATGGGTAAAATGCTGTCCTAGCACTGTAGTTGTGCTGTGTAACAAATAGCAGTGCTGATAATTAAGAGGTACTTTAAATGTGCTATTTTGTATTAAAAAGTCCCTTTCAGCTTGAAACTTCTTTAAGCACTGAGATTTGCTGTATTTTCAGTGATTTTCAGAGTGATTTTATGCTGCAAGGGCAGAGCCACTGATTGTTGCAGAAGGAATTTTGTACTTTTAAATGCTTGTAGTCTTTATTCATCTATCACATAGTTTTGCATGAATCAGCAGTAAAATCTCTGAAGTCAAGGCATAATTGCCAAAACAGCATTAACTTATTTTATCCAAATAAAAAAATAACCTTTGAAAAAGTACCTTGCAGCTACACAGATTGACGAAATGCATCAATTGTATTTTTGCTCACTTTATAATTACACTGCAGTAAGTGCACAGTGAACTTTACTACATGGTTGATTAACAATAAGGTTACTGCTATTAAGTCACTCTCTAAGAAACAACAACGTGGACTTTAATTTAAGAACATAACTCTGTACAACATCTGATCAAGTCTAAAAATCTGACCTGTCCATACAAGCTTCAATTTAAAGTACACAAGTAAATGATAGCACCTTAATTGTAGCAAAGGGTTCCTGTTGCTTCAGTCAGGCATGCTGTGTATGTGAATGATCAGATTTGAAAGAACTCTTGGGAAGTGTTAACTAACACCAGAAAAAAGCTTTTCCAGTGGACTCTAAAAATCCCATGTCCTCTTTTTTTTGCATAGAAACAAGAACTACGAGGAGTGGCTGAGGGAGCTGGGGTTGTTTAGCCTGGAGAAAATGATGCTCAGGAGAGACCTTATCACTCTCTACAACCACCTGAAGGGAGGTTGTAGACAGGTGGGGATCATTCTCTTCTGCCAGGCAACAGCTGATAGGACAAGAGGAAATGGCCTCAAGTTGCACCAGGGCAGGTTTAGTTTATATTAGGACAAATTTCTTGGCAACATGAAAGGGTTGTCAAGCATTGGAACAGACTGCCAGGGGAAGTGTTTGAGTCACCATCCCTGGAGGCATTTAGAAGATGTGTAGATGTGACACTCAGGGACATGTTTTAGTGGTGGCCTTGGCAGAGTCAGGTTTATGGCTGTACTCAATGATCTCAAAGGTCTCTTCCAATCTAAACCATTCTATGGAGTGAAATTAGTATTCCAGCTTCTGGGGAGTTAGGATTAGATCTCCAGGTATGCCCTGATGATACTTTTTTTTTCAGATTATTGCAACTGGAAAAGTACTTCTGTTTCTGATAGCTCACTGATGCAATAGCCCCCCTTTTTGTCTTCTATCTCCTTGACTTTGCATAATGCAAAAGTGTTGCTATGAGGCCTTGCCATGATTTTGTACTTCTTTTTAACCTGCCCTGAAGATGGTTTATGCCATGAGAGAAACAGCTTTGGACAACCTAAAACTGGACAATCTCTTAGTTTAAAGGTCTAAACCAGGAAATAAAGTAGTATCTGTTCTAAGTGATATCTAGCTGAGAAGAAAGAGTAGCATGGTACAAAAAAACTTGTCTAGGATGTAGGATGCACAAGACCACTCCAATATTTAGTCACGTGTTTTCATGTAAGGTGGGCAATATCCTCTACGTTGCCTGTATCACTCTGGTCCAGCACTTTCTAGCTTCAAAATGTATCAAACCCAGACCTACAACAAAGACTGTAAGATACATTGGCAGATTTCAACAATACAGAAAAAAATACAACAGAAATGAGAGATTATTCCAGCACGTATACCAGTGTTTGTATAATTTATTAAAGCTCTGCTAAATCAGATTGAGAATAGCACAATTTAAAACACTGCTATATTATTGGAGAAACCTGCTTTTTCATGCTAACATTTGAACAACAGCAGTAAGACAGAGCTGAGGCTCAGTTACTTCTCAGTGTCTGAAATTTGATTTCTGCTCACAGTCATCTGTGCAAAATTTCTCTTATATGGGCATTCCAAAACATGAAAACCATCAGAGCCAGGGTACTGTTGCGCCAAATGTCACCCATATGACACAAGCTGACATGTGGTGTGGTAACTAGTAATAAGCTGAGCTGAATCTGATGCACTCATGGCTTTATAACCAGTTTCCAGTCCTATAACATCATCTCCTCATGGCCATGATTTTCTTCTTTGAGAGTCTATTCTTTATTCACTCAAATCTTCTCCATGTGTCAAGAACATCATAAGAAGTTATTAAAAGCAACGGGCATGAAAATCCCCATTCCACTGTTTTACTAAAGCATTTAGAGTGAGAAAAATTAGGGAAATTCACATTTCACATGTGTTTAAATTGTTAATCTCACTGCTCTATCTGTATTAGTGAATACATTTACAGTAAGTTTTACTTTATAATATTTTGGCAGAACTGTTAGAAAAATTGTTATAAGCCTAGGAGTGGAACTGAACCATGAAAGCTAAACTGTAAGCTGCTGCAAAGCTGGGTTATTAGTATGACAGAATAAAATTTCACACACACAGAAGCTTCTAAGCTGTGATATTTTGAAAGCAAGAAGACAGTGGTGGAAAAGGGTAATCAAAGTCATCTATGTTCCCTCTGATATTTCACTGAATGCTGCCATAATAATATGTTGGTTTTGTCTGTTCTGTTTGTCAGGCATTTGGTGATATTAGTGCAGAAAGTCTTCTGTGTAAGGAAACGAGCCCAGCCCAGGAGCAAATAAGTGAAATGGACAGTGTGCTGTGCACCTCTACAGGTATCAAGCTGAGGGAGAGGAAAAAGATTACAGCAAGGTGGAAAGGTATTATAAGCAGTTTCTGTACCTCGCTGAAAAATAACACTGATACCAAAGCATAAAATGATGGGATGGCTAGAAGAAAACAAATAATTTGAAAACGTGGTTTCTCCCGGGAAGAATTGAGAGCAATCAGAGCTGAGATTTCACAGTTGTGTTTTCCAGTGTGTCTTCATCCTTGGGTAGTTTCATCAGCTGTCGCAAGGGTCCTGAATGCTGAAGAGTTGCCCTTTAACCAAGCGCTGTCACACTTTCTATTCAGAAACTCAATACGGTAATGCAATCCACACCAATCCATCTTGAGCCAGGGCCAACATTTAAAGTATGCTGGGGGGGCAGGTTTAAATCAGCTCTTTTATATACAATTAAGTATGCATCCACATATATTGCTCTGAGTGTGAAAGTGCCAGTCTCTCAGACTTGCATTCTGTTTTCCACTGTGTACTGAGAGGTGCTGGACCCCTCACAGTCCGAGAGAGGTACATGCAGAGTGCAACAGGCCCATGTATGTTAAGTTGCTCATCAAAGTTGCTCCTGACCAAAGGCACTATCAGGGCATTTGATGACAGGGAATTACAGAATACATTGGGTGTCCTTAGACATCACTGTTATTGTGAGATATCAGCTTCCTCTTGTTCCTTATCCGGGGCCACAGTACCAGATCTGCCTCCACCAGACTCCTACACTCAGATGAGTCCTATCAGTGCCAGTTTTCCAATGCCTTTTGAGGAGTAAAGCTCAGTTAAACACGCTTTGTGTTACTTTTAAATCCACAGTAATCTTGTGTGCTAACAGAGAAACCTTGGAAAGTACACATGAGCACAAAAGACACAGATTTTTTAAGGGAAAAATGATGAATTTAGTGTGTGGGCTCTTGCTCTTGTATTTGTCCTGTTGGGGGAGGGAGGTCATACTCTGTCACTGGTGTATTTTCATGATGTCTTTCTCTGTATTCTTTTTTCCAATCCAGGAAATCCAATTGTCTCTGACAAGAGCTAGTTCCTGCAGTAATGCATATTCCATGAAGTTGTTTACATCCTGATCCACAGCCATGGTATGGTTATTGTCTGATAGGATTTGTGTTTCTGATGACCACGTCTCTGTGCCTACAGCATTGTCCTGCAAATACTCCATTCATAGGTCTTGTGTGGCTTCAAAAAGCTTTGCAGTGTGGTGAACTCCTGGAATCAGATCACAGATTGGATCATGAAAACATAATTATTTCATAGGATTTTTTTTCCCCTTCGACATTGTGGGACACTCCTAGATCTCTCAGGTTTGCTTGTTCCTGCATTTTCAGGTTTGCTTGTACCTAGCTGTGGTGAGGAAACTGTTGCTGACTTGTCTTTCAAGTTTCATGACTAAAACATTGACAGTGTTCTCAGTAATTGTTTAAAACACAACATAGTTGTAATTACAAGGCTACAAAAAATGCCCAGAAGAGGAACAGTGATGGCTTCATCTACCAGTTCTGTAGCCGAGTCCCAACAGGCTGCAAAATTTACAAGATCCCAGAGACCAATTTTTTTCTGAGTTCTTCATGGTGGCCATACCTGCTTCCTTGGGACCTACAGCAGCTTAAAGAAACCTGGGTGTTATCCTCATGCTTAGTAGTTTTAAAATACTGCTCAGTGGTTTGAACCAGTCAGTGCCTATTCTATTCAGTTTCTTACTAATACATCAGAAATTAAGTCCATGCCCCAAAGGCAAGAACTATGAGAGACTACAGAAGGAGAAGGTGGGATGGGGAGCACAGGCAACAAAGGTGAAATCAATTGTGCAAGACCATCAAAATCAGGGACAGTTGTAGAAATATAGGGCAGACTGCCAGTTCCCTGAGTTTTAGTCTTTCCGGTGGTAGGATCCTTTACATCCTGAAAACACAGTTGGCAAAGGGCAGATTCTCACCTTACTGCTATTTTGAATCATTTATGTAGAATGCTGTAATCTATAAACATAGTAAACAGTGACATTTTTCTCACATGTATGATTTTCTGGTGTCCCTTTGTTCACATTGGTATGGTAAAAGTATTTCAGTTGCATTTACCTTTGCAAGATCTTACCCAATATATTGAATGTTATTGATTAATTTTGTTACTTAAATCTATGATTCTCACGCACCTCAGTAATCATTATATGACATTGGGTAGTCATTAAACCTGAATGTTTAAATGTCACTCCTGAGAACAGTTTTTCTTTGGGTTTGCAAGATAACAATGTGATTTCTAAGTTATTGTTGTTTTCCCAATTTATTTGCATAAATGTGCATATGTGTTATTTTATAAGTTACACCCAGCCAGATATGGTGTTCAAATCTGAATATTTTTAAGAAGTGATGTGATTCTTGTGGCTTCTATTGCATCAGATATTACTTGGATGATTTCGCTCTGTCATAACAGGGACACAATTGCCTTTTTAATGTTTGCTTTGCCTGTTGACACTTTAAACTGCTGTACGTAACTTTGAAAAAGAAACAAGCTGAAGAGAAATCATCCAGTCCCAAAATTTTTCTGTAGGCTTTTTTCTAACTGAGCAGAGTTGCTCTTTTCTCCAGTTACCCCAGAATGTGGGGTAATGTCAATTGCCCTGCAATGATTAATGACACACACAATGTGGTGGAGGCTGCTGGGATGGCTTGCATACATGACTGTCCTCTGCTGTGAGTTAAGATGTTGATCTGTAACCTACTGCAGTTTCTGGGTGACAGTACCAAGAGGACAGCATGTTGTGGGCAACATCACACTCCGTTCATCTTTTTGGCCTGAGTTTTGTCTTTTAACATGACTGACTACAGGGGTAAAAATCCCTTTGGGCAATATTATAGCCTTAGTTTCCCACCACTGAGTTATGATATCCCAGTCTGGTTCTGTGAGATTTTGACTTCAATGTTGGTAATACAGTGTTGGTATTGAGTCTGACTTTATGTGTGGAAGCACCATATCTTCAGTTCTGATAGGACTGTGCTGACTTTTTAACAAATGTGGATTGGTCCTGAGACCTTGTTCAGCATGAAGGACTTCCTTGACCACTTTTATTTTCTACACTGACTTTCATCTGATTTGAGATTCTGTAAAATTCTGTATGTTACATATTTGTGAAAGCTGAATTTAAAATATGCATAAATATTAAGTTTACCTTACTTTATTTTTTTTTATTTTTTCCCCTAGAAGATGCAACATCCTACCTATTAATTTTGATTACTTGCATCCTATGAGTTCCCATGTTTGTTGGCCAATATACAGTGGGTGGCATTGGCTTTGAAATTGTTTTCTGAAGTGTTCTTATCAGCAACATCATCCATAATACTCAGTTATAGTTGGATAGTAATTGCCTGTCTATGCAGTGTTCCTTTACAACAATTTTCTCCCGTGTAGCTCTATATATGTAGTCATTACTGAAAAGTGTAAATAAAGAATCCTTTTAGTGGCGTAGTTTCCCTGGGTACCTACTGTGCTCTTATTATCTAAAACATACTCCCCATCTGTAGTTCTGTTCTATTAAAGGATAAAGAGATAACTATGAATTAAAAATTAAAATGCTTGTTGTAGATTGGAGAGCAAGGTCTATTAGAATATATCTGGCGCTGGGCTCACAGTACAGTAGATAGATTACACTGAACACCAGTTAAGCAAGGGGATGAAAAATGAGTGATTTTCATCATTCAGTTAAATATAGTGCTAAGTGGTTATGTGCTAGCATTAAAAGCAAATTACTTAGCACTTCACCAATCACAGCATGAGAACATTCCATTGGAAACAGTATTTCCAGTGATGCTCAGTCCTCAGTTTTATTAAATAAATCAGCTGTTAATGCTTAAGGAAGCAGTAGAAGACGTATTGCTATGATAATAAAAAGATTGAAAATGTAAAAATAAAGAGAAGTAGTACATTTTAATTAAATGTGCTAAGAAAACCTCCCTCTCTCTTAACAACAAAACTCCAAAGTGCTGGCAAACCTGTAATTTCCTGTACTTTCTTTAGGTCTTCCTTTCTTCCTAATGAATATGACCTTTACATTTTTTTTTTTTCCTTCTTCATAATGATATCTTTTTTTCTCATAAATCTGCTGCCATGTCACTGAACATTTTGATGAGCTTTTCTGATTCCCTCTTATATCTCCTTGATAGGATATTATTACCCAGTAATCTAAAGATGGGGAGCCTGATCCTCAGCACTGGTACTCTTTGGCTGCTCAGTTAAAGACAATGGAGATGTGAGAATTTACAGCACAAGAGGTTTTGATGTTGAGGGCTACTTTTATATCCCATAGCAACATTATTTCCTCCGCAGCAATGGTCATTGGGACACAGTCAAATATGATGTTTGAACACATGGAAGATGTGAGAAGTCATAAACCTTCCTGAGTCACAGACCATTCCTAAGCCACTGCCTCCTCCTAAAGGGGAGTCACCTGCCAGGAGCTCCAAACAAAAGTCCTGGAAATGACACATATGGGACATGGTCCAAGGTCTGAGCTACAGCTGCATCTTTACCAACACCAAGAAATGGTAGAAGGAGGGAAAATTAAAGTTCAGGTATAAAAATTACAAGTTCAGGGAAGCCTATGCATGAAGGCTGTCTCTCCAACATTCTCCGGCTCACCAGGAGGGTGGGCATGGGCAAGAAGTCGGGAGGGGACACAGCCAGGACAGCTGACCCAAACAGACCAAAGGGATATTGCATACCATACGGTGTCTGCTCAGCAATAAAAGCTTAGAAAAAGGAGAAGAGGGTAGCATTTGTTATTTATGACATTTGTCTTCTGCTTCCTGAGAAGTGGCCAGACACCACCTGCTGATGGAAAGTAGAGAATAAAATCTTTTGTTTAAATTTGCTTCCACTTTATTAAACTGTCTTTATCTTGACCTGTGAGTTTTTTTTTTTTTCCCATTTTATTTTCTCCTCTGCCATTCTGCAGAGGAGGGGGGTGACAGACAGGCTTGGTGGGCAAGTGATATCCAAGAAAGGTCAACCCACCACAAAAAGAGAAATGTGTAGGAAGTGAGGGACAAACTGAATGATAGACACCAAGAGTCTCCTATAAGCACATAATTGCAGGAGTTCATGCATGGAACAAAATACCACGTCTTTTTTGTGAAAATGACAATCAGTTGTTTTCTGTTGTTGGGGGAGGAAGGAAAAGGAACAATCAGCTGAAATATCTTGCAAGTGTTTCTCAATTTTGATAACATACCATACCTAAGGGATAAGCTAGATATACTTGATTTATTTTTAGTACCAACGTTGGTTGGAGGTGTTTTGATTTTTTTCTGTCCCTACATTTCTGGGGTTCTGTGAATATAATAGGACCTGCCCAAAACAAGTACTGTTTCTACTTGTGTTTAATTTGTGCTTAACACATTCATGAAATCAGTGTAGTCCTAATACAGCAGAAGCCTTTCTACTAATAGTATATGATAATGATGTTGGACCTGAAATAAGTATATTGCAAAATCTTAACTTATTTCAAAAAGTTTCCTTGGGAAAAAAAATTGTCATATTTTTGCAGTATATGTTCTGAAACAAGCCATCTAAGCAATGTTTCCTGCTCTTTGTGCAGCAGAGTCTCATTCTCATTTCCCTGTTTTCTACTTAAATATGCACTCCAAAGTTGGCTTTTTTTTTCCTTTTTTTTACTATATCTTTATTCAAAATGCTTTCTTAAACCTTAAAACAACAGACATTATTTTTGTACCAATATAACATTTTCGTCTCAAAATATTTGAGAACATGAGATTTAACCTAGTTTTCAAAACATAGAATTCCTTTTTTTTCATTTGCCTGGATGACACGTAATGGTTCTGATGAATCTTTTCTGGGTATGCCAATTCTGTCATATACACTAATATGAAATAATGACACAAGGTTGACTTAACTAGACATAATAGGGCATATTTCTAAAACATTCTGTATGGGAGGTATATGCACAGATCTTGTTACTTGTTAATGACATTGGGAAAGTTTTTTATCTGCACTAGGATATGTATTTATAATATCTTCCTACTCCAAAGGCACAGAGTCCTTACATAATAAAATAATAAAAATAAAAGTTTAAAAAAAATTAAAAAGAAAGGAACGGACTCCGCACAACATTATCTTGGAAAAATTTTAGAGCTTCACCATGTGCCAGTGAATTTGGAGCAAAGACAACTATCGTTGCAGGAATGTGTGTGTACGTGTGTGCTCATGTGTATAGAATGATAGCAGGACAGATTTCAGTGGCAAGGCTCTGTATTTCAAACCCTTCCAGAGTTTTGTGTGTTTTTGAGGTTGTTTAAGTCCTTGTTTCCTGTTTCAGAATTAAAAATCATTGTTTGAAGGCTTTTGTCTTTTTCCACAGATGTTATCTGTGAATATATTAGAGAGGCTCTGAAATATCAGAGAGCATATATTACTTTTTCATAATATCTTTCAAATTAGAGATGGAAAAGTCTAAATTTGCTGATGGCATCATGGCATGATTTTTTTTTCTTTAACAAGTGGTGGACAGGAATTGGTTGCAGCCTCCCATTACCTCCCTCCCACCTTCACACATCCTCTTTTTTAAGCATTGGCAAGCTTACCACATTACAGTGATGTCCTAACAACTCTTAAATGCTGGCTTTTCCTTATGAATCAGTGGCCTTATGCACATGTGTCTAGCTTATTAGGAATGCAACATTTTGAGTCTGAAGCTGTATGTATATCTGAGGGCTTGTCTCTGCCCCTCTGACAGCCTGAGGGATTATATAAAGAATGTTGAAAGATCCAACACCAGTACAACTTGGCTCAAAAAGAAAATAGTGAGCACAGACTAAGAGCTGTTGCATTCAGGTTGCTAATTTTCAGATTTCTTTTTCTACCCTTGCTATTGTTGTGGACACACACTCTCCTTTGAGCGCAGCTGTGCCACCTGAAGAGATCATCTACTGCTGCTTTTTCATGCAGGAGAAGCTCCCGTGGGAGCTCTCCCTCACCCAGTTCAGGATGAGTAGCAAATACCTTCTGTTCCATCTGTTCAAACCTTACAGGGCTTTGTTTACCCAAAACAGGTGCGAGAGCATTCACACGAGCAGCTCCACCAGCAGTTCTGAGTGCAGTCATCTCTGAGAGAAGGGTGGGGAGGACAGGTGGGAGTGAGGCTGCTGTTCCTTCATCCAGCACAACTGCAGCTGAAGTGGATTTCTGCTCTCTGCGTGTGTCTGTCTGTCTGCTTTAAAGCTTTGTTTGGAAGTACTGTGTTATTTGACTAGGAGTATTGTGAGTGATAAGACAGACCTTTGAGGTAAGAGACAGCCTGGGGATTACACATGGGCTTTAATGCTCATTTTAGACTAAGATGGGGAAAAAAAAAAAAAGCAAGAAGTTTGTGCTGTCAGAATATGCAAGGAAGTAACACAAAGAGACTACATTAGCAACAGCACGGGACAGTGCAAACAGATCTGTAAACCTTCATCTGGTGCAGAAGGTTTGGTGTCCGTGCCACAGGTTGTGGGAGTTTACTTCACACTTGTTGTGATCTGGTCTTGTGAACTTCATACCCATTAGGCACTGGAGTAAGATGGGTTTACTCCTGGAATAAACTTTCAAGAATAAGTTGGAGTATTCTTCCAGTCTGGTTTCAACTTAGGAACCCCCTGGATGTGCCCCAGAATTGCAGTGTGAAGCAGAAAGCACACTCAGTGGAGACATTGGGAAGATTTGGCCTGAAAGCTCATCTAAGACATGTACCTCTGAAGTTACCCATGCTTGGGAGCAGGAAAGACACAGAATGTCCATCCAATGGATCAAAGTTGATGGCTGTCCACTAGGGGAACCTGCTCAGCTCTGTAGTGGCTTTTTCTTCCAGCAGTAGTAAGGATATCAGCAAGTAATTAAATAGCTGTATGTTTTAAAATACATAAATATTCCTACTAATGTGTTAACTTTCTCTGTAATATTGCTGTGTCCCTGGTGACATGAACCCTCTTTCAGCTTTGTCAGGATATATGGGGAAGGCAGAGGGAGCATTAACTCTGTTTAGTTCAAGACTTCATCCACTCAGGTATGGGACAACCATATGTTAGATAAGAATGCATGAAAAATATGCTTCATTTTTAACCACCTACACGTTTCCAAAAAGAAAAAAAAAGTTATTTAAAAAATAAAAATCATGAGGTTTATTACTATTATTATTTCTATTATTGTTATTATTTCAATTATTATTATTTCAATTGTAGTCTGCTGCTGTTTTCATAATTCCCTTTGTCTGTTCTGAGGGAGAAACTCAACCCATGTTAATGCACCACTCATGCACCTTGGGGTAAAGATTAGCACTAAAATGGGAGTTGCCAACCAGACTCAGACTTCACAACAGTGAAGAACTAATGATAGCCTTTGTATCTTCCCTGAACGCAACGGACATTACTCTTGAGAGGCAAATAAGCTGTTGGTTATGCCCTTGGCCTCCTCTGTACACTTGGCAGCCTCTCTGTGTGCTGTGTCTAATCACGTGTGGTGGATGAGGAGTCCCATTCACTCTGCAGGCTGCAGACCTCTGAATTCCCTCAGCTGGGCCATACACAGCCCCAGCTGTTACATTGCTGGGCAAGATGGAGCAAAAAGGTGCTGAAAAGGATACTGCTTCAAGTGAAGGACCCAACAAGAGGACTTCTCGAGGCTTCTGACCAGATGGGACCTGAACAGGAGAGGAAATGGACCTCATACAAGGTCAGAGCTTTGTCAGCAAAAGCTGCAGTGTTCTTACTGGCCCTACAAGGTTCCAGAAGGAGGAGTGATTTGTCTGGGTAATTAGGTCAGGATTGTAGTAGTTTGGCTTCCCTTTATCCTTGTTATGTGGATAACTCAGATTTATTTTTTCTTCTCCACACACTCAGCAGTACAATTTCAAAATTGACATGGTGCTTATCAGAAGTTAGTAATTGGATAGTGCAACCCATTTGTTTGATAAAGCTGAACTGTTCATTTTTGGTTTCTAAAAGCTAATAGGCATTGTTCCTTCTTTGACATTTGATTTTAATGGCTGTAATGTTGCTCCTGTCTCAACAGCTATATGTCTGGGTGCTTCCCTTGACTCCACGCTTCCTCTGCAGGCTGCAGGAGACTGTTTTTAACACTTTAGCTTCTGGTATATATAGTAGTTTCCTCACTCCTCCAAATGTTGTTTATCCCATGGAGCTGTCAATGGCAAAATGCTAGGATTCAGCAGTGAATTAAAGCTGAAGGCAGAGGTGCAGGTTTTCCCAGTTCTACATTGCTCTAGTTAATTCAGAAATATCATAATAAAAAAAACTTCATTATAGTTTTGCACCAGATGATTGGTTATTGATGGTGAAACTATGGTAAAAAAGGGATGTGTAAAATTTTTGTGACTGTATCACTTGCCACTGAATGGAGCTTTCCAAAGTACTGCTTTGGTTACTATAGGACTGGCTTATTGCAGCTCCTTTTTCTTTGGCCTTCAAGCAAAATCAATTCATGAACTATGCAACACTGCTTTAAGGCTTTTTTTATGAGACTGTCCTAATCTACATATGGCATTGGCCCTACTTTACAGTCTTTTAATTGGCTACAAGCAGCTTACCATATTGATTGAAAAATTCTTCTTCTTACATTTAGAGCTGTAGCTAATTATGATCTTTCCCCTCTTCTTGTCTTCTTGATTTGTAGTTCACATCTCCTTCTTGGGAGCTCACTCCTTTCTCTTTCAGCCTGGAGTCTCCTTTACTGGGTCTCATTCCTGCCCTGGTTTCATAAAATCTCATGTCTAAACTGCTGCTTGTTAGGAAGATACTGAATAAGATGGACCTGGGGCTCAATAGCAAATACACCTTTCCAAGTAAATACTGGGAAGCTCTTGACAGTATCATTAGCTTATCTAAGATTGGTTGTTCAGAGAATATTTCAGTAGCAAAATAGAAAATATAAATTAAAAAAAATTGACCCTAAGTGTTTTGTGTAGTTTTATGGAGGCTAAAGAGAGGTCACAGAGAAAAGGCCAGCCAGTAAATAAAATACATATTTCCTTAGAGTTAGATACAGTAGAATCCTTACCAAAGGAGCTGTTAAAAACAATTGTTGTCACTCTTGATAACTGTAAATGTGTAACAAAGTTAATTCAGTATTTTGTATTGCTATGGAAGGAATACCGGAAGAAAGTGCTATGATGTAGTAGCATTTTCCAGAAACCTGACTGCAGAAATTTCTTCCAATGAAGAAAGAAATTTGATCCAATGATACATGAACTCCTAAAAAAAAAATTAAAAAAAAAATAAAAAAAAATTAAACATTCCAGAATATTGGAATATCCTTCTTAAGACTGTTGCATCAGATTGCTGTACAATCCTCACTTCTGATGTAATGAGTGGAAAATATGTCTAAGCAAGAAAGATGTGAACTGTCATGCCACACTGTCGTGAGTAAAGCTGATTGAAAGAATTCCACTTGACACACTGTGCCACAAACTGAGGGCAGAAATTTCAGCATAATTCAGGAACTCAAAAGAGAGTTATTCCAAGATCTGAGAAATTTTGTCATCAATCTCTTTGGAGTAAAACGTGAATTATTTTTATTGTTCCATTCGTTAATATCCATATTTCCTTCTTTTATGCCTTACTTTACACATTTAATTTAAATGAGAGCAAATGTGTTCTGGCTGAATGTCATATCTATGTTGTATATAATGGAACTATGATTAACTATATGAATGATTACCAGTTGCAACTTAACAATTCAGACCAATAGTTTCATTAAGAAAACAACATGGGGTCATTATAAGGTTCTGGTCGCTGCCCCCAATCTTAGAAAAAAAATATAGTTCTCTGAACCACCAATCTGAACTGGTGATAAAATATCCCAAGTAGGCTCACATTAAGCTGGATAATATGCAGGCTGCTTGATTTGTATTGAATATGTGTCTGGTGGCTGGAACCCACTGTAATGAACTAGCCCACAAATCACAGCTTAATGGGAATCTACTTATACATATTGCTTAATTAAAAGTTGTGAGCTTATTAACATGTGTCTTTGGCACTGAGCTTTGGGGATGTAATCTCTGTGCAAATAAGACTAGGTTGTAAAAGTTTTATAGATTGACAATGATATTAAATTCCATACCTTAATAACTCCTCATTTTCTCAAAGCATGGTTCCTATTCTCTATTTATTCAAAGCTGTGACAAATTATTTGTTTGTAATCGTTTGCAGTGTAGGAGTTCCTGTGCTTGTTTTATCTCAGAAAGCCGGTGCTGATGGTGTTTCACCTGCTTCTGTCCTTTTTTTGGGGGGTGTTGCTAGCTGTTCTGGCTGGCATACAAGCTCAGAGACACTTTTTTATTACAGACACCCCCCATGGCACAACACATTAGTTAGGATTGTGCCAGTGTTTCCATTATAAACCTCTGTATTCATGGGTTTATAACTTTACTGTAAAAATTTGCTTCAGGCTCAAACTTGGACTAGAAGTTGCAAGAGTGGGAGAGAACATTTTTTAACAATTAGAACAAAAATCTGCAGTATGTTGCTCTTGGTTACATGACTTTCTTCATTTCTGTATAGCTAGTTTCAGAAACACATTTGTCCAATTTTTTTCTTTTTTTTCTCTTAATCTCAGCTAATTGAACCTAATGTTCATATTGATTTCGTTTTACTTAAGGGAAAAAAAAGAAAAGAATAAATCAATCTCTTGTAATGCTTTAAAAACATGTCTTCTGCTTTCTTTATGAAAATATTTATTTCAACCTATGTGGTACCTCCTTTTAGAGGCTTTGCAATGTGATGATGCTACGGGGGAAGAAGAACTGGGGGAATTGGTAAATGGAGATAGAGAGATGAACTTTCAGAGGCTGTTGCAAAATTCCAGGGGTTATCATGAATATCACATGTGCCATAACTGTCCTTTCAGAAGAGAATCACACATTTTCACATTACACCCTCTGATCCACAGATCTGTGAAACAGCAACGAAAATAAAGGTCTGTTCTCACTGGTTTTGATGTCTTCCTCTTCAGGAACTCTTCTTGAAAAAAGGACTGTTAGCTGTGGATATGCCTCCTCCCCTTCATGCCTCATTCCCCATCCACTCTCCTCAGTGCCCCACCGGAGAGCAGACACGGCAAAGAACTTTGGTTTTCCCCAGAGGGGGTTAGAAACCATTTCAAACAGCTGTGCCTTCTTCATGCGAGAAAGTTGTCTTTGCTGCCAGTGTCAGAGCACTCTAAGTGAAACCAGATCTCCTTAAAGGACTTGGAAGTTAGAGGTGAGGACCTGAATCTCCAGAAAGGACTTGAACACGGGAGGTGAGATCGGTCACCTCTGCAATTGTGCTTAGTCTCATGTTCACCAGATGTCTACACAGTTCTTCCACCCTTGAGAAGACAGGAGGATGTGTGCTATACTGTACTTTACTATCATGCTGTTTGCTAAAATCGTATCTGGGGCACAAACAGGGATGGCTGTTCAAATAGAAAGGGAGATGGGCAGGATTTTGGTATGCAGATCTGTCATCTCTGACATGGACAGTCTGAGACCTGTGCATCTGGGTCTAGCCTGAAGTTTCTCTTCAGCAGCACAATTACTGAGCAGTCCTGAGGAATCTTTTCCACAGTGTGCTGTCACCACACCTGGGTTGTCACCAGTCTTTGGAGGCTGAATGTCTCACATTTGAGGTGCCCTGCAAGAAGGCGTCTCCTCCGCACCAGAGTTCAGCTTGTGTTCAGTTACTGTCTGTCCTGAGGCTCACATGCTGTTGTGCCTTCTAGAGCTTTGGGCTGAAAGCTTTGGGGTACATAATTACCAGGAATCTACTGCTAAGAGAGGTTTTTGTTGAGGAAACAAATGCTGTCCCATCCCAACAAACTGAGATGCAGCAGTGCCATGCCCAGCAGCCAGCAGGTCTGGAGCAGGCTGTGGTATTTCCCAATCCTGGTTTGTACAGAGCCTGATGCAACAGGTGGCTCCATACGAGCTTTTACAAATGAGCTTTATACAATAACGAAGGATTAATCACAAGTGACTAACAACTAGATATTTCTTTCTAGGACAGGATGCAGATGAATATGTCCTGGTTGAGGTAATAAGTATTGTTTTCAATATACATGCTAAAATAAGCTGTGCAGCTACTCTGTATTCACAGCAGTTAACATAACTGCATATGACAACTGAATAAACTAAATTATAATAGAATATCCTTGAAGGATTTTCTTTTTGTAGCCCACAGATTTTGAGTTCTGTACACAAACTGCTTTTACTCCAGTTCCTTCATATTTGCATTCATCAGCATTTGTGACAGCTGAAAAAAATAATTATTTCATTTTGGCACAATACTCAGTTATTTTGAACAATTGATTAGAAAAAGATCAAGTCAGATGTGGGTTTGATTTCGGACTTCACAAGTGTATAGCAAAAAGGAATTTTGAAACAAATGGTTGGTTCAACCTGAATTGTCAAAATATTTAATTGCAAAATGACTACACTGACAGAGCTGAATTTCTTGAAGAAAACTATTTTGGCAAAAAGTTCAGCAACCCATCCATATTTTCATAAATCCATTTGATGGCACCTTTTTGTCTAGCAAAACTTTTCCCTGCTTTAATCCCAAAGCCACACTATTAGGACCTGACTCAAGAAAACAATTAAATACCACTGAAGCCAGGAACTTGAGAAAGCATTTGAAGTGTTGATTCTGGCCTGATTCCTTCTGAAACTCATTCTTTAGAAATCTAGTCCCTCTTAATTAATTTGATTAAGTAGCGTTTTGTCTGAGACACCCTCCACTGTGAAGAAAAGGAAAGTAAGAGGATCTAGTTGGCAGTTAGACTAATGAGAAAATGATAATTTCTCTAATACCCTGCCAGGGTCCAGTAAAATACTACTCGCATTAAAATAAAAGTTATATTTCCCTAATCTTTTAGAGATGTGTGATTCTTTCTAAATGATATTAAAATCAAAGACTTATTACTGTCCCAGGCCTCAGCCCATTTGTTCTCAGAGGTATGTTTGAATTCCAGGGAAGAAAAAGGAGAATTAATTGCAAATCTGTCTTACACACTTTTGTAGCATATGCTTTCCACAGTTTTATATTATTCTTTTTTTATAATAAAAATGAACTTATGTATGTCTTTTGAACATCCTCATTCATTAGGCAGCCAAGGATTGCAATGTTTGTGTGTTATTTGACCTGGATAAGAAACCCAGAGACAATAACCCCAGCAATTAATCTGTGAGCATCCTCACTTAGTTGCACTTCTCATGCACATGTTGGTTGTGAGAAAGCCTCAGAAAGGACATCCAGAGGCACAGCCAAATCGATGCCAGGGTGGTAGGGGAGCAAGGGACAACCAGCAAGGGCAGTGCCATGTGGGATGTGTCCAGGGAGTCTGGGGAATGGTGATGCACCACAGACTGCCCAGCTGCTGTCATGGGGGGTGATGTGTTAACAGCAGTGGGGGAAGCTCCAATGCCTCTCCCAGTCCAAAGGGGACTTGGCATGCAGCTGGGCATGTGCCTTCCCACTTTTGGAGCCAGCAAAACCTCATTCCCCCACTGCCACACTCACTGACTCCCTGAGGCTTTGAAGGAATTCTGCAGCATCTGGGGTACGAGTAAC
>JAWWMO010000083.1:63419377-63442663 GCA_035047845.1 Dendrocincla fuliginosa
CCTCATTCCCCCACTGCCACACTCACTGACTCCCTGAGGCTTTGAAGGAATTCTGCAGCATCTGGGGTACGAGTAACCACAAAATGGGCGAGACTTGAGAAAAAATGAAGCTATTGGTGCAGCTGCCTTTGGCAAGAGATTTTCAGTTGCTGCTCCTTCTGTGCTTCAGCGGTCAAGCACAGAGTGACCTGCCAAGACCAGAGGGACAGACCTGAACAGACATCACAGACACTCCTGAGCTTTTACACAGATCACACCCACACAAAGACAAGCTGAAGGCATTAGCTTCATGCTTTTTGGGTCCTCTGCACATGTGACTCAGTCTTTCTCTAACACAGCATATGAGTGTACTTTCTCAAAGCTCTAATTGATATTCAGACAGAATTTTCTTCATATTAATGGAATTCACAGGTAATCTTCAGGGGGAAAAAAATCATCATTTTAATGTGAAATTACGTGTATATTGCTTAATCAAGGCTTTTCCAAATTAATTCACTAACAATAGGTATTCATGCTGGTTCTCTTTCAAAAGTCTCTTTGTTTCAATGCAGCCAATAATTTTTAAACAGTTACAGCTAATTATCAAAGAAAAACTAATGAGGCTGTTCATGACATGGTGCAAGAACAATTTCTGCTAAAATATTCTACTTTTTTGTCATTGAAATTCTCAAATGTTTTAAGATTTTTCCTCCATACTGTAGATACCCCAGGAAAAAAAAAGTTTTATCTGCTACCTTTGAACGCTGTTGAACAGAATTTCATTTTCCACTGAAAAAGCCTCATAATATCTTTACAGAAAGATGAATCAAACCCTTCTTTCACCAGCACCACATCAGCTTTCTGCTCAGACACAGGACCTGACAGAAAAGATGCAATGCAATCCAGACTACAGCACCAAGAACACAAGCAGGGGAGGAATAAGGCCAAGAGGAGAGACCTAAAGCAACATGAGTAAGTGGGTATAAGACTGTAAGTCCAAAGTTGCCTTCGACCAGGCTGAAGCTTACAGAGTGTAAAGTAGAGATTAATAAATGCCCACAGTACCTGATGCAAGATTCACTGTACTCCCTTGGATGAAACCTTGCTGCCTCCAAAATCAGCTGGAACTTTGCCCACCTGTACCATGGATCTGGCACAAATTCCACACAGGGACCAAAGAAAAAGCATATGACAATACTGCAGGATGTGATCCCCTTCACCTCACTCAGGAAAATAATCAGTAATTACTCAAGCAACTGAGGCAGAGCTAAACTTCTTAGGTCATTAAGACAAGCAAGATAGAGCTGCTGGTGTAATATCTGAGAAAAGCTGTTTGTGCTAATAACTCCCATGGAAATAAAAAAGAGAAAAGAAATGGAAAGAGACAGACGTAACAATTCTCTGGCTGTGTGAGTTCCTAGATGAAAAATGGGATCCTGCCTGTGTTGTCTAAACTTCTTGAGCTTACTGAGCAGGAACTGGAGGAATAAGAGGTAAATTTTTTCATTTATTCAGTCATGGTCTCAGAGGAAGTCAGCACAGTAAAGAGATAAAGGAAAATGTTCTTCAATTGTTTAAAAACAATGAAAAATAAATTTATTCTGACCTTAAACAGAATCATGAAAAGATCAGTGTATCTAGTTTTAAAGTAAATCCATATAACCATCTATCTAGGGCATATCTAGAACATTTGCTGAAGGATTTACATTATAATGCCAACGATTTCATTGTTTTTTCTGGCCCCTCTTAAATGTCCTAAAAATGAAAGCACTCTATCCACCATGCAAATAGAGCTGAAGTGTTGCCAAGGTAGGCTTTTCTGTCTTGTCCTACTAATCTATGCATCCCTAAAGGTGGGATGATAATGTATTCTTTTTTCCAAGACCACTCTGGACCATGATACTAAATGGGTGAAGGACTGTGTGTCCTAATTCTGAGGACTGAGACCAAAATATTTTTGAGACTAAAGTCTCTGAGACTAAAGTACTTAAAATCTACTTAAAATGGTGAAAAACTTCTTTCCAACCTGTTAGATAAGGATTGCAAGCAAAACCTTAACACCTACAATTAAACTCCCTGAATTAACCTTTCTATAAGTAAATATATATGCTTGAGTCAGTACTTTGTTCTTTCCAAACTTGGGTTTGCCAGCATAAAGGGGAAGAGTTGTTTATTTTTGTGGGTGGTATTTTTTTTAATGTGAGCTCAATTGAGAAACACAAATTTTGGCATTCTCACACCTGATTTTCACTGTATTTCCTGTGTAATAGTGTAGTATCAGAAGTCTTGAATAAGCATCCTAACACCTGAGATTTGCTAATTGCTGGCTATAATGAACACCTGATGCTCTAGGATAATAGGATTTCTTTTCACCTTTCCCTTGTGAGGGGTTATTATGTTGTGTTTCTCCATGCTGAATAAAAGAGTGACCACTGGTGCCAGGTGAAATAAAATCAAGATATCTCCCAATAATTTGATAGCCAATATACGTCACTGTGCTCGCTCGCTCCCCTCTTGACATCATTTAAGGACTTGTGTGTGATCCCACTTGGGAATGACAGAGACAGACAGCAATCAAGGCAGTCCTTCTTGAAGAAACAACTGTAAATCTGACAGAGAATGAGTTTATTTACTCCTTTGTTTCTTCAGACCTTCACAACGCCATTTAGGAATTATACTGGCATGGATATCTGATTATGGCCACTGTGAACTCTGTTTACTGGAAGAAATTTGTTACATTTCTTATTGCACATAATCAGTAAAAGAAACTTCCTTTGGAACACGCACCCACAATATCAGGAATTTTACTTTCAGTGATCTCAAAATGTAATCAAACCAATGCTTTATGATAAGGAGGAACTTACAATTGGGCAATGTGTTCACTTAGCACTGCTGACTCTGCATTTCTAACTCACAGGATCTGAAAGCAGCTGCTTTTTGAGGAAGCAAAGCCTGCACTGGGTAAAGATTGCACGGTCTTCCCCAGGCTGCTCTCTACCCCTCCTTAACTTGTGAGATCAGCTGTGCTTTAGAGGAGGAATCACTCCTGCTTTTCCTAAGTCTGCATACATATCTGCTAATAGAGGTCCTGATTTAAGAATTACTACCACCAGAATGAATCTTTCTGCTGTCTATGAATGCTGGCAAGATTAAACATATGTCTTTCACCTGTTAACCTTTTCACATGTGATTGCATTCAGCAGTGCTGAACGTCCTTGGATGTAACCCATCAAGTCAGTAGCTTGTTATATTGGGCAATGACCAGCTGCAGATTCTGAGGCTTCAAGCAACAGACTTAAATTTTTGCAGGGGGGTTGCAGACAGAGTGCTTGCTCTGCCTCTATCCTGACCTGCAGGAGCAGTCCAGCTCCACTCTGGAAGCAGCAGAGTAGAATGCTGTTGCCATGCTGAAATGTCCTGCTTGGCATATATAAATAAATTGTAGCATTGACTCTGCTTTCCTTTCCCTGTTCATGATGTTCAGAGCTACATCTGCACGAAGACTGGTCTTAAAGTAAGTCACTGCTCAGTCTAAGAAAGGGTGGGATCATATACTTGCACATGTTTAGCTCCAGGGGCATGGCTTATTTATGTCTTTGCCTACAGAGATTTTGTTAACTTTTTTTCTTATATGTGTGTGAATTTACTCTAACTTTTAGACTTTGTGTTGCTCAGCGTGCTGATATTTACTGCCTCTTACTGAATTGGTGGGAGAACACTTTTTTACTCTTTTTAACCATTTTTGAACTGTATTTCTACTAACATTTTAGTTTGCAACACTGGGATCAGAAGCACTTAAAACTGTGGTGTGGGTATTGCTGTGTGGCTTTGATTTCTATATAGCTGAGCCTCAGTTAAGACTTGTACATATGCACTGCTGAAACAGTTTCCAATTATTCGTATGGGTTTGGCCATTGACAGCTTTTAACTCATGAAAAGTGACACTCATCACATATTTATCTATATTGTCACAATTTTGAAATTTCATCAGAATTTCTGTTAGCAAAAATAGTGTGTTCAAGCAGCAGCCATGTGAATTTCTGGGAGAGAAGAAAGGAAACGCTCCTACATGCCGTGCAATAACTGCTACAGATCTTAAAAAATTGGTACAGGTAAAAATCAGAACTTTTCCAATAAAATAAGAAAATCTGTTTTCTTTTGTTCCTAAAAAGCACACAAATCCCATGTTAAATATTTTTTTCTCCCATGTTACTGTTGCTTCCTTTCTCTGGTTCTTAACTCTCTTTTCGTTCTCTCAATATCTATCTACTTTTATGCAGACTCTGTTGCTTGACTCTCTCTATGTTAATTTCTAAGTGCCATCAGTACAAATACAAATTCACCTCCTTTTGCTCGCGGATTCTCATTGCTTTCTTGCCTCTTTAGCCCCACTTCCACCCTAAAAAAGCAGCTCCTCTCCCTCTCTTCCATCTCTGAACTATCTCAGGTCTGCTCTGAAAACCACAAAGCTCGCAGTTTCTTCATTTTCCAGGTGCAATGGATGCCTCCTCTGCCTCTCACCACTGCTGCCCACCCTCAAGGGTACTGTGTCCCTGTCTCCTGAGCCTTGCAGGTTGTACAACTCTGCCTTTCTTTGAGAGGGTGCTGGTCTCTCAGAGCCCATTCAGAGCAGTCTGACCACCTTGGTAGAAAGCTGGAAGGCCACTCCTAAAGAAGTCTATTTGTCAGTTGCTTTGGCTGTGTAACCACTCTCCAAGGATCTCTTCCATACCCCTCTCAGTCTTCTGCACAGAGTGGTTATTTTGGCTTCCACACCCCTAATCCTCGCCCCCCACACCTTTTTTTTATTATTTGCTTGTTGTTTTTTTTTTTTTCCAATGGTCAAAAATCACTATTGCTTTTATTTTTTTGCAATTCCTTCACAGCTCTGCTTCATGACTTTCCTTTAAATTCCTCCTTCAAGCTTCTATTGTGTTGCAAAAAAATTGCTGTGTTTTATAAAATACTCGGGAAGAGTCTGCTATTAATTTACTGTTATCCTGCCAAACAAAATTAGTTCATTTTTGCTCTGAGCTCCCTTGTCTAACTTTATCTCAGGTCTATCAGTTATATTCAGAGCCCACCTACAAGTTTTCTGTGTCAATCTGTACCATTTTTCTGTGGATACATGTCCTCCAGCAGAAAAGCCTGGCCCTGGGAAGTGCTGAACCAGCAGAAGATGGTGTTTGGCCACAGATCTTTGCTGTTCTTTTCCCTGTTATTTCTGGAGAGTTTTAGGGTTTTGTTTCTTCCCTTTGTGTTATTTTCTTTTTAATTTTATTTTATTGTATGGCTAAGAATGGCTTTGAAGAACAGTGATACTCTTCTAGCTCTTGATACTTAGCTATCTCTAGATATTTTATTGAAACAGAAGAAAGTAAGAGTGCTACAGAGCAGAGATAATCCTAATGTTTACATCACTGGGTTCTTCTTAGTTGGCAGAATAAACCCTAACAAAATAACCAATACTGTCATGCAATATTTACATTTCAATCTAAATCAGGACATACATATGGGAAAACTATATATGATGACATTGCAGATTGCCTTTTTTTCAAATAGGTCCTTCAGGGTAGCAGCTGGATTGGTTTTCAGATAGGAGCTTCTTAATCCAGGCAGATGTAGCTCTCATCAGAAGTTAATTTGCAGGGATATTCACATATGCAAATCATGTCACAATGCTGAAATGCAACCACGTAATGACTGGAAAATGTTATACCCATAAATCATACTACCACGATCATCAAAATTTCCACTCAGCCAGGACAAATTCAACAGCATTTATGTCTTTCCAGCTTTTAGCCCATAAAAAATCTGTGTTTTTGGAGACTGTGTTACACTGGTGATCTTAAAACTCCCAAGTCTGGTATAATGAGTCCTCAAGTGCGTTATAACTTACCAGTAATTACATTTCAACATTTCTGCTTTCAGCAGTTAGTGTTTTATTCATAAACATTTAAACACTGAATTAGGCATAAAATAAGAATGTTGGCAACAACCCGGCTTAATTTCATTAACTATTAGGTAAACGTAGTATTGCTTCTTCAAATAATCCTTGGTTTGAATGCTAAAGATGTAATGAACTTCATGGTTCATAGCATCTGACATTGCTTAATTAATGGGTGCATTTATAGTACATAGGCCTCGGTAATTGATTTATATGCATGATTTGCACATACAGCTGTTAGTTCCTGTAGGAAAGTCATAATTCAAATGTGTGCATATATTCGAGATATGGGGAAAGGGGGGAAAAAACCCCACCTCACAAAGTTGTCGAGTTCCCAACAAAGCATAATAACAATAACTAGCACAGGAAAAATAAATAGCCTTAGAAAAAAAAAATACCAGAAGAAACATTATTGTGATCTCTTTGAATTTCCACAGCTCACACATTTTCAATGGAAAACATGACAAAATTCTTCTCAGCAATTTTTTTCCTCTTTACAGTAGATGTGGTTAAGTCTATATATGCCCACACACCTCTGTGAGTCTGTTCATATTACAGTGTATACACCGTGAATGGAGTTCACATTTGCCATGCCCATTTCAGTTTCTCCCCCTCACTCTAATACACATAAACACACACAAGGTATACATAATTTAGATTTAAGAGCAAGCACAATAAAGCTAAGAAAACGTTGCACTTAATATTACACGTGTTTAGTCTTGGGGCAAATCTTCTCCTAACTGAGGCCAAACATTGGAGACGAGGGAATTCAGCACAGGTTTCCCAGACTGTCCAACAGATTATTTGTGAAAGCCAAAGTGGTGTGTTGAGAAGTCGATGCTGAAGAATAACTGAGCTCTGAGTGGAAAGAGGTCTCCTGTGGCAGTTTAAGAAAGGTTGAGGAAGAGAAACAGCTATTTCTGGATTATCCATTACCTTGGAGCTAAGACTGCATCCTTCCTAGTACTTTTCTTGCTGTTCGGTGTATCCCAAGCAACAGTCCCATGTGCTGAAGCAAACACCCCTGTTCCAGCATGTGGAGTTCCAGTTCTCCCATCTTTCTCCTTTACACTGACAGCTACCCCACATTAGCAGCAAACCTTATTTCAAGGGTTCTTGCAGGAAGCGCTTGCCATTTTAGGGTTTTTGGTTTTGGTTATCAAAGCATTTCATTGTGCATTAAGGAATGCAGAGCACAGGCAGCTTGATGGCTTTCACAACCCTGGCTCCATTTCCTGGTGCTCTAAGGCAACACTTAGCTTTTCACTCTCCAGCCCCTTATGTGCTCTACATCTGCTATTCTAATGCCTGCATTCATCAGTAGACTGACAATAATAAATTTTCTTCTTTCCTTTCTCTTTGCTTTCCAAAGGCTCTCCCTTGTACACACGTTTGTCATTTCTTCGCTATTGCCTGCTGACTGACCAAACCTCCATGAACAATAATTCCATTATAATCTAAGCCAGGGGCATGGCTGGCTTTATGGTTTGACTGGAGGCAGGTGAAAGGGTGGAAAGGAGATTATTTTAAACTTTTAATCATCACTCATATTTTTTCAATATTCATTGACAAGCTGTAGTGGAAACTCTATTTTTTTTTCTTGTGAACCCAGGCACTCTTCCAGACTCTTATTCCTTGGTATTAGCCCAATGCTTTCCTTCTGAGGGTGTTATGGCAGTCTTCTGAAATCAGATCTTTCTCACAGTGTTAGTGGCTATGCCCATACAGTCTGGAAAGGCCTAGCACTCAAACTGGTGGGCTAATGTGCTTTGTATCAAAATGTCATTTACATCACCAAGACCTAAGAAAAATGAAGAACAACAGCTGAGAGCCTGAACCACAAACCCAGTTCCCACACAGTGCAGGTGGGTTTGTGCTATGAGGACTGAAAGTATTGCTCGAGAAAAGCTGTGTGATTCCATTTGATTCAGAAGGTAGATAGGTTAGTTAAAAGTATAGATGGTGGTGTAAGTTAACATTTGCATTTCTCCTTGTTGCAGCCATACCTGTAGCAAAGTAGAGGCAGTTCATGAAACTGGGGAGTGGTAAGGACCAGCTCAGATCTCAACATCTCCAACACAGCATTGATGGGCACAGTACAGCTATCACAGAGTAATTTAGCTGCAGGGATGGTGCATGTCATGAAGGAGCTTGGAACCAAACTGTATGACTATATAAATATACCACTATTCACTTTAATGGTATGTCTGTTTTATGGTATCTACATGAAATGCACACACTGTTTCAACTTCCCTGGAAATGGCAGAAGTCGGGATTTAGTCCATGGAGGGAATTGCTGTAGTTGCTGCTATGTTTTATAGTGGAGGAAAATGACAGGCGAAGAATTTTGCAGTGTTTAGGAGACTTTCTATTAACATTGACTAATTTATATCATATATATGAAAGAAAATTGAAATCCTAAATGTAAAGAAGACTAAAATTGGCAGAAGAAAACAGAAAAATTATATTGCAGTTTTGAAGTCAGATTATTAAATGGTTTCTCCTCTTGTCCTCTTCAGCCTGATTTTACTGATCTGCAACATTGTTTGCAAGTATTTTGTTCATGGGTTTAGATTTTCAGGGGAGTTGGCCTCTGAAATTATCCTCAAATCGTTACATATTTTTCAGAGCAATAGAATGAGTTTCTTGGAAGATGTAGGCAGAAATGGTGATTATCTAAGATAACAAATACTATGTAATATAAACATTTTCTGCTAAAGCTTCCTCTTCTCCAACACATAATCTACTTCTCATTGATTTCAAAAGCAGTTGGGTTTCATCTGATCACTGGTTATTAAACAGCTTCTAAAGCTATAAAAAACCCCCAAAGCTTTGTTAGAAATAATCTTTGTTTTCTTGCCAGACTGTAACAATAATAACAATTATATATAAACATGCATATACACACATTTCCTTTCCATTTTTATATCTTCAGTCATCTGGAGTTCTTCAAGCATTTTATGCAGGTGAGTAAAAAATAATTATCTTTGTTTTGCAGGCACAAAGGAGAGGTATGGTTGAAGTTGGCAGGAAAAGGAATAATGTTGTGAATTTTCCACCAAGATTAAAAAAGATCACATTTATATGAAAAGTGCTCTGGGTTTCTTCAACCAACCAGGCTGCATTCAGGGTTTTTTGCCCTTTCCTTTACTTCTCCAGCCTCCCAAGTTTCCTTGAGACAAGGTTTAAACTCTCACAGCAGCCTTGGCAACATTCTTGATGTTAAATTGGGCAGTTGGTAGACCCTCTCTACCAACCTGTGTTCCTTCTGCTCAGATAGGAGTATTGTTAGGTCTGCCACTTCTGAGAGTCTGGTTCTGGTCCCCTGGCTCTCACATGGTGTGCTTTTTCATGCTACATCAGGTGTGGGCTGGCACCACCAGTAGGGACCGGTCCCTGCTGCCCATGCCTGTGCCCAGACTGTGTGAACAGGTAGCATTCTTAGGAAAGGGCAGGCAGGAGTGGAACACTGGGACGTGCCATGTCCAGGAGCTCTTTTTTTGTGGCTCCTTCTCATCATGCTGCTGAGCAGAGACCACTCTTCTACTGCAAGATGGCCACAGTCCTTCCTGTCCCAAAATCTGTCCTTGTCCATGCAGAACTAGAGTATCTGCAGGGATAATGGTAGATGAAGAAACAGACAGGCTGAAGGCATTAGCTGGTTTATTAATGTGGCAGGATGCTGGTTAGTATACATCAGATAGCACTGGGAACACCTGATTTTTCAATCAATATTAATGTTTTAGTTTCTTGCTGGAGTGGCAAATCTTGCTGTGTGCCATGTCCTCTTGACTGGCTTAAAAACATGTTCTTTCCCATGCAATGGTTTCCAAGTTTGTGGATGTTTGCACAGGAGGGAAACATGTTCAAAGCTGCTGTACTCTCATTTGAACTACATAAAAGCATATGGATATGATCTTGTGATTAAAAATAAAGTTTCCTGTAAACAGGTTCCTGGGGAAGTATTCTGCTGCTCTGCGAAGGGATTGCAGTTAATTCTAACTGAGGAACACTTTAAAACTATTAAGAGAGAGTAATTCTAGCAGTTCTACAGATGATTAAAAAGTCATTTGCTAAAATATTCTCACTGGAGTTTTTTTTTCCTTTTCTTAAGGAAAACATTTAATTGCTCCAATCAACCATAGCTACTTTCTGTTCATGATGTAATTTGTATACCCTGATCACAAGGTATATGGTAATTTTTCATATTTGAACATGAATATATTCCCCATAGTTTCTATCAGTCACCTTTAATTTACTGTAACTCACTCCTCATTAGAGAAAGAAGGATTAAAATAAGATGAGAAGGGGACCATTCTAACCTCACATACTTGGTAATGCCCCTCTGATAGACACAGATTCTATTATTTTTCTGCTCCTACACTAGCAGCAAAAGTCCCACCTCACAGAGAGGTGAAGATGACTTTGATTTTAATTCTAGAATTGGCACTGACATCACCCACCGATGTACTGCAGAACCAGTCTCCCTAACAAGGAGAAGGAAAACCTTGCCAGCAAATGTCAGCAACACTTCCCAACACTTGTAATATTAAGAAGCCCAAGTGATCAAAGAGTGGGACTCCTTTTCCTGTCCTGGATGTTGAAGTTGGACATCTCTACAATGCAGCAAAGAGGGCTGTTCCCCACACACTGCTCCTTGAAGATGTGGCATGGTGAGTAATAGGAGAGTCCATGTATTGCTAACATCCTGTCTAAGCGCTCAGTTTTTTCCTGATAAATTATCTTCAGTTCTTGAAAGAATAGTGACAGAAGCAAATCAGGTATCAATGTGCAGCATGTTGGCAGTCTTGCCTGTCTTTAGATTCAGTTTGTGTAATAAATCCAGCACAATTTATGATTAAGATCCCAGCATTGCATGGCTAAATAGCATTCATATTGCCATGTGATTTTAAACTGCTATTGCAACCTTTTCACTCTGCCGCGCTCAGGCAAATTCAATAATTTCACCTGGCAACTTGGATTTGGCAAGGGACTTGACAATAGTGTTTGACAGTGTACACAGGAGGGCAGCTAGGCTTGTACCTCACTGTAGCTTCCTCTTGAGATAAACAGCTTCATCTAATTATGAAAAACAATCACAGCAAGCAAGTGCCACGACAGAGCTTTGAAGTTCATTCAGTGTCAAGTGTCTGCATTACCTTGTATGTCATCAGTGGGAGCCACCATTCAATAGTGCCATCCATCACTTTATACTTTTTTTTTTTGACAGATTTGTTTCTTCACTAGAATAGACCCAGACACATTTTCTGGGATATAACTCTGATTTTTTTTTTTTTTTGAGGGAATTGTTTTGTTCTAAGGACCACAGTAGAAACACTGAGCTGTTCATGATGAAAAACTTTCATAAATGAGCCTTTGGTATGGTACCTAGAATGTCCATTGCTGTGAGATAATAGCTGTCAGTGATTTAATCACTAGGACCAGCCTGAAATTACTTGTTTTCATGGACTCAAAACCTAACTTCCTCTCAGCATTTTGAATTTTCATACCTTGCATGAGAGCCCACTGAAACCCAGAACTCCAGTGTCTTTTCCCCAAGAGTTTTTATGGAAGTTTTGAAAGGTGGAACATTTTTATTTGCTTTATAATAGTTCCCGGGAGCACATGTCAAAGGCTGAGTACTCTGGTGTCATAAAAACTTGAAACAACAGAGCACCTGTAAGCAAAAAGCAGCCACGGTTCAGAGCAGCAGAGTGCCAGCAGCAACTTGTTGGGCTCTCCCTGTTCACACTGGTGGTGCCCAGAATGCCTTTGAAGTAGGAAAAAAAAAAGGACCTGATGCTGCCCAGGTTATTCCACAACATGCCTGGCCTCGCCAAGTGTGGACTTCAGCTTCCCTTTCCCTTGTAACCTTGGGCTGGAAGCAGTCACAGTGTTCATGCTGATGCTCCACACTCCATCCACCTTCCCAGATTCCTACATGCAGCAACCTGTCTAGTCTCCAGGTGGTTCACTAGGAGAAGCAGTGTCTACACCTGTGGCTGTGACCATAGCCAAGCTTCTGCTGACAAAGGCAACATCATCCTTTTGAGTCACCACGAAAATCTGACCTCACCCAGGATGACTTGTACCTTTAACACTTAGAGGACTCTTTGCTAATGTGAGATTTGGCCTTTTCTTTCACCTCCTGGCTTAGCACGCCAATCTGATATTCTATAGGAAAAAGTGGGGAGGGCTAATCAGGACACCCTATAGTTAGTCCTTTACCCCCACTCTTTGTATCTCTATGTTCCTGAGCCACCTGTGTCCCATGACACAGTATGCATGACACAGTAGCTTTCAGCATGTTATAACACAGAATGTTACATTCAAACAAGACACCAAGACTGAGGGAACCATTACATTGCTGTATAGTCTGTCTTTTTCGTGTAACAATAAAACCTGATAATTTGTTGTGATTAACAAATAGTTCATTTTTATAACTGCCTTGGTAGCTCCATTTTTCTCCCTGAAAACCAAATATTCAATTTTGTCACCGTCTAATCCCTGTGTTTGGCTTGAACTGCTGAAATGTGCACCATTCCCAAGCTTTCAGCAATTCATGCTCTGTTACTATAACTCCTTCCATCTCACCTCACCAACCAACCATGCCTCCCCTTTGCCCCTAGACATCTGTCTTTCCTCACAGGAGTTAATTTTAGCTTCACATCAGTGGTGGACACATACCTGATTAGTAGGATAAGATACACTTATGGAAAAATAAAGAGCATAATTTAACAGGCTGATAGATAGTTGCCTCTAACACAGGTAGCTCTGTGCCATCTATGACCAAGGCTCTGCACAGTCCTCCTCAGACAGTGACTTTTCTGCCCATGTTTTCTCATCTCTGAAACCTCCTTTGCTGGGATTCCTTGAGTCCTTTAGCTGTTCCTCAGAGCTCAGCATTATAGTAAGCAAAAAACAACATCTCTGTGTCTTTTTTAAGGTATGGAAGGCTGCCTGGCCCATGTGAAGTGAGTACTATGGAGGAGTGAGGAGAAAGGGAGGATGCCCCAGACACCTGTGCTGTGTTGAAACCCACCTGCCAGAGGGCCTTTGGTAGATGCAACACAGAACCTCTGCTGACAACTGTGAGTGCTTTCTAGACAGCGCTGTAAGTCAAGAAGCAAGGTCATATAAATGGATACAGGTGACTATTGTGCCCCCTTTTGGGTTTTTCACACACGTATATAGTCGCTGTTGTGTTTACTGCCAAAAGATGGTTAAGGGTGATAGTGGGAAAAAACTCTACAAATTATACTTGTATATAAAGAGAGAACAGAAGTCATTATGTAAGTATAATTCATATAGCCATTTATGAACAGGCCTCCAAATACTGTTATAAATGCACCACTTACTTTGCTATGCAGGATTTTACAGCTGCTGAAACGTTTAGAGTAACTCTTGCAGCTAGGACACACAGATTTTTGCTTTATCAGGAACCTTAATAAATGCTTCAAATATATTTACAGCTATCTGTTTTCTACACTCATGAATCCAACAACTCCTAAACTAATCTTGTAAAATCCATCCTGGGGAAATGTGCTAAACCAAGCTTGCATTAAAAAAAACAACCAAACCAAAACAAAAAAAAAACCAAACCTAAAACAAAGGTACATTTGATCTCAAAATGTTACAAGTTATTTGTGTGTATTAACTCATTCTGTCCCTGCATTGAAAAGAGAGGTTTGATTACTTAGTTATGTAAAAATCCAAATTTTGCAAAGCCAAATTTGTGCCAAGCTATAAACTTTTAATTTCTCTAATTCTAGCATTCAGCATCATGTCCAGCAAAAGGCTGTGTGTAGCCATAGACTGCTTTGACTTTGCAGGTGTTGGCTTTGGTTGTCTTTACAGTTGTTTAGGTGAATGCAGACCTAGGGGCAATGGCATTATGCCAGCTGGACTCTCTACCTTTTCCAGAATGGCTGAGGGTTGATACAGGTGCTGATATTAAAGTATCTCAGATGATGCCATCACTGGGAAATCCCAGAAGGCAGCTGTGTCCTGACAGTGTCCCCCCCATGCCATGCCCTAAACCGCTGCTGGGGTTCTATCGCGATTGAGGAAATGAGCTGGAGGAGAAAGCTTTTGGCTGTCTGGGGATGCCTTTTCACACTAAATCTCCCTGGGAATGGAGGTGTGTCCCTCTGTGAATTATTATTGTACTTTAGAGAAAAGATCAGGTTCAACCAAAAAACGAGTTGTGTTGTAGCAAGGGGAGGGGTTGGAAAGGAGAAGGAGGTAATGAAGCAGAATTAAAATTGAAAATTATTTCTGTTAAAAAAGTTTAAATGCTTCCCCACATCTCAGCCTCACCGTGGAAAGTTGACAGTCAAATATTTAAACAGTACACCATCTCACTGAATTTTATGTCATTACAGTAACCATGTTATTAAACTTGATATGGTTTTCTTTTTAATTTCAATGAAACATATTTCCTGATCTTTTCATAAAAATGAGCTTTGGGAACCATAGCAATCTAGGCATTTCTTTATTTATCCTGCTGCATCAGCTAATTCTGCTAGTCAGAAGCTATATTGGAAACCACATGAAAGCCCTTGCTGGGTAGAATAGTATTGTGAGCTAAATGTTGTATTAGAACATTTTAAACTAACAAGCTGAAATGACTTGATATGTTTCTGTGAACAAGATAGTATCAGTGGTTCTGCAATCTGCTTTTGCAAATATTTCTCTATACCCTTTTCATTATTCTCTGGAATTTGATACCTCTTTTTTCTGTCTTGCAAACTTTTCTTTATAATACCTCCTTTCCACAAAGTAAAAGAAAAAGGGCATATATATATATATATTATCTAAGCAAGCTGTTATTCATCTTTAAGAGAAAACAAACAATCAAAACATTTTAAATGGTTTTCCATTATCTGGATGTAATATTGCTAATGATTTCCTCTGTTTGTTGAATTTTATAGATAGCCATGGTTTCTGAGGACTGTTCAATAGACAAGAAGTTCTGCATGAATCAGGAAAACTTGGAACCTGGGCTTATTCTGGCTTCCCATCAACTTTCTTCACAGAACGGTGAAATTTATGGAAGGCGAGAGCTTTAAAAATTAAGAGTTTTCTAAAATACATGAGTTTGGACTTAATGATGAGAATAACCCTAAAAGGCCAAACTCAAGTTGTGGACTTCTCAATGCAGGTCCTTAAATCCTTTCCAAATCACATCCCAGAAAAAAACCCACCACAGTATTCAGAAAGTTGGGAAAATGGAAAATGATCAGAAAAAAAATCATCTTACTTTTAAGCACTCATAAAATGAGAAGAAAAACATTAGAAAATAGAAAAGAAATTACCCGACCCATACAGCTTTCAAAACAGGTCAGGAATAAAAAGGGGGTTGCGTTCTTTATGAAGCATTGCAGTATGGATTGCAAATAGGAATAAATAAATAATACCATAAATACATTAAAAGGATTTTTTTTTCCAGAATAGATCTATTAATTTGGAATAATATGCACTACGGAAGTTATTTTCTAACTTGCTAAGTGACAGAACAAATAGGAACAGTACTGACTAAAATTCATGTACGACTCTTCTATTTTTTTACTGCATTTTAGAATTTACTGAAATTCAGTATCAGGCTAAATCTAACACACATCTCTGATAGGATCAAGGAAATAATTGACTTGTTCCTAGAATTTTTCTCTACATTTTTCTTGAATTATGTGGGTGAACACAAATGGAATTTGCTCTATTGGATTTCTGAGTAGAAATCTGAATTTCTTGGAAGAAGATAGAAAAAGACATTTTTTTCCCCTTTCACTTATATTCCAACATTTCCTAGAAACCTGTTTCTGTGTTTACAAACTCAGTGATGTCAGTATAATAAAGGGAATAGTTAGATATATAGTATTTTCCACAATATATTATGATATTACATAGTTTTTGGCCAGGATCTTTGTTAGCACAGAAAAGCTAATTCATTTCACTGACCATAGCATTATGCTTTGATTATATCTTATTTAACAGCAAATCATTATCATATTGCTGACCTAAGATCACCATGACAGTCAGGTCAAATGAGGAATTTGGAGATCTGGGGCACATAAACAGCTGTAAATACTGTCCTGCAGAAATACATATGAATATGTAAACCAAAATGCAATTTTCAGATAACACTAAGCACATATCACTGTATGTCACATTGATCCAAGAGTGAGTCCATGGATCAAATAGATTTGCACCCCTTAGCTTGGAAGAAAGTTTAGCTCAGGACATCAATTAGAGTAGACAGAGCTGATGTTCAGCTCTGCCAGGGATGAAATGAAATGCTGAGAATCACCCCATTTTTTAACAGAATGGGCCAAATGCTGCCCTTGGTTACATTCCCAGGCCTCAGATAACATGAGTATAATTGAAAGCAGTTTTGGTTCAATATTTCTTGTATTTTAGAAGCTGTGGAGCAATCAAGCAATATGACCTTTTAGTGGTCCACCAAAGAATCTAGTTCTGCTCTGTATGGGATCCAGACTAATCAATATCCTATTACGACCAGACCCTGTTTTGTTTTTGGTTTTTTTTTTTTTTACAACTGAGACACAATGGGAATAGCTTGGACAAAACATTTCTCCCTGCAACAGCTGAGACTTGGCAGATTCACAAACTATTAGTTTGTTAAATCTCTGCTTTTCAATAAAATGACATGGATGTTTAAGCTCTATTGTTCAATATGGTACAAACATACCCAAGCTTAACTCGTTCAAGCGCTCCTCATTATGCCAAATCTCCAAACAACATCCACAAAGACTTTCCAAGAGTTTAGAATGCTGCATCAATCCATATATATAAATAAATACATAAAAATAACAAGCTCAGATTAACTTGTCAGGTGTAGTAGGGATGTAACAATCAGAGGCATGGGATAAAGTCAATATTGACACAAAGCCTAATTTTTCTCTTGTATAACAGAAGACAGAATTGACTGAAGGAAATTTGAACCCCACAGGGAGCCAATGACTTTCCATGATCCAGGATATCATGTATTGGATTCAAGAACAGGGATGACTGATAGAATCCTTGACTTGCAGAAAATAAGGAGTGAAACCCTGCTGTTGAAGCCAATGGCATCACTCCAGCTCTCTTCAGCATGGTCAGACATCCACTGGTGAGATCAGTGCAAAATAAGGACAGCACTACAGGTGTGTCTGAGCATACATGTTGACAAATAGAAGGGGAAAGAAACCTCTGGGCCTGTTCCTGCTTTGATAAGACCATGTTGGAGGAAACAAAGCCAGCCTGACTCCATGTACCCTCAGCTGTATTTTAAATTAGAAATGAAGAAAAAACACAAACACTACTCAAGGTATATTTTTCTTTCATAGCAGGTTTGTTTTCTTAAAACAAAACAGGCACGGCCCTGAATATTAAAATCAATAATGGCCTAAAATCGGGTCATAGTTATTCTATTAAGAAGAACATTTCTGAAGGATAAATTTAGGGGCATGCAGGTCAGAATAACACAGCAGGTCCACTTTGAATTATTATTACCACTTAGAATTATTACACTGGCCACCAGGGCAATGGTGGGAGGAAGCATAGAAATGCTGTGGCCCTCAAGTGCTGATGTTTTGCAGTGTCATGGGGTGTGGGCAGACATTCTTCAGGGCCACATTCCTGTTGCAGGATGGTGCCAGAGTGCATTGGCCAGTGGGAAGCTCCAGCCTATGGAAACTGCAGCAAAGTCACTGTGGTTGTGGAGAAGCAGCATCTCCTCGTGGTGAGTGTGTTTTGTGTTGCTCTCATTACCTATGCTCAGGGTGAGGAAAGAGGTGGAAAAATTTGCTGCTCCATCCACAGAGATTTGAACTGCCTCCAGAGCCCAGGTTTTGGGAAGGCAATTCAGTATAACTAGAATAATTTTGGATGATACAGGTCTTCAATGAGTCTGTCCCTCTTGGGCTTGAGTTTCTCTGCAGTGGCTGTAGCAGGCCATGAAGAAAAAAGTGGATGTAAAGACTTTTTATTTAAACTTCATACAGAAACATATTTAATATATCTTTCCCTGGATACTTCTTTGGAGGAAAGAAAGAACTTCTGGAGTCTCTCAAACTACTATTTGAACTTGGCAAAGTGCTAAAGTATCCATATGAAAGGGTGCTTTTCTTATTTATTTATTTTTACACATACACACAAGCAGACTAGGAAATCTGTAGTACATCACTCTGTATTCTACATCTACTTGATCACTTTTTGCTGTGTTAATGAAAAACTAATGATATTTGAGTTTCCTGTTTGAAGGAGGCAAAGAGTACTTTTATAAGAGCTATCAGAATTTTTCAAGAATGTTTTAACTCCTCTTGCAGTCAAAACCAAGTGTCCCTGAGGCCATGGCTTGAGACCTTTTCAGCCATGAGCTAATACTGTATGCATCCTTAAAACTGAAATAATGGGAGGTCTGTAACTGTTGTGGCATGGACACATTGTCTCTGAGTATCTAAATGAAGCTGACCTTTTACATACTAATGTTCCATCGCTGCTAATAAAAAAAAGAGCATTTTTTTTCAGAGATGGGAGTAGAAAGAAATATTACTAATACTTTAGTAAGATCTATGTATTCTTGCTGCAATGAAATGAGAAAGGTCAAATTTTTTCTCCCATCTTTTTTTTTTTTTTGTATTCTCTAACTTCTCACCCATCTTTGTTGTACTAATGAAATTAAGATATCCTTCATGATATAACTGTGAGCTAGGGGGATCTAAATTACCTTCATCTGGCATCATTCCAGTATACTATAAATGAAGTAATTGTCCTTGACTATAAAATTTGCATTTTCAAGACTTAATTGCTATCATTACATCTTTTTGTAATTCTATTAATTTAACTGAATGGAGCATTTGGTTTTATGGTAAAAATTTGCATTAAAACATTGTACATCTAAATAGAATTTTAATATTTGCCTCAAAAGCTCAGTACAGTTGTCCCACAGGACCTAAATAATTTTGCAAGAAGAGAATAGGAAGCGGTTGCACTTTAGGTCAACAAACAGGTTTTCCTTTGGTGAATATTAATAGAACTTGCTGTAACAGGCTTCATGTGCTGAAAATCACTCCTGCTTGAGCTCTGCAAAGGTGTTATTAATCTATGAATTCCATAACGCCATTCTTACAAGGAAGTGCATTTGCCCAGATACAGAGTAGGTAGGATGTGTGTTTGTTCTGTCGGGGAAAGATGCATGGCAATGAGTTCTGTTTTTCTAAGGAATCGCTCCTTCCCCCTTGGAGCCCTCCTATCCTTGTTAGGCTTTACTCCTGCTTGAGGAAGCACTGACTATAAAAGCAACATTTTCTCTACAGTCTTACATGTGCACACAGTCATCTAGCCGAGGCCCACCCTGCCATGAAATTAACTGGCCAGTATTGTGAGTATCTGTTGGGAAAATGTTTGTGTTTTCAGTGGACCTTCTTCAGCCATGATACAGTCAATGCTGTATTACCACTTAGACCTCCTTTTTTTTGTTTTTTCTTCCTTTCTTCACTCTTTTCTGAGGACACAAGGTACTTTGGTCATACGAAGACTGTGGAAAAAAGGTCAAAGCAGTGTGAGGAGTCTGAACTGGCTGAACATGCCGCAATTGCGACGATGCCACGTGCACTTATTTGTACATGGAGCTCAATGGTAAGGTAAGGCTGTGTTACTGAGTAGACACAATTTGAAACTGAGTCCACCTTTTTGCAGTGGATTTATGTGGTGCTTGGTGGACTGTGACCTCACATGAGGTATTTGGACGTATTTAAACACTAGATCCCTTGGGAAGTATGTAGCTTGTGGGTGTGGGTTCCCACTCAGGTAACATTACAGGCAGTCCCACTCAGGCACTACAGGTAACAGCTGACACATGGATGAGTGGACAGTGTTTCATGCTGGTCAGAAAAGTCTATGCTATTTTCCATTTCATGTTAATAGATATCATCAAGTTGTATAACATATTAATTATGGAAGTAATTAAGCTGGCTTCGCTTTATATTGAATGTGCATGTTTTTTCTTTTAAAAACAATTTTTATTTTTTTTGTAACATGTAAGTAATATTTCACAACAGATAGAGTCTGCTAGTGACAGAAATCTCATTAGCTACTCTTAATATATGTTGTATTTACTGGACTTCATAATCATTGTGTAATTAAGCTTCACAACTGGCTTGCGAAGCAGAAAAGATGAAGGATGTCTCCATTAAAGAGATTTATGGGATGCTGAAATTAAAGACAGATTTCAGAAAGTGTATAGGTACCTCTTCTTATTGGTTTCAGTGCCTAAATACCTCTGAGGGCACAAAGTTCTTGCAAAGCTGCGCGGTGAGACACAAGTGCCAGGCCAGACCCAAATCTGGGAGCACAGGGTGAAGCCTCTGTGTGAGATCACAACTTCTGGGCAAGTGCCACAGTCATTTTACCTTCTGCCCTTGTCTCTTGAATGGGGATCACACTTACTGTGGGGACTATGTTGATGATTCAGGGTAGGCTGGAAATGCAGTACAAAAGTGATAAGAGCAGGTAACCTGTTTCTCCTATAGCCATCTACATTTGCAATGATTCTGGAGGGGTCTTGGCCTTTACTAGAAGAACTTCAGTGTTACAGATAGAGGGCAAAAGCCTCATAAGAGTTATAGCTCAGTGCTGAGTCTCCCAGACTTACCAGCAGCAGATGTACTATGCCACTGAGACTGCTGTATTGTTCTAGGCATGTGCACAGGGTAAGAAAACTCACAGGGGATCTGCTCTACACAAAGACTGCATTTTTTCCACTTCAGGGAGGACCCTGTGTATGTTCTTCCTTAACGGGTGAATTTCACTTGATGTGAACATTATGCTAAGGCTGAATTTCTAGGCAGATTATATGATAGTGCATTAGAAGAAAGAAAAAAATCCCACCCCACCACCAACAAAAAAGCCCAAATCCAAAACAAAACACATATTCTTTTGAAAAATCCAGGTCTAGCTGTTAGCGTCAATTATTTCAAACACCTACTGACTGTTCTGGCACATCTATCTCATTGAATCGTGGAAGTGATTTTATGTGCTTTAAGCATTTGATCACATAATCAGCTTCTGCATAGCAATGCAAAGGATCTTGAGCATTGCCCTGGCAGATAGTCAAGCCAAACCTGACACAGAAACAAACATAAGGGAACAATTGTTGTCAAAACACATTGCATCACTTTGCATGCTAAAGCATTTGCTCTGGTAATCCACCATGCTGACGTGTCCCTCTGCTGATGCCATCCGAGCAGGGACTGTATCCTTAAAGTTGACATGTGCATCACATTACAGCAGTGATTTTGTTATATATCATCGGCATAATGGATATTCAGAAGAGATTCATAATCTTGAAAGGTGGCTTGAATCCACAGTTCTCATCCATGTTCTGGTGACTCAGAGCATTTTGGAAACTCATTTTATAACATCTCACGCTGGCTTGGGCAAAGGCAAAGTAAACAGTTGCCTAGGGCAGCAGACTTGGGAGAGAGGCAGTCCAGGTCTCGTTTCCTACTTTGCTGGCAATGACAGGAATACAATCCTTGAACCTGCCTCTCCACTGTCCCTCCCACTCCCCTTTCCAGTTTAATTCTTATGGAAATCCAAAGACATCTTTTTGCCTCTTCCCTGTCTCTTTTTCTTGTTCAACCTCCCTCTAAAACTGCTGGTTTCTGCTAGCTTTTCTCCTCCAGGGAGATTCCACTGCTTCCTACTTTCAGCTTTTCCAGGACTGCTAGAGGATTCCCTATCCCCTCCTACCTCTCATTTCTCTCTGCAAAAAGCTATTTATTACTCATTATTTGCAACCTTTGCTGAATAGCCTCAGCTGTCCTTGGGTTTATAGTAGCAGGAGCTCTGTGAGTAATACAATCCTGTGATAAGTATAGCAGATCACTTGCCTGTTGATAGACACTGCTTTAAAAGAACTTTCTTTATATTGGGGAAAAATCCAGACAGATGTAGAAAACTTTGTTGCATTGCTTATGACTCATGAGATTAAATGAGACAAAAGTAAGATAGTGTCAGCATGTCACTGAATCCCTGGAAAGGTGTGGCTTGCTCTGCTGGTAATGCTATTCATGCAACATAAAATTAGATTGCAGAATTCATTGCCATGGGATGTTATAGAAGCCAAAAGGCAGGATCAGCTTCAAAAGGGAATTAGGCAAATTGTTCCATCAACAACTGTCAAGTGCGGTTATCTAGATGCAGCATCATGCTCAGAAAACCCCGAAAACATTGATTGCTGGAAGCTATTTGGTTATAGCAGTGCTAGGATCACCCTCTCCATGGACCAAGAGTTCCTGTTCTGACTGTGTTAAGGCTGAACTTTCAGTCTCTGTCTGTAATCCATGTCTTGTGGTTAAGGTGAACTACTTGGGATTTAGTCATCTTGAAGTTAACATCATTTAAAATTGAAGTTAAAGGAAGCCTATTCCAAGTGGCAGTAACTCCTGTCTGTGTTGAAAACACTTCAGGATGAGATAAATTACCTAGATTAGGTGTCCTGTACTTATGACTTGTACTTGTTCCCAGTGAGCTTGATGGCTTTGTCTGTAAAAACGAGCAGAGTTCAGAAAGGAGTTTGTTTTTCCAAGTGAGAAAGGAAGACCTCAGATAGTCTGTGTGGGTGTTGTTTAAATCTGAACTGTGTCCTTCCATACAGATTTATTTTTCCCCTATGCCAAAGCTTTGGATTGCCTTAACTTGCTCAACTTGGCCAGTTCCACATCCTTCTGGCATACATAACATGCACTCATTCCCTCAACCTACACTGAAAGAAGCCATAAAGTTGTGCCACCTTTCTACAGTGACAAAACAGCAACCTTTCCTTGAGAGTAGTGTAAGATTCTGAAATCAGTAGACTGGCAATCTGACAAGCTATGACAGAGCTCTCTGGAAGGCTTCTTGCACATTGGTGTATGCACAACTACCATACAATAGAGAGCAGCAGATCCTCCACTCATTTGACTCATTATTTTTGCCTAAGGAAGTGGAGCTCACATATGCAGGCATGTATTTGTTTGGTTTTTTGCTGAACTCATTCTCCCAGATCCCTACTGGCAATGGTTGTTATCGAGACAATTTTGTGAAGGGAAGCAAGTGTGAGGAAAGCCATGATTTTTTTGCTTACTGGTCTCAAAATCCTAATCAGTACAATAGTTCCACTAAGTGTTGGGATCTCTTCGGGAGTCAAAATGGTCATGCTGGTGGTGCCTTGGCAGAGGTTTTACAAAGGATGGGGGAAAGGTTGCAAGGTGACAAATAACACCAACAGTTGGCAATGGCCATGCTCTGTGTCCTTTTAATGATTTCAAGGAGGCTCAGTAAGCAAGACTAAGGATAAAATTGTGGCCTGGTGTCAC
>JAWWMO010000083.1:63448866-63461869 GCA_035047845.1 Dendrocincla fuliginosa
TCTAAGCTTATTTTCTCTGAAGGAAAATGTGCATACTGGAATCCAGAATGCCTCACCCTCTTATTGGTGATGTGCTAGCTCCTTGCTAACTGTCAGAGGTGGGAAGGGACATAGATATTGCCCCCTGTAGAATAGGTGAATCAGGTATGTTTGGTTTTGAGGCGGGAGAAGAGTGTCATGCAATCCTGGCATTCATTTTTGATGCTCAAACGTAAAAGCCGCATGCCAGGGAGGAATGCCCACTGAGGGGAAGAAAGCAGCCCTGCACTCCTCTGTGATTGGGACTGTGTTGTTGCTGGGTGGAACAGCGTAATGCTGTTGCTGCTCCTGCTCCAGCACCGTGATGTTTCTGTTCCAGATTGTGCTGACTCATATTCAAGAAAACATGATACACAGACACAATGCACTGTACCTCTTTCCTTTCCCCCTGTAACCTCGGTAAGTGTTTGGTTTCTTTTTCCTCTCTTTGGCTAGTGTGGTGCTAATACAGCTTTACAGTTAGAATGAATAGGAGGGGGAAAGGCAACCTTGTAAACAAACTGATAGCAGATAGATTAATCTTGGAGAGGATATTTAAATTGAACCTGCTGTTTGTGGTACATCCACCTCTCTTTAAAGCTGATCAATCCTGATAACTCGCCCATCTCTACAAACTACACTTGTTAGAGCTGTGTTCTTAAATGGGAGAAGTGCTTACAATGCCCATTTACAACTGTATTCTGTTTAATTAGTCAGCACAGCCAGTGCTGCAGGGATAGATCACTTGCCTTTAAAGATTTGAGAATGTTAATAGTACAGTATATCATTTTAATTATTATTGGATTAATGTTGTGTCTCGAAGAACATCTAATGCAAATCACAAGAAATGGCCTGAAGTGACCCAAGGGTTGTGCTTTATTAGAAAAGTAATAGGTCCATTGCTTAAATATAAAGAGAGGCTCTTTCTTCAAATGTCACTGCACTGGGCTTCTCTCTGTGTGTATGTAGAACTGAAATCCTTTTGCTTTCACCTTTGTCCACAGGAGGTTTCTGTAGCTCATGTATTAAATGGCTGAGACAGTGGCTGTAATATCAGGAGATGAAGAGGAGATCCAAAATGACAGTGATGATGAAGATCGATTTCCGAATCATGATACTCTAACGGCGTCCCCTGGTTGCTCTGCGAGCCCTTCGTTAGCCAGCCTGAATGAAGGCAGGGGAAGCTCAATGGTGCCAGAAAGACTGTCCATCCTCTCCAGCAAGGCTGTGGCCCAGGTGAAAGTCCTGACTGGCCCAGAGATGGGTAGCGGTGGCCAGGGCCAGAGGATGGCCTCTGGTGTGTCAGAGTATCATCTGACAGCTGTAGATGCATCATTAGGTGGCTCAGCATACCCTGTCGCAGCTGGTAACCTGCAGCCTGTGGACATTGCCTCCCTGTGCTCCAGAAACTCCTGCTGTAATGGTGAACTGAGTTTGGACATGCTGCAGGTGCCAGGGGTACCCTGTGAGGCCAGTGAGCCCCACCAGGCTGGCACTGACCAAGGGGACTCCCACATGCAGCAGGCAGGGAGCAGCATCGAGGGCGATATGGCCTCTTGTGGTTTGGGCCATGTGATGTGGATGAAGACCACAAAAGTAATGGAGACCTTAGAAAACAAGAAACAGGAGGAAAAGGAGAAGTACCGGCTCCAGCTAGCGATGTACCGCCGGCTCCGGCTGTTGCGCTCCATCAGGAGTTTGCACAGGCAGCTGGAGCAGCAGCAGGCCAGGTTGCAGGAATGCTATGGCACGGTAATAAATACCAAGAAAGAAGTGTTGAAACACATTTGCTCAACCTCACCCTCACCTTCGCCGTAGTCATGTTACTGCATGCAATAATGAGCTTTGTAATGCCACCAGAGCCGCCAGTGAGCTTGCATGCTGCAGGGGTGGTGTCCTCATACCCAAGGGTACATGCCCACGTACTGAGAGTGGAGGGGAAAGAGCAACAGCAGCAGCAGAGCAAGAAGAGAGAGCAGAGAAGGTGAAGTGTGGGCTTCCAAATTTATGTAGAAGAAACCAGAACAAGATTGAGCCTGTGCGAGGAGCTGACTTGTGATGCACACTCAAAGCCTCAAGCTGGAATAGGATTTTTTTGGCATATAGGTTTGTAAAAAGAAAAAGAAAACACTGCAAACTGGGAACCTAGTCTGACACCTGACCCATGAAGGTGATCAGACACAAGGTTGCTGCCTGCTGAATACTTGATGTGACACATCTCCCTCCTACTTTCAGCACTAACAAAATTTGAACAGAATTAGGGTTTGTTTTCCTGCAAGAATACCTGCATCTAGAAAGCCAGGATTTTTGAAACACTTAAGCTCAGGCTTGATTATATCTACCTAGCTGCCTGTTTTTCACAAAACCACTATGGGCCATTGTACATTTGCAACCTCTACTTTCCTTTAAATTTTATTCAAACTGACCAGAAATTATTTTGGGAAGGTAGGACAGTCAAACACACATACACAGGGAAAAAGTGCAACTGCCTGAGCCAGATTTCCTCAGGAAAGGAAGCTAAAAACAAAGGCCTTGTAATCTGACGTTGCATTGGAAACCCAGGCTGGCAGTGCCAGGGGAATGTTTGAGGTCTGCACAATTATGAATCTGCTGCTAACTCCCAGTAGCATTAGCATCTGCAAATCAAGCATATTTTGTGCCTTACTGCTGTCATTTTATGGAAGTTGGTGACAATTAGCACTTTTTATCCAGGTGTATTAGATATGTGGAAAACCCTGGAGCACTGTTTCTCCAATTGCAAGGTTAGGATGCCTGCAGAGAATTTGATGTCAGTATGCAACAAACACACAGGGAAAATGAAAGCAAAGAGATGCAACTTTTTTGTATCCATTTAAAAAGCTCTGTGGGTCCCTATTATTGAACAGCAAATTGAATAGTTGAACGTGCTGCTTGAGGATCTGAAGGAAACCATGATTCAAGAAGAAAAGGTAAAAAAAGGTAAAAATAAAAATTTCAATTTCTAGGATTTAAAGGGATATGGAAAAATCTCATTTTCTTCAGATATTTATTTCTGATCGTGCCACCTTTCCTTTTCCCTGGTTGTTTTTGGTTTTGTTTTGGGTTTGTTTTTTGGGTTTTTTTAATTGTTTAAGTAGATGCACAACCAACCAGATTTTTGGTGCAGAGTTTTTTTTCCTGCATAAAAAAGCAAGTCCGTTATTTCTGGAATAATGTGCTATATATAAGATACTTTTATTCTCAATTTTTTTTTTTTTTTAATGCATCTTGGAGTAGGATGTTGGTCTGTGCACGCACACACACACTCTGTGTATTCAAGAGGTTATGAAAGGATGGTGCTTCCTTTTTTTCTGTAGCAGAAGCAGGAACCATCTCTCAAAATAATCTCTGCTGTCTATGAGGAGTTTGGTTGATTATATTCACATGCACACATCTGTGAGCAAGGTATTGAAGTAATTCAACAAATGAAGTGCAGCACAACATTGTCATTATTCCGTCTTTGTATTTCTGCGCACCCAAAATTATGGAAGCCCCCTGGGTATGCACAACCTTAGACAGGTTCATTCATCTCCTTGGGCCCTTGTGTAGCCTCTCACGCAGCACAAACTAGTAACTTTGAATGCAGAATTACCATAGAAACATCCTTGGCATCAAGGAGATATTTGAAGGAGCATCCTTTCTGCCTCATTTGGGGGATTCAGGTTGCCAGAGGCCTTTAGTGGGCTACAGAAGAGAGCTGGGGGTCTCATGTGACTGGGAAACATAATTCCTGGGCTCTGATCCCATCTAGCTCTCTGCTCAGCCTTGGGAAAGCTGTTCTCTCGCAGCAATGCAGGTTTCCCAAAGAATGCTTGCATACCAAACACACCTTAAAGGTAATCTCTTCTTTCTTAATGTACTTCTCAAGAAAGAATGTTGATCATGGCCAACAGGGCTGTGCAAAAATTCTTTTATTTCCACCTCTTTCCCCCTACTTCATGAACTAGAAAAGCCTTTTTGTCATTGGTTAAGTGTTATGTGAACCAAACGCAAGCAAACCACTAGTATGTCATCTCTCCTGAAGAAAGAAGTGTTGGAGAAGGGTCACATCTCAAAAATATTCCTGCACTTTGAAACCAAATGTCAAATTTTTTCCATTAATAAGATAATCAAATTAATATTGTTGTTAATGTTGGTCAACATTTTTTTTTGACTGAAAAAGAATTATCTAAACTACATTCTGATTGACTAATACTTTCATGTAACTTTCCACTGAAATAAAATAGATGAACAAAAATATAAAATCAAAAGATTAAATCAAAAGATTTTTTTTGGTAAGACCAAGTAACTGCTTTGCCTCAGTAGCTGCTGAAGGACAGTATTGTCCTGCATTTGTTGCAAGAATGCCCTACATTAGTGCATAGAGTTACCTAGAATGACATATTTGTATTCAAGAGTGACTAGAATAATATTAAAAAATACTTGTCACATAACACCCAGTGCAGCAATAGTTAGTCTGTCAGCCTGTCCAGTTGTAAATTCTTTGTGGCAGAATTGTGACAATCTTTGTTTTGTACATTTCATAAAATTTCTTCATCCTAACTGAGATCAGTAGATTCTTCTGCACTATGAATATTAAATACCAAAAGATTGGTGCATGAGCAATGCTGTTTGATAGTTGGCAGGAAAATGAAGCCAAGACTTATTCTCTGTGTGTGCATTCTTTCTGTGTAGTACTTTTATGGATGCATGCAAAATAAATGTTGACTGAGGAAATAATATCAGTCTTTGCAACAATGTGCTGTTCAGCTGGTGCTTCTGGTGTGGCTATTAATAAGTGGAGTTGGACAAATCAATTAAAAGCAATATGATTTTTTAAATTGAGTTTATTTTAGAAGCTTGGGAAATGTGGCTTAACAGTGGTGGTTGGGGTTTTTTTCCTTGTATGTTTTTGTATGTTTTGGAAGTTGAAGGCCAGTGAGAAAGTGCCAGAATGCCATGGGTGACCCATGAAGGTGTTTTCAGGCATACCAGACAGACCAACAGTCTTAGGTATAATAAAACTCTATCCTCTCAAATTGTTTGAGCTCCTCATGTGCATAAGAGCTTTGCTAGTTTGTTTGGGGTTCAACTAAATTTCTTAAAAGCTGTATTTTTGTCTGAATTTAACTCACATGGGTCTCACAGGTCTTGGGTACTGGTGACAAAACAAATTGTTTTGGTAGGGCCTTTCTCCCCATTATCTTTGCCATCTTCCAGAGCCTGTCAAAATAATGATCTCTGTGAGAAATCCTCTCTGCAGCCTGACAACTTATGTTACCTGCTTTTACAGCAAAGTATGAAGATAAATGATGCTGCCTGAGCCTTAAGGTCCTGCTGCTCAACTAATTCTGAAATGGCAGAAAATGGTCATGGGTTTACTGTGAAAAAGTGGGATATTTAAAAGGTGTCAGCTCTCCTGGAATACTTGCTACCACTAAAAAAGTTGCAGCTTGTGCAACAGACTGGAGTTATAGACAATTAAGAGAAAAAATGCATTACCAGGCTGTTCTTTAACAAAAGTGCTTTTCTTCTGCATCTCCAGCATTGCTAAATTTCTGCCCTGGAAACTACTCAGAACTGTGTTTTTGCTGTTCTTGTTCTTGATGGCTATGAGTCAGTCACCTTAACATGTCCACTTGTTGCCTCTTGTGATGGAGCTGTGTGAGGGATTAATTCAGTTCCTCCTTCCTGAGATTTTCTTGTGTGTCTATCACATTCCTTAATTAGGATAGTGAAGATTTTACCAATTTATATAACTTTATGATACTGTGGTAAACTTATGAGCCATGCAATATTAAATACAGATCACTCTGCATTGTTCTTGGAATAATGAAAATTATGGACTTTGGGCATGACATAAGCACTCAAAAGAGAGATTTAAAGATGAGGTTGTTTAAATTGCCCCTGGATCGAGACGACTTGAAGAAACCTTTTTGAGTCCTTGTTAGTTTATTTCTATAAATATTATGAACCTAGAATATAAATGCATTGGAAAGCACCTTTGATTTGTGACTGTTGAAAGAAGTACAGTAATATAAAGGTGGTTTTGGGATATGCTTGAATGGGACCCTGCTCCAAATTCAATGAACAAGGTGCAAATGTCCCTTATTCTTAAAGCTCATAGATTCGGATGAACCTAAAGCCTGGATGCTGAATGGATAGTGAGGGTGATTGGAACCACAAGGACAGAGGTTTCAGGGGTTTATTTTTAATGCAGCCTGGAGAATGGCACACTGGACAGCTTTTTTCTTTAGTTAAGGTTGACCTTTTCTTTTTCTCAGGTCTGAAAAAACTCTTTTGGATCATTAGGCTAGATGGTTTCTACCTAAATTGTAACATATTGAAGTAGAAAGCCCTGCTGAGTTTCAGTGATATTCAAATCTAGTCCAGGTCTTTGAGGTCATATGTCTAATTCCAGTCCCTTCTCAGTTTCTATCTTCTGGTGTCTCCAAACAATTACAAATGTCTTGTGTGGTACTAATCTTTTTCTTTCGAGCAAAATGTTTGGAAGACTTGGGAGAAGAGGAAAAAAGCCTTCCTATCAGTCTCTTGTGCTACTGAAGAAAAGGGACGTAGTTTTTTTTTTTTAGTTTAGTGAAAACTTGAATCAGGGGAGAGGGTACTGTGAAAACATTTTTGAAGGTTTTATTTAAATGCTTTGAAAATAACAGTGGTTCCTACAGCTGCAAATAAGTTTGCTTAACGTTATTGTTCATCTTCTCACACAATTTTAGTCAAATCTACAAAACAACCAAAAAAGTTGCCTCCATCTCTGACAAATCAAGCCTCTCAGTCCACAGCCCAAAGTGACTTCTGTGTGTAGGAGCAGCAAGGAATTCTTGAGAATCTCAATAAAAGTTACATTTTCCCTTTGATGGGTGGGTGCAGGAAAGGAAAGGGAATGTGTGACCATTCATCACAGCTCCAGGCTCGTTAGTACCCAGGAACTTTCTACTCTAAATGACAAAGAGTTTCACTGTCACCAAAGAGAAATTGCTGCTGACCTTAGACCTCTTTTTGGAAAGTAAAATAATGGAGCACAGGAGCAGAGTTTGATATTTGACCAAATTCTACACAATTATCATGCATGTGTATATAATAAAATTAATTCTGTGTCTCTGCATTGTAGCCTGCGGCAAGCAGCGTACAATCAGTTTTGTATGTATAATAGATCACAGAGTTGTTCATGAATAATACAAATGCATTGAGCAGATACTAGTGAGTGAGGATGTTTGTCTTTGCATGGAATCGAAGTGAACATGTAATATTGTGATAATATATATTTGATGAATACAGGTCTGACTTGCCTTTGCCATAGCCTGCTAATTCCCCGACAAGGGTTGCCACAATAATTGAGTTTCCAATAACATTATGATTATTTCCACATGATAATTTAATTGTAGGTATTTTTTAATATTGTAATAATGTAGATTTGTGATTATTATGCATTTGCATGCAGATTTTCATGGTGTCTCGGAGCACATCCCTACATTTATAACTTAATTTCCTATATTATTGCATATATATTTTGGGATGAACTCATTAATGCAAACTAAAAAAAAGTAGGTCTTTTTGGTCATTTTGCCTTTATTATAAATGGCTGAAAGCTTTGCTCATTTTTTAGACCAGTCTAAACAAGTGAATAAACAAAGGACAACTGTAATTCATGGATGGATTAATTTAAAATAATAATGTAATTACAAATCATGGGAGATTTGTCTGAGGTAATTGGGATGTGGACTGGTACAAATTTTGCTTTACAGAAAAAAAAGCTTGTTTAAATGAATCATCAAGTTTAGTAGAGGCTGTTTTCCATTCTTCCAAATCCCGTATATAACATGATGGCAAAGTAATACCAGCTCAAAATTCATGGGTGCCTGTAAAAATGGGTATAACACCATCGAAGCTGGAACATCAGTACCTAGCTAGACATCATTTTGGCAAGCAAAGGAAGAATAGAGTGGTTTATACAGTCATGACAGTGGCAGGGGTTTTAATCAGATGATTTGTCCACTCCGGAAAGAGGCAGGTTGCTTGCCTGATAACAATCTTCAAACTGCATTAGAAAACCTTGCCTGAAACTTGGTGGGACAAAGGGAGGTAGGAATAAACATTGTTCCCATTAATTGGAGTAGACATTTGTATGATCCTTGTGAGCATTCTGCTTCAAATAGGAGAGCTCTCTTCCAGGTTTATCAAAAATTCAAAGAGCAGGAAGAATCTTTAGCTACATACTTCTGTTTGCAAAGAAATTTCCCAGGGAAAGTGACACAGGCTTTGGGTATTGTTCATGTTTCTGGCACATGCAGTTGGGGGAATGTTCACTTTTTATCTGTAAATTGAACAGCTCTGCAAATTGAACTGTGATCACAACAGAGTTCTTGGTCTATCTGTAGCTGACAGGCTGGTTTTCCATTGCCTTCATGACAGGAACATCCAACAGGAACTAGGCTAACAGGTCCTGTCCAAATCTTCAGATGTGGAAGTTTAAAACTAAGGGCTGGAATATATAACTTTCTGCTCTCCTTTCATATTGTTCTTCAGTGCACATTGGTGCTGTTGCTTCCAGTGTAGTTCAGTGCCTGGTTTCTACTTTCAAATGTATTGCTCTAAATTAACAACACACAATGAGATTAAGTCTCTTCTCTTTCATCTCCCCTTGCTCTGCAGACCTAAGAGTTAAGCAGAAAAGTGGAAGCCTGATTTAGGCAGTGATGGTTCTGCAGTATAAGGTGGTCTCTCTAGGTTTTGCAGCAGAATGACCACTTGTGTAGGTAAATTAGATTCTGTCCCAAAACCCATTTGATCCAAGTCTGTTGTAGACCCTGTATCTCACTAAGAAGCACCTTGACTCCACTGGAAGCTGTAAAAGTATCAAAACATGAAGGTGGTGCCATTGACTGAAGTTCACAAATCTCTTCCCCTGCCTTGCTGAGGCCAAGTGATTGTTCATCAAAGAGGAACTGTTATTTTGTTTTATAAGGGGCCACTAGCATAAAATTAAGGACATCTTTTACCCTCTGGCATTAGATCTTAAATGACCTCAGGTGTTATTTGTCACATGCAAAGTACCATAGAATATAAACATATCATTCTCTCCCTAAATCCTGGATGCAATTTATAGTTCCTGCTTGTCTTGAAGAAACCTGAGGTTATTTCAATTACCAGATTATTTATAATGGGATGATTGTCTTCATTACTACATGTTCCTGATGTTACTTATACAGATATGATAGATGGGTGTAGATAAAATTAGAAACAAGCCTGTTGAAAAGCACTGATTTGTGTCATTTTCATGAGTAATTATCTCTGATGACAGAAATTGAGACTAAAATTTTATAACGCAGAGGATGTAGCTGCCCCGGCCTCTCCACCATCCCAGCATTGCAGAGGTTAGGACTTGGAAGAGCTCAGTTCCTTTTCTACTTTTACCTGGTAAGTTTTGAATTTGAGTCACCTCTTTGCTCAGAAAGTTTGCTCAGAATATTTTAAACTGGGGAAGTGATGTGGAGTCCCTCAGCCTTTCCTATTCGTGCTGCTTCTCATTATGTAAAAAAGCTGAATGATTGTTAAGATCCCTTCCAACCCAAACCATTCTATGGTTCTATGACTTTTGCTTTTCTCATGTGACAAGGATATGTTTAATTTTGGGTCACTTGGAAGGAAGGCTTCTTTTGACTCAAAATCATTTGTTGTTTCTGCTTTTTTTTCCTTCAGCTGAAGGGGGAAAAATACCCACCTTCAGTTTTCTTGCAGTCGGTTTTTTTCCATTTGTAGGTGTCTGTGCAATTGTGGGACCATGTAATTTCTGCATGAGGCAGGGAGTATGTTCTCTTGTGCACAGACCAACATTTCTCAGCTTATTCTTAAGGAAAGCATTCTTCAAAAATGATTTAAGTAAGGAGGTATTTATGTATTGCCCATCTTCTCTAGTGCTTGAAAAATGCATGATTCATGGCCACTAGTGGTTCTTCTTATAGTGGGGGAGGTTTATTGGCCATAATCCTGGAAGTCTGGAAGTCCCCTGTGTGTCAAATGGTCACTGATTGTATTGGAAAAGGATGCTTCAGTGACAGCAGGCAGCCCCTGGGCAGAAAGAAGTGTCCCTTGTCCCTGAGCAATAACCTGTATGGATGATTGAGACTTGTTGATAGACCTCCATGGAAGTCTTACCTAGTAGTCAGGGCTTAGCAGTGTCTGACTTAGTGAAGGATCCCTCAGTACAGGATGCTTGAACTTGATTTGTTACTCTCATCAAGGAGGGTATAAAGGTAGGCAAAAACTGAACATGCCTTGAGGCCCAGGCAGATGCAGTTTTACCACAGCCTCTGTCTCGTGAGAGGGAAAGAAAGAAAAGGCTGTTGGAATTTACAAAATACAGTTATTGACTAATTTCTTCATCAGCAAGAGCTGTAAGAAATCAGTGAGGTCTCTCCTGAGAGATCAGTGGTGTCACCTCACATGTCCTCAGGGTGCCAAATGGTATAAGACACTCACTTTGAAAGTACTGCACCGTGATAAGCTTCAACTCCCAAGGGATGCATTGTGTGTACATTTTGTTATATGTAATGACACACTGAAAGGGCAGTGAAGCTGTTAAGGGAACACTGCATGTCTAAAAAGAACTTATTTTTCTTTCAACCAATAAAAGAAAGAAAGACTCTTTCAGAAAAGCAGTTAAAATAATGTCATTTAAATGTAAGAAGTGATAAAATACTGGAGAGAATTCGCCTGTCAGATGAAGAAGTTCAAAACATGAGGTCTTCTATGTAGCATGCACAATTCAGATTGGCTCATTTTCCTGGTAAAGCAATAGAACTCTGCAAAAAGCTTTTAAAACAGTTGATATACATACATATATATAGATATATACACAAAATTTTAGGGCTGATCCAACCAGCAAAATGGCAACAATTATTTAAAGCAGCAGATTTGAAGAATGAAGAAAAAAATATAATTTCATGTAGTCATTTTAGACAATGTATAAGAGGCTGTGATATTCAACAAGACCAAAGTTGGATGTGACACTCTGGGAGTTTTTCAGCAAAGGGGATTTTGTGGAAAAACAGTTCAGTGCATATAAAAAGTACCCCTAAAGATTGCTACAATGCTAACAACAATATTTTGAAATGAAGCTAAAAAAGATTCATGTTTCCTTCAACGTAATTCCACGTGGACACATTCAAAAATTCTGAACAGCCTCAGTGTGCTGGGGTCCATTTTGCAGTAGAAATACTTTTACTGACAAAGCATATGGAAATGTGGGCAAGATGACAGAACAATTGGGCAAATGCATTTCTGATGAACTTTAAATGTGAAATTAAAATTGGACAAATAATCCACTTGACATTATTCAGATATAAACAAAGACTTGTAAAAAATAGAAGAGTGAATGGGTAGAATGGTGCAGTTGTATCTGCTATGACCTCAGTATTGTCCATCAATCACTGTCAGTTAATTATCATTAAGATTGCATAAAAAAGGCCCCTGTGGGAGCTGGGTAGGCTGTGAGCTTCATACTTTCATTAAAAACAAGATAAACAACATAAGCCTTGCTTTAATTTTTGGCTTTGTTTGTTTTTGTTTGCTTTTTTTTTTCATTTGGGTCTTTTTTGTATTCTAGGAAATTATGTCAAAAGGTGAATCTTGAATAATTGTGCTGAGAGTTACCCTATGGATTGCAGAGACAAGGCAATACAACCAGGGATTCAAAATATAGTTCTTTTTTGCCAGGAAAACTTTAAAGATTTTTAATTTCTTTCTTTTTTTCTTTTTTCTTTCCTTCCAAAACCCAGTAGGACTTTCTATTCTAAGGTGCAAAACTTGCAGGATTTTTAAAAGAAATCCTTGTTTTTTAATTAACTGTGCTGTTTTTAAGTCTCTAGGTTCTCCAACAGAACACAAGTCAGAATGAAACTCACTATGAGCTGAGGATACAGAACTTTTGGGAGTTTATGAGCTGTTGTGAAACAGGAATGCAGTGGTGGGCAGGAACAGCTCCTGTTCCTTCCAGGGTGCATCCCTGCTCTGCTGAGCAGCAGTTCACACTCTTAAAAGTGCCAAGGGTTTGCTCACCAGCATCACAAGCAGGGGCTGGGACCTGAGCCCTGTGTAAATGCTGCCTTTGATATAAAATTGGTTCTGTCAGCTCATGTTTTCTTAGCCTGAGGATCACAAGGCCCTCCTGGCCAAGCACTCTCTCTGCAAAACGTGGCTGTAGAGAGGAAACTAAGTTAAACTAATGATGATTATATATAATTACATAAATTTATATAACCCTAACATTTATATAACTTATAAATTGTAATTTATTTATTAATATTGGTTCAATAAATTTATAGAGCTATATGCATTTATATAATTTTATATTAAGTTATATAACTGAACATGCATTTTTTTGCATCCTTGAATAATTATTTATCATGGGAAAAAATTTGTATTATAGGCAGTATCTTTTGTTTGTTTGTTGGGATTTGGATTTGTTTTTTTAAGTGAGGCTTCATTATTAATTTTTTTTGTCCCTCCAATGATAGAAGTGCCTCATGAACTTGAACAGTTTAAAGTCTAAAGCCTTCAGGGCCAAAGGCCTCTCTCTTCAGCAAGATAATAATTAAAAAAAAAACCAAAAAACCTTACACTTGGAATAAACCACATTTTGGGAAATTACTCAAATAAACTTCAGAGCTGGAGTCACGCAAATGCAGTTCCCACCCAGATGCCAAAGAAGCAAAAGGCCTGTAAATGACACCACATCAGACCAAAATGAAGTCTTCAACACTGCTGAGCAATGGTTTCTAATGAGGACAAATGACTGACTTAAACTAGAGCAGAGCTGTCCCTTTTAGGGCTCTTCAGGCTGAAGGCAGCCCATCAGGACAAATCATCTGCTCCTTGTCGACCTCCTTCTCCTGGGAAAGCCTCTTTGCCCATACCCAGACTGCACTGAGGGTGTGATGGGCAGCCAGATGGCCACGAGATAGAGACC
>JAWWMO010000083.1:63461969-63548148 GCA_035047845.1 Dendrocincla fuliginosa
CTGGGAAAGCCTCTTTGCCCATACCCAGACTGCACTGAGGGTGTGATGGGCAGCCAGATGGCCACGAGATAGAGACCGGTGCTCAGATCACACCAGGTAACTCACACTGTCCCTGCATCCTATTTTATTTGGTATATCCTGATGTGTCAGGAAAGATTATGCTTTGGATAAAACTGCAACAAGTCAGCTCATTTTTACTCTCATATCTTTGCTACATCCTGTGTTGAGTTTCTCCATTCCTGTTTAGCTATTGGAGAAGGAAGATGCTCCAGCACCGATTCGCTTTTGCAAGGTTGGGCCAATGTTATCACGTCTTTTAACTAGTAGAAAGAGGAATTAGGCCATAGCAGAAAGGGACAGTGCATCTTGAAAGAAAACTAGGATGGAAACCCTAACCTCTTCTAATTTACATATGGTGACATTTTGCAGAAATATTGAAACATTAGCAGTGGCATAATGAAATTCTGCCTATCAGCCGTGGAAGGAATAATGTTACTGTAAAGGTAACCTGTCCACAGTTTGTTATCAAGAAAATATTCATGGCAAGAAACATACATTTACCAATGAGTGTTAAGAACAGTAGTTTTTCCTTATATTTTTTCCTCATGGGCTATCCATCTTCCCCTCCAGATTTACTGCATGATCACTCCCTTTACATGCTAATTATGTGCAGCTCTGGTGAATTTGTTAGTAGTGACACTTTGGGCACCCAGTGGGACTGCAACTCATTATGTGGCAATGTCCAGATATATCAGATATTATTAGCTGTCATTAATCTGCTGTGGAAACATTGAAAGCACAGCCAGGAGAGAGACCAGGAAATAGAGTAAAAATGAAGTCTGCAGCCACCCTGGCCCCCAGAAGGTCAGAGGGCAAATCAGCAGGGGAGAAGAATACACCTTAAAATGGCCAGTGCTTAGCAGCAGATTTTTAACCCATTCTGAACCAGCATTTCTAAGAAGAGGAAAGACAAAAAGAAACTATATGGTTGGTAGTGTCTGTCTGGCTATGCTTTATTGGCAGAAACAGGAATACAGCATCTCAAACTATCTTTTTTATAAGCTACTTTGTACTACTGAATCACAGCAATAAAAGTGTGTGAGTAGGAAGAAGAGTGAGGAACATGCAGTATTCCTCACAATGTGGATAGCCCTCAAGCACAAAGCTTCAAAATTAGGCTTGTGCAACTTGGAATAGGATTAGGTTCCCTCTTCATTTGAAGGTTTTATAGAACGGACCTGGGAGTAGGGAAAATCCAGTCCTGGAGTTTGCCTGTGTAAGTGCAGAAGTTTGCCTCTAGACTGCAAAAGCAGTGCTGATCAATCTCTGCTGTGCAGCTGAAAAACACAAACCAACAAACAATAGGTTGCATTTTTGGCCACCACTTCTGAAAAACAGCCATTTGTAAGAGTTATGCTTCTCTGTGCTTGCGCAGCATTTGTTGCATCTGCTTGGAGTGCAGAAATAAGAACAAATTAAAGATTCTTCCCAGAAACCTCCACAGTCTTTCCAATCTCCAAGATGACTTGCGGAGTACTATCCAGAACTGTAAGAAGAAGCAATTTCTTTACATCAGTTAAAAAGGCTGGAAGAAACCAGTCAGGCTTTAAGACAAGCAGAGTCTTCTCTGGTCTGAAATTAAACAGAAAACACCAAAGCAGAGGTTAGGAATCTCTGAGATTAGTGGTGATATATTACCTAGACAATTTTCGGAGCAGGGGAAGGGTAATGGGTTGCTTAGTCTGTGTGTGTCAGTAACTTACAGGTGCCTTTTGCTACTGTCAAAGGTAAAACTCAGTGACCTTAAAATAAAAGTAAATAATGAGATAGGGGGATTTGAGATAGGAAAAAACTGCATTTTGTCAAAGAAAGTAAAAGTAATCTCTTGTTTCCAAGGTTGCAAGGACCTATGCTGCCTTATCTATAAGTTATACAAAAACTAAAGAAAATCATCCTAAAACTCTTCAACACATGACAGATTATACTTGTTCAGGAAGCTGGAATGAAGTTCTTCATCCAGTTGCTTGGAAATTTCCCATTGAGCCATCCACTTGAGTTTTCAGAAAGAATTTCTGAATACTGATTTCATTCCCTTTAAAGGGGTCTAATCTAATGCTTCATAATTTTCCACATATTATGACCATTGTGTGATCTAATCCTATCCTAATGAAGGTAATAACGGGAAAAAAATGAAAAAAGACCTGATGTTTTATTTATGGACCTTCAATTACACAGACTCCGATAAACCCATGCTAAAACAACCCCCATGGTAAAGTTTCAGGTTGTCCTACATTCTGCACTACCCCCTGAAACAGAAAGTAATGTTAGTATTTGGTGAAATGGCTCCCATTAATACTTCCTAAAATAACAGCCATTCATGAACTCAGGTCCTAGGAAAAGATTTAAAACTCATTTTGGTGTAATTGTGGGGTTTACAGAAATACCCTGAAGTGCTAGGAAGTGCAGTGTTAGCAATGGGGCAGGTGGCGAGTACCCAGGGAAATAAAGAAGAAGCACTTTTATCATTGGTCTTGAACCTTTGCAATTTTGGTGTTCAAGAGGATTGGTTTAATTTTTTTATGTGAGAACAATGCAATATCAAGGAAGAGTTACAGCCCAATGGTACTAATGTGGAGAAAAGAGAAAAAAACCAGCATGAAAGCCATTCTGAGTGTCATATGAATATATTCAGTAAGTTGGCTGTAGATCCTTATATAGTTTTTTTTCTAGTGATTATGAAAGTGTACAAATATGGCATGCCTTGCCCTTTTTCCAGGGGAGTGGAATAAAAATTTATTCCAGTTTCTTTTTCCTTTGAGTTCTTTGAATAACTGAACATGAGGTGAATACTGGTTTAGTGGTAGGTTAATGAGTTACAGGTCGGGCTTACAGTGGAAAAATTGCAGTCAGCCTCCATGGTTCTGTGCTTGCCAAATTTACACTGATGAAGTTGTTATGGTAGGCTCTTTTTTTTTTTTCTTTCCTTGTGGAGGAACACGTTTGTTATTTGCCCATCAAGGTTATGCTGTCCTTTCAGTGCCTGTGTTGCTCCTTAAGATCCTTCAGGCACTTATTTTCACATTTAACATGATATGCATGAGTAACCCTCTCTCAACTGGTGGAACTAGTCAGGTGTAAAACCCTGATGAGTGTACTCTTTAGGGCTGGAACCCGAGCAAATTCCACCCAACACAGAAGTGTGGTACATTTTACAGAACTCCCCCATTTCACATGCCATTGTTTGTAATGAGATGAAGAGTTAGGTCTTACCTAGGGAAACCTGTATCAGCAGTGCTAACAAAGATATCTGCACAGCTGTCTTTTGCATTTATTGTACTGAAAATGATGCATTAGATACTAAGTTAGTCTTTAAAAAGATGATCACTATATATATTCCTCAATATATATACACAGAATTGTTTTCAAAGTAAAATCCTAGGATAGCTTTAAAATCATTGCAAGTTGTAAGATAATGGCAGAAGGCCATCGCCTGGAGTTTGGAGTGTGGAGAGTGCTGGAATGCTCTTTTCCTTGTGACTCAGAAAATTAGGAAGTATAGTGTAAAAACCCCTGGCAGCAATTTTATCTTCCTGGACAAGCATCAATACCTTTATGAATATCCCATTGCTTTTGATTTCTTTTTTTTTCCATTAACTTCTTTGTAAAAGCTAATCATAGTTATGGATTTATAGTGTATAAAGTGGGCAAAGTTAGTTGTAATTAAGACTATATTCATCTTTCTGAAAGTTAAAAACTACATCAGCTCTGAACTGATGTATCTGCTCAGGAGTTTCTTTGGTGTGTGAGCTCTTAGATCAGTTGCAAATACCTTCAGAGACTGTGGGAGGGCTGTGCCTCCCCAATTTTAGGGTCAAGACATCAGCATCTGATTCTGCAATTCCTCTGCAAATGCCTGTGAGTGGCAGGGCTCTGTCTCAGCTCTGCTCCTCTTCCCTCATGCAGCACTTCATAGCATATAGCTATAACATATAGCCCACACAGTAAGTGGTCAGTGTCCCAAATTACTCCACCTCATGCAAAGGGCAATCACTGCTTAGGGTGATTCAGTGGTTTTGTGATGTTTGCTGGGTAAAGGTGAGTTAAAGTTTAGATTCAGTGTAGTTTTCCAGATGATCCTGGTCACTTATTCATTATCATATCACTCATTTAGGTGACTTAGGCTCTTGCAGAATGAGGTACTAGTTAGCATGAGTGAAGAGGGGAGAATCTGACCTGAAATTACTGACCTGTGAGTTGTCATTAATGTTTTATTTAAAAGGATTCTGGGGCAACTGAGACAGGTACAAGAAAATGCAACCAAAGCAATAACACCACCAAAGCTCAGGGCAATGTTTCAAGGCCATTTCTTGAAATATCTGAAGATTTTTACTCTATTTTCCAAAGTTGCAGATATTTTTTATAATTGCTAGTGTTTTTATTTCATTTGCACTAAAAGCATGGAAATCAGAGGCCTTTTGCTCTTTTAATATCTAGAAAAAAAAAAAGTAGGAGTATTTTGAACAACCAAAAAACCCAAAACAATTTAAATGAATGAAACAGATTAAAGAGAGGATGTTTAAAGTGTGTGGAATGACAAACATTTGAGAATTCATGTTTTGCAGAAATTGGGTTGCACATGTCCATGCATGTGTCTGTCTGTTTACATGTGCAGAAAACACATATCATTGGATCAAGGGTGAATAACAATTCCACAAGCCTCCACCAGACAGTTGTAACTGTTCCTTTCACATACAAACAAATTATTTCACAACAAAATACAGAGAAACAAACCTTTAAGTTCATTTGAATTTCTTTTAGTGAGGAGTTATATTATGCCGTACCATAACATAATAATTTCCTAGATTTATTGTAATAGGTTTCTAAATGCGTCAGGTATTTACTGAGGTTTAGTTTCCTTAAAAGCGTTGTTGCTATGCATTCAACTTTTGAACCTTGTTTGGAGTGTGTAGAAACAACTACCTCTGGAAGAAAACAAACAAACAAAATCCCCCAAAGCAACTAAAACCAAAGAAACACGAACAGAAACTCCAAACCAACCAACCACACCAAAAAACCAAAACACTGCTGAAGTTTTTTTCAGGAGAAAAAGATTTAAAGGTTTGCAGCAAATTTTTCTGTTCCCCTTAACAAAGCCAAGGTTCTGCCCTGGTGGCCTGGACCTGGATCAATATAGCATAAAACTGCATTAGGTGGATGCCTCTTCTGAATGTGTTAAAGATCCAAGTGATCTCTCTCACTTTCTTCCTTCCCTGTGCACCCAAATGTACCCTTGTTTTGACAGCGTCCCCTTTTGAAGGGCTATGATTGCTTCCATCCACAGGTTGCTTTATTCAAGTGGATTTGCCACAGAGCAATTGCCCATTAGCAATCTCTTCTGCAGCCTGCTTTAAAATCTGCTTATGGTTATGGCCAGATAAAAGCATGTGAGGTCAGTTTGGTAGAGCAGAGACAAATACTTTAACATAAGGTTTTCAATTCTGTGCAAGCAGCTAATAAAAGTGCCCGCAGGTGTTGAGAATTATCCTTCTCTTGGAGATTTCTTTACAATCTGAACCTAATCTTGGCGAAAGCTTTGGCAAGGATATCTGGCACATTAATTAAATGACTTTCCCTCCCCCACAGGTCTTATGCTGTAACTTTGATTAACCACCTTTGTGCCCAGGAAACAAACTGCTGGATAAGCATTATCAGTTTTGCAGGTGTATGGATGTTAGAGATAACAAGGGATTCCTCCTTTATCTGGATGGATGCTCCTTGCTTTTTCAACACTACACAGCTTTTCCCTTAGCCACCACTACAGGAATCCTGCAGGCATATTATGAGATTTTAGTATGGAGACCTTTTTATTCAATGTGTATCTCTGGATGGCCTCTGCTGAGAAGTTTCAGATCCTTGGGGGAAAATGCCTAACTCCTCCAAAGCTCCCTCTCTATTTAAATGGCTTTTCCTTGCTGCAGTATCACAGCTGTGACACATCAAAGGTAGTAGCTGGTGTGGCAGGACATGCATTCCCAAATCAGCCTCAGTGACGAAAGGTGATTTGCAGTGACAGGTTTCATATCTTATGGTGTCATTTTCATGAATGACTTGGTTAATTAAATTTAATGTGGAACAAGAGCTTGCTTACATTCTGCCAGGCTTAAGATGTTCTTACTCACACCTTACTTAAGGAACAATTCCTACTGTTGAATAAGGGCTCCAGGATTTAGCCCTGTGTTAGCAGTCTTCCATAAACCCTTTGTTTTCCTAACATGTTAAAAACCAAGGCTTAATGGGTTCATGATGACATCAGTTATCAAGATTTGTGTGGTGTTGGCAGATGTTGAATTTTCAGTGGAAAACCATTAAACAGATTTGAGTCAGGGCAAGTTTCATAACATGCACGTATTATACTGGTGGTTACATGTGTTGACTTCAGCTTTATTTATTACAAAGGAAAACAGGCCTGTACTTATACAACAACAGCAATGAGAAATTAATCTTCCAAATAGGAAAATCAGTCTTGTCTTGTTAAAGGTACTCAAAGTTACTTACTGAGCATGCTGAGTTTGCAAAAACTATGTCTGCAACTTTCAGATTTAATAAATCTAAAATTAAATATTTAAAAAAAAAAAAAGAAAAAAGAAAAAAAAAGATTTTTGGAGACCTGGGAGGTTTGTTTGACATCCAGGGTCAAGAAGGCACTATTTCAGAAAGTGTTGGATGTTCCATTCTTTGCAAACCTTTCTTTCCAAAATGTCTCCAGTTAAGTGCATGTTTATTTTCATATCTGATTAGACTTTTTACTTTTGAATGGTCATTGCCTGTCAGCTCAGAACACATCATCTCTGTACCAGTTCTAATTTTCTTCAACTTTAAAAAGTTTCTTTTTGTCAGATGACTACTAAGTTTGCCCAGTGGTGTTGTCTAGACCAGTGATGGTGTCCAGGCCTACATGTGGTGTGATATGTGCATAAGAAACATATGTCAAACACTGAAACCAAATACATGAGGAGAAATGATTTTTCAAATACAAGGAAAAAACAAACAAACAAAAAAGCCTGCAACAGAACACTCCATTTTGTGTACATGGTAACATGAATGGAGATGTTTTCAGTTGCTTCAGTGTTTGGTCCATACATTAATTAGGTCTTTAGTCTGGAGACTTATTGGTGCAGTGCACTAAAACAAAAATGTATTGTGTCTCACTTTCTATTCAACTGCAAACTTGTCAGACACTCCATATTTTCTTGCAAACTTCATTGAGTTGTTATGAATTACTTCAGATTCTGCCTATTCCTCGGGAAGCATCACATCAGTCCTTTTTGTTTTACCTTTAAAGTTGTTCTCATAATGCTCCTTTTTCACATCTGAAGTTTGTCCTGAGTCTCTGATTGTCAGTGCTGCTGCTAAGGCAGGAAGTTTTCTGAATGCCAAAATTCATGTTGACAGTTATTAGAAGGTTTCAAGGGCTACATCCATTTTTTTCAATCTCACTACATAGAGAATCACTAGAACATCAAGGGAGGATATTGCAACTTCTGTGTGTTTAAAAGTAAATAATTAAAAAAGAAAGGGTAAATCTAACATTCTAGCTTTCTTATGAAATTAGTTGTCTATTGTGGGCTTTTTTAGATGATTTGACAAAGCTTTGCTTTGGGTTATGTTGATTTGTAAGAATTGAAACACTTTCCAATATGGCTTTTATTCAGAAAATCTTAAAAATAATTTCATATTGAAATATTGATTTGATATTGTGGGATTCAAACAGATTTTTAATTTTTGTCACCTTTTCAGCTTATTTTATTCCCATTTGTCTTATTTAATATTATAGCTGCACAAAATAAGATCAGTGTGTTTTGAACAAGTAATGAAATTTTCCTTCAGAGGCAACTTCACCATTTTAGGTTTTGTTCCAGTTTGGAACAGGGTCATTCTTTTTCTATCTTGCAGTCCTGTATAAAATGAAACTTTGACTTCAGTGGAGGGCTACTTTTCATCAGGCAAACAAAAAAACCCAATCCTTTACTGGGTGCATGCAAAAACCATAGTTTCTTCATCAGTACAACTTTTCCAGTTTCTACATGAAAACAATCACTGGACAAAATGGTTAAGGCAGATGATAAGCTTTGAATTTGGAACTCAGTTTTCACCAGCTAAAGAACAAATGATCACCCACAGATGTGAGCTTGCAAAAGAAAAATATTCCTTCCCAAACTTTTCAAGCAAAAAATGAAATGTTGGATGATTATGATTTCATGAGTTACATGATCTCTTATTTATTACAAAAGAGTAAATGGAAAGGCCTTGATTATTTACACTGCTGACCTGCCCCAGGTTTATGCCATTTATTATAGTCACTCATGTTTATAGCAGCATTTTTCTTAACAATAACATTTATAATATTTTAATGTGTGTGTATGGAGAGAAATAGTACATGAAAGAATTTCAGCACAAATAAACCTAAAACGTTTCGCATTTGGAACTCCCCTGTATTATTTTAGGACCCCAGTCCTCAAAACAGTTATGGTTAACTTTATTCACACAATTCCAATGGGACAACTCATAGGTATAAAGCTAAATCTTTTCTTAAGCATTTTCTTGTACCCTTTCCCATCCCACCCTTCACTTCCTGACACGCATGCACATGGGGTGGATACACACTGAACTGTCTCTTCATTCTCTGGAGCACGCAATTTCCATGAAATAAATATATAGGTTTCTGTGTATGGATGAATGTAGATATATGCACAAGTATTAATTTATTTATTTCATGGGTATCAAGTAATTCTTTCTTTTGCTGCAAGGGCAGTTTGCTGTCATACCAGGCAGAAGGCATTCTTTCCCTAATAAAACAAACACAGTGTTGTTTTCAGCCATGTGCTGAAATGTGTGATCAGTATTAAAATTTGTTAAGCATGGAATCGTTATTCCCAAACCAGCCACAGAGATATAAAATGCACTGTGAGATTGCAAACTGAGCACAGTTTATTAGTAGAACACCCGGGTAGAGGGGGTTTGTGTTAGAATATACATCGCATTTATAATGCCTTCTTCTCTATAATGTAATTAGGGGGTTTTTTATGAACTGGTAAAATATAGTAAATAAAGGACTCAGGGGATTTCCATATAGCCACATTTATTCCCACACGTCTTTCCAAATCATAAATGGTTGTCTTCCTTAGAAATGGATTAGGACAAATTGCATTAGGACACGATTGTGAATCTGATTAAGGTGGAACCATGATCAGGTTTTTTCTTTTGGGCAACCATGTTTTCTTATAACAACCAGAAGACAAAAAAGCCTTTGGCAAGATGTTTCAAAGGCCTTTCTCATATGCACATAAAAGCAGTTTTCATGCTAATTCAAAAATTGGTCCACACCTATAATTTCTTTATATAGCCAAGACAAAGCTTTGGGCAAAATTTTTTCAGTAGTATATATTTCAGATACAGACTTGTGGTTTCAGCAAAAGCTCGTAAAAAGGAATTTCCATGCATAATTTCCTTAAGGAGAAGATTCTGAAGGCAAACTGCAAGAGAGGCAGAAGATCAGGCATTGATTCCAAATTGGTTAAAGGAGAGGAATGCTGAGAACAGAACCATCCCCCGTGGAAAAGTGATGCAATACAGAATAAACACCTTTTCAAGTGAACACACTCTTAGACAGGCCCCAGCCCCTCCTCTTCCTCTGTTAGCAACTGACCCAAAACACAGCACATTACGTGATGTTATTGGACACAGAAAGAAACTAGCAGGGATCTGTTTGTTGATTCAGAGAACTGCAAATGTTTGGAAAAATCCTAACTTGGCAACAAAGGCTTTTGCTTTCTTCTCCATTTCCCCCTATGTTTTTGTTTTGGTCTTAATGGTATACTCAACCTCATATAGCTAAAAGGAACTTAATTGCAGTGTTGTCTCAGTGTTGCAGTCAATTCTGTTGGTGGACTGTTCCTACCCAACAGCAAACCAGACTAGAAGAGTTTGGGAAACCCATTTTTGTTCGCCTCTTTGGGTCTCCATGGCATATGAATGTTTTAGTCTCTTGAAATAACACATAATATTCAGGTGAGAAGTAGGACTCCACTGTAAGTTTGTGTAAGGCTGTATAAAGAAAAAAGTTCCCTGTCTCCAAGGACTAGTGTTTGCTATATGAAAATAAAGAGACTGTGTGGGTCTAATGGATAAATTCTGGAAGTTAAAGGATCTCCATAAGCTTTGTGCTTAGAATAGTAAGTGTCAGTGATACTGCTCAAGTAACTCTAGCCATCTGCTTTGTGGATAACCTTACTGCTTTTTACTTGGGTTTTTGTTGTTTTTCTTTTTTGGACCAAGATTCAGTGATTTTTGTTTTAAATTTTTCATATTTGGCTTGATATTAGCATTGTTTTGACAGATATAAGTAAGAATCTAAACTCTCCAGATGTTTCATGCTAGTAGAGGCCAGACAAAATAAGAATAGATCCGAACTGTGGTCCGAATTTCAGGCTGTACCCGGCTGAGCTAGGTTTTTCCTGAGGCTGGAAAACATCTATCTCTTATCTGTTGTTGTTGGCAACTTTGGTTTCATCCTGAAGCTGAAGGCCTGACATGAATGTGGGTGGAAGCTGGAGATAGTGACCCAGCAAGTGAATCCTCACCATTTTTCCAAGGGGTAAATCCTTGGGTACCTCTCCAGACTTTGCAGTGTTTATACTGAGTCTCTGAAAGCATTTTGAATCAGTTACATTAGTTCATAGTCTGGTGTAATAACAACCAGACAAATGCAAACACTTTTTCTTCCACTAGCACTTCCAAAAGGATTTGCTCACACATGGTACTGTCAGCATAACAAGAGGAGGATCCCATTCAGAGGGGTTGAAAACCAGCAGAGGTGGATTTCCTGGCTAAGCTGAGATTGAGTTATTAAATACAAGTATGCATGTCCTCCCTTGGACTGGTCAAAATAGAGGTTCAGCTACATTTCACAACAGTAATTTTCAGATGAAATGGGGAAAGTGCAAAAAACCTACCCTCTTGTTCCCCAATCATTGTTTTACAATACCCTTTACAAGAGAACATGCTGGTCCATGCTAATAGAGTCATGGCTTGTTGTAGAGTTCAGGCCTTATTAAAATTGTTGGAAAACATAAAGTCAAAAATAATTACAATGAATTAGGAAAAAATTGCGTTAATCAGAAATAAAGCAAGCTAAAGCAGGAGAAAGAAAAGGTCAGCTAAAACTGTCACACAAAGTTCTTATCTATTGGAGTTTGCCTCAGGTTTGTTCATCCAGTTGATATGTATGGGCGAAAAGAGAGTGAGTGAGATAGGTATATACGTTTATGTATATAAAGAAGAAAATGTTGAGATCAAAAATCCCAAATCTACAACTAAATTGTTGCAGGAGGTCAGAGACAGAAACTCTTTGGTAAATTAATAAGCTGGATAATCTATCTATAAATCTTAGTATTTTAAGAAAATTTATTCATCTTTTTCTCAGTGATAAGTAGTCTTTTCAGTGCAAATTTTATTACTTTTCAGGCACTTAAACATTTCTGTGAAAAGTAGAGCTGGTTGGGAAGTCATAAAATTTCCAGGAAAAAAATTTCTTTTTATGTATTTAAAAGCATATCCAGACATTTTCAGAATCTTCCCAGTCAAAAGCTGATTGACCTATGTACTGAAATGGGGAAAAAAATTTGCTGTGTCTTTTTTCCATTTATTTTTCATGACCATTTCAGCTTTTATTTTAAATGGACAATGGACTTTTTCAATGGAATTGAGTTCGGTTGTTTTGGGTTTTCTTTTTCCTGAAATGGAATTTTACGTCTAAAATACTAAATGAAAAAATTTTAATGGCATGTCATGTAAACAGTGCTCATATTTGATTTTTCCCACAGATTCTCTGCTTGGAAAGTGCCTTTGAAAATTAAATAGTTCTTACAATCAGAGCAGTTATCTCAATCATGCAGTTTTCTTATTTTCTTTGATTGGCCAAGGCTTTATAAACTGCTTTGACTCCTGCCTGAAGTAAGGCTTATTTGTTTCTCAAAATTATTTTCATTTCATGAATGAATTAATCTCAGCTCCAGACACAGAAATTCATTCTCTTGACACTGTGTTCACATTAATACTTGTGAGAAGTAACAAAGATGAAGCTAAATTCAATGTTTCTTAGAAGTGTCGCATTTGGGTGTTTTCACTGTTCATTCACTGGTACCTTGCAGCTTGACAATCACTACGAATCTGTTCTTCAATTTATCTACAAAAAGAGGCAAATTAGTCACCACAAGGCCCTGCAATTCAAAGTATGTATGGAAAGTGATTGGAAAACCTGGACTCCTGGTTGTAATTATTCTTATGATTTACCTGCAGTCATGTCATTTTTATGGCTCTTAAAGATATGTTATATCTATTTATTCAGCTAATTGTTCCAATCAATTTCTGTGACAAATGTACTTAAATCCAATAGGGTGCCAGATTCTTAGCTAGCTTAAAGCTTTATGGAGTTATGTCAGATGGAAAATCTGGCCAAGGAAAAGGTAGAAATGGAACCGACCAGAATAATCCTTGGGACCTTTTTTCACTTTATATTATTCTGGTTATATTTCAAATAATTTCCAGTGAAGAAAAGTACTAGGAAGGCTACCGGAGTAACAGAATAATTCAGGCTGGAATAAACTTGGGGTCATCCAGTTCAACTCCCACACAGAGCTTCAGTTTTTGGCCCACCCAACTGGTCTTCACCAAGACTCCCTCTAGTTTGTCCCTGTCCTTCTTGTACTGAAGGACTAAAAAGCAGAGACAGCAAGAGATCTGCTTTTTCAAAGTTGCCATGACAATGACAGTAACATACAGTTATTTTGGTTGGTTTTGTTCCATACTCCTGACTTGAGATCATCTAAACTTTTTGCAGTTGGGAAAAATTCCAAAATTTCCCGTTTTCCAGCTAACCATCAATAATTTTTAACATTGGAGAGCTCTTTCTCTGCAGATAAGTATTTGTATAAACAAATATGGTTGTCATATCAGCCCTAGGTATGTGATACACACTGAGTCCTACCTCTTTGAGTCAGAGGGGTTACAGGTGTCACTGAGGGAGACATAACACTCTCACAGGAGGCTGTGAAAATCATCTTGGAACAACCTAAGTGGGGAAGAAGTTTCTCTTCTGCTCAGGACAGTGGTGGGTATGGCTTGTCTCAGCTGACACGCAAGCCAGAGCATAAGTTGCTGAATGCACCACCCACTATTCCCTTTTGCTATCGCATCAGCCTTTCTGATAAGGAATTCTTACACTCTCAGCATCTCAAGCTCTAAATTAATCTTGTGTCAATATCTAAAAGCAAGTGTCTGTATAATGGTGGATATAGCACATCCATTCAAACTGGGAACAGACTAAGAGAAAACATCTTGGAAAGAAAACTAAGGTCCTGAAAGAAGAGCCTCAGGTAGCTGATCTACAGACTTTGAAGGTGACTGGGAAGAAGTCATTCTGCTAAATGACCGAGTGAAGGCACATCACAAGGGGGTATTAAACAGTGTGTGGGTACTTGTAGATGCATATCTGTGCATGCACAAGTAAAATCTAATTTTTTCTTCCCCATTTCAGCAGCTCATTTAAAAAAAAAAAAACCACAGAAATTTAAATTATCAAATACACTTTATTTAATCATCTTGCAATTGCAGCATTATATATATTAAAATGGAAAAAATAAGTCACTAATGTGGGTCAGGCTGAAAATATGAATAATTACAAAAATTTAACTGAAGGGGTTCACATAATGTCTTACCACTATACATTGTTAGAAACAGTGGAGTTTTCTGACAATACCGTTGTGAAATAATTATGGGATTAAAAAGCTGGAATAAGGTTATTTAAAAAAATGGTGTAAGGTAATGTGAGCCAGAACTCTCAAAGTCCCTTAATAGGTGTTCTTAACTCAGTGTTAATACTTTATTTAACATAATGCGCTGTGCACTCTTTAAATGGTTAGCTTGGAACAGATGATTTATGTTGCTCTTGCATCCAAACAAGAATTAATGCCCTGATCCTATTTGACTGGAATTGTTAAGCACTTTTGTTCTCAGGCTTGTATCAGAATGATAACAAAAACATAAAATCAGCAACCTTTTTAATGAACATGGGGTTAATTTGAAGTGCCCTGATTTACAGATATTAGAGTAGTGCTCTCTTTCAAGTATTTACTGAGGTGTTAGAAAGTTTGGGTCCACATTCAGTTCAAACAGTAGGTATACTGCAATCTGCAGTTTCTTTGTCTCCAACATATTAGAAAGTTGCAATTAAGAAAGATTTTTTTTTTTTAAACCATTATATCTTTCATCATATTCTAAGGGAATCTGAAGAGAATGCCATAGGTAATTCTTCTGAGCCTGTTCAGATCTTGGGTTTTGTAGGTTTCTCTTGTTTTCCAGGTGTTGCTTTTTCCCCCCCTCCAATATTTTAGCTTAATTTTATGTATTTCACCCCTGCATCATTGTTTACTCATTTGCTTTTATTACTTTTATTGGCTGATCTTGGTACAGCAAGATTTTGTCAGTGTAAAAGGTAGTCAGTGCAAGCACAATGACTGACAAAGTCACTTGTCAGTGTTTCACTAATGGGTGTGCAATATTATAGTCAACTGTACAGAGAACTCTCATTCCAGTTCATTTTGGTTTAACCACAGCAGCAAATGCGTGCACTTTCCCCTCTTGACTGATTATTGTCCCCGTGGAGTTCTGATGGTAAGGGTGGCAGACACTCTGCTGTTCTGCTGCTGGTGGTTAGAGCTGTTCAAAGGAACTAAAGAACAGGTCCATCAGAAATCTGATACCGTTTTCAACTTTTATGAGAAAACCTTCTGTCCAAAATGTTAAGAAAAACCAAGCTGTTTTTATCATCTGGAATGTAAAGCAAGGGATATTTTCAACCTGGTATATTTTTGACTTAATAGAACATCTAATAAGAACTATGTAGAGCACTTAAATGATGACATGCATACACATCTTTAAAAAGAAAGAAAAGAGAAGAATTGCTTGCTAGTGAATGCTTGATCTGCACACAACTGAAAATAAGAGGGTGAAAATAAAAGTTCAAGCCATGGCAATGAGAAATGACATTTCCTATGGGCGCAGTAAAATGGAGAGCTCGTAAATGGAGAAGCTCAGTGAGAACCCGAAGTGGCATCACTAAAATTGTCCTGAGATAAAAATTAGAGAATATCTAAAGCTGGTGGGATGAACACAAATGGACAGTCTGTTTTTCCAAGCCAAATCTGAGCACTTCAGCTTGCCATGCTTTGCCAGACTTGCCTGAATATTCACCAATGTGTGATTTGTGATGATTGTGAAGGTTGATAGCCCACCTCAGTTTAACATGAGCAGGAAAGAGATTGGTGACAACAAAGAGGAAGAGGTATTGTATTTAAATATCCTACAATAGCTAATTTAGCAGATTAGCAGAGCTTTGTTCTGTTTGCATTTATAGTCTGAAAAATCCTTCCTTTTTGAATTGATTCTTTCAGTCCTAAAATATGTACTGTCTATTTAATACTGAAGCAGAATGAGGTTGCAGTTACCAATTTAAGCTTAATATCTGGGTTTGAGAGGATATTTCTTATAAACCAATGGAAGTTGCTAGCACATGTGCAAAGCACTTCATATATAAAGCATATGCATAAAGCATATTGCTTCACTTCCTCCAAGTAGGAAGGTCTTCAAGTTGTTCAGTAGTTATTTACTTATTTCTTCAGTCTCAACCACTCCAAAAGAGCTAAACCCCCAATTTGAGAGCTGAGGAATATGGGAGAGATGAAACACCCTCTTTTCAATTTTGTGTCCCTCGGTTGTAAAATGCTTTATGTCATGTGATGGGAAGAAATTAGCTGGAAAAAGATCTGATGTTTCAAAGGTGCTGTGTCTCTCACTGACTTCATTTGGATGACTTAGCTGTCTCAAACTGATCTTCAGAACCTCTGGCAGTCCATAAAGACTTCCTGTAACACCCAAAGTTTTGTGGGGGAAGTCCTGGGACAGCGAACAATCATGCCATATGTATGTTACATCAAACAGCTCTGAAGCCCTGAAAGGATTGAGATCCACAGATTCCATGAAGTCCCTTGAGACTTCTACTTGTGCTATTGGTTGTACACGCAAAACACTTCTATACTCTGGAGATGAAAAGTAGAATGAAAGCCTGAGGAAATAGCATCCGTTTCTGAAAATGCTACAATAAGTGACTTTGCCAAGGTCGTGCAGGAACTGGGAGTCAGATTGTATAAATCTAAAGTTTTTAGTCATGATAGCCCTCCAAATGTAGCCTTTTTTTTTATTCCCCCTCTCAACTGGAGCTGCCACAAACCACATTTATATTCTAGATGTTTTCCAAAAGGAAGGGGAAAGGAATTTTCCAATTTTCTTTCTGTTGCATTGTCTGTTCTTTTACACACAGTGACATGACATAACACCAGGATGTAAAATGATTCAGGGCCTAATGTCTTCAGTCATAACGTGGGAAAACAGAGAAGCAGTTGGATAGTAATTTCTCACACTGTTCTGCCATGGCAGTTCTTTCTGCTGTGATTTAAGAAAGTATGGGCAGAGGAAAAGGTTCCCTTTGAAAGTGTTTTGAATGTCAAATATAAGATTCATTTCTATACTTCTTTAATCCAAATGCCAGACTTCTGAGCTAATCTATCAATCTGACCAGGACTTCACGTGCTTTACCTATCCAAATATCTCTCTTCAACTAGAAGTCCTGCTAACACCAACACATAATATCATCTTATTTTTTAAGAAAAGGCAACCTTAATTTCTTGTAAATGTGTGCCTCAGTCTTGTTCAGTAGGACTGTTTGTGACAGGACCTTGGATATGCCATAGCTGTATTGTGCCTGGTTGTTATACACCAGAACAAGAGGCTGGGAGGCCAAGACTATGGGAGGGAAGAAATCCTGGAATTATTCAGACATTGGGAAAAATTGGTAGTGTCAGGAATATTTCCTATAGAGATACTAAGTCTAGATCTGATCACTGCTGTCATCATATATGGCCTCTGCCACAGGGACCCTAGAGCTGGCTCTGGTGCATTTTCATCTCCTGAAGCTCTGCTTGAAAAGAGCAAGTCTCTCAGAAAGTCTGCCTGTGAGAGTGGATCAGCTGTTATTGAACAGTCTCTGTTCAGTCATTGCAAAGGAATATGTGCCCTCCTTCAGCTCAAAGTAGAACTATTCACTGCTTTTAACCAGGAGGTCCTAGCTCCCCTTTGGATACTAGATCTTCTCTCCCAGGAGAAATTTACAGTCTTCTTTTCTAGTCCTTTAACTGTGTGATTCATCTCCTAAAGTTTTTCAATTATTTGGCCCATTCTTTATGTATGGATATCAAAGCATATTTTGGTACCAGTTTTCCCATTACCAGATATAGAGGTTATATCACCTATTTGCTTCTCCATGGAGACGTCCTACCTGGGCCATGGAGTTAGCACAGTTGGCCACTGCAGTACACTAAGTTTCCCCTCCTCGAGGTGTTCAGCTTCTTTTCTTCTGGGCTACTCTTGCCCCATCTCACATAAGGTCTACTGTCTTTGATAGAAATTACCTCAAAGCAGTTTATGTGAAATTCATTACCTACTCAGACTTTCATTTTCTTTTCAAGGTAGATAATCTTGTACTTCTTAGATTTCAATAGAGCAAAAGTTTCCACAAAAGGAGGATACCTTTCTGACCTGTGAGTAGTGGAACAAAGAACTCAAGAGCATTAAGTGGGTCAACCACAGAAATTTCTGTCTGACACTTAATTCTACTACAGCTTAAAGGCTGTCCTACAGGAGAGTCCATGTTTTCTACTGTAAAATAGAAAGATCCCAAATTGTTGGAAAAGCTGTTCAGATAAACAAGGATCACTTACCCACTTTTTTTCTTCTTGACCTTATGATTTACCTAAATCATAATGCGTAGGTTATGGTTATTGAGCCAGTCTCCTTCCAGGAAGAACTGCTTACTAGTTTTCTGTTGCAGGAAGGTAATTACACTCTGCGGGAACCCAATTTGAGTCATCAGGGTGGTGATGGTAAGGAAATATCTCCACCACCTCTCACTGCGCCAGTTTGTCTCAATGCCTTTACAGTGTCTGCTGTTTCTTAGTACCCATCCTCTACCATGAACATCCAGGTGTGATTGTTTCCAGAAATGCTGCCAGGTATTTTCTAAGGCTACTTTTGTTAGAGCAGGCACTGACACTGGTTTCAGAAGTGATCACGACAGTGCACACCTCGTCCCATTTGCTTCACAGGTATGTTTTGTCTCCCAAACAACCTTGCTCATCAACCCCATACCTCTTGCTCTTGGTATGGGTGTTATTTCCACACAGGCCAATTTGTTTCAGGTCAGCCAAGCTGTTAAGGTACAGGTTTAATGAAAACTCAAGTGAGTCACTCCGACTGAAATTACAATGACCACTTATGGGCCGTGCCTTAGTTAAATTAAAATATTTTTAAACCCTAAACTAGTGAAGTTAAAGTAGCTACAGTTTAAAATGGGGTCTACAGAGACTTCTGTCCAAACATGGATCAGGACTTCTTCTTGAAGGAGACCAGCAGACCAAACAGCACTCTAGTCAGGAGCTGTGCTTTGCATTAACCTGTGGAGGTAAAATGAAGGAACTTTTGTTTCTCTTGAACAGGACTGTGCATGTAAAACTATCTATAAAAAGCTGTCATACTCCTGGAAAACTAATACTGGAGGTATTTGCTATTTTTCTCTAGTGAAATCAAATAAAAAATTAATTAAAGGTTCCCATCATCTTCAAGCTTTTTTTTAATAAGCAAACGAAGTGCCTTTGCAAAAGTTTTATGTAGGTTAAAAGAGGGAGGGATCAGATTATTGCACAAACTGTTTGAAGTTTTCTTTTGACCACAGTGAAATTCAAAGAGCCAATCTGAATTTTATGTAGCAGCTTTTTTTCATTGGAAATGTGTCATCCTTGCAAATTAGAATGTGAAACTCTGATCCTATAAAATAACCTTGAACACTTCAGATGACTTAGGAAGGTCAAATATTCGTCCTGAGCAGCTAGATTCATTTTATAATGTCTCTAGCACAAAATTCAAGATTAGATATCTGTTAAAGTTCTTATCTTTTGCCAATTTAGGTTTAACACTTGGTTTTGGAAGGTAGTGTTATACAGAGACTGACTTTGATGTGGGTTTTGGAGTAGAAATAGATCTGGGGGTTGTTTTCTTTTTGTTGTCAGTGTTATTTTTTTAATCAATGTTGATAAAAAAGAACAGGGTGCTTAAGAGTTCTGCATTAATATTCCCTTTCTGCTAAGTGTGATCCCTTACAGATATGTTTACCCTGATATGAAACAAAACCACCAACAGTGCAAATATTGTCACTGTCAAGCAAGTGCAACAGTACTTTTATGCTGCCCTAAGATTTTTCTACTCCCCAAGCTCTCTAGTTTGAGAAGTTTTTTCCCATTTCCTTTCTTTTTTATCCATCTTTAAGCAAGGAGTTCTGTAAAACTAAATATTAAATGTCATTCTTGTGGTCAACAGCAATTAAGACTTGAAGTGTGGTAAATCTGGCAAGACACAAAAGTTTAATTTTTTTGTTGGTTTGTTTTAATGTGTAGTTTAAATGCAATATGATGAAGTTTGGACAGCCAGCTGTGCCTCTGGGAAATCCATTCAAATAGTAAGCATAGCCATGTCTAAAATGGGACTTTGGGGAAAAAAGGATGATCTTACTCATGCCTTTGGAAAGGAAAAGAATCAATCAGAAACTTTTTAACAGAGAAATTCTCTCAGTTAAAATCTAAACACAATGCAGAGGGAGGGTTAAAGGGCCTTACCTTGTTGATATCACTCACATAAGTAGTACCATTGAGTTGGGCAAATATGTCTAAATGGGCACCTTTCGGGGCTGGGGGTGGAAGGGGTGGGGGGAAATGATTAGGTGGTCCTGTTAGAAAGCAGTGGCAGGAGGAGTCCAAATTTCCTAACAGACAGGATAATCAGTAGCAATTAAGAGGCAAAGTAGCAGACTAATAAAGTATACTTGTCACCAGTTGTCATCTTAGTGATCAATTCACGCCTCCACGACAATAACATCGACTCTTCAAGTGCTCTAATGACCCTGAATCCCTAAAGTGACAGGAGGATTAGAGCAAAGATAATGTGCTGGAAAGGTGATAATGAAGTGGTGGGATTACAAAATGAGTTTCATCCTAGATGGAAAGCAAAAGGGAGTGTTCAGTCCCACTCCAGCTATGAGGTTCACGTGGATAAACTCTCATCGACTTCCTCATCCAGCGAGGATCAGGACCTTAATTTAATTAATTAGGGCTTTTCATTTCTTAGTTAAATCTGAAACACGCGACTGTGGCAGCTCTGTGTTTCCTGAAAGGAGCAGATATTTCTTAGGTAATTAAGTTACTCTCTTACATTGTTTTTTTTTATCTTATCTCTGCAAGTTGTATATTGCAGACATTGGTTGCTTGTATCCTTTTAATTCTGTGTAATTAGTTTTAGAGAGATTTAATTTATTTTGAATAGAATGTACATAACTGCTTTTCCATGCACTGATTGTTGTAAGAAATGAGAAACTGAGTATGTAATTGCTCAGTAACAAAATAGTGTTATCTTTTTGCTCAGCATTACAAGTGCTTAGATAGATAGATAGATAGATAGATAGATAGATAGATAGATAGATGGATAGATAGATGGATAGATGGATAGATAGATACTGCATGACAGTAGCATTTTGAGGTGCTAAAACAGAAATGGTGTTCTGGTAGATGTTGTTGAAAATGCATATTTTAAAATGTCCACTATGTTTACCACAGAATCAAAACAATCCTGTTCATTAAATGCCATCTGTCTCTTGTTAAATTACACTTGAACTATGTCTGTAACCCGTTTCAAAAGAATATGTTAATACTAAAGACAGGGGAAAGGGTACAACAGGCCACTTCTGGTATTTTAAGCCCCGGTCTTCATTAGATGTTACTCTGCTGCTTCATTGTAGCTAATTAACTTGTATATTGAAAAGCCTTTAGAATGATTTGATACAGGGAGATGTGGGAATACGTCGTGCTGGGATTAGCACATTTATATTGCTGTAGCTCTGTCCCTGCTGTTTGGGTGCTGGGGGAGGTAACCATTTACAAATTTAGCTGTATTAGGATCATTTTCAAGCGGTATAAATTCTACTGATAGCAATTTGAGTAAAATTTGCTTTACTTCAGTGGGAGATGTACAAATAGACAATTTGCCACTACACATTCTAGTGCCAGAGTCTGCCCTGAAAGATTAGTCTTGAGAAGCTTTATTTGTTATTTTGTGATTTTTTTTTGGGGGGGGGGGATGGGGGAAAGAAATAAATATGTTTCAAAATCCTGACTTTATAGAGTTGGATTTTGAAACAAGATATTGCAACTTCTTTGGTAATGAGAATGAAATTTTAAATACATCTGTGTTGTGCCCTCTGTTCCCCTCAAGAATTTGAATTTCCTGGTTTCAGGCTTTATGGTTAAGCACTCAAAAATCTAGGTGAGCATGCTATACAATTTTTTCTTTTTGTGTACTTTATACAGTACTGTCTATAAGTCTGTAGAATATTGCACATCTGCTAATTAATTAATTCTTCATAGAAAGCTTGGCTTTCTGTGGAAAACTGGCTCTCAAGACCAAGCTTTTTTTTTTTTCCAATTTTAGGAGTAAAAAATGAAAATTCATTGCAATGCAGAATACAGGCGTGTTCTGAATTCAAGCCAAGGAACATGGCTCAGACATTTATGAGAAAATTCATGAGTGTCATGTTTCAGCACCAGTTGTACAGCCATGGAGTAGCATGAACTAGAACCAGGAAGGAATGACATCTTCTACCATGTCATTAAATGATTCTTTTTAATTACCTGAATTGCATTATAATGCATTTAGGGTTATTCTTAAAAATAAAAAGGCATTTCTGTTCCAGACTTTAACCTAAGCTTGCAGTATCAATTATGAGGGAGTTGCTGTGATATTTCTTTTCTTTACACCTTGGAAGACCAACAGAGCCACAAGACCTGTTTAGTAAAAGCTACAAAAGAGTTTTTGGAGAGAATTGACTTTTTGCCATTGCCAGCCAGGGACAGAAGAGCGCTGATAGTCTAGCCTATGGAGGCAATATCTCCTTGCCAATTCTGATCCACATATCAACACACCCTACGAAAGGTAAATCTTGAACTGCAGGTGTTTGCTGTGGGCATTTTGCCCTTGGTTTCTACCAAGATGAGAACAGATCCTATAATTCATAAGGCTGTTGAGTTCACTACATGCCAAATACAGAATAGGCAGAGAGTAAAGGTGAATATGCAATAGCAGTCCTTATTGCAGGAATGTGGCTTGAATTTAATATTCTATATCCGTACATGTTAACCCTGTAATTTTCCATTACAGACCAGATTTGATCTTTCTTTATGGCTGCAGTACATTGGGTTAGAGGTACTGTTATTTCCCTTTGATATAGCACAGTGAGCCATTTTTGAAACAATATCTTCAGTCAGTCTTTTATTTATTATTTCCTTTTGTCCTTAACAGATTGCCCATTCCAAATGGAAGAGTAGGAGCACTGTTGTCTCGTTGGTCACCTTGCTGTGAAGTTGTGATGTACCAAATGGCTAATGCATGCATACATGCAGGGACAGTTTTAACCCACATTTCACACCGTCATAATCAATTCATTGGTTCTGAAGAACAAAACAAAAACAACGGCCCTTGTCCAGCTGCAGCAGGCAAGAGTTAGGACATATGCTGGCGTGAAAGAGGGAGTAGGGCAGGAGACCCCTGCCGAAAACATCAGAACAAAGGGAGTGCAATCGCCTTGGCAAGGCATGGGATGACTTAAATACCCTTTTGTATGAAATATGAATGGGTTGGCATTGTGAATTGCAGCATGGGGGGCTCCTCCGCATCACCGATTAGCCACACGATTACCCAGATTACACGGGGAAATGGCCAAGGTAAATAAGGCCAGCCTTCTGCCACCTCCTCCCCGGGGCCAGCAGTAGGTTGGCCTAACTTCTTCCCTGCTACTGGGAGCTGGAAGGGAAGGGGGTGGAGGAGAAGGGGAGTGTAGCCATAAGCCCTCTGGTTAACAAAAATAAGGATTTCAAGGGCAACAGCATTAAAAGGTCTTTCTGCTCAAGTGATGTATGGGTATTGTTCCCTGCTTACCACACAATGTGGGAGTAAATTGCTTGGTCAAAAAGAGATCTTGTATCCTCTCCTTTGTCTCTCTGTCCTCCCAGGTTAAGGGACAGCCATCGGGTGATGATCACAAAGAGTGTGGTAGGCACAATCTGTGTCCTGTGATCTTCTCTCCCCTCCATAATCTTATGCTCCCCTCCCTCCCCACCACACAGCTTTTATGGCCTTGGGGTAACATTGTGAAAACTGTGTTTAGCCACCCCAGGGCAGCTCAAGGAGAGATTATTTTCCTGTGCTGGAGCTGTAAGGCACATATAATCAACCTGGGATCCAAAATAAACTCATGTCTATGTTATGGAAGGTCAGTCTTAAATGAAGCCACATCATTAGTGCTCAGCAATGCATGTGCTCACAGTATGAGCTGTATAATGTGAAATATGTGTGTATATGTTATGCATGTAGACCTAAGCTCTCTCAAAAATGAAGACATTTTTGTCTCACAGAAGCTGTATCTTATTCTAGCTTTTCAGCTGAAAAGGCTTCTAATGTTTGTGTGTTTTGTAGTGTCTTTTACAGCAGTGATCTTCAGCTCTTTTCTAGAATTGTGGAATTATTAATGCTGGAAGACATTATTAAGTCCAGTTGTCAACTCAGCACCACTGTGTTCACTACTAAACCGTATCTCCAAGGACCACATCCACATGTCTGTTGAACACTTCCAAGGATGGTGATTTCAGTGCCTGCTTCAGTGCTTGACCACCCTATCAGTGCAAAACATTTTTCCTAATATCCAAGCTATACTTCCTCTGGTGTAACTTGAGGCCCCTTCTCTCATTCTGTCACTTTTTACCTGAGAGAAGAGACCAAACCCTACCTTGCAACAACCTCCTTTTCGGCTGGCTGTAGACAACAGAAAGGTTCCCCATGAGAGTTGTAGAGCAACAAGGGACGCCCCTGTCCTGCAGAGAGTTTAACTGAAGGTGCTGTGTGATGTCCCATCTCGTTGCAAAGGTACTGTCAGTGCATGAATTAAGACACAGCGTCCTTGCAGGGACGAGTTTTTACACCAGGAGCTCCTTGACGCAAGTGATGCTCCCAGATGTGCTCAAACCCATCTGGGCTCCCAAAGGAGACTACAGTTCCCTGGGTGATTTTAGGGGACATTTTGGTGTCTATAAGTTGCAGTTGTTTAGGAAGTATTTAAGTGGGTTAAACTGAGGCCTGGTTTTCCCTAGAATGGAAAAGAATCAGTTTGAGGCAATAACTGGAAATGTTTAAAACGAAGGGAAAGGGGTGGTTTGACTTCAGTGATTTTCTTTCCTTTTAGTTTCAGGTGACCTACTAATGAAATTCAGCACAAGTTTATGAATAGTTTGGCTTGTCCCATATTTGCATTCTTCCCTAAATAAGATATTCAGCTGGAAGTTTTTGCCCAAGACTGACTTGGACTACTATGCTGAGGTTATGAGTTAATGGCAAAACAGATTGGGAAACAGGCTAGTGCCTGAGAATGGTAACTCATTAGAATTTAATGGATTTTTATTTAGACATATTTCAAATAGTGCCCTAGTATGGAAATATTCACAAATCTTAATAGATCACAGAGAAAAAGGTGTAACTTTCACTTTTGCTCTGATACACAACTGGAAGTAAAAAACATACTTCATATCCTGCCTCACTGCTACAGAGAGCAAGCAATTGAAGTGAGAGGTAAAACCCCAAACCTAAAGTGAAAGAACACTCGGCAGAACTTCAAATAAACAAACAAACAAAAAAATAAGTGAAGTTGCATTGCTTTTAGCAGTTCATATTTTAAATCTTTATGTTTCTAAATGATGAAGAGCCCCCCGAAAATACAGCCTCACAAAATTTATTCCCTCATCATCAAATGGAGTGCTTGTTGTAGTTTGCCTAAGGTTCCAGGGAAAGTGAGCTCCTTGTTCTTTCTGTGCTGCAAATACCGATATCAGCATTCTAACCTACTTGGCTAAATTGCATTATTTTATATAATCTAAATTTCTTACTTCTTTTCAACTTCATGTCATAATCTGCTGAGCATCGCAACTTTGTCTAGTTTTATGTTAATTGTGTTTCACCAAGGGTTGGGTGTCTGCTCATGCTGAAAGGGTCTCTGGGTTTGTCCCTGTGTATGTGCTTTGTACAGAAGGTGCAACCTCTCAGGAAAGTTGTGCTTTTCTAATACCACATTTCCTTACATTTTGGATTTGAAAAGACATCTTGAATGTACTGAACTTTATTGATGGTTTTCTGGTCCAGGAAAAAGTGATTGGCTTCCAGCCATTCTTTCTTTGAAGGCACTGTTTTTTCTTTCTTCGTTGTTGTCTCTATTTGCAATTTATGAATATCTAGATCTTTGGGTATGGACACTTCTTGTTACTTTTATCAGACTCAATCAGAATAGTTCATTGGGATAGAATGGTTTGTAAAAGCTCTATATTATCTAAAAATGGTGCTGTTTGTAATTACAACCTCAATTTTCCTTTTTCTTTTTTTTTAATTGTGAAATTTTGCCTGCACTTCAGGTTTGACATATAATTCCCCCAGTTATCAAAACAGCTGCAATGCTATTGGAAATAAAAGCTCAGTTCAGATCTTTCTGCTGCCTTTAAATCCAACTCTCTACAGTATTGTTTTGAGGGTTTGCCAAGCTTGTGTGCTCAGGAAGTGCCTGGAGAGCCACCTGTACGCAGGTAGAATGCCAAATAAAGGAGAGAACCTTCTTAGGCAGATCACTTTCCACTGACCTGATTGTTGTTTAGGAGATGCAGAAATTATTGACTGAGCAGCAAGAAGGAAGGGTGAATTGATCTGATAGTGAAATTATGCTTTTTTTGCTGAGAGGGGGATTTTTCTGATGGAGAAAGAACAAATTGATTTATTGGTTAATTGAAGGAGAGAATTGACTGGGAGAGGCAGTGAGAATTTGATGAATGTCAATTACAGGAAAAAAGGGTCTTCCAATATATGCACAAACATTTGTTTATTTCTTCATTTGTCTACTTCTTAATGTGTAATGGAGATGGGTGGCTTTATTTGACTCTTCTTGGGACTCTGCTCATTCCTCAGACCCTTGCCAGATGAGTAGGCCTGACTTTGTGTGGATCTTTTTCTCCTTCTAAATATGATTGGAAATGTTCCTTCATTGAAGTCTATAAGAGTTTGTTGCTGCTGTTTTTTCTTAAAGCTGTTCTTTCTTTTTCAGTTTATTAAGTCTGCCAGTGTATGTTCTTTGTCACTAACTGTGATTGTCTAATCCAGGTCTGGGTTTTAATGCATGTTAGGCATTAAAATAGAATTTAATTTTTTTTTTTCCTTTAAAAAATCTTCCAGATTTCACTAGATATTTCTCTGCATTCATAGTACCAGAACTGCTTCCATAAGTACAATCATTGCTCCTTAACCCTTTGGACAAGGGACAGTGATTTGTTCTGTCTGGCTGGTGCAACATCTGTAGTGAGGGCTTCGAAGTGCTACAGTAATAATAAAAAAAATACTAAAATAGTAAAAGTGATGCTGACAACACTCATACTGGTAGTAATAAATAGCTACATATTGGTGCCACATAAATATTAATTACTCCAATGCTTAATTTAATTTCTAATTAATTTAGAATTAGGTTCCTAATTTCTGTCTGGATGAGGTTGCTATAATCTTCATATGGTGCATTTAGGAGACCCAGAGGTGTTTTCATTCCCATTTTACAGGAATGGAATAGAAGGCATCCAAATCTGCCTTCTGAGGACTCTTAACTCTTAGGGTGTCCTCAATGAAGTTTCTCCCTTTCCCTCAAGAGAAGGATTCTATTCAGGAACTTGTCTGTGTTGTGGGGTGGCAAATGACGGAGTCCCCAGGGAATAGGGGGGTTATTGGAGCTAAGTGTTGTAATGTTACAATAATTTCTCTCTTGAAATGACATTACCATGGGGACTGTGGGGAAACTGAATTTGACTTGTGAAGAAACTGTCTGTCCTACTTCCCTTTGTACCCTTCCAGACTGTTCAGATGTGCCATGGCCTTATTTTGTCATCGTTAGGTAAGATTCAGCTGCATTTACAGTAGGGATACTGCAGGAGTGAGCTCTGTGAAAAAATAATAGTAGAGTTTTTAAACTCCCAAGAGGAGGAGGTAAGACCTTTAATTAGCAAATAATAGGCTTAGCCCATAAACTAAAAAAAAAAGGCATCAGAAAGGAAAGGGACAAGAAAAAAAAATCTCCAAATAATTTACACATAAAAAAGAAATCTTGGATTTGGCTGGGGGTGTATGGCATTATTTTGAAATGCATTTAGTATTTTAAAAATATGGTATTTAAAAATAGTATTTTATAAAAAAGAGGAGCTTTTCTTGAAGTCACTCATCCCAGACAGTCACACTTACACCTGCATGTTTTTGAAGCAACACCAGAGGCAGGGGACTGGAGGAAGGGTATTTGGGGAGGTTTATGTAGCTGGAAAAGATCTTTAAATTTAAATTCTTAATGGGAAACTTATAAACACAGCAGAGCTGGACAAATATTTCAGTGTGAATAATTTATATGACAATACTTCTAATAATAGCAGGCTGCTCCAGTTCTACAGCACGACTAGCACAGTTTGACTGACACAGGAAGAGAGGTGTCACTGTCATATGATAGCCCTTGCTCTGTCTTGCACCAGCTGGGATATCACCTTGAACTGAGCCAATCCATCATCCTGCTAAAGAAAAGATAACGGCTGGTTTTCTCCATAAAACAAAAGGGTTTGACTGAAGGATGTTTTTCTCCACTTCCCTCCCTAATAACTTAACAAGTTTTCCCCTTATAAAAAGCGGAACCTTAAAAAGTTTCCTGCAAAATCAAAAGCTTGCCCACAGATTGACTGTTAAATGTTCAATGTGCGTTTGTCAGGGATGCTCTAAGTGGTACTGAAGTTGACAGAATACAAGCAGGAGCTGACAGCTTCACTCCAGTTTCAGCTGATTAAAGGCTGCAGGGGCCTGGGGGCCCCATCCTGAAGAAGACCTTTGCAAATTCACCAGGGCACTTCCAGTCTGCATGTTTTGCATTGCTGGCTCAGAGTATTCTAGGTATTGCACTCAGTAATCAACTTCTGCCTCCGATTTTGGAGGGATTAATAACAGATAAAGACAGATTAAAAATGCAAATGAGAATTACCTTACATTATGTACATGCATTACAATATGTACGACAAATGACGGTGTAAAATCTAAGCATTGCATATTTGTGTCCGTTCAGAGCCATTTGTGGCCCTAAAGCATGACTCAAATCTTTAAGGTGGGTCCTCTCCCAACCTTCTCCTTTATAATTTCCAAATTCTGGCAAGCATGCAGTGCTTGCATGTGTTGTAAATACATTATGCCTTAGCCTGTGCTAACTGGGGAAACGTTTTCCTTTCTGTTCTTTCCCAGGTCAATTTTTTATGGTGATGTTTTGGGTTTTTTTCCTAATCCTTCACTAATACAAAGAGAACATCCCAAACAAATATTCCTTCCTAAACATAAACAATAAAATACCACTTTTTTATTTATTATTATTTTATGAAAATAGTTGGAGATTTTTTCCCTGTATTATTTCTATCAGGAGCTTTCTGGTAAGCAAGACAACCCTTTTTCCCTAAACTTCCCAAAATTTCAGTCTTGCTAGATTCTCAAAACTGCTGATTTAAAAATCCATGCAATCTTTAGAACACTTTGGCAAGGTACTTTTTAAAACACTTGAAAATAAAACATAACTTGGGGCTTAATAATCAGAACTGCAGGCACAAAATGAAGTAAGTCAAGTAACAGACATTTGTTAGCATTTTTCACGTTAATCCATTAATATATTTTTAGAATTGCTAAATATTTAAAGCTCCAGACTGAGAGCTATTCTTAGGGTGATTTCTTCCCTTAAGTTGAGCTCAAGTAATGCTTTTGATCTCCATTTCCATTCACCTAACTGGAAATTAATTTTTCAAAAGTGAATATATATTAAGAGGAAGACCCGGAAGATATGCCTCCAAATAAAAGGAATTAAGAAAATATATTTATCCTGATCCCTTAGTTGTTTATAACAATTTAGACAAATGGTTGAACAGAGTACCAGTATGTCAACAGAACCTTTTCATAGTCTGAGTCCTCTTGTGCTGATTTTTAAAAAGCAGCTTGTAATTCCTGGGGGCTTTTAAACTGCAGAACTCAAGGAATTTGCCAATTTCATCCTACTGAGCAACAAGAAGCCTATATAGGCATATTTCCATATCTATATATGTGTGTAGATGTATGTATGTGTCTGCATGTATTTTTTTATATGCATACATACACTCATTAAGTATACACACACACAGACACACATATATATAAAACACCTCACATATATATAAAATATATACTATGCATGCAGACATGCTACACATATGTGCACTCCCTTTGCCTCCTTTTCTTCCAATCTTCTTTGAGATTATCTTTATTTGCTTTAAGTTACTTTTTGACTCAATTAAAGCTCTCCTAGACCCATTAAATTCTGCATCACTGGAATATTTTATTAAAACAAAACCAAAACACAAATAAGAGATATAAATTAGGAGCCACACAGTAAAAATGTGCCCATTCATGAAGGGATACTCTAGTGTTTTGGCTAGGATTTGGACTGCCCAAAAAAGAGGATGAAGTGAATGCACTTGAGAAAGATTGGAAAAGAGGGAGCTTCGGAAAGGAAATGTGCTCTGCAGAAGTAGTTCAGTTTGCATAATTTATTTTAAACATGGATCCTCTCTGGTGTGTGAGCACTCCCTCCCTCACTGCCCCCACCCCCCTCTTTTCTTTTAAAAATAGGAATGTCTGTGCTGCTTGCGCTCCAATACTCCAGTTCAAAGAGGGTGCCTGGCAGTAGCTGAGCACCTGTGTACTTGACTACTTACTGCTGAGGAGCCTGGCTTGCTGGTAATCTAGATTTATGGTAAGTCTACCCTTTCCCTTCATCTACAAGGTCCAGGGACACTTGGGTAGCCAATCTGCCCTTAAATATGTCTCTGAGGAAATGGTGCTAATTAGTATTGGAATTTACAGCCTTCCATTTTATTGACTTGTCCTACTTTCTTCGATAATTAACTAATGAGTAAAGTAATGAGCTATGTTAGTCAGTCATGATGTTCAATTAAACAGCAAATCAATTATTGAAAATAGTTTCGGACAGCTCTTGTGTCGTCATGGGGAACGTGCATGCGTGTGCATGGGGGTGTGTGTGTCCACATGTTTTAAATGCCCTACATGGGACAGCGTCCCTCCCTGGAGGGGACACCTGGCTGCAGGAGGGCTGTGTGGTCACACCCAAACCAGACCAGTGGTCCCTCTTGCTTTCCTTGTCCACCCTCTGCTCAACTGTGCTACACAGAGCCCTGATGCTGCACCTTGCTGAGCTGAGTTTGTCTGCAGGGGGTCCCCAAAGCTTGAGAATGACAAGATTGCTGTAAAATAGGGAGCAGTTTTCCTGCTGGAGAGGCTGGCAGAAGGATGCTATGAAACAGGTGTGCCTGTTCACTGATGTGACCCCTCTGCCTCATTCCTGGCACATGCAATGTGTCCCACTGGGGAGCAGGGTCACCTGGCCCCAAGCCCCAGAGCTCAGCATTACAGCAACAGGAACTAATACATGGGTATTTGTCCTCAAAGCCTTACCTGTCTTCTGGCAAAACCCAGAGAGAGTGGCAGGGAGTTAAGGATTTTTCCCCTGAAGGCTTTGCATACCAGCCTGAGCAGTAGTTATCCATGGAAAGAGGCTTTCAGAACCGTCCTGTCACAAGTCTCCTGCACCAAACTTGAGGGAGCACTGCAAACACACTCCTGGTCACAATTTGCTTGGGCAAGGGAGTGACACTGGGGCCTGGCCTCTGTACAGCACAGATGGCTTAATTTGGTTGGGCAAAGATCTCTTTTGGCAGAATGAGAAACAGACATTTGTTATCTCCCCAGTTTGTGAGTAGAATTTTGCCTAGGAAGTGTAAAGGGCAGTTCCAGCAAGGAGAGGTGTAGCTGAAATCATCATCCACTAACCTGATAGCTCTCTAGGTTAATTATTCTTTCATTTGAACTTTTTACTGTTCCTGTTTGCTTCAGGCCTTTTGTTTCCTCTTTTCTGCTGAAGGAGCTGGTAGTACACCTGCTGCCCATGACTCTGCAGGTTTTCACACTCATCCTCTTGCTGACACCCAGCTTTTGCTGTTAGCCTTAGTTCTGCTTTTGGTGTTAGAGTGTAGAGCAGCAGCATTCCCATATCCAGCAAGCAAACCTGTCCTGAAACTTCAGAAGTTTGGGAACAACTTTTGCTGTCCTGTGCTCTACTCATACAAATAAGTTTTGACTTACCCTGCCAAAAGTCCACTTTGCTGTGGGCAGCAACAGTTTTTAGAGAAGACAGTAATATTGCATTAAGCAAAAGAAACAAAAAGTTAAGGTTATTAGCTGGAAAGCTTGGGTGGGAATTAAAATTCTAACCTAGTATTATGAGATATGCTACTAGAAATAACCCTCTTGCATCGCTCTGTCTGAATAGCAAAGTGGCACAAATAGTGCCATGCTGTGCTTGTAGGCTCTGTAGTCATATAAATATTATTCATTATTAGTAATAGTAATTATTAGTTATTATTAGCAATAGTAATTAGTCGTCTTGTGATTATTTTTTTCCAAAGGTAGTGATCATTCAGAAAGCTCCCCTCCCCAGCCTTCCAAATTCAGAAGGAAAATCAGGCCAGTGAGCAAGCTGTGTAAATAAGGAGAGAGGAAACTAAATGCATTGGCCTTAGCCATCCAATTGAATCATGATTCATTAGAGAAACAACAAGCCAAAAGAAATCAAAGACAGTTCAAAAAAAGGCAACATAAAGTTTTCATTTCCAAACAGTTTTAATTCACTGTTTGTGCTATTCACTGAGAATATGCAAGGAACACAAACATTCCCATATGATTTAAATTACAATTTACATATGAATTACATTAGAAATATGAGCTACACTAAAGAGATAATTAGTGCTGTCCTGGGTTATGTGAGCACAAACAAAATTAAATAAGAACAATTTCAAAGCCAAGTTTTGCTTTGCCTTTTCAACTAAGCTGGTTTAATCAGTGATAATGACTGAAATAAATCCACTACATATAAAACAATGCACAACATATCATACTGTGTGAAATGTCATTACTACGTCCCATGCCTTGGTAAATGACACAGTGAAAAAGGAATACAATGTCACCAACATGATGCTACACAAAATTTGCCACCTCTGGGTGCCCATGGCAGGCCGGTGTCCCTGCACTGCTCCAGAGGGAGTGATGGGGAGGGGGGGCTGTGAGGGTGTATGCCAGGGTTTTCTTTTTTTTTTAACATGAGACACAAATGAGAAAGAGCTGTCACAGGAAAAAAATGCCAGTGTTAGCAGAGAGTAGTGAGAGGAAGGGAAGCTGGAGAATTCAGGAAGGGGGGGTGAGGTGGGGAGAGGAGGGAAGAAGAGGAGAAAGTGAGAAGGATAAAAAATACCAAGCAGAATCAAACTACCTGTGCATAGTCCCTAAATAGAGCAATGGTTTATGACTACCTTGCCTAATGAGCTAAACTCTGGTGACCATAAAACTGAAATATAATTATGACATTAAAGATGCCTATATTTGAACTTAATTATTAATTAATTTAATGAGAGAATAGGAGGCTGTAAAATTGCTAATTAAACGGCTCTGTAAAACTGCAGACGGCAGAGGATTTACCAAATGATGAATCCCACAACAGTATTTGGGCTATATCAATATTCTATTAATATACAGTATGCCAGAGGTACTGGCTAGTACGCTACTCACAGTTAAGCCGATGTGACAGGCATACAGAGTGAAAGAAAATGAAGGACATAAAATTCCAGATGACAGCAACCTTGAAGACGATCTCTGCCCCCTCCTCTGTGGCAGTTTCTGAAATCAGTTAAATAAACTCAGAAATGCAGGATAAAAATCAATCTTACCATCGCAAATGTGAATAAATTGGCTCGAAGCAAACGACCCACCTATGGTCTTGGGCACCGTGGTGCTGTGTCGCTCTCTGCTTGTGTGCAGGAGTGGTCAGAGCAAATCTGGACTTAAGTGCAACAGAACAGGAGGGATGCAGCGTGAGTGTGTGTGTGTGTGTGTGTGTGTGTGTGTGTGTGATTGCATGTGAAAGAGAAGCTGAGCGAGAGCAAAAAATAACTGTCCCCGTGTGATTAGTGAAATTAAACTCAAGTGAACCTTCAGGGGCTCAATTCGAGCCTACGGGGGACAATTTTAGTGATTCCCACACTGCACTCTCAGCATGAGAGGAATTTCTCTACAACATTTGAGTGGCAATGCCATTTGGATGACATTCATTTAAAGATATAGAGGAGAGGTGCAGGAAAATGTTTTCTTTTAGCACTGACCCTAAGTCAAAGGAAAATGCATTGGGGTACGTCTCCCTGCATATCTCTAAATGTCAGTCATGACTAATTATTGGAATAAAAGCAAAAGAAAAAACTCAAACATCCCTTTTGTAGGAAACAATGAAACACCTCTGGGCAGAGTAACACAAAACATGAACAACGCTAGATTAAATGTGGGAGGTATATTAAAATATTTGCATGAATCCATAGAGTTGTTGCTTTTTTTACCTGCCATGTGGCATAGCTTTTCCTTTATATATTTCGGTTTTTAAATGCCCTGTTGAGAGCCATAAGGAGGAATATAACAAACAATATCAAGAAACTCAGGGGAAGGGGACTTACCCTCCACTCTAAAGGAAGCAATGCAGTCATCACAGTGACATCCCCCATTTTTGAAAAATAGGTGGAGGATCTTGAGGCCAAGAACAGGAATTGTATTTCCATGCCCTTTGTCAGTTCTGAAGAGATTACATAAACTTTCAGTGCCTCAGTTTCTGCTTTCTAAGCTAGGAATAACAACAGGTCCATGCCATTTATCATTCATGTTTCAGAACAGTAAATGGAAGCTTGCAAGTAATTTCTGGGGAAGTGATCTCTAGAAATCACTTTTTATTGACTGGTTTGGGACAAGACTTTAGGAAGTGTCACTTTTTCCTTTAGAGTTTGGTTTCTGTTTTTTTTAAGTGTCCATATTTGGATATATGTATGAAGTAATTTAAAGGAGCTATGGGCTTCACATGATGGTCTGGTTTAATAACAATAAATACTAATACAGTTTTCAGTCTTTTGATGCTCCGAAACTTCACAGTGGGTTTTGCATGAGGATCTGCAGCTAAAAGAGCTGCTGCTTTAAAAAATCTAGATCCCAATTTAGAAAACTACTCTGGCTGTCTTATAATATGTGCAATTAATAAATATGAAAGCTTCTATGCATTTATTATGGTTGTATCATGCCCTGCAGTTTCATAGATCCAATTTCTCAAAAAGTGACTTCATCTACCAGAAATAAAACCAGACAGACTTCTTCTATTGTATGGCCAGTTATCAAACCTGCCCCTTGACTGGAGGCTTTTGTGAGATTTGAACTGTGTTCTTGCTCAGGCTTCAAGTCCAACAAGACAGGCAATGGGTTAAAATCTACAACTGTTGGGTTTCTAGTAGAAAAAGGAAATTCCAGATGGCTCATCACCACCACATTGCAGGTTACACATTTGGAGCATCAAAATAATTGCCTCTTTATCTCCCCCACAACTAGCACATGGTAAACTTTATTACAGGTAGGTCTCATGCTTTGCTCAAAACATTGAACCTGCAGGCAAGGACCTCCTCATTGCATGGAGCTTGAAAATTCCAAAGCCTGATCACCAGGAGAGAGCTCCAAAATCAGAAGAGTTGTGATTAACCATCACTGATATTGCAGGGCTATGTCAGGGTCTCACTGCAATGCATGAAAAGTGTGTCCAAACCCAAAGCTGTCACAGATCTGATTTAATTCCCAAGGGTTAAAATTGTTTTCATCTTGATTTAAATCATTGAGGTGGTTAACTTGGTTTAAGTTACCTGTAGCTTTTGTTTGCATTTGTCCTTTTTTGTGCCCTTTGAAAAGCTTTCCCTTTTTTCCTTGGATTACAGGCTTAAAATATGTGACTAAATATATTCTGCTAAGTAAGCTGCTCACTTTTTGTATTTGTTGCTGATCAAAAGGATATTTTATACCTTTAGCCAGGTTTTTAGTTTAATATTATTTAACTACTCCATTTTTTAACTTTACTTAATGTTGGAATATGGTGAGTGCTATGACTCTTTTTCACTAGTGAATGCTATTTTTATTTAGGCATTTTTATTAGAATATACTTATATACACCTCACAACATCCTTACAACTGCAGGAAAAAGCGCTTTAAAATAATTCTCACTAAGTAAATAAATCCATCTTAAACTCAATGGATGTGTAGAAAGGAAAAATATATTTACTTAAACAGATTTTTTCACTTCAAACAACCGTATTAAATAAAAGAAATAGTATTATGGTGTAGTTAAACAAACAGTTTCTGTTCATAATATCCATTGAGGCCTTCAAAATGGAAGAGCTCAACCCTTCATATCTACTGCATGCATAATAACATAAAAACAAAACCAAGGTTCTTTTTAGACTTCCAGTTGGTTTCTAATGTTGATTGAAGTATTCAGAGAAGAACTAACTAAATAGTTTGAAATTAGGAAAAAAACAAAACATTTATAATTCCTGAAAACAAAATTCTAAACTGAGGTAAATAAATGTTGACTTTATTTGTTGTTTCTTTACTAGTGATTTCACAAGAATAGTGTTTTAACTTTTCTTTAAAGCCTCAGAGTGAGACTAACACTGCTTACAACCATTATGGCATTGCAGAGGTAAAATCAGGGAAAGTGAATATTAAAAAGTAATAAAAATTTAAGTTTCTTACTCAAGCCTGCAGATGTGAAAGTCATAGTCTGAAAATAGAGGATTACTGTATTTATCAAAAGGCAAAAGAATATGCATTAGTTCCTGTTACTGCAATCTTTCTTTAAACCAAAAGAAGTGACACAGCATGAATAAGATAGGAAATATATGGATTCAACTTTTCCCTCTCAGGAAACCAGGCCAGTTATTACATTTGGCTTGAAATCTGAAAACTAAAAGGTGCTCTCCCATGTATGGACATTAGCAGTATGGCAAAAGTTTCAACTGGAATTAAATGAACCACCCTGTTGTTCTACAAGGTGAATAATCAAACTAATTCCACAAATAAACTTGAAGAGTTTAGAAGCAGTAAAATATATAAGCATTTCTGAACACACAAGGATCAAATAGATCTCAATAGCGTTGAGATGACAGGTAGCTTATGTTTGTAGGATAGTGAAAGAAAGAGATCTATTTATTTTTTATTAGTTCTCCATGAGATCAAGTTCTTCTAGAAGAAAGATAAAGGACAACTTTGGGATCTGCATTCTATAGAAAACTCTTGCCTTTCATTTTGCCACCAGATCACACCTTTGGATGAATCCCTCTACCCAGCTCTCCTCGGTGTTTATTTATGAACAGCCTGTGAACTTTTCCATAACTCATTTGGAAAATTATCATAAACCCTTCTCCAAATGTAAGTGTTTAGGATAGCAAGGAGGTTTCAGCTCCTGAAGAAAATTGCAGTGACCTCTGTGAATGCTTTTTTTCAGCCTTTCAGGTGATGATTTGGAAATGGTTGCCCCACAGATCCTGGGTGCCCAGCAAGCTGCCTCACAGAATGCTTGTGCTGTGTTAGGGGGCAGCTTGCTCAGCCAAGAGAAGGAATCTCTCCACAGACAACCCAGGATAACTCTTTGGCCTATTTTCTTTTTTATTTCCATTACCTGTGGTTGTTAGTCATGTTATGCTTGGACACAAAACTTGTTACAACCCCAGCTGGTCAGAACAGTGCTTAAAAATTGTTCTAAATACAGTTCCCTGTCCTAGATTTCAGTGAGACTTTTCATACAGCTAAAACTACATGCCTGTTTAAGTGCTAGACTGAATTTATAGGCCAATTTTAGACTTTAACCCCACCTTAATCTTTTGGGGGTTTTCCCCTTTTGTTTTGGGAAATTAGATAATTCTTATTTGTTGTACAAGAAGCTTCCCTTATATATTAAAGGCTTACAGAGGAAGCCACAGTCATGCATGACAAATATGTTAAAAAGCTTAATGAAAAGAAACTGCTGTATAAAAACCAATGTGGAAACATGTAAATTCTAGCTAAAAACAAAACAAAATGAAAAAAATAAACAAAAAAACTAAATACAGCAAAAATCCTCGTGGGTCCCTTCCAACTCAGCATGGTCTGTGAGTAGGTGATTCTGTGAAAGATACCTTACCTACATGTAGATACAGTCTGGGGCAACATTTTCTTCTGAAAGAGAAATCTGAATGAAGACTATACGCCATAATTTAAGTAAATATTGCCTAAAAATATAAAAGCTGTCTGTTTTCAATAGATCCACTTGAGAAATTAAGGGTAAAAAGGAAAAAGTTAGCAAAGCATCTCAGAAGTGCAGGTGTTAAAGCATTAAAAAACCCCAATTTGTGAAGAAGGAAGAGATCGTAATGCCACCTCTTTTTCTAATATGTAGAGATGCTTTGAAGTAGGATAGGAAGGTAAAAACATGCATGTCTAAAAGACTTCTAAAGCATGGGATATGATTGATTCACCTGTGGCTTCATCTTTGTGGCTGAGAGAAGTTATAAGAATTGGGACATAAGTCAGTATGTGTTCTGAGATGGGGGGGGAAACCCTAAAATTATTCAGTTCCTACCATTAGCATAAGAAGAGATGCCTGACATAGTAAATCCATTTGGAAGGATTAAGTAACAATTTGGTCTTTGCATTATGAAAAGTGAGATCCCATCTGGTATGAGTTTGCTTCTTGTTTACAAATGCCTTGGTTTGAAAGAAGAATAGAAAAAAAAAAAAGAGTTATTGCTCATTCTCTCCAGCAAATAGGAAACCCAGCTGATGATGGCCCTCCACCCTAGGCAGGTCAACAGGATGTCATTTATAGATGGACATGGACATTTCTTCAGGTAACTCCATGTATATACATGCACTTGGTCATGCCTAAGCATTCCTGGTGGCATCATCTCCCTTGAAACGTGTCTCTCACCCTTTTGATGCCTCCTGTCACAGCACCATGTTCTTTTACTGCATCACCAAATTATACTAGGACACATGGGAACAGCCACCCAACTGGATGACCTCACTCTTGCCCTACTTTGATCTAGTTCAGTCATTTCTGGTGACTCAGGTATATAAAACAATTCCCATGAAATGACTGAAAAAAACTGCTGTTCACATGGGTTGCAAGTGCATTTGGGAATACCAAGTGCAGGGAACAATTGAGCAGCACAAATTCAAGTTACACAAAGGATTTAAGTAATTCATTGGAAAATACCAACTCTAACCACAAGTTGAAAGGCCTCCCTTTTTTTTTTTCCATGCTGTCGTCTTCTTAAGGGGTCACATTTGAAAATGCAACACACAGTCAAAATGTTAAAGGAAATAATGGGTCAATCTTACATCCCTCTTATTGTAATCAAGGACAAAGAAAACTACACGTGTACACATGATGAACAAATATAAATACCTTCATTATAGCAATGCTAATACAGATTCTCCTGCTCCACCTAGGCACTTGTGTTGTCAATACATTTACACACACATTTATACTCCTAAATGAGGGGAAAATTTATTAAAGGAGAAAGAAAATTGGTATTACCAGTTGCACTTTTGAGTCTCTAAGCCACCTCCAGGAACAGTTTAAGAGCAGAGAGTCTGCTTATACTAGTAACATAGCAATGCAAAATAAACTTAAACAAGGGTGTAAATTACATTTAATCTCCCCAGCCTGATACAAAGGGGAGAATAGTTAAATGAGAAACTGCCTCAGAAACTCTACCTCTGCAAATTGATTAACCTGTCAACATTTGCTGCAGTCTGATCATTCTCTAAACAAAAATTACGTGATGGCATAATGGAATTAATTTTTCTTTTTAAAACTGCTTGACTTCAATGCAAGAAAAACTAGAACATTTTTATTTCCTCTTCTTTGTTTTTTTTCCCACTTATATCAGTTGCTTTAATGAGAGGCATTGCCTTTCTCAACATGCCTTCTCTTCTGTCTCTTTACACCAGCATGGCAACAAGAACATTACTACCATAAAAGTATGTGTTACATTTCAAAAATGCAGCAGGAGAGAAAATTTGAAAATTCATTCTTTCCTCCCTCTCTCTCCCTGTGCTCCTCAAGCTCTTTTATATTGCTACTTTTTCCTGCCCTGCTTATGGAGAGGTTTATTTCCGCTCCAGCAATGCAGTTTAGAGGCGGGTGGATCACAGTTGTGTGTTAAATCATGAACAAAACCAATCTGTCTCCCTCTCCCTCTCCCCCCCTTTCTTGTTGTCTGTCCTTTTCACTTAAACATAGCTTCTAGGTTAATGATTCATTCTTCTAAAAGGCTGCTGTGCCTACTAGATTATACTGTAAAATCTCCCATTCTGTTTATGTTTAAAATACAAGATTAAAGCAGTGGTCATGCTGGGGGAAATGGTTCTCACACAGAACAAGAAAGGATCAAGCCACGTCTGCCGAATCCAGGCTGTTTCAGCAGAGTCTGCTGTTTTGGTGTTCTGCCAGACACCAAAGAAATGCTGGTGGGCTTTGAAACTTGGTAGCCATTCTTAGACTGAGCACAGCAAGGATCTAAAATAAGGCTTATCACACACTAATGTTCCTCTGAAAGTTACAGCAGCCTAGCTGTCTGCAAATTGCAGGGGAAGCACTTGAGAAATAAATTATTCAGTCCTAATCAGAAGTGAAAAGGTGAAAGATTTTATTACAAAGTAGCCAATATGGTATTCGGGGCTAGGAATTTGCCACTAGTACTGTGGAATCAATAGCCAGGCCATATGTAGCCAAACTATCAGTGGCATTAATGCACTTTTTTTACCACGCTGTGCATTAGCGCAAAGGCAAATCAGAGCCAAAATTACTTTTCTATTTTTTTTTTCCTACAGTGTGACTTAGTCACCAGATCAAATAGGTTGATTCATAAAAACTAGTTGGGCATATAATGCCAGGCAGATATTAGACTGGAGATTTGTATACACTTGGAAATTTACAAAAATAGCTCATTTGAAATAATTGCTCTGGAACAGCTATTTGGGCAGAAAAGCTGTAGGGATATTTCTCAACCATTTCAGATTAGTTATCTCAGTAAATTTCTAAGTATAGACAAGCCCTCGTGATGCGTCCTGCCAAATGAAGATTGTTCTATTCAATTAGCTCTCATTAAGGAAAGCAGAGAGGGGTAAAAGTAGATTCTTATTAAGTATAAATTTTCATATTTATTAAGCAGAAGTGAGAACACACAAATTCAAATTCACATGTATTTTGTGCTCATTGAGTGAAACAGGCCTTCTAAAGAAGCCATGAGCCCACTCACTGGGGGCTTGAACGTGTCTGGAAAAGGATGTTTGGAGTTTGAGGGCCCCGAGGAAATGGGAACACCTCCATTCTAGGTGAGGGCCTGAATTATGGTTATGAATAGTGATTATGAATTAGAGTTATTTCAAGGAAAGGTCAAGCTGGAAGCATTTTATGGTTGGTTTGTTTGGGCTTTTTCTCCCCAAAATTTTGAGCTGAATTTTTAAGCAGGACAGGGAATAGTTGTAAATAAACGGCAGCGCTTGCAGGAGCAGGGAGTGAAAATGCCGTAAGTCGAGTGTCAGCATCTCCATAAAAGCCAAGTTTGGCCATAAAAAGCTGACATCTTTTCTAACTGCAGTGTTACAAGCAGAAGTGCTCTTAAGCACTGAGGAAGCAGAGTTTAAACAGGAAATCCAGACTTTCACCCACTGTATCTGTGAGTAGAAAATGCTGCTATTTGGTACTCAGAGTAGTCTTTGACAGTGCTGTGTTGAAGCTGCTTTTCACGCTTGCACTGATGGCCATGACCTTCCTCTATTCCAGAAAACTCTGTCTTAGAGAAAAGAAGTCTAAATTCTTTCTAAACCCCCGTGACTAAAGAAATTGCTACATGCATATGGATTAAAAACTAGACTGATTATTATACATATTTAGATCCGTATTGGACACAGATTACTATCCAGGCCAGACTAAACACGTTTAATTTAACAAACCAGTAGCTGGCTATAAAGAGAGGGTGAAATAAATGTTTAATATATCCTATATCATCTTTCCCCAAATGGCTTCTATTTATCATCCAAGTACCTAATCAATGTAACTACATATAAAATCCACAGATTTTATAGTCCAGTAATAAGTACATGCAAATTATGTTGTCATATAAACATATTGGCTCAAAAAGATGTATAATACCTATCACACTAGTTAGCCATTATCTTAATTATGAAAGGATTATCCCTGTAAAGGCAAGGCCATAATATAATAGGAGTACTGAAATATGAACAATCTCCAGCTATGTTTACTATTAATTCAGACTGCACTTATATTCCCATTTTCCTTTTTCCACTGTTTATTTTTGTTAATGTTTATGTGTCCCTTTGTAAGCAGCAATATGGTACAGCGTCCCATCAAATTCACCATGAAAGCTCCAAAGAGCCATCCTAAGTATATTAATCCTCCATAAAAATAAATAAGCTATATGAGAGAGAGCATTTCTATAAGGCTTGAGTGTTAGTACTGGCAGCTGGACCATGAGGTGGTGAGAATGTGTGTGCCAACTTTGAGATTCATGCATGAAAAAGCAGTTGGCTTTTTTTTTCTTTTCTGAAATGGGTTTTGTTAGTGATTTTTTTTTTCTATTAGTAAAGATTTTTCTATAATAATGACGCTGTCTTTATCCCTCTTTCTGTGGAAGTCAAAAATGCTTTCTGAAGGGCAGGTGAAAGATAGGGAAGTCTGAAAGAGATTAGGTCACGCAAGAAAGATGTTTCACAGTTGGGACTTTGCAAATGCAATACTAGGAAAAACAACAAATATAAGTAAAACTTCATCTCTTCCTAACATTACATTTGCTCTGATGTATTTTCTGAAAGCCGCCCAAGTATAACTATTTATTTTAACTAAAGTAATCAAGATTAATGTCAGCAGTTATGACACACGCTGTTTGCTAAAGAACACATAGAACAATTGCTCAAGGCAAGCTTCATTAAGAAATCAGATAAAATTAGTAAAACTGATTATATTTCAAAACTCAGCAGCGGCAGCAGCTCAAATTGCCATTCAGGAGTCTCCAATTAACACAATTGGTCTTGTTCACAATCAGCTTTGTAATCTCATTAGCCTATTATATTTTAATCATTGGGATAACTGCACAACAAAACTTATTTTATTTTTGCACTGACTGCTGGTGGCATAAATGAACGTGCAGTATACTTTTTCTTTCTCTTTTTCTTTCTTTTCCTTTTTATTTCCCCCTCATCCAAAGAACAATTCAGACTCCTTAGAGCATTATCCTGGTTACAGACTATTACCAAACACTCCGTCAGTGCTAGGGAACGCTGACAGCAGGCTTCTAATTTGGCATTAATTGGCAGGGGACTAATTGCATAACTGACATTGCAAGTGAAACTTAGAGAGTGTAAGGTAGGGACAATGCAAAGTACCAGAAGAGAGAGAGAGAGAGGGGAGAAAGAGCAAACAAACGCCTGCAGACAGCTCTGTGGACACACGCATATAACTCATTTGCCTCCTTGGTGTGCTGCCTTGTTTCGTAAATGTGTTCCAGAGATATTGGCCCTTGTAAAAACACAAAGTCTTTCTGTCCTTTAGGTACTGGCAGTCTGCAAATGCCTACAATACCAGTGTTTCATTGATATTGAGTATTGCCTGCTGCAATGAGATTATGTTCTATTGATGGGAACTGGGGTGTAACATAGCCATCTACAGAAAGCAATAGGTTGCCCTATTTTCAAGCTGAAAATGCTATGTATTTTATGAACTGCCTCTATCTTGCACACCAGGGATGTCTCTGTGGCTAAAGCCATAATAGGATTTTCCTAAATGATACAGAAATACAAATATTCTGACTGAGCACTTTTCTGGGCTCCTCTTATTTACCAGCAAGCTTTGATACAGTATTTTGCTTCCATCTTTTAAAGGACGTTTTCAATTTCCCATTTCCCTTATGAGTGCTTCCTGTAAAGGTGTCAATAACCACTAATTGCGTTCTGCTTGGCCAGTCTGCAAATCAAAACAGCAGAGGCAGCAAGCCAATATGCATTCAAATCCCGTTACTTGGCTGCCTCATTCTCGACTGGAAAGATACGGGAAGGCAAATATTCATACAATTGTATGTCAGGAAATTCAGAGTTGCTCCTGTGATCTCCAAAAGATACCTGTGCGGCTGCTGTTAATTCCCAGACTTTTATTTTAAGAGGGTTACTGCTGGGGGTATTTCAGTGTGGTTTCTTTTATCTTCAGTCCGGAAAATGGCATGTCTTAGATCAGAGCAGATGTAAAAGGAAATAGCTCTGCAGCAAGAGCAGAGGGTATGCAATAACTAAATTAGGATCGTGCTTCCACAGGCAGGCAGGCCAGTGACAGAACACGGTGATTTTTCTGTATTGGTGTCCTAAGCATCTGATGGGTGGGATTTAGCCTCGCTGAATATCATACAGTGTAAGAAACCATTGATTTGATTACTTTTGCTCCTGTTTCATGACTTATATGTCAGCAGAGTGTTGATTTTCTTAAATCAATTTGTCATGCCAAAGTGTTAGCTGCCTAATTTCTGCTTGTAATATTCAGCCTGGAGTTTGGTTGAGAGCAGTTTGTTGTCAGCATTTGCAACTCCAGTTCAAACTGCTTTGATTTCACACTGTTACAAGGGCCATTTTCCTTTCCTGGTTTGAAGAATGAGCTTTCCATGGGGGGTTGTCCTCCAACAGAGGTTCCAGAAACACTTTCCACAGATATTTTTTCCAATTTCATTTAAAATCTTCATCTTAGGCAAATATTTCCACCAGAGGAATTCATATGCAGAGAAAACCTTTACATATAGGATGTCCAGAGGTGCCAACAAACTGACTGAGAACACCAAGTGCCTGTGTGCAGGGCAATCTGTTTCCAAGACCTTTTTGTCCTGCTCTGACATGGAGGGGAAGCAGAGGTGGCATCCCTTCTGACTCTCCCCACCATGGCCCATTTTGAACCACACTTAGCTTGGCTACTAGGGGGCCACAGGTCTTGTACTTCTGGTGACCATAGGGATGGTCTTTTCTGATGATGCCGGAGGATGGTCGAGTCACAGGCTTTTTCTCTTGTGCCCATGGATCCAAAAGCAGCAATTTGACCCTCTTCCACAAAGCGTGCAAGCAGGTGCATAGCAGTTGGATTAATTAGCATTTGGAGAGTATGGGAGGATGGGAGATGTTTCCTTTCATGACTGTGTTTATAAAATCAGACATTTGGAAAAGATGAAAAGGTTATTCCACCATCTTTTGGGGGGCAATAATTTAAATAGATGATGGATTTTGTTATCACTTTGCCTAAATAACTTCCACTGTTAATTGCTTTTAGTGTAATAATCAACTTGTCACCTTCTACCCTATTCTGCTAGTTTTCTGTGAGAGACATAGAATACACTTAAGACATTGGACAAACTAGTGGTTATGATGCTCGTTCTCAAACTGAAAAGTGCTAGGAGGGGACCATTAAGATACCAGTTCAAGCTGCTGCTTACCACAAACTGTCCTACAGTGGTACAAGCAGCTAAGGTAAGTCAAACCTGGCACAACTTTGTTGTTGTGATATATTTGGTGGTGTTTCTTTTGTTGTCATAACAGACTTCAGAGATGCTGTTGACTCCTTCACGCTGTGTTTTGCCTAGGTCTTTGAATGAAAGCAGGCTCAAAAGGGCACTGATCTCAAGACTGATGAACTTAAACATCCTGATGTATCCACTGCCAGCCCCACTCCCCATACCCTGAGTGTTCTGCATTATCACTTCCTTGCAGAATTTCTTTGGTGAGGATTTCTGCTTTCCTGTGAAGGTTTGCAGGGGTGGCAGCTGAGGCCAGCTTGTTCTTAGTATCAAGTAGTGCTGCGGTACGTAGATATTGCAGAGTGTCAGCCAAACCAAACTGATGCTATTTAATGCTATAAGTCATGGTTTCTGACAGATGCTGGCTTATTGGTGTATTTTGTTCACCAGGCATATTTTGCATGAGTTGCAAAGGTGGTGCTATCAGTGGAAGACGAATATTGATGGCAGGCAGAAATGCAGAGGCAGCAGCAGAACATCAACACAGAAGAAAAAGGTGAGGGGCAAAAGTTGTTATGATGTTTAAACGGAGCTGAATTCTGCTTCAGAATCTGTGATTGAACATTTCTGACCTGCAAAGCAGAGCCTCTGCTGCTGGCATTCATACTGACCATACCCTTATCTCCTTGCTCCTGAGGCTTAAACCTGTTGACTTCAGTGCACTGTGGAGCAAGCTGCTTGCCAGCAGCTACACTCAGAGTGAATATTCTCCCTCACTGCATCTGCAAAGTGTATTAGAAGGAAAGTCAATGAGGTTAAACTGCCACCTCCTACACCCAGGAGACAAGCAAGCTACTCCCAGGCAGTAGACTGAAATATTTGAAGCTGTGGTAGTGCCTCCATACAGACACACACACCTGGCCAGCTGGGAGAGGTCTGCATCATCTATGATGTGATGTCCTCAGTCACTGTAGATTTAAGAGTTAAAGTGCATTCAGCACTTAGTTATTTTCCTAAGAAAATATTTGTAGAAATGATGAAAGGCTAGTGTAGCTTTGTAGATACTCTTGAAGACAACTATTTATGCACTACTAAAATAAAAGGGGGTTTTCCTTCACAATTGAGACTGGCTTACTTATTCATTTCTTTCTTTGCCCTTTACCAAGGTGGTTCACATTTTATTTATGTCAGATTCTTTGCACAGCTAGCCAGCCATTTTAACTCTGGGAATGCAGTACATTGCATGGCCAAGGTAGCTTTTCAAAGGCTGCCCACACCTTGGTAGAATCATCAGGTTTCTCCCTCACAGAGCAGCTTCTCCTTTCAGACCTGGGCTGCTGGGGTACCATGTGCCCTGCAGCCATGTGTGCCATCTCCTCTGCATGCCTGGCTCTCCCATTGCTGTTCTTTGTTTCTGCTACTTCCCAGCCTTTTTCACTACTGGTCTGGGTACACAATGACTCCAGAAGACCATAAGCAAAGCAAATTAAAATTATGTGCCTTGGATTTTGCACCAGCGAGCCTCAGTTCAGTTTCAGAAGTTCATTGTTAGTCTTTTGGTATGATAGTGACTCCCTCAGCAGCTCAGACAGCAGCAGCAGATGGGCCTAAGAGTTATGTTTCTGAGCCTGCCTGCCCCTCCTTGCTCTTCCTGTCTGTCTGAGTGCTCACATTTTGTGTTGTAAAATTACACAGCATGTATCCCAACACCACCCCCAGCAGCAACAACAGAAAAACCCTGGGACTCACAGAAAATGTATCTGTGGGACTGAAAGATATCTCAGGATCCCAGGATCCTGCTTTCTGCAGTCCCAGGTTGCATTCCCTAGTTAACCACCATCAATATCAATACTTAATGGTATTCTCTAAGCTCAGACAGTGAAGAAAATAGGGTTGTTATCTATCAAAGCACATTTTAGTTTTTGACAAGTAAAAAGCAGCATGGGGAATGCAGTAAGTCTGAAATGAAAGCCTAAAAGAAAACTCATATAACATCTGGTGTCATTTATCCCCTGTTGGCCTTCCATAGTGTGATATGATGAGCTTGTTCTGATTTAAGATCAGATGATTTGGTTTGAAAGAGGGGAGTGGGGGATGCAGGCAGTCTGGCAGCAAATTGGGATACAAAATCTGCTCAAATAATTGGAAACACGACAGATTTTCCTTAACTGATGCCAGTGGCATCTTAGTTTATCCATCTCTCTCAGCTGAATTTGTTAAGTGCATTATCTTATTGGTTTTAAAGTTTTCATCTCACTTATTTGCAGGGGAAAATGTGAGCAAATCAGTCATGATGGATTGCCTAATTTTCTGGGCTGAATAAACCAGTTTTATAAGACTGTTGATTCCTGGGTTATTAGTTAATAGAAACATTTATCAATTTCTTTGTAGAGAAGGGGAAAAAAACTTTAACCAATGATTGCATTTTAAAACTTCCATTAATGTTTCCACATAATGCTTAGTGTTGGACATGAATATGGTAATCACAGATTTAGGGTTGGCTTGAAGCAGACTTTTTTTGTGTCCTTCATCCTTTTCCTTTTTTCTGTAGAAATTAGAAAAAAAAGTCAAGCAAAAGGATGTCATTAGATTGGTAATTATGTTGAGTGTTCTTTAATCAAGAAAAGGGGCAGAGGAAGAGAAAGATCATTTCCCAGCTAGCAAATGCAATGCCTGCTTCTATTCCCAGTTTTCTTTACACAAATGGGGCCTGATACTGTGAGCTTGAACCCTTGTGACTTACCAGTCTCTGTCTTCTTCTTGGTGTACTCAAGTGTCTCCCATATGTTAACACTCACTTCTGTGTGATGTAAGCACAACGTTAGTTACCTACTATTCCATGAAGCCCTTGAGGTACTTGGGTCCTAAATAAACATACAATTTTTTTGTGTGGTTCACAATAGAACCTCTGGAAACGTTGCTAATAGAGATCCAAGTGATAAAATCTGTGGAAAGACACTACTGGAAAAAAAACCACCAAAACCCAAAACTTTCTTAAAGAGAAGGACTCTCTATTTTGTTTTACTGAAGTCTTATCAAAATTTGTTTTTAAATGCAACGTTTTCAAGTAGATGAAGACCCAGTGTAAACAGAGGCGTGATGCTGCCAGATGTGGCACGACACCCTGCCCCAGCTGATGCTCACAGTGACAAAAAAAATGTTCTCTTGCCCTTACTGGGGGTGTAGTTTGCCCTCACCCAGGGTGTAGCTGTGCCCACGACCAACACATTATAAAGTCCTTTGCATAAAGGGCCTTAATATAACTAAGGATCTTTGCACATTGATCAAACCCAAGTATCATTTAAAGACACATCAAGTTCAGAGCAAGAATACATCATGTGTGGACTGGTGAATAATGAACTCTTGTTCTAAATGAGATGCAGTATGTCCATTAAATTTTTTTTTAACACCTCTATTTCCATTTCCATCTCCTTTTTAACATCTCGGATACCTGCATTGTGCCTTGGTTCCAGAAGTGCAAAAGACACTTCCTTCAGAATAAGAATGAAGGGAGTTAAAAAACTTTTATGCAAGTAGACTTTGCTGTGAAATGTTATCTTTTGTTAGTTCAAAGGTTTCTGAAGATATAAATTCTTCACAACTGCCCTGAGGTACTGAGAATGTAAATTGAATACTTTACAATTTGTAGACTGTTCCTGCAGTAATGTGTATCTCCTCTGTGAGTGAGTGTTTAGGGATTTTTCAATTACTGTAGTCTGAAAACTCTCTGAGATTCTTTAGGGCAGAAAAAGGCTTCCTTCTCAGAGTTGAGTCACTGATGTTCAAATTAGCTGCCAAAAGCATTCTAATGATCTGTGTTCCAGATTTTGCTAAACAGGGAAAAAAATTGGCCCATTTCACCAGGGGAAAGAATAAAACACCCTAAGCCTTTCCTCCCCCAACATAAGTATTCAAAGGTTAGGCATTTTGCCAGGGTCAAGAGTGAGATGAATTGTTGACAATAAGTACACCTTGTTCGATAGGTCAAGGTCATTATTAAAGGATTCAAATGAACTTCTTTACATTTCCAGGGCTGTAGCATATGTGTGGCCTCCAGGCTCACAGTGTTGTTTAATAGCTTTTGCGAAGCTGTAAGTTACATGATAAATTGGTTGAATACGTCTTTAAACTCAGTCCATTTCAAAACTGTATACAGTACCCTCACACTTTTGTACACTGTGAGCAAATGCATTTTACAGAGTACAGTACAAATGGTCAGAAATACCAGCATTGTGCCAGATGATTATGATTTAGCAGTGTTTACTGTAGACTACTCGTGCTACAGTTTATTGCTGCTAAGGTCAATAACTAATACAATTTAACAGCTATTGCACCTCTAACAAGCAAAAGATCCCTGTGTATTTCTAAACACAACGTGCATCAAAAATAGTGCTGTTAAAAACACTGAGGGTGATAGAACTCCATAATATTAAGTAACTCATTAGGAGATCATGAGGATCTTCAGATCAGCAGAGGTGACCATCTTGATCCTTCTGATTGTCCAGGCCTGAGCTGCTTCCTGGCTTTAGAGCTGCAGGCTGCATCATCTGTGGGATCTTTCCTAAACCCATGCCTTGGTCATCTATCTTCAGATGCAGCACTTACGTAATTAGACCTCAGATGAGTTGATGCAATTCTTTTGTCAGGATTTGGGTTGCTTATGCAGTTTATGCACTGTGACTGGCCATTTGGAGCCACTTCTGACACAGAAAGTGATGAATGCTCTCTGAAATTAAAAGGGAGCAGATTAAAGAGAGATGAGAGGGAGTATTTTTTCGAATCACAGAATCATTCAGGTTGGAAAAGACCTCTAGGAGCATTAAATCTAACCATTTACCCAGCATTGCCAAGTCCACCAGTAAACCATGTCCTGAAGTGCCACATCTACAGGTCTTTTAAATATCACTAGGACTGGTTACTCAGCCACTTCCCTGGACAGCCTGTTCCAATGTTTGACAACCCTTTCCTTTAAGAATTTTTTCCTAATAGCCAATCTAAACCTTCCTGGGCTCAATTTCAGGCCATCTTGCATGGCACAAGAGTTAACTAATGGAATTCATTGCCACAGGGTGACATGAACTGAGAGCTGGAAAGGTAGAACTGAGAAAGAAATCAGTAGTATTTGGAAACTGTTTCATTCTGGTAGGCTGGGTATATTCAGCCTTCTCTGCTACCCTGACTTTTTCTGAAAACATTTAGGGAGTATTTCAAGTCTCCTTTAGAGCTTTTTCTTACCCCTCAGCCTGTTGCTCTCTGGCTTGTATTGTCTGTTCACCTACCTTGTTTTCAGTCAGATCCCACTTATTACAGTCCTTCTGGTCCTTGGAAGAGATCAACCAAAGATTCACTGTTTCCTATTCCATTACTTCCTATCCACCATATTAGTTTGTTCCACTGCTTGCTTTACTGTTTTGAAGTGAGTGACTTTCTAGTCATCCCAGATACTTTAAAACCATTTAAATTATATAAAATGTGCATGTTTAAAAAAAAAGAAGAAAGAAACTGTGTTATTGTAAATGAGACCCACACCTTTACAGTGTATAAATTCCGGTCACAGTTTCTGGTGAGTTTCTCTTCCCTGCCTCCAGCTTTGCCAAAAGCCTCTTCCTGCATTCCCAGTGGGCTGGTGTGTTTTTAGCCATGCCTAACACGACACCTCCGCTTCTCTGCAGATCTGCCAAGGGTCAAAAGTCCTGCAGTGTGCTCTTCATAGACCACCTGCACTATGCCTGGCTTTCAAGTGTGTGATCCACAGGGAGGAGATTTGTCTGCATAGGAATTCTTTGTGGGATACAATGAATGCATAATTAAAGAGGATTTTAATGCACTGAAATATCAGAAATGTAACTTTGACCATCACGTCAGGGCTTAGGCATACCAGAAGCATTTCTGTGACTTTGAAGAAAAAGAAGTCACAACTGATAAGTCTTCCTTAACAGATCACTTCTGAAACAAAATCCTGCTATCATTCTCCATTAATAACATGGGAAACAGGGACATAAGGACACTGACAATTAGGTTATATGCCACAGTTAAACCCCTTGAGACCTGGGAAATAAAGAGTCAAGAGCAGTTTGGTGAACACACAGCAGGCATGAGAGTATTTTCCACACAAGTTTCTTTGCAACCCAACTTTTCAGCTCTGGGTCTTTGACTTCTCTCTAGCGCTATTTAGTTGCACAAATTATTCAGGATAAATTGAGTAACTGGGCCGGATTACGCAGTTTGATGTGTTTATTTCTGGGTGAGCGATTTCTGGGATCTGTTAATGTTTCCCGGTTGGATTACGGAAGCGCCGAGTTTCCCCCTTTTCTGAACGTCTTGGTGTTCTTCCCCACTGGTCCCTTGCCGGCGAGGATGACATAAACTGCCGTCGGGCCTGTTCCCTGGCAACCATCCCATTTCTTGGCTCTTTCCAGCTGAAAGCCAGTCTGAGTCACCCTGCACATTTCCAGTGTATCAAACAGACATAGGCTCGAGTTAATCTTGTTAGCACAATGAGGCAGTTTTCAAACATTGCAGCAAATCAAATCATCCCTAAGGACCAGGAGGGAGGGAGGAGAGGGCGGAGGGAGGGTGGGGGAGAAGGAGGCGAAGGCTAACCATCAAAGGTGGAACAAGCACAGAGGGAGCCTGGCTGCTACCTGGTCAGCAGGCTGCTCTGGAGAAGCCCCACCAGATCCTCCTCTTCCCAGTGCCACCTCCCTTCCCACTGGTCCCCACATCTGTGCCATGCTCAGAGCGAAGGCAGCAATGGGCAGCGACAGCAAGAGAGCTCATCTATCTGTGAGGAAAGAAGCAGCTTTGATGGTTCCCCAGTGGATGTAATTGTGCTCATTACTGCCCATTTACATTTCATCACTCGATTATCGCAAATGCCTCATTACTGTTGATAAGGGTTTGCTGTTGAACTACTTGCTAACTATTCATTCCTGAGCTTCGCTGTCATCAGGCAGACCCGTGTGAGACAGGAGGGGACTGGGGAGGGCTGGGGGAGAGGGAAGAGCATGAAGAAGACATGGGGAGGGGGAGGAGAGACAGGAGGTGAGAAAGGTCTTCTATCAGATTTGATTAAAGGCTGTGATTTAAATCGATATTTAATAAAGTGGCTGCTGCCACATAACGCGTGCAATTCCCCATGCAGGCAGAATCATGAATCCGAGGGCCTTGCTGCCTGCTACATAACTCAATTGGGTTTTGTGCACTGGTCTGGCACCTGTGTCCCTGAGCACAGCGCCTCCGAGGTAATGGGTTTATGAGCCGATGAACAGAGCTGATAGGTTCTAAATGGATTAACTAGGTGTCTGCAGCCTAGTGATGAATACATCAGGAAAAAAAAAAGGAAGAGAGAGAAAGGAAAAAGGAAAAAAAAATTGTCTGCATAAGCAGAGAGTGATAGAATGTGTTGACAGACACTGTGACTGCCATGAACCCCACAGGGTGAAACACTGCTCAGCTCCTGTCAGTCAAGTGCTCCCTGAATAGCGGGTGAACATACTAAGCAGCGAGCTTCAAAGCCTGCAGGTGACAGGTAGCATCACCCTGCTGCTGCTCCTACACCTGCTGCAAAAGGCTAAAATGCAGCATGACTCATCTCACAGCCATGGCCAGCCTGTGATTTCCTCAAAGGGGCTGCATACGCCTCTTCAGCTGGTGGGGCTGTCTTCCACCATGGCACACGCTCCAGCCAGCCTTCATGTGTATTTGGGTCTCTGGGACAGGTTATTGTTGTTACTCTTGTGGTCTCACAGTGGTTTCTCAGGCAGGCTTGGATTTCTGCAGTGCTGAATCCTGCACCCAGACATCCACTGTAGGGCAGTTCCTGTCCTTAAGTGCTCTTAAAGTGAATAAACCACAAGAGTGATTATGAAAGAAGTATTATCGTGTTCCCAGCTGGGGGATAGGAACCGACAGATTAAATAATTTGCCCAAGATTCCATAGGATAACTGGATATTGACCCCAGATCTCTTAAATTCAAATCTAATGTCCTAACCATGAAGTCATCCTTCCTCCTATGGAAGAGGCCATGGAGTCTCACAGTTCATGATTGATCTACAGAATATGTTGTAAGTGAAAAATGAAATCAGACAGACTTTAATGCTGACCTTCATTTACTGCTATTAAGCTACCAACTGAACAACAGTAGGTTGGAGACTTTAGTGGGTTTGTGCCATTTCTACCACCTTCCATATTGGCTAATAAGATACATGTTTTGTAAGTGCCATAATCTGCCACAGCACTGCAGGAAAAAAGAAAAAAAGTTGTGTTAGTATATGTAGATGTTCCACAGATAAATGAACCAGTGTCTGTATCTGCTGTCACAGTTGCACAGGAGTTAACCAGGCTGGATTGAAGTTCTTTAGAATATGTTGCCTTTTCACCAAAAATTGAAAACTGTACACTTTTATTTGAAAAATACTTCCACAGTACTCATGGGAGTTATATTTTGAATTTTTATCCCACCATTGTTCTTGTTCTGTGATTCTCCCTAAACAGATTATATTGCATATAATTTTCACTTCTTGTTGAGCTGTTGCAATGAATTATGGAACCCATTGGATTCCCATGAGAAATGCAGTCTGAAATAGCAGTACCCGAGATATTTCAAAATTGAAATCTTTACTTTAAAATATAAAAAAAATAAGAAAGGAACCTTTTGCAAGAAATAACAGATTTTATTTTTTTTAAGTGGCATAATTTTAACCTTAAATGTAGCATAGAACAAGGTAGGCACACCAAATAGCTCCTTACTATGTTGTTGCACATAAAACACAATTTAAACCTATTGTGTGACCATGTTAACCCAAGATTTCAAAATTCTGCCCAGTCAGGATGCACCCAGGAGAGCAAATTTTCTGAGGGTGATGAACATCACTGCTTTGTTTGAGGTATTGCTCTGCACCTACATTTGCTGGTTCCTTTTAAATTCTTGTCCTAATTTTTAGTAAGACTATTTCTGAAAGGAAAAAAAAACAAACAGTGGTGTGAGTTATTTTTATTTTTTCCTACAAAATAACTTCTACAACAAGATTGTATACAATTAGAGTGGCTTGAAGCATTCAGTATTACTCAGACCATCTGGGTAAACTATATAACACCATCCTGGCTATAGCAAACTGCATTAAAAAGTATTAGGAGAAGAAGCAGGTTGTTCTGTAAGGATGTATTTTGGAAAAGGAAAAGAAAGTTCTGGACATGAAGGCAAAAATATGAACTAATATAGGATCAGAAAATGATGACTTCTGTGTAAGATAATGAAAAAAAGCTCCAATCATAATGCTTGCCTGACTCACTGAATTGGTGAGGGATTATATTCTCATTTCAAGTTCGCTATGTACCATACAGCCAGCTCCCAGACACACAGGTAGCTGAAGACCCTGGACACAAATGTTCCTTCTGAATACTGAAGTCTCTAAATAATGTCTGTAACTATGAAAAATACAGTAGATGCCATGACAATACTTATTCCATTAAAGTCTACATTAAATGAACAACCATTAGTAATAACCAAAGTCCATCTAATTATGTCTCTATATCTAAAGAGTTTCTTTCTGCTTGTTAGTTCAATGTTACAAAAACAGGTTAGACTACAGAACTTCCAATTATTGCTTTGGGATTTCCCCCTAAAAATTAAGAGAAAAATAGGAGTGAATTAAGCACTGGAAACAAAAGTGTGACCCACCATAAGGAAAAAGCACTCTAAGCTGAAAATACCAGTGTGACAAACATCAAATGCACTATTGGTGGACTCACCACGGGGGGATGAGGTGTGTTATAGCACGAAGTCTGACTGTGGAGCAAAGTCATCAGGCGAGCATGAAAGCCTGAGGTTGACCAGCTGTTTTCAGGGCTCATCAGGTAAAGACATGATTCTGAAAGAAAGAACAACTGTGCCTGGCCAAAAAGCCACCTTTTATTTAGACTTTTCTGAGAGAAAGTGACATGAATATTGATTATTTTTGGAGGAAGTTTTCAGTTCTGGTCAAATTCTGTTTGTTTCACTCAAAATTCTACTGTCCTTATTGCTGACATACTCTTCTATATATGCTGATATACTCTTACTAACGAGCATTCCTGTTTAATAATTGTTCAGTTGAGTTGTGACTTATTTTATAGATCTCTTTATTATAGATCACTTGTTACAGCCTTAAAAATCACTGTTGCCAGCACTTCTAATACAAGTTCCCTCAATACAGGTGGAGCTGGAAAGATGTACACACTCAGGTCAGTGTACTCAGCATAGGAGGAAAGAAAATGTAGATGCTTCTACTTGATAATCAGGATATACCAAAATAAAACCCTATACTGAAACAGATCATGTATCTTTCTATTTCCTGATGCAATGTGGAAAATGTACATAAAATGCATTCTTAATATTTTCATATCAGAATGATTCATTTTACTAAAAATACCAATTAAAATATTCCTGCCCTGTCTCCCACCCATTCCCTCCAGAATAAAAAGACTGTTAGGAGGAAAGAGCAGTTGCCTTCTGGCATTAAAACATGGGCTGTGTGCATCCATCTGTTCAATGGAAATCACAGAACTTTGAGTCACACAAAACAGTGACTCAGAATCAGAGTGAAATGACCTTGAGACTGCGTCAAGCCAGTTGTGATGCTTTTGTTGTGGTTTGTGATCCTTGATGATACTTTGTCTTACCTTCTGAAGGGCCTAATCTTTATCCTCTGGAAAATGGAGATGCAGGAGAAATGCTACTTTCTAGGAGATAACATGCACATTCTCCTTAGTCATTCTCCCTCCTGGTTGCTGCCCCCTGTGGAGAGGAGAAGGTCCTTATCCACCCTACTACCATGACCACTCCAGCTCAGCCCTACAAAGTCCTCTCAGATGCTTTAGTCAGCATTCACTTTCTCGTGCTCATCCACTGCTGGAAGGAGCATTAATGTTATGTCTTCTGGTCCAAGCCCATGAAATACTGAAGATAAATGTATGTAATTATATATGTGTTCTGAGCAGTGGTCCATAAGCCATTTCTTCTGTTGTGAAATATTTTAGCCCTGAGATATGCAAAAACAGCCTATAAACCAGTTTAGGGTGCTAAGCACTCACAGCTCATACCTCAGGAAGAGAAATGAGAGTGTTCAGCTCGCCTGGATCTTGGCCATGGGGGCATATCACAGGAAGGATTTAGTCATACCTCAGCTCAGAAATATTTTGCAGATGCAGCTCAATAAAGGCATCTGGACTAAGAAAGATAATTAAACCAGGACAGAAACAAACTCCTTCCATAACCTAAAGAAAATTTGACCAATTGAGTCCCTTTGTTTGTATCAGCTAAACATTCGTGCATGGCAATCCGATGGTTAGAGTAAATATTTGGTGCCTACTTGGTAATATTCATGAAATGCATTTACTTGTTTAGATTTTTCCAAATCTGCATACCTAAACTTCAAGCATATGTGCAATCAGCTTCAAATTTTCCAAACAAAAATAGATCAAGAAAGGGAAAAATAGCATCTCCTCCTCAGCTAATCAAACCACCCAGGGAGATTGTCAATAAACATGGCAATGACCAGGTCCTCATGACACTCCTTATTTCTTACATGTCTGTTAACTGAAAGCAGATCACTGGAGATTGCTGAGAAGTGTTTGTTGGTTTTGGGGATTTTTCTATTTTTATTTTTTTTTTATTTTAGAAAGGGCAAAACATGTTTGAGTGGAAAACACTGGCAAAACATTGACTTGAGGGGAAAAAAGTGTGAGAAGCAACTTTGTGAGCATCAAAGCGAGAGGAGGGTGAAGAGTTGCTCCAGGTGTGAGAGCAGAGTCCCCTGCAGTCCCTGGAGAGAGCCTGGTAGGGTTAGTGGAGATGGAAAATGAAGGAATGAAGTTTAGAAGGGGGATCAGAGAGTACATTTAATTTTTTTTTACCTTTGTTTCTCACCATCCAATGCTATTTTAGTGGACAATAAATAAAATTAATTTTCACCAAGTCAAGTCTGTTTTGCCCATGGATATTGATAATTTTATTGATTATTTTTAGTAATGGGTGAGTGGCATCTTCATCTCTACCTTGATCCGTGAGCTTTTCCATCTTTTTTCCCCTCTGTCCTGTGGAGGAGAAGTGAGAGAGAAGCTGGGTGAGTGCCTAGCCAAGGCCAACCTTCTACAGAAGGAAAGTCATGATAGCAATAAATAAAAGTGTTCCCTTGACAGCAACAATTATAACACTTTTGAATATCAGGAGGAAATCTGATAAATAACTGAGCCAACCATTCAGTGTGTGTGTATTTATTACCTTGTGCTGAAGAAAATGCCGGTAATTCCTGGCATGACTATGTACCCCTCCAAAAGAGTTACTTGCCATCTTATTTAATGAGTGTTTATGCATGTTGAAAAAGATTTCTTGTGCTGCTATTGGGACATTTTGAGTGACTTCACTGGATAGGCTGCTGATACCTTAAAATAAAAAATATTATAGTATGCTATTTGCTTAATATTATATGCTACTTAGAACAGTATCCTATATGGGACTAATGAGTAAATGAGATTAAGAAACATGCCAGTAGAGGGAAAAGTGAGGAAAAAGGGTGATAGCTGTTTTATCCATTACAATTTCATACAAACAACAGTCACTGTTGTTTTTTTTCTGTGGTTTGCCTCTTATTTTCACTCATGGGCTCTCTCATACACTGGGCATATATCTCTTATACAATGAGTCTGTCAGCTGTATATTATGTTGTCCTCTTGAGTGGTCAACATGTGGCAGACATCATGTTAAAACTACTAGTACTGGAAAGACTCAACATAAGTGGGGTGGAAAGTGACTGGGGTAGGGGTAACATGTATTTTCCCAGTATAACTGCTCAGGAGCTACCAGTCAGAAGAAGACCTGTGCCAGTAAGGAAACGGTGGCAGAAAGAGTCAAGAAATGCTGACTGGGGAGGTGAGGTGTTGCTTCCATTTCTTGTACCCAGGATATGTGGTGCCAACCATATGGCAACAGCTCTGAATCTGAGGATGTCACCACTTCCCAGTGCATGGGAGCGCCACTGTCCCTTCTCAATCCCTTCTCCATCAAATCAGGATGTTCCATTCTGTGCTTTTTAACATGTGGGCTACAAGGGGGATTTGTGCCTAAACAAGGTGTTCTGGCATCAAACCATCATGTCACTCTTTCCTTAGCTGTAATATGCTGTAACACACTGAGGAGGTTCTTATAAGGGTCACCAGCCACCCTGCCACTGTAAGTGCCATGCCACCTCGTGATTGTAAGGAGAGCTTAAAGCAGTGGCCAAGATGTATAGAGAAATTACTTCAGATTTATTTACAGAGACTCATTTGTGTTGAACTAGCAGTTTTCTATTGTGTCAGCAATTCTCTATTGCATTTATTTGTTACTGTGACATTAGGCAAGAGTACAATCCTATTAAACCTGTACATTACATTTCAGAGAATTGTAAGCCCTATTTATTGCACAGAATGAGAAGAAATATGAATTCTTGCTGCTGAAAATTCCTGATGGAGCAGTCAAGACTAAAAATACTGTCACTGTCAGAGGAACTCGGTGGTTGTTTTTTGTTTTTAAAAAAACTTGTGCATTTTATAATAATTTAATTCATAAAATAAAATCTACTTGTTTGTTCCATTCATCTGGATGATAAGGAAGACACTGAGACTACTATCATTGAAGAACTGGAAAGGAAAGTCATCACTGTTCTTTTCAGCTGACACCATGTTTAGTAAGCAGTTTTTTTGTTTTGAGTTTACTCTTTGTTTTGGAGTGAGATTGTTGATACAAGGTTTTAAAAATCAACTGTTAAAAAAAAATGGCAATTCTTTCTAAGCTCATGCTATGTAAGACTTGAGCACTTAGATGTTTACAGAAAGATGAAAGAGGAAAATTAGTATTTGTGCAAATCCTTTCCCAAAAGGGAGGGAATGGGGAGCCAGTTCTGTAAGTAACTTCCCACCGGGGTAAGAGGGCATGAGATAAGCAGCTTTTCTTCTGTTAGCACAATTAATTATCTTAATTAATAGGATGGATTCACTGGACATTATAAAGAAATGGGAACTTGACTTTCACTGGAGACAGAGGTCTGTCCTCCTGTTTCAGACCCAGAGTGGGAACCCAACTAATTCTCACTCATTTCTTGTTTATGTCATGCTTTGGTGCCACCTTATACAAGTCTCTGTCTCTCTGTATCTGTTTTGTTTTCCATAAAAAGCAGATACTTTCCCCTTCCTTTGGAGATGTTTTATAAGGGTATGTTAGGAAGGCACTTCAATATTAATGTGACCGATCTCATTGAATTTCTGGGAATGAAAAGTCTCTTTGCAAAAGATTATAAACCCTGATTGTAAGGTCTGTTCAAATAACTCTTTACTTTCATTTTCTGCGATAAAAAAAAGTTGGTAATAATTTCACTCTACCAACAATTTCTGTACTATCTCTAATACATACCTGTGCAAAGTTAAGCTATGAGAAAAGTAACTGTTCTAAATTTTTACTTGGAATTTTCAATGTCAGATTGTCTACAGCAATATAAATTTTCTGAGGCAGATATTTGGCTGTCATAGAACTACATGCTTTCATGAGACTGCACTGATTCACACCAGCTAAAGGTCTAGTCTATCGTGTCTGTATTAATACAATTTTTACCTGAAGTTAAAGTAATTTTAAATGTTAACAACAGGGTTATTTGTTTTCTGCCATGCACTTATATCTCACAATAACTAAATATTTACATCGTTGTCTCAGGGGGTTTATTGGGACAAAATAATGTTTTGCACAGAACTGTTGACTCAATTTGTTTATCATTTTCCTTTTTTATGGGTAGATCATTATGGAAACTGAAATTATTAAACATGTGTTTTCTCTGTTGTTAATTTTTATCCATTTCAAATGTGTAGGTAGTTCTGATTCTTAAATATCTCATGGAATAAATATTGATTGCATCAATATACATGCTATTTGAAAACATGAATGCTGTGAATGATATGTGCTAACATGGTAACTGTTTCCATATATTTGAATGGTTGAGATATTGGAAGACCTTCAAATTCTTACCAGGTGACAAAGTTGGAGGTATGGGGGATTCTGTAAGAGCTAAACAAGGTCTATCAGAGTTCAATATTGAAATACTAAGATGAAACATATTTATATTTTGGTACTTCTTGAGGTAATGTGCATTTCTTAATTTGGCCAGATATTTGCATAAAAATTATGCCTGGTTTTCTCTTTCTAAGGGAAGATTTCTGTCCATCCTAACTCTGTAATGCAATGTAAAAAGACCTGGGGGTAATACTGGATTCCAGCTCTGGTGAGTTTCCCTGTTAGCATTCCAGAGTACATGCTGAGGTTTGAAAGTGCTTTCCATCCCAGTAAAATGTTTAAAAAATGAGTCACAGTTGCATATGCACAACATGAGACACCTGAAAGATGCCAGATCAACGAAGAACCTGAGCCTTTGATTTCTTCACCTTCAATCGTTCCAAGCTGGACAAGAAACTTGGAGCTGGGAAAGTACTCAGAGTTTCTAATCATGTTCAAAAGGGTAAAATTAATAACCTAGTCTAGTTTTCTAATCCATTAGATAAATATCACGACATTCCCAATTCCTTGAGCAACAACCCTGTTTTCATGCAAAGGTACATCATATCTGGAAGGAGGACATGTTCAGCAGCAAACACCACTGTGGGTTTCATGCTAAGAAATGTGGTTAAAACTACTTTCAGTCTTTGACTTTTTTTGAGTTAAAGTATGTTTTGCGTTGCAGTATTTTACTGTCCTAAATACCCTGGGTGTTAATGCAAGTTACTTGAACTATATTTGTGTGTTTGTGTGTGAATACACACTATTGTACTATTGATCTATGTTGAAAAATGTGAGGTTACATACACAGCAGTTCGTTTGTTTGTTTGTTTCATGAATTGACATCATTAAGTACTTTCATTAGGACATAGAGGGGAAGCTCCTTGAATTCTGCAGATGGTGAGTCAGGAAGACATGGTGAAAGTTACATCCAACATAAATATATTTACAAAAAATACATTTGTAAATTTTGTCTTTATAAAACACAAATCCTCAGGTTCATGTCCAGAGTTAGAGAACAGATGCAAATTCATATTTGCCTAATCTGTCATCTACCTTTCCACACCAATAGTTGAGGGGTTTTGGTTTTGTTTATAATCTTTTGAATCTGAGCCCTTTTGAAGGGATGTGAGGCTTTTTTGGTAAATATTGTAAGTTAAATGGCAAACATGATTCAGTGTAGCTGGAAAAATACGTGAAAATCCATGCTACTTTTCAAGGAAAATGCTGTTTTCTAGCAAGTTAAATCCATTCTGTAAATGCTGATGAATAGAGAAATATAATGCAATATGTAGGGGACCTTTAGTAGATTGAGATAGCTGTATTCTAAGTATTTTAATATAATAACTATTGCAACATTGTTTTGAAATGTTTTGCAGAATTTTGTAGCTGAGAGAGAAATAATCCAGGGCTTAGGGAAGACAGAAAACATCTTGTGGTACAGCACTGTAAGAAAGCCAATTAATACATGCAAATCTTAAAAAGTTCAGTTAAAAAGTATTTTGTTTCCACTGACTCAAAAACAAATAGCAGAAGAGTTTGCTGAGATTTATGAAATAAAACAGTGTCTTCTTAGTTTTTAGTACAAAATCACTAGTTGCAAAGAAAAGCCACCATTAAAAAAGTCTCAGAAACATGTGTCTGATCATTAGCAAGCACTGGCCATCAGTAAAAGATCAGCTGTTGTTAATAATTTTTTATGCAAGAGCACTTGGGATGTGACAATAACACTACAGTTCAGAAAACACTTTGTGGTGACAACTGGCAAACACCTTCTTTCTTAGTGTCAGTCCCAGTGATACACTTGGAAATTATGCTGGAAGATGAAAAAAATACTGTGGACAGCTCAGAAAACTCCCAGTTTGTAATTTATTTTTCAAGATGAATTCAATTTGTTTGCTACATCAAAAAATCACCAAAAAGAATAGCATGAAAGACAAAAGAACTAGGCAAGAATTGCAATTTGGAAACACTGTAATTCCCCTGGGTGTTGCTCTGAAAATTGTTCCTTTAAGAATTACAGTGCTGGATCAGCATCCTCTAAGAAGTCACTGTAAAGTTTCTGAGATGAATGTTTCTAAATTACACAGTTCACAAAAGAATGAACTATATCAGTGAATTGGTGAGGTGTTATCAAACAGGCCCAGAGGATTGTAAAGGTGTAAATTCTCTGTTGTACAATCACAGGTCAAATCAACCTAATATAACTCTCATGATATCATGAGCATTTTTTTTTTCTTTGCAGCTTATTACCATTCTCATTCTTCTAAAAAGCCAGGTGGGAATTTTGCAAACACTGATATGTATTAGAGTTTTCCAAAATTATTCCTGTTATGTAAGCATTACATGGTGAGGAGAGTTTGTAGTTGATAAATGGAGTAATTTCTGTGCCATCCATTACTCACATGTCCTGTGGGCCTGCACCAAGGCAATCAGAGGATTTCCCACACTTGCCACCTTTGTTCAGGGATATATCTTTTTAAAGGACTTTGGCTTGTCTGTCAGGACCTGTGTTGGCTGTCCTGTGATTCTAAGACATAGTCTCCCTCTTTTATTTATTTTAATCCGAAATAAATGCATATATGTGTGTATATAAAAAATAAATATTATTAATTATAAAATACTCTTTGTAGATATGTTTCAAAGTTTAGAATTCCCAAATAAAACAATATTCCCAACAGCATTTTCCTCATTTAAAATTATTCATATGCATTCCCCAGAGTACTGGGAAAGCAGATAGGAAAGGCTTTTTATATACAGCGTATAATTGACAAAATCAGGTTCCCAGCATACAGATAAAAAGGTGTCCCATTTCCGCTGGATCCACTTTTTCAAAATGTGTGATGTGCTTTTTGATTCACTCACTGAGGGTGATGCCTTGGGAAGGGATGGGATAATTTTGGCGAGACAAGAGACTGGTGTTTCAGGAGAAGTGATTCCTCGGTATGCAGAGACCATCCGGGAACCAAGGGAAGGGAGTGTGTGTGTGGTCTGAGGTCAGCTGCGCCCATTGTTCAGTCTAGTCTGTCTCTCAGTAATGAACAAGTCATTCTGCCTTTATAGCAGAGCCAAGAATAGAAGATGCTCATTTTAAACAAGCATCCCACTGATGCTCACATTTGCCTCTCCTGAATTTCATAGAGGCTAAACTATTGCTTCTGAAAATGTTGCCTAATTTCACTTACCTGTTCTGCAAGGGTCTTCCCCTCACATTAGGAGGGAGGAGTTCTTTGTTGTGGAAATGGTGGCAGGTCTAGATATTTAAACTGGAGGAAGGTTTAGACTGTGGAGCCTGGAATGTATGATGCTGTAGCTGTCAATGTCTAGTTTTGCCTCTGAAGCAACAGCCACTCTACCTGAGGTTATAACCTATACTTACTTTAAGTTTTAAAAGGGATATTCCTAAAGTTTTAATCTTCTAGCACTGTGCTTGTTGCTTTGGAGAAACACTGAGCTGTGAGTAAAATTATTTAACAGGTTCTGTAGAAAAATTTGGAACCCCAGTGGCTGTTTGAATTAAGAAGATGGGAGATTTGTTTGCTTTTTTTAATTTTTCTGGAAAATTTTTCAAGGCCAGCAATTAATGCTATTTGATAAATGTTTTCATTTCTTAAACAGCACTCTGAAGGGACTAGGTTCAGTTTTGAGCATTACCTCAGATAGTCCTCATAAACACATTGTGGGCTGGCTTTGCTGGAAAATACTGGGGTTTTTTTGTGAGATTTTATTCTAAGTTGTTATTTGAATATCTGTACTGGAACTTGCCATCCAAAGATCCTTGAACACCTAGAAGCCTTCCAGAATCAGAGAAGACAGCACATTTCTGTGTTTTATAGTCCTGGCAGACTTTTCTTCTAGGTACACTTCTAATTGTTCTTTTATCCCTTTCATTATTTCTAGCTCCAGAATTTCCTGTAGCAATAAGCTTCATACTTTAATTATATGTTAAATGAGAAAGTATTTCCTTCTATTAACTTTAAACGGGCAGTAATAATTTCATGTTCTTCAGAAACGCAAATAGTTATAATTGTTACCTACTCATTCTTTCTACGCCATTTGTGGTATATTTTACTTTCCTAATATCCTAATTTATTTCTTTCTGAATTGGTAGAGTTCTAATCTGTAGTAGGTCTACTACACTGCTGGTCAGTGGCATCATTCCTCTTTTTCTTCAAGAGAGAACACCATAGTGAAGTTTGTTAACAAGATCCTTACTTTGTCCTGGTTTGTGCTAAACCTGGAGCTGGGATTAGAAACAACTCATCTGATTCCAAGTGCTTCATTGCGACCTAAGAGCAAGGATAGTCCTGTGTGTACTTTACTCTTACCTTTTAAGTTTTAATGCATTGGCAGAACATGATATTTGTGGCTGTCCAAGAAGAGTGCAGGTCTGATTCATACACACCTGTCTGAACAATGAGGGAGCAGTCATCTTCTGCAATCACAGCAGTTTTCCACTCAGCTTCAAGGGAATCCTGAGGATGACCAAATTGTAGTAATCTGGTCTGTGGTGAGCGTACATAAGCAAGTATAAGTTTATATCAGATATTTTATGGCAGTTTCTGCTTAGTTTTAGGATGATGTTTGACTAAAGGTGTGTGAAAGGAGGGGAGATCAGTATCACAGAGCAGTGAGAACCTCAAGGAGCTCTCCCAGTGCCACGTTTCACTGTGCAATGGCTTGGCTAGAGGTCCAGCTCAGGCGTCCTGCTGGAATACCTACCCTGCAGTCACATCCCCTACTGTGCTGTGCCCCTTAACTCTTGGCATTGAAGGAGACTGGAAGAGCTGATAAGAGCTGGCGGATGAGCAGTAGGCTTCGACAGCAAAAACAGCTGCAAGAAAGGGCAGAGATGAGACCTGGCAAACACAGATTTCACTACTAGCACAGCCTTCTCCAGAGCAGAATTTCTGCTTGTTTTAAAGCCAAAAAAACCGTCTTTTTAACCGTAGTTGTAAGTCTGTGGTGAAAATGCTTGGAAGCTAAGAAAGCTGGAGAACTGCTTGTTCTTAATAGGTGGTTTTTAAGAACTGTATCCATAGAGATGTTATTCTCTAGGTGTATGTTATTCAGTATCATCATAGCTGATACTGATATTATGGTTCATAGGTTCAACTGGGCAAGAATTCACTGTACTTTCTGCTATGCACTTTCAGTGAAATAGAAATATCAGTTCAAATATTTCTTTTGGAGAGTTAGATGCTTTAATAAATACTACATGAATCATCATGTATTCAGATCTTTTTCAGACATTTTGGGGGAGGAGAAGGAAAAGAAAGAAGAAAAGTAGGGAGAAAACCAGTAAGGTGAAAGTCGGATGATCATTTTAATTTTACTTGGGGGTGGGGTGGAAATGGAGAACTCCATTAAAATTAGCATTTTCTGTCCTAAGGTTTAGTTTTTATTCAGGACAGATCTTTTGTCGAGATCTACAGCAGTGCAATGGGTCTAGTTCACATCTCCTCACTTGACCATAATGATCATTAGGCAGACAGCACTAAGAACTCTGACTGGCTGAAATGGTAAAGGATTGAGCCCATGGACAGAGACCATTGCCTAAGTTGCTTTTGGGTTTTTTTTTCTGAAGCTGTGGTTGTTTGTATGTTTGCATTGTATTTAATTTCTGCAGCCCACACAGTACACTAGACAAACAAAAGAAGGAGAAGTAGGTCTGCAAGAATGCCACCGTCTAATGAAAAATACTGTAGGTCTGCCCTCTTCTGGGCAATAGGGTTCCAGAGCCTGCTGTGACAGAAGGTTTTTGGTTTCCCTCATACTCGTTTCCAGCCAGCTGTGTAAGATTTGTAGTCCTGTGAGCTGAGACAGCTCCTCCTGTCTGTCCTCCCTATTATCTCAAACTGTGGGACTGTCCTTCCTGAGTCTATTAAAATTCACAGGAATTAGAGGTATGAGGTCATCAGCTTGCTGGGGAAAGATAAGCTCTGCCCTCCTGCAACATGAGCTCCTGTGGAACTTGGAGTGCTCCTCAGGAAATGCTTTAGGATATGGCTAAGACAAATCCCAGACTCTCCACGTGTTGCATGTCCTGCCCAGTCTTGAATGTCATAATACAATGTCTTCTCACAGGTAACATAAATATCTGTGTTAAGCCTGGATCAGAATAAAAAGATCATAGAGAAAAAGAAAATCCAAAGAAGGAAATCTCAACTTAAAGACTTAGTATAAGGAAATAATCTCCCTAATTATGATGTGCAGTTTCACCAGGCTCATTCTGCATCCTGAAACCCAGAACGAACATTTGCTCAGAGCCAATAAAAATTAACTCTTCCTGTATCCTCCATGGGTAGACTGAACATGAAAGCATTTCACTGCCTAGTTTTGTTGGGATCTTCTATTCAGTCACTTGGTACATTCTGATTCTCAGTTGCAACCATTTTAAGTCCTTGTTGATTTTGTAAACATCAAGGTGAATCTTTTGGTGAATATTCCCTACTTGAGAGCACCAGGCACTGGGTCCACCTGGCCCCAGTCACAGTTCCATGGCTCTGCAGTAGATTTAGGGTGCAGCCTGTGCTGTGAAGTGGCCTGGTTGGCCTGCCTGGGTTTGCTTAAAGGGACATTGTTTGCAACCTGATTGCTGGATTATCCGAGTCTGTGAGGGATGTTTGTCATTCCACATCATGGCCTGACATCTTGTTATAATCTACCTCCCTTCTGCATGCCTTGCAAAGACCTGGCAGTTTCCTTCTCTCTGACAGTGACTGTGTATCAAACCCCTGACTACTGGTGAGAATGGCTGGAACTAAGAACATTCGCCCCCCTCATTTTGCTTTTGTGAAGCTCAGTTTTCACGGTTGCTTTCCAAAAAGGCAATTTGCATATTTCATCCATTGTTAGTAAACAGATTATAAGGCACTCGTTTGTGTGCTAAGTCACAGCAAACTGTGCTTTGTGAATTTGATTCTCATCTCCCCTTCATTCTAACCTGGCTTAACTCCATTAACTTCAGTGGAATTACTACTGATTTATGCTGTGAAAGTGAGGAGAGAATTCAAGGAGAAAATTTCCCTTTTGCACATGAGCATGCCAAAAGAAGTCCTGATTTACCATTGTGAATCTCTTCCAAAGTAGTGCTGGCTTAATTTCTTTTGAATTACTTCACTGGAATGTTACTGCGGTAAATCAAGCCCAGGATTCATATAATTATGTTTGCTTCTTTCTCCTCATTTTTTTTCCCCCTCCTCACATTATGCATATTACCTCACATTAAGACTGAATTTACTGTCTGCTTTGCAGGTGACTTCCATACAACTCTATAAGGAAATGCATTTTTTAAAATCAAAAAATCAGTTCAATGGAAAATGGCTACAACAAATCTTTGTTTCTGGTTATGTCATACTATCAAAATAACCTGTAATTTCTCCCCAGCCTTTTTACAGTAGTATCTCAGTGTGCACTGTAATTACTGAATGTTTTTGCTGTAACATGGCTTTGGTAATGACGTGAAAATGCTGCTCTGCCTGCCCTTTTATCTTATGAAGGATATATATAACACAATATAACTAAATATGTGATAACTGCTTACTCACACATAGCTATATCAAGCCCTAACTAAACAAAACTTAGTTTTCAGCAGTCTTTTCTGGTTTTTGTACCTTTAGATATTTGTTGCAAATCCAGTCTGAAAATGAATATACCCATGCATTTTAAAATAAAATACAATACAAATTAGTCCATCTTTTTAAAATCCAAGCAAAATATACTTTCAAATTAATTAATGCCTTACTAAAATGACCCTGAGATTAGCTCAGGGTTGATTAGAATATGGTGCTAATAACACCACGGTTGTGGGTTTGATTCCCATATGGGCCATTCACTTAAGAGCTGGACTCGATGAATCCTTCCAACTCAGAATATTCTGTGAAAGTCAATGTAAGAAACTGGCAACAGTAAGCGAAAGATTCATGTTATGAATCTTCAGCAGGATGGAGAATTTTCTGCTTGTATGAACAAATTACACAGTTTTGTATCATGTTGTTTGCACTTAGTGCAGGCAACTTACAAAAATAATATTGATGAGAAAAATCTCTGCTATGGTCCAGGTTTTCTTTAGGAGTGGGTTTTGAACACTTGGCAAATCCTCAAGACTTACCCAGCTAAATTACTGAAGTGCTTTGGAACAGTCCTTCTCTATCTCTCTTTGCTGCATACTCTCTATATAAAGCACAATATTAAAATCAGCTTGTGGTTGTGTTTCTGCAGCTGACTTAGGTAGAAAGCAGAGTCTCATATAAAAGAGTCTCTCAATTTCTCCTTTTCTAAGAGATTCCTTGTGAAGAGAATAGGAAAATTTTGGCTGACAGGTAGTGATGATGTGTGGTTTCAATGCACTACAATTGTAGTCACCAGCACGTGGGGCAAACCATTGCTCCACACATCTACTGCTACCCCAGTGAGACTCTTGAGGCACAGTTACCTGAATCCATGATTTAAGCTTTCACCAACTAGGTCCAGGTCCCTTTCTCTTGTGACAAAGAACTAGTTGAAGCATAAGAAGTTAAAATGAAACCTCATTAACTTGGCTATTACTGCACATACTCTAATGATTAGAAGAAAATCTGGAAGCAGGGAAAGACTAAAAGTACAGAAAAAAGAGAGGATCTGAATCTTTCACAAATAAACTATCAAGCCATCACAGTATGTCAATGTTAACATTATTACAATGAAAAGTAATTAAACTAGAATGATTTGAAAATAACACTGACAATTCTGCCTGAACTCTGCCTAGTAAGTAACTAATGATAATTGTTGTCACTTATTAGTCAAGCTCCACACAAGAGAGCTATTGAAAAATAACTTTCTTGCAGCCCACTATAAGGACAACTATTCTAACCCCCCCAAACATGTTTCATAGGAGACAGCAATGTGAACACCTTTAATTTAAGTTTTGAATCTATAATTTCATATGCTAAGTAGGGACAGTAAGGATATATTTGAAATGTTAAATGCTTTTAAACATTTCTTAATTTAACATGTCAACAGTATTTTAAATACTGCATCACATTTTCAAAGGAGCAGTAATGTGGTCTGTTGAGTTACACCCAACTTTGTACATTAATATTTTCTCTCTCATGCACTCATAAACACATCTGAATTTGAACATGCAAACCATGCTTGCACAGAAATGTGGATGGATGGATGGATATCTGGCTCCCTTAGTGGTTTGTATAAACAGCATGTTTGTAAAGGAAGTGGAAGAACACAATTAAAATGAAGACTCAATTGTTCCTAAAGAAAATAAACACTTTCTGGTAGACTTACAGTATCAGTTGCCACATGCTGTTAACTGTATGTGTCTGATGTCTGGAAAAAATAATTAGGAAAAAAAAAAATAAGAGAATATTTTAGTAACATTTGGAAAAGTCTGGGCTGGTTTTGGTTCATTCCTGGAAGGTGCAGGGCAATGCTGTTCAATTTCTGTCTGCTTCAGGACAGCATCTGTCACATTGTAGGACTGGACCATCAGTGCATACAGAGGATAAGCAAGAAGCAGTCCAAGTGAAATGGAATTGGTCTAATGCCAGTTTTGCAATGATTGAAAGGAACGAACTACAGTGCAAATAAAAAATCAAATGGTGAGAGCTGCCATTGGACAACATGGAAAGCTGGAGGGTCAACTTATTTACTCCCTCTTTACAAGCAGAACTAATGCTATACATACAGAGCAGGCTGTTTGTTTAATGCAGTCACTTTCTGTTTGATGTATTTACTAGCAGGAATATCACATTATGCTGTCCTCTAACGTGCTCACTGTACCTCTTGTGCTCCCTCTGGTCCAAGACCAGTTGCAGTCCATCAGGCCAATAAATGTAAGCATCTTTTCTCACAGAACCTAAAGTTTTACTGAGTATTTTACAAAGGAAAACAAAGCTATGAAACAAACAACACACAGTGTAGTAAATAGGCAGTGGCACAGCAGGTTACTCATACCACCAACCTCAGACACCTACTAAGCTGGGTGGTGAGAAGTCCAAGGCTCTTTATCTAAGTTGATGAGGAGGGAGAGCTCCGCTTTAGGACAATTCAGAGAAGCAAGGAAAGTCTCCTCATCTATTTTATCACTTGTTCTATATAATCTGATTTGGGTATTATAAAGGTTTCCTATAAAGTAATAATAGGTCTACTTCTGTAATGAGTGGAAGAGGCATCACGGGGCCACATCCAATTGTTTTCCTTCTAAATTGTGGGAAAAATACTTTCGAACTCAGAAAGTGATCCTGGCTGAGCAGAAAACCAGGAAAAAACTCCCTGCCAATGTCATGGTGGATTCAAAAACGTCTGGGGAAACACAAGATATCCTCAAAATGTTTGTGAGTAGTATTTCTATGTGGAAGAGAAGATACGCCTACAGGAAGCCAATGGTGTTATAATGAGAGCTTTGTGAAAGCTCTAAGAGCCCCATCTTTATACTACAGAGCTAAAATATCTTGGCAACTTGGGTCATTAGTTTATGTTAAATTGAAACAGAAGGAGCCAATTCCACATTGGATCAGAAGGAGAGATGTTATGTTGTGCCTGTTGCATCCTATCTCTATCAGACTAGCAGTAACATTCTCACACAATACAAGGGAAAGAAAGGGATAGGACCCCTGGATTTGGGAATTAGCAAGGGAAGACTGTGAGAGTATAGGTGTTGCTCTTGGAACATGATTGAGGAAATTTTCTCCAGCACAAATGCTTGTAATGTCAGCTAGGAGTGGATGCGTAAAAGAGTGGAGAAACTGTGGAAGGTGTTTTACAGAAAGGAGAACCCAGTTTTAAGATGCAGTAGAAATTATGTAAGAAGCACCTTCAGTTCTCATTGTTGATAACTAATACTGGTAATGATCTAGTGTGAATCTGTGAGACCGCCTATTTCTGCCAACCCTGCTTTCCATTCAGGCTACTGCTTTAATGGCACAATCTGGCCCAAGATGGGCATTGATTCAAAACAGCCGAGTCAGAAATGAAATGCATGGAAAGGGAAAAAGAAAACAAAACTCCATGTGAAAGGAAAAAGATCCAAACAACTGATGGTCTTTCTGATCCCTGAATGGATGCCAGTTGTCCTGAGGCAGTGAAGTAGCCAACAGATAATTCCAAACTTTGAAAGGCGTCCATATCACCACTCAGTCAGGCAAGGGAAAAAGAAACAGGATATTTAAAAAAAAGAGAGAGGAGGGTAAAAAAAAAATATCCCAGCTCTCTGTCAACAGCCTTTATAAAAATGTCTCTTAAAATAAAATGGATCTCAGGATGGATTTCCATTCAGTCTGCCAAAGCCACATTTACCCACCAGGTCTGTTCCCTGCTCAGCCCAAGTTTACCATCCCACAGCAATCCTCATGACTCAGGAAAGCCAAGAGGGATAACTATTGAAATTGCTCTTACGTGAACTATGGCTACAAGCGTGTGGGGCACACTCCACAGAGGAATAAGTGGGAAATTCATACAGTGTGGGGGAAAGAAGCACAATCATCCACATTCACAGGGGGAACAAGCAAGCTTTCCAGATCAACTGGCTCCTTCATGATGAGAGCAGGACACAAGCCAGACATGTCACTCTCACTTTCTGCCTCTTTTATCTCTCGCCACAACTAGGGACTGCAGAGAGGAGATTGTTCTGGCTGGAAGCAAAGGGACACAGGTGGTACCAGCAGCTGCAAGCTCTTTAGCTCCCGTTGGCTCCACTTATTAGAACATGCATTGTACGTTTAATACATCGCCTCTCATTGTGTGGGAGCAAGAGTTGGAGGCTGGTGGTGCTGCACGATGGTCTCTTGTGTTGCTGGGGAGGGAAGGCAAGGTGGAGGCTGCTCCTAGTTAGAGATAATTAGAAGCTTGGGCTCCTGAAGAGAATTTGGTAACTCCACAAGAAAACCAGCTGTCCTTGATTACAATGATATATTAGTCACTCCAAGGTAGCTGCGCTAGTCAGCATTTTGCAAACAGCAAATAAATGTGGGGATCTTTTCAAGGCAGAGAGATGTGGGGACAAAGTTCTATGCATGGCTTACCTCTGAGATGGTCTGATTTGTTTGTTTGTTTGTTTTTAAATTGCTGGCTATAAAGAACAAAGGATTTTGGGAGGTCTGAGGCAGGTATCTTCTTTTTATTTGCTTTTTATGTCTAAGGATCACCATGTTTTCAGTCTTGCCAAACTCACTCTCTGTGTGAGAATGCTGTTCATCCATAACACATATGGAGGAGGTTCTACCAGGAACAGTATGATTTGATTCAGTTTAAATTATTACATGCTCTGATAATTAAATAAAATTTTGTGAACAGCTCCTGACATCTGTGTGAAACTCTTTTTCATGCTGTTTTTTTTATGGAAATATTACCTGTAAAATACTGTTTGCTCTTTATAATCCTAATTTTAAAATCCAGTGGGTCTTGATCTGTTACTTTTTTTCAAGGTTTTAAAATGAGAATCTGGGTTACTACGGGTCTAGCACTTTGGAGCATGGAAGTTACTGGAATGTGCTTTCAGAGAAAATAGTAACAAAGCTTGGAAACAAAGGGAGAGAAAGGGAATAAAATGCAGCATAGGTTTATCAATGTAGGTTGTTACCACACTAAACTGAAAGATTTTCTTAGCCAAATGAAATGCAGAAGATTTTGTCTGACTGGATTTGCGTGAAACATTGATATGGATGGAAGATTAGTGAGGTGTAAAGGCGGAATTTGGTCAAAAACTTTGAGGCAGGGCAGAACAGGTTAAAGAGAATATGAGCTAAAAGAAGAGGTATTGCAGTTACAGGTCCCTGCAGGCTCAGTCTTAGGACAGGTTTTACTTAATACTTTCATGACTGACCATGTCACATAAAGCAGGAGAGTGCTAATGAAATTTGTTGAGGTTTTCCTACCCTTGGGAAACCTTACCAAGGCTGAGGAGATGTGTAAGATACATACCAGAAAGGCAGTATTGATGGGAGTCTTAATCAATGGAGAGAAAATACTACACAAGATATGAGCAGTAGCATGAAGTGCTTGGTCATTCACCCAGGAAGCAACAACAATTTCAGATGCTTTTTGTTAGAGCTCCTCACCTAGAAATAACAAAGAAGGGAAGGAATTGGATGTGTAACCAGTCAATCACATTGATGGCTGAGACCCATCAGGCTGATCCCCTGGAAAAGGCAAATGCAGGCCTAGGATGTATTGACAGCTGAATATAATCCAGAATTCTCAGTGGAAAAATCCATACCTGTGTCGAATAGTTGAAAATAATTCTGATCTAAAGAAACATGTTAAGCTTTGCTGACAAGATGAAATAGCACCTAAGTTTCTGAAATACTTGAGACCAGGTTCTCAAGCACCTGTTGAAATAATCAAGAATTTACTTGGCTCATTATCCAGCTAGCCAGATTTCACCTATACTTTTGCTGTTCTGTTAAATGAAGAAGTGCTTAAGACTATAATTAGGTTTATGTTGCATAATGACTATGATTTCCCCCCAAACTTCTTTCCCACTGTCTCCCCAAGCTCTTTATGTGTCTAACTGGTAGCAGGGGGAAACAGTTGGACAATTGTAAGGAGGAAAGATACAGCTGTCAAAAACAAACTGGTATTTGCCATCAAATGAAAATAAATTAGTCAAACTCTTGATGGGGACTGGGAGAGTTTGTACAGTACTTAATTGTCACATAAACAAGGCAACATACATCCCATGAGGTTTCTTTAGTCTCCCCATACCTCCCACTCCCAATAAAACTGCTTCAGGACTATACAGCTTATTTTATTTTTGAATGCAATATGCAATTGTGTTATTCACTTTAGCACAGTTAACAGTCCTGAGATCTAATGTATGCCTTTCTCCAGGACAGTTCAAAGAAACAGCATTCTAAACCTTACAATCTACACTAAACAGTCACCACTGTGATCCACCCTCATATCTCAGCACTTCAACTACACTGTGTTCTACTCAGCAAAGTATTTTTCTAGTTCACTGAACTCTGAAGTATAATAAATTATTTGCTTTAAGTCCAGTGGAAACCAAAACCCTCCCATGTAAGTTGCACACAGTTTCTCTGACTCGCTACTGGGTTTTGTTTGTGAGGTTTTGTTTGTTTAGTATTGTTACCATACTGACTTAGAAGATTAAAAAAAATTCATTTACTAACCAGCTTTTACATTATCTCTGTTAGCCCTCCCCAAATGTGAGACTACATCAGGAAAAAAAAAGGAGGCATGAAGTACTTTAACTTCTTACCCCATGTTGGTGGATCATACAGTCTCTAGAACCAAGCTTTCCATGTGCAGATTAACATTTCCTGAGACATTAAGTCAAGTAATTCTGAACACAGCTTGATTACTAGATGTAATCAAAGCCAGGCTTGCTGTTGTGGACCAGTTTTTTCCAGCACTGTTATTACCAAGTCTTGCTTTTCCTGGTTTTCATCTTGTTTACAGGCTGGAAAAACAGAAATGTCGTAAGTAACTGAGGGAAAACTAAGCTAAGTAGAAACTTGTCATGGATTTGGCCTCATTTCACTCACACCCTTTCCCAATATTGCAAATAGACTCCTGAGAGCAAGCATCAATGCCATGCAAATCTAATTGGAAAAGTAATAAACAGAAACCTATTTGAATGGTTTTCTTGTTGCTTACAACCCAGGAAACCACCTAGAAATTGAATCCATTTCACTGAATCTGTTCACATGCTAAGAAATAGGAAAACAGAAAAAAAATAAAAGTTAGATCATGCATTTTCAGACGCCCCTGATATTCATATTTCCTGTCATATACGTCAGCCATTAGAGAAACATTACCTGATATCTGTCTGCATCTTCTCTGCATTTCCCTGTGTCCTCTTCCTGTGCTATTTTATTCCTATGGAAGATAAAAAATTAACAGTCTGTAGATCAAGTAATTATAATCGTGAAGCCACAGGTTGATAGGGCCTATGGAGAAATGTCTACCTTTAAAAATGTAAGTATAATTACTATATTATGTCTTGGAATAAATGGGAGAGAGGGGGAGCTGTGGACTTCTGTCATGGCTATTGAATCAAAATGAAGAGACAAGGAAACATTACAGGTTAGGGCAGAAATTAGGCAAAAAGGCAGGTTTAAAATAACTGTGGGCTGGATCCTTGAACAGTTTTCATTCATTACCTACCTCCTTTAATATTATTGCTAGCATTTCTGCTTTGTAAGATGTGCCAGGCTAACTGATCTTGCATCTCCGTGTCATTCCCACTTAAGAAGCACGTTATCTGTGCTGTTAGTACAGTGGTTTGCTCACAGATACAAACAAGTCAGCATGGGAAGAAAAGCTTGTGTCTCCCATCCCCTTACTGCACAGGTGGCTGGAACCACTCCAGGTGTGAGAAAGGGGCTTGCATTTGATCTCTAAAAGTCCAATCTGTGAAGATAGGATGGTTGCTTTTCTTTTCTCTGTAGATGCAGTTGTCCATCCTAAATTTTCTTGCCTGTGTGAAGTCCTATTTCCTCTGTTTTCTCTAGGAAGGCATAGAAGAAATTTCACAGAAAGGTAGTCTGTTGGAAAATCAACATTTGTTTTGTTCTCCTCCTGGTGGGTGACTTCCTAGAAGAGCTGACTGTGTTAGGGACATATATCCCTATTTTTGCAAATATCTCTCATATTTACATATATATATATAAAAAAAATGCATATAACAATTACCTTGCTATAGATGCTGCTGCAGCTTTGTTAAAAGGCATTTGACAATCTGTTGCCATATTTTCAGGCTTTAAATGAACCCTGTGGAAACCTGCACCTTTGCAGAGGTATCCTCACTTGAAAGTGACTCCTTTGACACCTGAAGCCTTGGCTGCCTGCTCAGGAGCAAGGAAGACAAAGCAGAATGGGGAGAAGGGAGTCAGTGGGGCAAATGAAGAAAAGGGGAAACTTGGAATAAATTCCCATAGACATGAGTGCAACTTGAGGTTCTCCTAAATTGTGGCAGGAAGATGGTTAAACCATGGGTTATAAGTATAAAAATACCATAATTTGGGATGCTAGCTACTGGAAGAAGGGAAGAGGATTTGCATGATGTCATACTAGAAGTACTTTCAGCTGCTGTTAATTTCATTACTTCTCTTCCCTTTTTCTGACTTGTCATGTAACTTTCAACAAGGCTTGTAAGATGCCACAGCCTCTATTTACTCATTAGTGAAGTGGGTACAGTAATATTACCTACCTCAGAGGTTAAATGATTGAAGCTTAATTAATGCTTTCTTCTATAATCTCTGTTGAAAGATTCTACACTACTGCAATACTTCTACCGTATTATTACAGTTTTTAATTTCTATTATACCTTTCTAACCTTTAGACTTTGTTGTCATCATGCTCTCTTAGTATTTATTCACAAAAGCAACTTGAGAACTATTTCAAAATGGGAGAAGGGAAAGTTGTGTAGTAATAGAGAGGCAACAGCATTATAGTAGAAACACTCACCTGAGGTGCATTCCAGCCAGATATGGAGCCTTTCAAGGTGGGGCTTGTGTGGGATGTGAGTAGTACATGGCTGCTAGAGATGAGGAAGAATTTGTCTCACTGTGCTGCCTGTTTGTGCAAACACAAGACCACAGAGCCTGCCATGAACTAAAATCTCAATTTTGTCTTGGATGTAAATGCTCAAACAAAAGTTCGTCTTTAGATACTCCCCAAAAATCCCAAGCCATTGATGTTCCCATTCAATATTTTGAGACCTGTACTCATTTTTGTCTTCATTACTTAGAATAGAGTACAAAACAACAAGGAAATATATGAAATATTTCAGGGACAAAACAAAAGATGTAATAAATAGATGGACTTTGTGACTGGCTGAAATTTTGGGACAGTTTGAGTCTAAGGGGAAAATACTGGACATTTCTTTAGAAATATGAAAAAGGGTGTAGGCTTCACACCATATGATCATTTTCTTTCCTGATGGGTCTGGAGGCGTCCCTGTGCTGGATCAGCTAAATCTGGGTTTGACCAAACACTTCCCTGTCAGAAGTGCTGCTCCCAGCAGTATTGCACCTCTTTGAGCCCTTAAGGGAAAAGGCCCTTTGCTCCAGCAGGCATGGAACCGTGGGCTGAGTGTGTTGTGCACGCTGGTGGACGCTAGACAGAGTTACCTACTACAACTGTGCTTGTGGAGAAAAGTGTCTAAAAGTGTCACCCTTGACCCTCCAGCTGTGCTTGAGCAGAGTAGTGCTCTGGCTTGTCTGGCACCAGCAGACTGGAAGTTAGTGAGAGTTTGCAATCAGAAAGATCCATCACAAGAAGAGAAAGGGATCCAGGCAAGTGAAATCCTTCTTGTTCTATTTGGATTAATAAAATTAAGTAATTGCTTAAGACCAAGTGTGAAGGAACATTATTATTCTATTACCAGTATTAATATTTATGTATTCTAGAAGGTAACTCTGTCTTAGAAATTAGATGGCTGGGATTGCACTGGGAGATCTTTCTCTTTAATTTCCAAGTAAGTTTGAAAGAAATTTGGCTTCCAGATTTTGGACAGTATTCTGCCACCAGCAGGAGTAAGTTAAATTAAGCAGGTGTCTCTTTTTCTGGACATTTTATTTCTGGAGTATTTTTTAAAACTCTTCCTGGCTACTGATGATGTATGAGTCAAAATTATAGTATGATTTTTAAGTCCTCAACTAAGTTTGCATTTTACAAACACCTTCCTTTGAACCGTGAATTGTGCAAGTTTCATATGAAAGTAACTGGGAGGGAATAAACAGAGAACCCCAAGTGTCATTTTTTCCAGACACTTATCAGAATATGAATTAAATTAATGATTTCCAGGAACTAGAAATACATTGCTGCCATTTCTCTATATATACCATTGCAATAAAAAACATTCTTCCACAGTTAACCTAATATTTGGTTTCTGGTAATTATTTCATGGTTAAGGCCCTGATCTGAGACATGGGAGATCTATGTCAAATTTCTGGCCCTGCCACAGACTGCTATGTGATCTGGGGGAAACCAGTTAATACACCTGTGATTTTCTTCCCTGAAAGTAAAATGACAATGGCACTGCCTTTGCCTGTCTACAGGGGTACATTGCCAAGAACCTCTTTTAGCAGCAAGGTAAAATTTTGGAAGGAAAATTGCTCCCTTATTCCTGCTATTCATCTTCCAGCCCTTTAGTTGTGCTAGTACATGTTTGCAGGATCTGGGATGGTGGGGGAAGAAAAAAGGTATGGGTATTTAACATGAATCAGATCACTAAATTGGTGGATACAGAACTGAGGGGACAGTGCTGGGCTCTGGTGTGAAGCATGAAAGCTTCACTCAGAATCTTTGCTGAGAAAAAGTTGAATGAAATGGTACCCCATCTTCTAGTGGCACATGAGCCCCACCAGCACAGTTGTTGTTTACATCACAGTAGCTAGACAGCCAAATTGCTGTTGGACTCAAATTGTGATAGACTCTAGAAATGAAAGCATTTGTTAAATGGCTGTTGTCCTGAACATCTACTTTAGAATTGGATATGTTGATCAAAGGAAATGTCTCTGTTTTCCAATTGGGACAGTGGGTACAGGCTAATGAAGTAATTTGTTGACAGTTGAAACAGCATCGCCACTAAGAACTGAAATCAGTTCCCTGCAATCCCTGCTTAAATGTTTTTCTCAGAGGAGTCTCTTTCCTCCCCACCAGCTTGAAGATTGTGCACATAAATTAAATGGATTCTAACTGTACCTTTAGTGAAATTAGTGGGTGTTTCTGCCAAGAAAATATTCATCTCCAGGGAATATGTTTTGGACAGGACCTCGTAGTATCACACAAATGCAAATAGTAGTGATACTCATCCAAGTATATGAGGTTATAAGTCAGAGTGAATAAATCTTCCCTGACCCATAAAACAGAGGCATTCCCATTCTGCAGGCCGACACTGCAGCTTCCAAAAGGGGACAGTAGCCAGAGGTGCAAGTTTAGGGGAAGAAATTTAAGCAGCCAATAGCATCCCCTACCCAAAGGCCCTGTGCTCCAAACTACGCGCCTCTCCCAACATCCCTTCATCCACCAGACCCTCTTGCTGCCCTGCTTGAGGATGCTCTGGAGTTGCTACAGCTGCAGAGGTATCACAACTTCCCATGAGCTCCTCTTGGTGCTCCAGGCTCCACGTTGGTCCAGGCAGTAGCTGTATGACCTTGCAGGGGTGACAGGACCTGCCCTTCTCCCCTGCTGAGTGTGTCCTACCTTTTGAGGGGTGGGTTGGCAGAGCCCTCTGGGGCAAAGCAGCTGGGGATCTGAGGACTGAACAAGGGTATCCCATCTCAGACAGGCACAAAAAGTGCATGGCTTTGCCTGTCACCATCAGCAACTGAAGAAATAGCTTTGTCAGTTGATTCCCAAAGTAATTACAGAGCGAGTGCGTGGCACCTTCTCCCCCAGTGGAACTCTACAACTTGCTTACAGCACACTTAGTATCTGTGTATGGTTGTTTGCTGTCTGCTGGCACAATCATCTTGCTTTAATTTAGGACACTAATGATACTATAAGATAGTTTGATGACAGCATAATTTCTTTTGATGTTTGTTGTTAGTGGATATATCAGTTCATTTTGATACCATAAAACACAACATTTCATGTCCTCCCAGGTAGGAGAAAGGGGAAAAAAAGAGGGCAGTAGGAGGGAGGCAAGTGGAGGAGGAGGGAGAGGAGGAGAGGGAAGTCATTCTGTGCTTGCCCGATCTGCTATTTGGAGTGAATGATAATTTCTTAGTACAGCAAAGCTGGCAGCAGTGCTTTTGCTATCAGGGTTTTTACTGTGCTTCTCTGCTTATCTCTCAGCATGACCACTGAAATCTGTGAGATCACACTACGAGCCATGGTATCCTGTCAGGTCTGAAATTATTTCCGACAGGCTACAAAAACAATTGGGCCCTCACTTTGGCTGCTTTTACAGTAGTTGAAGTCTAATTTATAAGATAGATCATTCGCCTCACTGATTCTGTCCTTGATACTTCAAGCTATGGCTGGTGTTGGTGACTTTTGTTTTGTGATTCTTGCATCTTCTGTGGATTTTTTTATTTACTTTGTTTGGGTTTTTTGTTGTTGTTGTTGTTGTTGTTTTTTCAGCTCATATCCCTATTTGATAGGCACAACTTCTTTATCTAAATGCATTATTTCCCTGCAAGTAGCTACTTCACTGTTCATATCAGCTTTGACCTTCACAATGCATCACAGCCTGCCTGAGCTGATATGTATTTAATACTCTCTGGAAAGCTCTTCAGTTAGATTTTAATAGTATTTGTTTTACCTTTGTGCATGAAATAAAAGAAAGCTTGTTTTCCCCTTAGAACCATAGGGCAATGCACAATTGCTTCTAGGGACTGTTAAAGCATTAGACAGTAGTCATTTAAAGCTACAGTCTTGCTGAGCTCTGTTGCACCTGTCTAGTTTAAAGCCCGCTCTTCCTTATGTAAAATTCAATATTAAATTGAAATCATACTTCATTTTTGGAGAAATACATAATGAGATTGGGCTTAAATATACTAACTGGGCTACTCTGTTCCCACCAAAATGGCTTTGAAAATCTTACCTTCAATCATGGAGTGGGGTGTAAGAATTAGATATTCTTTGTGATCCTTCTCTCTCTAGCATAGAGCACAGTGATGCTTTCAGTAAAACATGAAAAGTTAAAACTTGAACCCCATCCCTGTTCTTTTTTGAATTAGAAATGGGTTATGCTTTTGTGACTACTGAAATATACATGCCCTTATAAAAGGTTCTCGCTGCAGTGTGCAATATTTTCCTGGTGATATTATGAACATTTGGCATTTGACATAGTTGGGGAGTGACACTCATGTAGGTAAAACAACTTTCTTCTCTTCATGCCTTTACTCCTCTACTTTCTAAAATTCCAAGGGTCCATTGAAAATCCCCAGGGTTGAATTTTTGTATTCTATATCCTTCAAATACTGTGCATTTGTGGCATCACAATGGCTTCTGATCCTGCAGCACTGAACCCCAGACTTAAATGAAACATCCCAGAAGACTTCATGCAGCTCCTAGTAAGTGGAAAGCTCAGTGGAAAGAGCACTGTGGTCAAACTCAGAAGATGGAGGTTTCATCATTCTTCCAATATTTGCTTTGTGGTTTGCTGGGACAAAGGATTTGGCTCCACAAAGTGCCTTGTTATGTTTGATGAATTACTGCTATAGCCTGATACTGTTCTAGAGTTTCTGTTTCACCATCCATTAAACAAGGTCTGTGTTACCTAGCATTTTCGTGAAGTGCAAGGACAAGTTTTTGATGAAAAGCATCACATAACATGTAGCTGTTATTAAATGCTGGCCAGATCCCTGTGTACTTCGTAAAGTGCTCTTAGCCTGGCTCTAAAATCAATGAGGAGACACAGGAGCTTGAATTTCTTCTGTGTTAATGAATTTTTGTTTTTAGTGCTTAATGGGAAGAAACCAAAAGCATAGAAGATGCCATGAAGTTGCTGCTGTTTGTTATTTAGGCAAATACAATGCAAATATGCCATGCCAAGGCCATTCCTCTCAATGGCAAAATTGTTCAGCATGAGAGATGTGAAATTTTTGTTTCCACACTTCTCTGTCTATGTATGATCTCTCTGACTGGTTCCAAGGTGACAGACGACTGGGTGGCAGAGTGTGTGATGGATAGCTTGATTATTTTAACAATTAAATATGTAATGAAGAGCTGGAAAGGTTCCATGTAAGTCTCATTTTCACCCTGGTTAAATATGGTGTGCATAATTAATTTTCAAATATGAAAGGGCTCCAGCAAGAAAAGAAATGAAAGAAAGTTGAAGAGATAGTGAATATTTTATTAAACGTCACTCATTCAAAACTCATTAATATACATAGTCCAGGAGTAACCATCTCTTATAAAGTTAAATGCAGTAGTGCTTATTTTCTTGGCAGATTATCTGGTTTGTTGCTGAGTGTAATAGTTTAATATCATCTATGGACCCAACCCAAGCTCATGAGCCTCTCAGTGAGGCCATCAGAAGGTGAAAAGTCATGGCTTTCTGTGTGGAGGTCAAAGGTAGCACAAATCTGAAAGACAGAAGGCTGTGTCCTGTGGGTCAATACACAAGATCCTTTAAAGCCACTGGCAACCAGGGATGAGTGAATAGTCTTGTGTTCCCATGCTGGCATGGTACTTGTATGCATCTGAAGTTTGGGGACCTGAAACCCAGCTTTGGCTTCTCACTATTTTAGAACACCCTTTTCTGTGCTCATTCTTCAGCTGGATGTATATGGAGACAGTGATTTCCTGATCTGCTTGTTAAGCCCATGGTTCACACAGCAACTAGTTAGAGGAGAGGGAAATGGCACAGTGCTCTGTCACAGCTTTGGACTTAACAGAACTGATGAAAACTTGGACATTCATATTGAAGGATATTCCATTACTTCAAAATTTATGCATTCTAAAGTGCAATATTTAAAATGCCTCTCTGTTATTTTTTTCTGGATTTTTTTTTTCCAAATTACTAAAGTGTTTTCAATCAACTAAATATCCCATTTTAATTTGTTGGATCAAATCTGCTTATCTATTTTGGTCCTGTTCAATATTCCTCTGAGCTGTTGAATACCACAAATGCTATGTTGTGGCCCTTGTCTTTTCCCAAAGACCAAATCATCCAGATACTCAGATTCAAATATTAGCTAATACTGTACCTCTCCACATCACAAAATCTGGATTTTAAAAACTGTTTTCCTTTCAAAAAATTAGCAGGGAAATCACAGCCAGTTCTATAACTTAACTGGTGAGCAATATGATTCATAGCGAGTGAATGCTTTGAAGATGAAAAGTGTTATGTAAATGCTAAGAAATAATAATTATTATAATTAGAATATTATTAACTGTGGGAGAAGATTAAACAATGGGATTCATTATGAAATCCTCTCGACTGAACTAAAGCTGAGGACATTTATTAAATGCAGTGCCATTTCTCTGCAAAAGAAACATCCTTGCTCGTGCATGCTGATTTCTGATCCTAGTGCACATCCTTACGCTTTCGGCATGAATCAGATATGAGCAAGAAGCCCAGCGTAAGGAGGACAAACGAGTAACAGAGGCACTATTATATTCTTGCTGCCAAGAAGAGACTGCTTTTATTCTCAATTACCCAATCATGGCTGGCCACCAACTTTCTAGATATGCAATCCAAGAGAATTTGAGCTTCTCAGTGAAGCTGGAAGCAACATCCTGGTCCATCCAAAAAGTTGAAGTATAACTCTTGCTATCTTGAATTTTCCCTGTGTTATTTCTTCTTACCTGACACTGTGGACATCAACATCAGTTTTTCGAGAACACATTTCTTCTTTGCTTTTCTGATTATTTGATATTTTAAGAGGCACCACCGCTGTTATGATTATTATTTAGTAATTTTATTTGCTGTAATTCCTAGAAGCTCTAATCAAGCCCAGAACACCACTGTGCTATATGATGGTTGGCTTTTATTTAGCATTTCACCAAAGCCCAGAATAATTGTAAAGTATCTTTCAAATTGCTAGAAGACTGATCTTTATCACCTTGCTAAAATAAGGTTTCAATTTTAAATAAGAAGAAGCAGTAATATCTCATTCCTTTGCAATCACTGTCAGCCTAGCAATTATGGACTCCCTTACTTTGGCTGTTAACCACAGTGCTACGAAGCTTCTGATTGGAATAGAGTTACCTCTGCATCTCTGGACACAGATGCCAAAAAAAGGAAACCCCACCAAAAAGCATGTGTTGAAAAATACTTCACTGTCTCCCAGTAGTCCCAGTTTACCCCAAAATGCACTGCTGTAGAAGACAGAAAATGGAGAGTGAAGAGGGCAGCTTAAAAAGCTATCCCATTTTGTGTAGACAACTGTGACTGCATGAAATATTGTCCCTGCAGTAGGCAATGGCAGCCTCGATGTTGACTTCAAGGGACTATTATTTCACCACAGATGCTTATTGTGCCATATAGCCCAGACACTCATTGTCTGTGGCTGATGGACAGAGATCCAGGCTGGGTGTGGTGAGCCCAAAGGAGACAAAACTGGAACACAGTGCGTCCAATGGCTGGCTGGCCTTATAGCGTTTTCTTCAGTGAGTGTGCTTTTAGTTAATGACAATCTGTGGCTTCATGCATCACGAGAGTAACTGCATCCAGGAAAGCAATCTGAGGTTTGGGGCACCTTTGAAGCTTTTTGTGTGATAATTTAGATGGGTCGTTTCTCTGGTGTTTGTGTGACTGCTCAAGCTTCGGTTTTGTTTCTTCTCTGTCCTCACTGGTTTTTTCCTCCTACTAAGTCAAGGGTGAAATGGGTGTTGACTTCATAGTCTGCACAGACAAACTCTGATCTTCTAGATGAGCATCATATGTTAGAAGTTTTGGTTCATTTCCATGAAATTGTGTTATACAACACTCAGTATTGTCAATAATTCCTCCTAAGACATCTGAGTTATCATGTTGTATCTCTGCACATTATTGAATCAAATCTAATGATCAAAGAACTTGGTCCTCCACATATTTTTGTAGCATTTCTGATGAGCTTCTCTGTAAAAGATATCTTATATTTGATAAAGAGTAAATTGATCTAAAATTGTGGGTTTAGTAGTTGGTACATTAGTTTTCTATAAAGGAAACAAGTCTTCAAATGCATTCTTTGTTGTCTCTTGCCTTTGATTTCCATTTACTTTTTCTTCAATTCAGGAAAGACTTCTGTTATTTAGAATATCTTCACACATGCTAAACTCCCAGATTCAATTGCCCAAAGCACTTATCAGCATTCCTGTGATTCTGTTGACTGGGTGTAGTCACCAAATCCAGTTTGCTGTCCTAAAGCTACGTCAGGTGTGTTGCAAAGAAAATCCTGGTGTTGCAGTAGATAAAACAACCTTTAAAAAGAGTTAACTTGTCAAGAAGTGAGGCAGTGCCAATTTTTAAGTAGCACCATGAGCTGCCAATACCAGCAAGAGACTGTGCAGTCACTGGCTATTGATGAAATGGAGATCAGTGATTCCCTCAGTCAAAGTCACAGAGGATAAAGTGCCAAAGGCCCAGCAGCAGGGACAGAAGGCCTAAACCCCAGATCAGTTTTTGTGTCTTTCAGTAGTAAAATAATTTCAATATTTAACTTCCTTTTCTTGCCTGAGCCTTCGAGGTCCACAGAGGGTAAGAAGTCACTCAAGTTGCCGTCTTCATCAGTTTTAAGTCATTCCAAGAGATGCAAATGGCTTCCTAACCTGGACCCCTCCTGAGCTTTGTTTGCATTTTGCAGAATAATAATAAGAGCTTTTTAAAGCTTTCCACTTCACAAAGGGGATAACATCCTCTGTTCTCTTAGTCTAGTGATTTTTGAAAGACAGTGTGGTGCCGTACCTTTGGAACATTAACATGAAAAAGATAGTAACTTATTCTGCAGGGATTTTGAAACCAAGGTATTGCAGATTAAAAAGAGCATCTTGAAGATATTTGCTAATGTGAGGCTATAACAAAACATAATTTTTACAGATGTTGGTTTATATCAGTAACAGTTTCTTTACAATTATTGATCTATTCCAGCAATACTTCTGGTTTGATTGGTGGTTTGTTGTCATTATTTTTTTTAAATATTCATATTGTGCCCAATCCTGACTGGATGCTCTTTTAGAATTCAGTGAGAATTTTTGCCTAAATATTCATTTTAGGACTGTGCCAGATAGCAAGAGGCAGACATTTGTGCCAAGGAAAGAGGTATACCTAGCAATATACTGAATGACATATCTCCTCTAAATTGTACTTAAGTAACTATGTGTTTAATCATAATGGCAAAATCCCAACCATGTACTGCTTACAATTCTTAACTGAAACTGGCAGTGGAGGGATAGGGTCTAATTATCAAGAGTACCCTTGTCCGATGGAATAACGTAAAAATTCCAATAAAGAGTTTATTTTCCAGTAGCATTTATACTAATCATAATAGACCTCTTCCAGCTGCATCCCAAAGACAAGATTGTTTGCCAAGCAGATGGTGGAGAAAAGTTATGCTGGCCAAAATCCAAAAAAATTCTATTTAATGACAAATTTTGAGGTTTCAACACTGTTTTCATACCAACACAGAATGAAAGCAAAACCTCCAATAATTATTTACACACACAAGCAATGACTCCACAGTTGTCCCTATCTTAACAATTAGAACTCTCACCACAGATGTGAGAAATAGAAGTATGGAGTGTTGAAGAAAAAGAGAGAAAACAGTGGAAAAGTACCACAAAGGATCACACAATAATGTCCTATCCTATCCTATCCTATCCTATCCTATCCTATCCTATCCTATCCTATCCTATCCTATCCTATCCTATCCTATC
>JAWWMO010000083.1:63548248-63597862 GCA_035047845.1 Dendrocincla fuliginosa
CCAACCCATCCCATCCCATCCCATCCCATCCCATCCCATCCCATCCCATCCCATCCCATCCCATCCCATCCCATCCCTTATCCACCACACTGAGATTTGTAGTATGTGATGTCTTCTGAATACATTCTGGTCCCATACTGTCATTATGAGCCTGAAGTTTAGTCTTCAATAACTTCATTCAGAATTCAATCTGTATAGATTCTAACATCTAAGCAGAAACATCTGGCTTCAGGATCTGGATCTGTGGTGGTATTCCACTGATGTTTCAATCAAGTTAGTATTATCTGGTTAAAAATTCAATCTGCAGGGCTTCAGGGCACATCTTGGTGGCACCTTAGAGCACGCTTTGCAATCTGTGGTCTGCAGACTTACTGTAATCAGTGAGTCACATATTTAAACCATCCTAATGGTGTGCATCCTTGGAGATTCAAAGAAATTCTGAGAGCTGCTGGTGAATTTATGAATTACTGGCTTTAAGAATTAAGTGCTACTAAATTGTTGTGCTTTCATAACATTGGGGAAGAACAAAATTTTTTACATAGCCTTATAAAAATGCTTCTTCTAACTAGAACTTTTCTTCCATCACCTTGTTCTCTGTTTCTGCTTTGCACTATGTAAGTTGAAAGTACTTTGGCACAGGGATTGCTTTTCCTCTGGTTTCTATAAAATGCTCAACACAATGTAATCCCCATTAGAGCCTACTGCCATAGCTGACATCAACTGTGTGCATATAGATTTCTTGCATGAATGAAAATTGACAAGTGAACATCCTGATCCCCCAGTAAGTTGTACATATACACAGAGAGAAATACAGATATATGGTTAGATATATGTATCGTTGCATGTGCATGCACGTTGGAGACTCTCTGTATATATTCTGAGAAAGAGCTATACAAAAAGGAATGTAGCTACATTTATTTGTCCTTGGTGGAGGAACACGCTGTGAATTTATAGAGGGAAAATCATGAGCTTGGGTATCTTGCCTAGTTTAGAAGGGGACAGAAAAGTTTCCAAATAAACCATTGGCTCTGGGATCCTGAAAAGCCTGCTGCAAGTCAGATGAAGAAAAAGAATAGTAGAATATGTCTATATTCATCCAGTCAAAAGTTTCCTTCTGGCTACCTATAATGCAGACATAACTGACCCTGGAGGAGGATATCTTTCCATCTCGCTTGGGATACCAGATATGAAATACAGTTTGCTTGCTCAGCACCATTGCCCCATAAACTGGGAGAGCAGAGGGCTGGGGGAAGGTGAAGGGGAGATCTTTGGCTGAGGGGGGCAAAAAATTAATTGAATCAAATAGTTGACCAGCTGTTTTCACAGCATCTCGGCTTCTGATGACCCTGGTAGAGCTAGGATGCTGCAGTGCTCTACAAAACACTCCCTCATTTCATTTTTTAAAGGCTTCATTGCACCTTATCACATCAAAGCAAAGCATCTGCATGTTTCAGTTGTGGGGCATCATGTGTCTGGCTCCCCTCTGGCTCTCACTAATCCCCTGGATTATCACAGCTCTCTAAAGCGGCTCTTAAAAACCCTGTGAAAATAGGACTCCAAGTGGGTGTGTGAAAAGCGGGGACTGAAGCAATAAGGCTGCCTGTGCCTATGGAATTCATATAATCACAGCCTATGTTACCCAAAAAAAGGTGTTGAAAAGTCTGCTTTTGCACTAGCTGATCCCAGACAACACTGGCTCTCAGTGAGACAAAACAAGATTGAGTCTGGTTCGTTCATTTGCTGGAGCACATCTGAAACCACTGCTGTGAATTATAGCTCATGCTGAGCACACCTATGCCTTGCTCCAGAATGATCTGCCATCACTCAGGTCTTTTTGCTCACTTTTCCAAAGTCACCATCTGTAAATCAGGGAGTTCAAGGTGGTGATGCGCAGGCTGCAGAGAGGGGAGACGATGTGGGGAACCTTTGCTATGGAGGTGGCATCTGATTTTCATCAGGCTGCTATCCCAGCAGTTCAGGTGTGAAAAACAGAGGGCTCCAGCCTGTACTGCCAGTCCAGCACCTTTTGTAACCCTCAAATCCACTTCAGAGGAAAGAAGCCAAGCAATGAACACAAAAGGAGAAGGTTTCACTGTGTAAGGGAGGCGAAAAGTTTACGCAGACAAAATGGCTCTTTCCCTTTCTTAGATCTGTTGGCTGTTCATTCCCAAAGGAAAGTATAATAATCCCCATGAAAGTCATGGTATTGAGAACTAAACGATAGTAAACCCTAAAATCTTCAGTAGTTCATGAGATCTTTTTTTTCTTTTCTCTCGTTTAAAAATAAGAAAGATTATGCATGTCTGACATTGACACAAAGTCTGGAGAAGTGACCCATAAAGTAATTAGAAGAGGAATTCACCCTCTGCTCTGCCCCCCTTCCCCAACCTTTCCCATCTCAAAGCCCGATCAGATGAAAGGCAAGCTCTGTTTACTTCCTGATCTGTCTAATTTCAGTAACGAGGACCATCCCGACTTCATCTTCCTGCAGCTGCTAGAAGTGAAACTCAAGAGGCTGCCCCAGGCACTGCAGCACCTTCTCAGAACTGCTTGACCTTAATGGATTAGCGTTTCCCTGAGCAGGTGGCAATTTAACAAGAGGAGACAAACTTTTTACACTTAGGAGACCTCTGGTGAATGGCATCAAATTTCAGAATGTTGAAACAGAGCAAAGAGACTTATGATGCCTTCCCACCTTAACCCTGTGCCACCTTAACCCCCTTGCTATGCACATAAGTTACAGCTTTCCAGTTAGGATTCTAAGTCCATTTATTAAGGAATCAAAGTAAAAATGGTCTTACATTCTTAACATGCTGTACCCTCACAAATCCTGTTGAATTAAAGGAGAGCAATGGGTGCTTTGATTTCAGTCTGCTTATGTCTGAGTGTCTGAATAGGGTGTTAGGAGTATTACTTTAGGCTCTTCACTTTGCAAGTATGTGCCACAGTAAATACATCATGGTGAAAGCAATAATAGTATCTTCTGCTTTAAGAATGTTATCCTACCAAATAATTCACAGTTTAAATTGGCAGCACCAAATGCATTGTACTGTATGCTTTCAGTGGGTAGAAAACCAGAAAAATTTGCCAGTTTATTTAAAAAAAAAAAGGAAAAAAGTATTTGCTGATTCCTCTTATACAAATACCCCTAGCAACAGAGCAGGTTCTACTTTATTCTCATGTGTTTTCCACTGTCTACTAGGATTAGTTTGTTTAAGGATTCACCATAATAATTATTAGTCAAAGTTGTCAAATAGATGTTCAAGATCTGATAGCCAGGTGTCAGATACCATATCAAACCCTAAAGACAGAGATATGTCTCTTAGGCTTCTTTACACTAGCTCTGTCTTGCTCAGCACCTACAGCTTCCACTATGACAACTTACAAGATCGTAATATGTATGTTTGCAAACAAGTTAGTGTTGTGTATTACTAGATTTTCCAATCAGCAGCTAAGAAATGTGAGATTGTTTTTTTTACTACAGTAGAAAGGAACAATACAAGAAGACAAGCAAGATGGTAAAACAAGAGCAAGTAAAAGAAGTGACTAAATGTCTTTTTTTGATATAAGCAAACCTGTTACCTTCTGAATAGTTTTTTCTTGTCAACAATATGTAGGGATCTTATAAAAATATGCATTTGCATATGCTTATATATTTATTTTTCTGTATGCATTTGTGCATAGCGTTACATATACATATGCATATACATATTTGTGTTCATATGGCTCTACCAGGTATTTATTTCTGAGCTCTGGTAGTTTACGTATTTCTTTATAAGCAGAATATATTTTGTGTATTTTGAAGTTGTCATGTCAAATGACTTCAGTGGAAAGTACTGAGATACTGTTCACTTAAAACCTGCAGTCATTCAAGATCAAGGACGTTGTCCTGATAAGAAAATAATGTCCTGAGAAGCATTGCTTCTGGGATCACATTCACATGATTGTCCAGTGACATCCAACTTTTCCGAACATATCTGGCTCTCCGTTGTCCTGTCCCCAAAGAGCTGTACAGCCATATACCATTCATGAATATTAAAAGCACGATTATACTTTTCACCCCAGCATACTTCATCTGTCTATCCAGATATGTATGTCAGCTCTTTTAACTGAAACTGTCTCCCTGACTAGTACCTCACATGTAGTATTTGCATGGCTTCATGAATATATCAAAATTGTAAAGCTGCATGTCCTACATGTACATTTCTGAATTTTTCCCGTAAGGGTGAATTCCCCAGAGCCTGCCCAAAGCACGAGGGGAAGTAGCAGTCAGAAAGAAAGATTAGTAAAGATCAGGCCAGTGTATTTCTCCCCTAATTTGGTGGGGGCCCCTCAGCAAGCACTTGCTGGTTTTGTGTGCAGTGCTGCACAGTTTGCAGGTATGTCCAGGTAAAAAAACCTCTCATCCTCTAGTGGAAGAAAACTACTATAGAGCTTAGCAATACATGCCAGCAGGTTTACAGCATGTGGCTTGTTTTCACTCTTTGTACTATGGATTTAAACATGATGGCTCCACGCCCTCAGAGAGCTCCTTTTTGGATAGCCCAGTGGGTGCACCTCCTGCCCAACATGCTCAGGCACTTTTTCTGCAGTAGGTAGCAAAGCCACTACATAGCACTGAGAACCACAGATACTTTGTGTTGGGAGGGAGGGGACAAAAGAAAAAACAATTCCCCACACATACCCAAAGAGCAAACATCACACTTACTTTCTCAAAATAAAGAGAAATTCAAAATATCTCTTTCCCTGAAGCCAGCCAAATTTGCAACCAGGCAGTGGATTCCTATGACATTTCAAAGTGATGCCTGATGTAACAGAGTAACAGGGACCCAGGGTGTTTTGTCTTCCACCAGGCAGAATCATAATCAAAAATAATCTGTTGAAACTACCCTGAAATGAAATATTTTAGGAAAGTAAGGAAATATACATAAAATATACCCAGTTCCAAAATATTTTACCCACAAATTTCCTCCACACATGTGAAACTGGACAAACCTCAGTCACGCCACATTAAAGCTTAGCTTCTATTCAGTCAGTTTGCTTCCTTCTTCCAAAATACAAAATTGGCAAATTCATATGCCTTGAGAATTTTCAAGAGCTAATATATGGGAATATGATATGAAACAGTAATTCATTAGTATTAATTTTAAACATGCAGTGGTTAGAAAGAGGGAGATATTACATGAGTGAAGTAAAGGCAGAAGCATTCAAACTAATACTAATCTTTCAACTGCATCAGAAATCTCACATGTATGTGAGATTTAGGGAAATCCTGGAAACTTCTGACACTCCCTTAGGTTTTTGTGCCTATGAACTAATTAATGGATGGCATCATCTCTACAATACAATAGGTAGATTTTTTATTTGTGGCAGATATAATAATGATAGTTTCTTTCATTAACTTTTAGTAATAATCTTTATTTAATAATTAATACAGGTATAATTTAATACAGTATGAATTAAAAGTATTCTTCATTTCTCTGCAATGTTTCAGAAAGCCCTGTCAAAGGACAAGCCATAGTAACTGCTTACAAAATACATACATTAGTCACATTATATGTAGACGTTTGCTTTGCAATACCTAAGGGCCCGATCTGGATGAGAGTTTACAACACAGTTACTATTCTGAATAGTAAACTTTTGATTTGTCAAAAGAAACCAGTCAGATACATCCTGTTTCCTTGTATGTTATAGAATAAAATACGTGTGATCATTTTTATTTGAACACTGAACTTCAGGCTAACCATTGGTCAGATTTCACCCAGAAATCCTTTCAGCAGTCACCATTAAAATTATGGTATCAGTCTTACTGAAAATAATAATAATACCTCTATCTTCCATAGCCAGATAAACAGTAGGACTTTCCCCATGAAGAGCTACACAGACAATTCCCAGAAGCAAAGGTTCTGTTGACTAACACATCACTTTATTAAGTGGGGCAGGTTTATTCCCCAAGTATCTCCACCATAACATCTCCTTGACATGTCACAGTCTTGAGGTGTTTAAATTAGCATTGCAGATAAGCCATTCCTCTGCTGCGAGGTTGTTACATCCTTCAGAGGTCATCCCTAGGCCAAAAATGAACTTCCACCTTTAACCAAAGGCTTCAGTTGAGCCAAGAGCCTGTAACAATAAAGTTGTTCTGACAGGATCAGTTAATAAGGCCCATATATCTTTCCTTAAACTATGGTTTGGTACTTAACTTTTCTTCCAAAATCATAACGTAATAGCAGTTATGCTTTCCCAGTATTTTATGATTTTGGTAGAGGAAGGATAGAATAATTTCTTATGGCTAAATCTCAGCATGAAGAAAGTTAATAATTGTTTTACACTCTTTCCAGAAGTTAAAAGGGAAAGCATGAGCACTTTTGCAGTCTTGATCTGAAATTCTCATTATTCTGCCATATGAAAGAGTCTTAAGAATATATTGTATGACTACATATATGCTTTTAGGATGGGTCTTCTACTGCAAGTGAGTACTTGCTGTCTTTTAAAGGACTAATTATTAGGCTGCGTGTATACCAAAATATTTGGTTTTCCTTGTAACCATTAGAGACCATGGCATTTTCAGTTCAGATGCTTCCTACCCACAGATAGTATCTTAGTTTTGGCTGGGTTTTCAGTCAAAAAACAGGAAAGGAGTGGCAAAGAGCACTGAACTTTTAATAAAACAGTAATAGCTTTAATCTTCCTTACTCAACAGTTGCAAAAGACTGAAACTTCAAAGATATATAAGTAAAAGATGAAGAATATATAACGGGGTGGGGGGAGTGGGGGTGGGGAGAGACAAAAAATGAGTCTTTGCTGTCTCCTTACAAGTGTTCTGCTTTCCTACTTCAGACCCACATCCACAAGCGGTCACTGACTTGGATAAAATGGGTAGAGTCATTCTGGAATGGAAATGAGATTGGTTATCGGCAAGGACCTTTTCCAGGCCAAAACTGAGTAGATTTTACATTGTGCAAACTTCAAATGCTGTAAAACCACCTACTAAAATAAGTGTCTGTGGGGAAAAGGCCTGACTCGGGGAAAAAATCAGAGAGCGGATAAAAGCTTTGTGAAAGAAACCTCTTTCCTCACCTTGGGAAAGATGTTTATTGGGACATGAGCTGGCATTTGGAGCTCCTGTGTGTTACACCATATTTGTGCACCTTTCCTGATGGGATAAAAGAGAGACATTTGCATGAAATTGCTGAGAAAACTGGTCCCAGGCTTAATGAAGTTAGGAAAATGCTTGCTTTGATTGCTGTGGATTACTGTCTCTATGCCCTCGGATCAAGATGATCATACTCATGGATTCAATCCTATGAGCTTAAAAAGAAAACATCACTCCTGAAATTTTTAATCCTAGAGGTCTTTATTTGTGTTGGCAAGAAACTGGGTATATTTATAAAGGACTAGGTCTTCAAATGTTGCAAAAAAGACCTGTAGTTGAATTTCAGAATGAGAGATTTTGCAAAACTTGATTATTGTAAAATTCTCCAAAGTATAACACAAACACTGAAGTACTTGGAATTGTTTGTATATGAGACTTCAGACTACTATATCTAAAAATATCATCTTCTGTAGACCTTTAGGACATTTTTGGTTGCTTGATATGTCTAGAGAGTTACAGTACTCACTTGTGGTTTTTTTAATATTATTATTTTTAATTGTTTTAGGAAAAAAATCCAATAACTTCATATCCTCTCAAAATTCTCTCCAAAGTCCAATTGGCTGCAATGTTATTTTACTTCCTATCCAAAAGTACCATCTAATGTCATGCCACGCTCTGTCCATCAGCTGCTGAACTTGTCCTTGTCTCTGTTTACTGATAGAAGCCATCAATATTCTGTACCAGCTCTGTCCTGCAGGGTGCTAATCACGTCTTCACATGAAGACATAGGCATCAGGTTTCTTGTTGCCAAACTTCAGCTGGGAAATGTATAGTGCTAAAAGATCTGGTTTTATTTATTGCATGTAGCATTTTATTTGGAAAACTTGTGGGTGAAAAAAAACCATAAAAGAACCTCTTGCCATGCCAATGGACTGAAACACCTTCAAGACTCTTTTTCCCCCCTCCCTTCAACAATATTTCTCTGCTGCTTTAAATTCAATTTGTCTAAGTCTTCTGAGCACACAGTGAAACTTCTTTTAAAGAGATTTTGCTTGCCTTGTGTTTCTCAAACTCTCCACTCCATCTCTGACTCATTCCACGTGGGAGTATTTGCAAAACTCTTTGGCTCACCCAGTCTTTGATTGACGTCAGCATTGTTTCCTTGCTATTTTTATCCACCTTGTCAGGGCTAGTAAGTACAGTGCAGTGTGTTGATTCTGAGTCAATTTTTCATCAGTGTTATGCAGCTCGAAGGTTTTAGTGATGTCTTTAAAGCTTCCTAGTTGATCTTTATGTCGAAGCTTTAATAAATGCTGTTTGCATTAGGACTGGTAAATCTGAAAGATTTCTGTTCCTCATTATTTGCCACCTCAACAGCAGTAACATGCTTTGCAGAATTTCAGTCAGTGTCTACATGTCATTTATCCTTATTTATATATTGGTATTCTCATGATTCATCACAGACAAGGGAGGGTGGCAGGGAATTTGTGAGAAAAGAGGATGAAATAATACAACTGCACCTTGCCACACTTTTCATGTATAACCTCCAGCAATTCCCTCAGTCTTTCCATCCCTGCAGCCCATGTCTGCAGCTGGAGATTCAGCATGCATTTCTCTCTAACTTGCAGAACTCAGTTCATGCCTGATGTAGAGGTGGAATAAGAGCAAAGTTCAAACAAATCCTGAGGGAGAACCTGAAAAGTGGGGTTAACCTCTATTCTGTTGCTGTCATCAAAAAGGGACCTGTAAACATATAGGTTACTATTATGTTTAATTAACTCCTGAAGGCTCCAGGCACTATGGCCCAAATCCAGCTTCCACCTCTGCAGGCTTTGAAGTGCTGGAGGAAGCGTGTCCTATGGTAGTGTAATCAATTTATTCTCACAAGGTGAGAGGACTTTAATGAAGGAAAGAATGATCGATGGATGTTTGCCAGCATGCTTGGCTTTGCTTCACGAATGTTCTCATTCCTGGCATTAAACCAGTCCTAAGGATCTACTTATCCACCCCAATGTTCCTTACTCGTGGTGGGAGGTAAAAGAAGATAGTAGAATGAGCAACAAACATCACATTTGCTCAGTTTTCTATCCTACCAAATTATCCATTTCATTTCTTAGCGTACAAGTCTCACCTAAATGTCACCTTTTTATTTCTTGGGTCACTCTTTGTTGTCTATTTTAACCCCAAAACTACTTGCACTGTGGTCCTTGTACAGCCTTGCAGGTAGATGCAAGATTTTTCCCAAAGCATAGAGCTTCTATCAGAGCTGGTGGGATCTGATGCATGGACTGGTCTAAAACAGCTCAGCAACCACTTGCTGAAATTCCTGCTTGGTCAGCTGGTCAGCTGCTGATTGCTGTTTCAGCTCTATTCTCTGCTCATGTGTGGAGGATTTCCTACTAGACCGTTTTGTATTCTTGGCATGAGAACCAAATGCTGGAGTAAATCTCTTCCAACTGATCATACTACACGTAACAACTTCCGCTCCTTGATTACTGAGGAAATTATTATTAGAAGAAAGTGTGTTGATCTTTCATCGTGCCTGCCTTAACTTAAGGGAGGTCAGGGATGGTAAGGGAAGGAGAGATTTGAGCAATCATTTTGCTTTCTTAAAAGCTCTTATTCCACTATTTTCTCTATCTTGCTTCTTGTCCGCTACCTAATTACTTCCATATCAAGCTCTTTAGCTCAGCATGCCACCTCCCACAGGCTTTTAAAAATTTGCACAAGTTTGTGTCTGAAAGCTGCAGTTGTGAGACCATGTTTTCCCCTCTCACTCACATGGAGGTGTAACTCTCACAAACAGATGCATTACAGCTATGACTTTCATCCACACTTGATGCATTCTACTCTTGTCCCCCTGATGTCAATAAAACTGCACAGAATGTGCTTGTTTGTGATCCCAAGTACAAAATATGAAACAATAACTGGAAAGGGCTCAGGTAATTTCAGGTACTTATTATTGTAACTTGTTTTTTTGTGTGGTATAAGGTAACAATCAGGTTAAAAAATATTGTTTGCTGTAGAATGAAGGAAGGCCTCAACAAAAACCTGTGGTACAACACAGTGTTTCTGTTCTTTGGAGCAGATTTCTGAAGCAGAGAAATATAGTTTCAGTTACTATATCTTAACTCATATAGAAGAATGAATGACTTTTAAACTGAACATAATGAGAAGAAAAATCTCTTTGACAAAGACTCAGACAGTCTCTTATGTGGGAATGTAGACATGCTAAAGGTGAAAGAAGCAGCTAAAAGCAGTGCCCACTACTAATAGAGTTAGTATGTCAGATAACAGCATTTATTGGGCCAAATAAATAGGTCTTTGATTAATATTTTAAAATATATTTCTCACCAGCTTTCAGTGCCTTTCACTTCAACTTTGGGTAAGCAAAGGCTAAGTTTCCTGAAGGTTCTTTGAGGTATCACAGCCTAATCTTGTATGTGCAGTTTTCTACTCAGCATTCAATTTAGGCAACACCAGGACATCCAATATTTGGAGGTTAAAATAATCTTTTTACATGCAAATCAAGTAGTTTGATAGCTAAATGCCAACAACTGTATTTGTAAGTGATGACACCTACATTCCTTCAGGCTAAGAGTGACAAATCAAGCCTTTAAGCTATGTTTTTCAAAAGCTTAGGGATTTATGTGCATACTTCCTAGTAACAGAAGAGTAAATTGGGCACCCAGATCCTATAGTCAACTTCAAACATGACTTCCCAAGTTCACTCAACCTCTTCCTTACTCTACCAATGCAGAGAACACATGGACACCTTTTGGAAACAATTCCTCTGAAAAAAATGACCATTTTAACTAAACAGTGTGCTTAGGTCAATGAACCAGGCTGGACAGTGAAAGAGGTAAAGGTTCTGTGATCTTAAAGTAAGGAAACCTAAGACTGATCCTGAGGAAGAGGGAATGACAGTATAAGCTGATGGAGTTCTTTCCAACTCCCACATACAAGCTAAATATGATGATCTGCCTCACGGCCCTAGAGGACTTCCAGGAGTTTCAGGGAAATGTATCTTGTTTCTTTTCTCCACAGCAAAGTTTTCCAACAGTATAGATAATGCTCAATAAACAAGGGGGTTTTTTCCTGACTATTGGCTATTGCAATATTCCATTTTATTGCGTATTTTCTATGCCATGTAATTTGGGCCTTGTACACAGTGTTAATACATGCAATAATTATAATTCTCCTTGACTGCATCATATTTAAAGGTGTAAGCTTCTCAATTCATCTCCTTGAGGCAGATTACCCAGGAGACAACCCGCACATTACAGATGGAGCTGCTCTGATCCCATTAACTGAACAGTGAGGAGAGCATTTGAATCACAGACTCCAGAGCCTAGTGAAACCCTGATCTCATTAAAAGCAAAGCTGGCAAGACTGTACCATTGGGGTGCCACTTTGGGTGCGTCTTTGAACTTAGGACTGCATCCAAGGGGCAAGTGTTGAGTGGAGATGGGACTGAGACATCAGGATGAGGTCCCTTACACCACATCCACCTGTGCCTGTGAACTTGGGATCCTTTCTACCAGACACCTCTCAGCAATTTATGGAGGTGCCAGGGGGCTCAAATCACCAAAGTGAGGCACAGAAGGAAAATAAAAGAGCAGACAACTTAAAATCAAGTGGATTAATTAAATAATCTATATATTTACCAGTGATAATTCTACAGTAAAAAGCCTCCGGGGTTAGACATTTTATAGGGATTTTAATTCCTTAATTTGGAAGGTTCAGAGCCCTGAGGATTGTTACTCTTTTTGGTTTTCTAAGTGATTTTGTGGAATTGTCATGGTGCAGGCTTTGTCTTTTGGGCTGTTTGCTGTCAATACAAACATCTGTCAAGGACAAGCTGTAAGACACTCCCACTGTCATATTATACCACGTAGTTCATTGATTTTTCTAGTGCTTAATGGGCTAGAGGTACACACACTGATCTGGAAAATTAGGAAATCTGGATTATATTTGCTGTTTTATCAAAAACCCCTCACTTTTCTGTAACTAAGATAAAGGACTTGTTTACCAAACTTTGCATTTTGGTGCGTGACCTACTGCTATGGGAAAAAATATTATGTTCAAGAAATAAGTACTGAATACTAGTAAGGTCATGTATTAATTCACGATGCAGGTAAATACATTGCACCGATACACTGAGTAACACCAATTAAGAAGATAAACAGAAAAATAAAAAACATATAGATCTCACTTCCTCTTACCCTCCTTTTCTTTGTCTCAAATAATCCCCTAAAAATCTAAATCCTGCCCCAAATTTTACACCTTTAGCCTTGGGAAACACAAGCTCAAATATATTTTTCTTTTCCCCCTTCCTTTTTTTTCCCATTCACACCTTTGAAATGCTCTGTCAGAAATTAGTGTCTAATATTCTATTTGACTGGTAGGCTTTTCCAAAGCCTGGTTTACTGGAATTGTAATGTAAGAAGAACAGATACAGAGGCATAAAGCTCTTATTCTCCTGCAAGGAAAGTGAAAAAGTTCAAGATGAAAATATCAGTGAATCAGCTGTTTAAGTAGAAGTATAAGTGATGTTCAATCTCCAGATGGCCATTTTTGTAAGGAAAAAATTGGCAGCAAGGTTAAAGATGGTGGCACTGCATGTGTACCTTGGGTCTGAAGAAGTTCAGTTTTTCCTTGTTATGATATCCCTACTAGTGTCTCTCAAACATGATTTGAGTCTTCCAGTACAAAAGAGAGAAATTGCAAATCCTATTAAAAAAAAAAAACAAACAAACAAAAAAACAACAAAAGCAAACAAAAAACCAATCCAAAACAAAAACCGCACAGATTTTATTCCCCTTCTTTTTTTTTTGGATAAAAATGCAGAAATCTTTCTGCACCAAAAGGGAATAGGGACACAGCATTATGTTTTGCTTTTGGGCACCTCAGGGAAAGAACAAAGCAAAGGCAAACTAAATGCCTAAACTAAATGAGAGTTAAACTTACCTTAGGGAAAAACGGAATCAGAAGCTAGAAACAATATTTGCTCTAAGCAGCGATGTGCTATAGATAAGACTGTTTTGTCCCCGCCTCCAAGAAGTCCTCTGTCCTTGTGTGCTCCCGCAGGAAGGGAGGAGGAGAAATCAGCCAAATAAGTAACATCTCCTGCCATTTAAGTCATAAAAATTTTGCATAGCCAAGGTGAGGTGAAAGCACTGTTTAGAAAGCTGGCAATATCACGTTGGAGTTATCTGTACTAAGTTATCATATATTCTTGCAAGAATGGGTCAGATGAGCTCTGGGTGGGTGGGGGAAATGGCTCCTTTCTGGAGTGAGATGCTGAGCCTTGCTCAGAGGAGCATGACCCGTGTGACAGATGGGGACAGCCACCTCAGAGGGGATGGGAAGGCTTTCCCAAAAGATGAGGCAGGTTTAGATGCTGGGCTGTGAGTCACTGTAACCCAAACATAGAAACTGCAGCGACAGAGTGGACAAGACTGGGCTTGGTTTTAAACCTTTTCCTTTTCCCTTTCAGGGGGGGAGTTTGGTGGTAGTTTTTTGTTTGGTTGGTTGGTTTGGTTTGGGGGCAGAATTTGTTATTTATTTATTTAATTAATTGGTTACCTATTGCGCATATATGTTTTTGAAAGTTTTTAGTTTTTATTCAGGTAAAGTTATGACTTTTTTTCCTATTTTCTTCAAGTACCTCCTTTAAAAAATGGGGAGAGCAACCTCAGCTACAGCTGCAGTTACACTTTCCTGGAAATAAGTAGGTACTTTTTCCCTAAAAATGTACTCTCTTTTGGCAGGAACTATTGTTTTATTTCAACAGTATTATTGTATAATGAGTGCTAGAGCTCCCAGACCCTGTGGAACACATCTGTATACCTGCATGCTGTAAAAAATACCTTCTATTTTAATAAATCCAGTTCATTGCAGGGGTAAAAAAATTATACTTAAAGATCAGTATTTTAGAAAGGGATAAGTCATTGCTCACAGCAATGTTTCAGCCCTTATCCAGAGTGTCAATGTGTGTGGGAGAGATCTGAGGCAACAAAAAAAAAAAACATTCCAAATTTTGCTCTACTCTCGTTGCAAAATTTTAGAGAGAGAGACCCAGATCCACCCTTAGCACGTTAGGAATTCTGGGGCGACTGGATCTGCATAATGGATTGCTTTATTCATTTTCTCAGGGAAGTACTACGGAGTTGGATGAGAACAACATATTATGCTATTCCTCCCTGTATCTGAGGCAGCATCTCAGTTTAGAGACAAGTCTTAGTGTCTTTCCTGAGGTCTTTAGAGGCCACACAGCAGAGCTGCTGTGGAGCTGACACCTCCTGTGCGTGGGGGGGTTTTGTGGAAAGAGGCTACTTCCCTTTATGCAGCAGAATGGATAATGTTGGCCAATAATAACATGCATCCATTGTACGGCATAAAAGAGGCTTCTCTGCAAAAACTGTTGTTTGTTTTCCTTTACGTCTTCTCAGCTGCCAAATGCAGACTTCTTCTGCCCCTTCTCTCTCATCACCAGCTCCCACTCAGTGAGCCTCCTTAGCATGCTCTGTGATGGTGACACACACTCCATTGAACCCTGCTGGAGTCTGAAACTCCCCAGCATGAGACAAATAAACAGCCTTTTTTAATTTTTTTTTTTTTTTGCCTTTTTGTCTAACTTCCCAGACTGACATGCTGTAATGTAAAATAAACAAGAATTTTGAAACCTACGTTGATCAACACTTGGTGTGGTATGCAGAAAATGTGTTGTGAAACAAATCCTTTGAATTAGGACAAATGCAAAGGCTTAGGGCTGATTAATAGCTACTGCAGTCAAAGACTTCTGAAATTTCTTTTTCAGTGTTGTGGGCCAGGATAGAATTTCAAACATATTAATTAGCAATAGTGTGCATGTTTGTTGCTGAACCACTAAGCAAAGGAAAGTAAGTGCTAGAACAAGCCAAGAAATACTTTTGGATACTCTGTCACAAAGAAATCAAAGGAAGAGTACCACTGTCAGCTCTGGATTAATTGGGCCTCTAGGAGTGGGTAGCTTTGAAGATGGGGGGGAATGAAAGACTGATAGACTAAGGATAGATTTCACTTGCTAGTCATGCACCAATATTTGATTGATGTATTGATTCGGTTTGACTGATGAAAAGCTCTATCAGCCTTTTGTTGCATCAAGATTCAAACATGTCCAAACAGGTAAAAATGTTCATCTGCACAAAATAATCAAACTAGAGATGTATGAATAGGATCTCTAAAAGAGGAGAGTTGGAAGAATCCCTCATTGTACAAAATGTATTTTTCTCTTTGAGGTGGTGAATTTTTACATATAGTTTGAGAAATGAGGATTTTTTAAATCAAACTATCTGTTAGGAATGGGTTGGACAGCTATCCTTTTTACATCCTTCTTGGATTGGGATTCCACATCATGAATACAGAGATAACAATAGGAAGTTTTTGAGCCGCTATTATCATCTCTTCACCCCAAGCTGGTCAGAGGTGAGGAGTTGGCTGGCACCCATAAAAACTCCCTGCCCTCATGAACGGGTAACTAAGTAAACTGATTGTCTGACAAAGAAATCTGGTGATTCCACAGGAAAAAGTCTCCTGTCATCTAATTTACTGGGGAAAAGTGCTCAGCTACCTCAGTGGCTGCAGGAGTGAGGTGCAATGCCAGGTGTTTTTGGGAAATCTATGCAAGTCTACAGGCAAGGAAAAAAGCAAGATCCTGAAAGCCTAAAAAGATTCAGATGAGTGCTCAAGGATGGAGAGAAAACTCAAGTAAGTGAGTGCATATACTTTATTCAATATTTCCTTCAGTTCCATTTAGCTTTTCTCCTGAGGTCTGGGCTAATGTTCTTGGCGAAACTGTTGCGTTACATGCCTCACAGAATCTATGAAGAGGTGAACTATAATCCAAAGCCTTTATAAATCTGATGAAAAATGATAACCTCAAGCAAGTGGGTTACAGTGAGGGAGCAGCACTGATCCCACTCCCTCACTTTACCTTGTATGTGCCAAAAGGCTGAGACCAAAGCACCCAGATTGAAAGAGTACTGAAACGTGCTCTGGTTAAGTGAAGAAGAGCGTGCTTGTCCAGTATTGTGAGACCCACCACTGTAGACTTGAAGAGACAATTATTATGTCCCTTGTTTCCCTAATGCCAATACCAACAAGAGGTCTCTCCATCTGATTTCTCTCCAGTGAAGAGCAGAAGAAGACATTTAGATGTCCTCTGGAATTTCTTGAGTTCCAGCTCAGGGCAGGAGATCCACACTGGGGCAGGAAAAATACGCCTGTGAAACTTCTCTGCAAGGCAGTCGGGCTGGGGAAATATCTTCAGTTCTGTCCACATTGTGCTGCTTCTTCTGGGAAGCTCTCAAACTATTCACAGCTGTTAAAAGGAACATATCTTTTGCCTCCTCTCGTCGAAGAGAGTCCAGGAACAAAGCTACTGCCAATTTCAAGCCAAGCGTAGAGAGAGAGGCAAAAGCTACTAAAGATGCATCCAGAACCAGTATTGCTAAGGCTCCATCTCCTGGAGTCATGCAATTATGCAAAACATTCAGGGTTTCATGGTTTATTCTTTTAACACCTTGCCTTATCATGGTTGAAAAGGTAAGTTGGAAATGGCTGCAAAGCACGAGGCAAGCCAAGGGAACTACTGAGCTCGTTGGCTGGTTGGTTTTCAAACTCATGAGTCAGGCAAGAGGGTAGGGAATTCAGGGATGCTTTTCTTTAGCAGCAGTGAGAGCTTCCTCTAGAGGATTTCTGCAGCAAGCACTAGCAGCAACTCTGATGATGTCTACAGCTGACCCCTCGCTGCTGTGATACCATTTTGCTTCATACCAGTACTGTGTGAATGATTACACAATTTGGAGATGTTCCAAAGCCAACAGAGCCCCTGTAGAACAAGACTGAATTGTATGAAAACTGTTTTAAATGCTGAGCAACTACTGCCTGAGAACCCACCTCTTCACTTCTGGTCCCGTCTGGAAATCAAAAGTCAAAACCTTTTAAACAACAACGTGCCCCTGCAAAACCTCAGTGATGCAGCATACAAGTTATGCTCCACGAGCATAACATTCTCCCACGGGCCAGACCTGGTTCTAAGCCCCAAGTGCTGCAGGTGTGTTTTGTACCTGTTAACACCACACCTGTCAGAAAAGGGAAAGACTACCTGTGATTACTCCAGTGTTTAAAAGATTATGTTTGGGCTCCGTAAGTACATCAAATTGGTAATGAAATCATAAGTGGCACTTGAGAAGTTCCAGTTTTTAACATAACACCAGAGGTTTCTCATATTTTTTAACTGCTATGTGGTATACAGCTGGCTGATGGCTGTTGCTTTCCTAAAGCTTTCCTTTATAAACAAATAACATGCTGAATTTTCTGTTGTGAAAATCGATTTTACTAATTCTAATATTTTCTTTCATGAACCTTGGGGCTGTTGCTGCAATTATTAACTAGACTGATTTTTCCAGTAACAATAGATTAGAGTCCTAATCAGTTCTTAAACACACACACACAGCCCTGTCCTCCACTGGTTTTGAAGTGTCATTTCAAATACACTGTTTTGCTTTTTAAGCTATAAAAGCAATTTTAAAAGTTCAAATATACTTAATCCATAAAACTAATTTATGGCTGTGCAAGTAGGAGAAACAAAGGTTACCAATTAATGGCCTGAGTTATTTAAAAATTACTGAGGTAGGCACTTTTCCTCCTGATTTTTGATGACTTTTCACATGCAAATGTTGGCCTACATTGTACATGAGCTTACTATAGGTAGACTCATACAGATATGGAAATCCTTGCCCAGGACTGTAAAGAGAGATTTAATGTGCACTCCAACTAAACCATAATGTGGTGACATAAAGTACATCTCTTATGAGTATGTATTACTCTAAGCACACGAGTGGCTGAGAAAAGTCTTGGAAAAAAATCTGGGCCAAATATGCCAAAAATTCCTATTGCCTTGGGATGAGGAAAAGGTTTTCACTGCTTTACAATGTTTCATGAGTGGTACTATCAGCATTAGACAGACCAAGAATTGCTTTGATTAATCAATAGTGTTACTTCAGTCTCCTGAAGTTTCCTGCATGTTTCTTTTTACTTCTTTAAACAGATTTGCTTTCCCCCGTGATACCTATTAAATATATTATCCTTTATGGGACCAAATTTGAAAAACAGCTACATGTATGTTTAATATCAATTAAACATGAAGCCCATTTACTGAATAGCAATCTACTGAATGTTTGGGTGTTTTTAATTAGACACATATGTAAAATTCAGCTGGATTATGGCTTTAGCTATCATAACACTGACAGGTCATAGCAATGTGTTTATTGATTATGTTTTCCTGAGATTTGTTTGAATAGTGATTTTACTGAAATGTTACAAAAGAATCAACTTGCGGAGCACATTTAGACAAAAATATTCTAAGGAACAAAGCAGTGGGAACTCTGTATCACCCATGCCCTTCCACAGGTTGTTTTATTTATAGAAGCAGGACATCTAGACTAAAGACTAGTCAACAACAAGGGCACATTATGAAACAGGAAAATAAATGCCATTGAAAAAGTTTCCGTAGACATACTCAAGACAAACATCTGGAGCTTCAGAGAGCAGATTGAACTAAGCATATTATATTATGTGAATAATATTGAAGACTTAAGCCTTGATCTGGTAATGCAAGTTTGATTTTATTCATGCAAATACTATCGGTATATTAGGTACACTTAATTCTAGATCACATAGACTAGGAAGGGGGAGGGAACTACTGCTTATTCACAGCTTTGAAAGAAGTCTTTAAGGCATTTTCTTCAGAGAGGTGAAATTATCTGTTCCCCAAAAGATTCAACAGACTAGCTGAGCTTTTTTAATTGGTTGAAATGATACTTAATTTTGGGCATTTTTCCTTTTCTTTCTTTTTCTTCCCTTTTCTTCCCTTTTCTTCCCTTTTCTTCCCTTTTCTTCCCTTTTCTTCCCTTTTCTTCCCTTTTCTTCCCTTTCCCTTCTTTCTTTGCTCATTTCTTTCTCTCTCAGGTTTGTTTTTCTTTTCTTTCTACATCCCACTAAAAAGAGTCTCAAAATATTCCTGATGGACTGAAGCTTCACGAGGAGAATAATAGGCATAATAACTATCATACAGTTAGAGTGGAAAAGAGGCATGCTGGGTATATCTGTCTCCCTATAGATGCTGTTCCATTTTTATTCAAGTGGAAATTGCAAGAGTTGTGTAGATAGGTTCTCTGAAGATCTCTGAATCAAACCAGTTTTAATTAATCTTATCAATCATTTCAGAATAATCAAATTAATGAAAAAAATGTGGTTGACTCTTTGATTCCAGCAGCAGCTACATTTTATCATATGAAAAAATAGCTTTTCCCTTTGTATTCTAAATGACTGAAATTTGAAAAATAGATTTGTTAACTTCATAAAGGGCAGTAAATGTTATTACAAAAATGGTTGGTTAACTTGTCACTGTTCTGTTCTGAGGTTTGGAGTAACACTCACAATGGGATTATTGATATAAATAGCATCTTTTTAGAGGGAGGAGGGCAACATGTTCCTTTGCAGCAGTTCATTTATTAAACCTCAAGTAATCTTCACCCTTTCAAAAGATGGGAGCTCACTGAAATAAAGGGTATATTAATGAGGGGCATATAATTCATTGAGCTTGGAGATATTATATCAGTCTTTATGATATAACTATGGATTTTTGATGGAGTCAGGTGTATGATGAAGAGTCGTGGTCACTGCGTGGTACTCTGCAAAAGCAATGGGAGTACCTAGCCCATCTGCTAACTGCAATTTAATAGCTTGACTTCTGGCACATCGCTGGCAGAAAAAGTGACAAGCAGTGCTTTATATGCTGAGCAATGTGCATTCTACACTAGTTCCATTTTATTTAGATAGTAAACTCCTTGGGGCAAGGTATCTTTCAGTTCTGTGTTTGTCAGATACTTTGCACAATGGGGTTCCAGTTTGGTACTAGATGTTTTTACACTGTGCAGAGATGCTCAGGCCAGCAGCACCTGAGCTCCTGCTGGGAGGAGAGGCAGCCCACCTGGAGCACCACAGTGTTGTGCTTGCACTGCTGAAAGAGCACCAGAATGTCTGACTAGCTTGGTGCTGTGCCATGCCAGCACCACACTGCTTTAGGAGCTGTATGGCACAGAGCTGTGCCACATGGATGGGCCACTTTGGACCTCAGTGCCTTTTCTGCCATGACTCATAGCCCAGGATAGAATGGCATTTAACCTCCAAGGTGCTACAGCAGTGCTGCTAATAAACACAGCCCTGCAGGTACTGCTCTGTGACCAGCACCCCAAGCAAGGCTGAACAAGCACCTCCTTCTGTCAAACACATCCAAACCATCCCAGGTCTCCCGTCTGTTTGGGACTTTGTTCCACCATGTGCCTGATCTTGCTAAACTCATAGGCATGGAAGTAGCACCAGGAATTTCACCAGATCAGATCACCTATCTAATCTTTTTATACTGGATTATGGTGCTTTCTTGATTGTAGGCCTGGACACCATTTGTTTTACAGGGTGTTGCTCAAACTGGTTTCAGTGAGATTAAAGAGCTGTATCATCTACAGTGGACATAGGAATGTATTGATATCCTGCAGATCCAGGGTGTGTTGGTTCCCCTTTCTGACCTTGTTTCAAGGCTGACCTGGGTGTTTCCAGGGGCATGTTCTGGATTTCATTTCTCTGTCTCCACAGGAAGGTTACTTCCATCTGAGCATTTCATCAGAAAGCAAAGTATCATGACACAGTCAAGCACCACTGTGCTCTGAGCCCTTGGGCAGTAAGATTGCAGAGCACTGTGCCGGGAAAGGACTTCTTCCTCTCCTTCATTCCTTACCAATCTACTCCTGGTAGACCTAGGAACTGTTCCTGGAGGACATCACCACATGCCACAGGGCTTTCAGTATATTTTCTCCTTCTCTCACTGAGTTGTATTTGTCATTTTTCTTTTAGAGAGTGAAATGTTGCACAATGTCAACATGGGGGAAGAATTTCAAAGTAAAGGGATACTTGGAGGTTTAAACCCCACCAACTTTTACCATAACAGGGAATATCACAGGCCTGATCTTTAACAGCATTGAAGTCATCCACTATATTAATGCACAGTTCTGTAATGTCATCATGGATCACCTGTTTCTCTGCTCAGCATTTTTGTCTGGACCTTGTAACTCATCCCTCCTTTGGGAACATCTGGCAATTTGGGCAATGCAGTAGTGCCAGGTGACAGTGAAGTGTCTTTCTTGATTCTAAGTGTTGCTGCTGATACTATGATGTGCTAATACTGCAGCAATAATCATAGCATTAGTCTTCAGCCCTGCTTCTTCTCTGGACGTAATGTTTTGCCATCCTTGGTTCTTACCATCCACATTGGCTCTCTGTGTACCCCCACAGAGCTGGGATGCTGCACCTGCACTTCTCCCACATGAGAAAAGGGGAAGGGAGAGGCAGGAGACAGGCACAAGATCCACCTCTCTTCATGCCTTTGCAGTTGGGCCAATTATGAACTGCCAACAGGTTGTAGCTAAAGAGCAATGGAGGGAAGGGGGCCAAGGTAGGGAAGGAAATCCTTTGCCACAAGAGACTTGGGTGGAAAAAGGGGTCCAGGTACTGCTGGTTAGACATTGTTAATATCCTTTCAAGCGATGGATTCAAGAACTTGATATCTAAGTTGAACCATTTTATTCTTTTCTAAAGAACTCTAATACAGTTAGAAATGGAGTGTCCCACAAATATCAAACAAAAGTAAAAGAAATATTTTTACCATTTCAAATCATCTTAATTGAATGTGAAGGCTGTGTATAGAACTGTAATTCTGTCCAGAGGCTGCTTGTCAAGTCATGTTTTTATTGTAATTACCTGATCTGTTCAGCTTTAATCGTATTTACTTTTGAAGGTCAGCTGTCCTGCTCTGAAATGGTTAGTAAAGGCTGTGAGAATACACAACACCCATAGGGAGAAAAGCAAAGACCACATAAGCTCTTTTAATTTTGACTTCACAGCAGAAGAGGTAGTATTTTCCTTCACTTCTTTGCAGACCATATTTCTTCATCAATACTATTTATTATTTGTTTCAAAATAACTCTTAGAAGTGCTGTTTGTGACTAGTCTCCAGTGAGTGCTGTGATATATGTGTCCATAATCAGCATCAACTCACACCTCAGAGACCTTGTAATGTAAAGAGGCAAAACAAAGCACAAGAAAAACAGTATCATTCTCTACATACCACTGATGTAACAGCAAAGGCACAAAATTTTGTGCTTTAGCCTTTTAACTTGGCTTAACACCACAATCCCAGAGTTGTCAGTTCTCTCTACATCACAGGAATGTGTAGGTGAACAAAACATCTTCTGTCTTCCTGCCCCTGTGAAAGATGTACAGAAAAATACTTAGTCTCTCTGCCCCAAGATAATTTCTACAGACTGGAAGAAGACCAATAAGCCTTAGCAGCAAACTTAGAAGCCATCAAATATACAGTATGGGTTTCCAAAGTTGCTCCAAGATTTATTTTGTTTGTTTACACTTTGATAATATCACTAAGCTACCCATCTAAAAAGAAGAAAATAAACATGTTTCCCTGAGAAGATGAGAGATATTCATATTACGACTCCACCTCAAAAACAGTTTCAGGTTTAGAGGTAAACTTTGAGGCTCAAGCCATTGGCATTGGGATACCCTGCATCTACTACCACATATTATGAATGAAAAAGAGCAGCTTCAAACACTTTCTTTTTTTTTTTTTTTAAATAAAACTGGAAAAAAAAGGCTAACTCAGGATTTTCTTTGTGATTTTGTTGTTTCAGTTTATCAGTTTAGTCCTCAGTTTAGTTTCTAAACTTTGGCCATGCAATGAAAGACCACAACTGCAAGGAGGGCTCAGTGGCACCTCACTCATGGGTTTTTCCATGGAACAGCCATTTCGTGCACAGCCTGCCGATTAACTGTGCTATAGCATAAATCCAGCAGAGGAAAATCCCCAAATAACAAAATAACCTAGCATATAAAACCAGAAGTAGACTTTTAAATACACTTAAGTATTTGTAAAGTCCTTGTGTTCCTTACAATTTGAAAGGAACGTTAATATATTCATAAGCACTAACCTTAAGTCAGTACTGTGTGCTCAAGCATAAATTCTATTATCAGTGGATCTACTGCAATTCTTGGAAGAGGGAAAGTTGCTGAGTACTAACATTGTTGGCAGCTTCTTGTTGGTTATAAGCACTTTCCTAGAGCTCACCTAAAAAGAAAGACTTTTGTAACTCCTTTCTCACCTTCATCTCCTGGATTACCATGTCCTCTATTCCTAACCATATTGAATCACTACTTTTAAGTAAAATTCTTAATTACTTATAAGTTGTAATCTTCTAAAAAAGTTAAATTACTGTATTAAATTTATCTGTAAGGTCCAAGCACAAAAATTTTCCCACGTAAATAGTCTACGCTGGTTTTGTTTTGTAGTGGACTGGTTTTTTTCCTGCAAAGTATGTTGAATTAGAATAAAATTTCTAGGTGGTTATTCAGCTCATGTAGTCAGACACTGTGTTCCTCAGTGGTTTGGCAGCAAACAGTGAAATGGAAAAACTCACCCATTCCAAAATGGGCAGCATGGGACTAATCACTTTTCTACCTATCCTAGAAATGGCTGTATTAAATTTTCCTGTGTTTACCTAGGACCACCTTACTCAGGTGAGTAGTCATTTCTGGCAACTTAAAAAGTCCTGCTGTAGTATCTACATTTCTGGGCTTACATCAGCCTCTTGGATCATCTGTCCAAGGAGATATATTTCCAGTTTCTTTTCTACTGAGGTTCTTAGAGGACTAGAATAAGTATTTGTACATCATCAATTTGCATTAGCAAAACTGGGCAGAGGAAATAACACCACACCTGCTTAGGCAAAGCATATTATATATCCATAGGCACACCTCAACAGCATTAAAGAATAATCTAAACAAAACAGGAAGTGTGGAACAGGAAGAATTAGATCCATCACAGGGTTTATCCTGGTTCCCCTAGGTCCTTACAGTAACTCCCTGGAGCAACCTGAGGTCTATCAGCACAGTGGTTCCTGCAGCACACGCCTCCTCACCTACTGTTGGCTCAAAATGTGGGTAAAAAAGCCCTAAAGGAGGCAGAAACAAGGTAAAGCATATAAATAAGGATACAGTGGTTCATCTCAGCTGTGGTCTCCTCCTTCACATGAAAAATGCACCCTGTTGAAACACTGGAGTCTCTCACCTTCCATTAAGTGTTGTACATGTCAAAGGACTATTGACCCAAAAGGGAGAGCAAGCCTGGACTATTCTGTTAACTGGAATATCAAGGAGCTCCATATGGAACTTCTTTGCTTAGTGGCATTTAACACCAGCCCAAGCTATACAGAAAGATCTTATCAGTAGGTGATTCCATAACAAAGAGAGTCAATCTCTAGGAATAAGGGCTTTTTCTTTCATCACTACAAGACAGCATTGCTGGAACTACACTTGAAAAAAAAAATTTAAAAAAGTGTCTTCTAATTAGAACTGAGGTAATTGTATTTTCAGTAAAACCCCTTTCCTAAATTTGACCTGTATCCAGTAATAGTGCAAATGGTCTCAGCACAGCCAGCACCTCACTTTCTGATACACATAATTTCATCCCCAAATCTGACCTCATTCTATACTTCTATATGTGAATAAAGAGCAGCTTTCTTCTTGTCAACTGCTCCACAGTTCACCCATCTCCACCTCTGACTGCTTTGTTAGAAAGGATAGCCTGTAATGATAGGCTCACATATGGGATTATGGGGTTAAATTAGGCAAGCTCTTAAATAATAAATCTATTGCACGCAATTCCACACTTTATTATCTTTTAAACTGTAACCTTATATTTTGTTTTCGAACTTAGAGCTCTCACACTTTGTTACATTGCAAGGTTAACAATTTCCAATTGTGCCATGTCTCCTCCCTCATTTAGAAAGCTTTTGTTCCCTGCTTCATCCCTATCTGCATGTAGAGACAGGCAGCCATAGTCTGTAGGCTACAGTAATAATAGCACACTAGATAACATCATCAAATCAGCTACATGCTACAAACACATCTGAAATTTTCCATGCTTCAGTACTATTAGGAAGCTAGGTAATCATATGAATATTAGGACACTTTTTTTTTTTTTAATTACAATGGGATCTACTTATGCCAAGAAAAAAAATGCCTTGCATGGAGAAATTTATACCTCAAATATATGAAAAAAAAAAATAAAATACTAGGAGTAATAAAAAAAAGGTGGGAACAGAGATAAAAATGGCAACATGAAATTAGGCCAAAAAAAACAGAGATAGGGAGAGAGAGAGTATGTATTCATTATGCTAATCCCTTGAAAAGGCAGAATTTCACCAAATCCTGACTTTTCCAAGTCCAGCATTTTTGCCAGAAACCTTTCTGCTTTGAGTTTGAAGACAGTATTTATCATTTGTGTGGCATATGGGATGGGGAGAGGTGGTGCGTCTTTTAAAAGTAAGGGCTAATGATGTAGTTCTTTCCCTTTTCAGCTCATGTATTTCAGAGGCTCTTAACAATCATGACTGGGTTTTTTTTTTTAAAAGGTGTGAGCTAACTGTTTTGCATAGAATAGGAATGGAACCAAATCAGAACAAAAATTCATAGGAAGTTTACAAGAGCTGAAATTTTGGGGGCCTTCAGTCACAAATTTATTGAGTGCAACCAAATTTATTGAGGCCACCAGAAATCTGAGCCTCTGAGCAACCTAGGTCCTTGCAATCCATATGCATTATTCTGTATCCTGCAGTACCAAAAATCTCTCCATCACTGCTGATCAAAACACATCCCATCATTCTAATCAGCTAAAGAGATTGTTCTCACTGAATCCCTTAATTTTGCTCTCAGTTAATTTTTTAATTGTTTTTCTGTGCTTTTTCCATTTGTCAACATCTTTTTATTATTATTTTTTTAATAAAAAATGAAGGCCACAGAAACTCTAGATGCATCCACACCTATTTGCCAAGGCCACATGTAAATGTTAGATCACTTTCCCATTCCCCTTCATAGTCCCTTTCTCTCACACAGGAGTTCCTCAGCCTTTGGGTAGTTCTGGAAGTTTGGCTCATGAGCTCTATTTCAGCTGCAATTTTTCCAGGCAATGGGCTTCCCCTACTCTCACCCTTGTCATGAGCTCTGTTTTTCTTCTTAGATAGGATTAATTAGCTGTATTCAAAACAGTTCATTTCAAAAAATGATCTACATAGGTTTGTGTGCCTGTCCCAGTGATTTCTTGATCACCAAGAACCTTCCACAACTGCAATTCATTATTTCCCAGAGACTGATAGGCTGATTCCCAGCACTGAAAATGTTGAACAATACTGGCCGAGCATTGAACCTTATGGCAGCCTCCCAAAATTAGGACACAACTGTCCAACAACAACTCAGCATTAACCACTGACCACTGATGACTGTGGTTTTGAGAGCTCTTATGTGACCAATTTTTAGTTCATTTAACACATTTTTTATTGGTGTTGCACAGCATTGACTCTATAATCAGAATATTGTGCACCACTAATTCAAAGGTTTTTGAAAAGTCCATTACATTTACAGAATGTCCTGTCACTCAAATCTCAAAACTGAGCTATGAAGTAATACTTTCTCCCTCTAAGTTTCAAAGATGCTTATTTTTTAAGAGCTGTTTCTGCTACTCCATTAGCAAGGAATGCACCTCATCATTCAATAGAAAGGTACCTTTATTTCCAAATGCAGGGACAGAAATATTTATTGAATGTTTCTGTCCTTTCTGCATCCTGAATAATACTGCCACTTCCTGTCTACTGTGTTTTGTTGCCATCCCCATGGAAGAAAACTTCCAAACATTTTAGATCACTCAATTTGTCCTTTACCCTATTATACATTTCCCTATTAAGACAAAGGTAAGTTAGTAGAGTTTTTCCTGCTTCTCTTGCATCAAACTATGATTTCTGGCCATGTTTTTTTTTTTTTTTCAGAGAATTCCAAATTCTCATTCATATGTTTCTTTCTGGATTTTGCTTAGGATTTTACAAACTTTCTCTTCTTTAAGTCACCATGTTGTGTGCATACATACATCATTATCATCAATCATTGTCAATGTGAGAGTTAGTGGCTTGATAAACCAAATCTCTTCATGTTGCCTCTTACTAATGTTGTTACCGATTGACTGAATATTGGAAAAATTGGTATGACAAGAGACTCTTAAATACAGAACCTGTAGTTAAAATGACAGTCCCACAGAAGACAGTCACTGAGGATATATGAAAGGAAGAAGAGTTTATGTGTATGAACTGGGCAAGGGACACAGAGGACTTTACAGAACTGATGGCCATTGTGGTTCTTGCTAACTGCTGTGAAGAGGGAACCTTGAAGGTCTATACGTTCTCTCAGAGATCATGCTTTTTCCTTTGTAAAGTGACTTTTTCTTCAGGAAAGTCACTTTTTACCCACTATTGGCTTTCAAGTTGAGCCTTCAATTCATGAGTCTTGGATCATAGTGAATTTCCTAGGTCTGACTTTGTCATGTCTTTTTCTGAAAATGCCATTCATGTAAATTATCTTGAATAAGACTAAAACACAAATAAACTCTTCCACTTACTGAAGCTTTAATTCCTGCTAGAAACCTTTGTGTGGTTCAGCCTGTCAGAGATACAGTCCTTTGGCCCCAAGCTTGTAATTCCTCTGTGAATGTGGCAATCAGTACTTTCCTTAAATTATTAATAAGCCTAATGTCTCACTTGATTTTATTTTCTAGGATCTCTTCATGATCATCCATGTTAGCATACTAAAGAGATAAAGCAAAAGCAAACCAGCCATCTTATCTCTTTCTGGAGTACATAACACTTTTATAACATTTTTTCACTGTAACATGTCAATTAAGCATGTAAGGTGTCAACTAAACACGGTGAACGTGCCATCTTCAAGTCAAAACTTTTTTCCTCCAAATGCTTTAAAATCAACTAAGCAAACATACAATTGGCACCAGTTTCTTGGTCTCTTGTGCCCCTTACTAGGTCTGACCAGTATGTGTTTGACAGCTGTTTGTAATTCCTACTTATCTTTGACCTTTGACAGCCTTTCTTTTATATGCCACAACTGATGGAACTCTTGTGCACTCGTCCTAGCTCACTTCCTGAGGCAGAAGGTGGAATGATCCTACCTAATAATCTCATTTCATCATATGTAATATAACTACGTTTTGGACTGAGGCTACCCTATATTCAGTGTAATCAAATCAGGTTCACTGATCCTTAGACAACCACTGGTAGTTCCAGCCAGAAATGAATTAATTTTTGTGTCCTAAAGAAGTCTAGTTAGTCTATATATTTGAATTACAGTTCAAAAGAACAGTATTTGGAAATATTTGTAATAAGCATCCTCTGATTACAATGGGAATAAGAATTTTTCTCTGACCAGCTTTTATGTTTCCATTTTGAAATGCTGAAGAATGGACAATCCATCAGTACTGTCTACACGGTTCAAGAACTATTGTCAGGACATATAAAAAAAATGTCTGAAATGTGAAGGCCTGACACAATGCACATTTATGTCAATAACAGTGTATTTTTCTACAGAAGTCATGGACTTTGCATCAGATTTCATCATAAAGGAAATGATAAAATGCTTGAGAACTCCACTCCTGTTCTGTTAAATTAAATGAAATTGCTATAGATCAAAGGAAAGCCCAAATAGTTAGTATGGAGGAACAATAGGATCGTGCATTCTTAAAGAAAATGGAAAATAGTAATCACATTCAGAAGAAAAATGCAATAAAGAAAACAATTTGACGTAATATTCTGTTGGCAAAAAAGATATCTCATTTTCAATTTAATATTAAAAAATTGCTCACATTAATTCTCTTCAGTTTTCCAATATACATGTATGAGCTGCATATTGAGCTGTGCAATTCATCATAAGTGTTATTTGCCAATATCATGTCCACACTACTGACTCTGACAAGAGGGAACAACTTCCTTGATACTTTACATCCTTCATGTTCTCAGTTCCTTACTCCCTATGTATGTTACAGTGTCATAGTGTTATTTAGTTAATTTAAAAAAAAAAAAAATTAAAATTTAAAACCTACGTAAAACTGTTGATACTGCCTGTCAGTGTCTTTTATAAACAGTGGTGGAAAGAGTGTCTGAACTCCAAAGTGAGGGAGTAGAATAGACTAATAGGACTAATGCAAATACACCTTACACTATAGCTGAACATCCATCCATGAAATATGCACTCTCTTTGTTTTTCATGAGTTTCACTTTTCACTCAAGTAGTTCAGTTCTTAGTATCATGCAGATAAATAGGTCAGAAAAATGTAAATATTGCTTTGAAACAGATTATACAAACATGTCAGGAATAGTTCAGGTAGACCTCTGCTCAAATGGAAGAAGAACATGGAAAGAATAATCTCTTCATCAAAATACAGCTGTCCAGGATATTTTTTACCTTCATTTTTTCAGGCAAGATCCATATTCCATAACCCAGCTCAAGTCCTTACTCTTCTGTCTGTGTACTTTTACATTTTGGGGAAAACTTGAATAGAACATATATATTAAAAGTCCAATCTGCAGAGTGCCAAAATCCAGGTTCACTGAGAATCCTGCATGTTGCCATAATACATGCTCATATTACCTTTCAAAATAGTAATTGGACAGTCAACATAGACCACTGAAAGAAAGAACTTGTTTTCTTCTGGAGTTTTACTGGATGGTTGCTCTTCCACAGCCTGGCTGCCTTTGTTGTGTGCCCTTTAGGTTAACATGATCCCATACATTGGTGGAAATTTGGCTATGATACTGTAGATGAACAAAAGCAATTTTTTTAAAGTATTTAAAGTAGGAAAGATATTCAAGGCTACAATTTTGGCATAGAGTAATGTGCCTTGAGATTTCAGACTCCATAGAATGCAAAGTAAGTGCAGGGTTGGTTTTTGGGGCCCTTTTTCCACTCTGTTTTAGTCTTTCTTTGGCAGAACCATGGCTCATAGCCCTCCCACATCACAGAAAACATTGTACCAAGCCAAATATTGTCCTGTTGCAGTAAATGCTACAAACACATGGTTTAATTTGGCTACAAAAATCTGTTCAGTTAAGAAGGAAGACACAGTTCTAGAGATAGCTGAAAAAGGCAGTTTTATAGGGCAGCAGGCTGCTGTAGACACAGAGATATGACACAGACTCTACTTGCCTGTTTTCACCTGTGCCTCTGTGGATGTCAGGAAGCAGCAGTCAAATTTATTATCTGATCCATCCACCTGCTTCTCTCAACCAGGTCCAGGTTTTCCTTTCTTACAGACACAGTGACTGTTCCTACCCCTCACTTCTGGATCAATAAAACTAATTTTCTGCCAATTCTATTGAGGAGCCCTGAGCTGACTCTGACACCAGCTTGGATTTTACCACTTCAAAACAGTTATGAATAAATAGAAGGGCATACAACCCCATTTACAGCCTGAATAGCAATTTGTCTCATTTATTCTTTGTTTTTAGAAATAAATACTAAAGAGGGCTTTTTTTTTTTCTGTCTTTGTACCATATGCTGGCTTCTCACACACAAAGCAATTCACTAGAAAAAGAACTTACCTCTTTTTTTGAGTACTTTCATTCTTTACGTTAATGGAAATTTAATCAAAATAAGTGGGGATGTCCCACATTCTTAGAAGAGTCACAGAAAGCACTCAGTGAGCAGGAGCTACGCTGGTACTCTTTCCCAAAAGTTTGCCATTACCAGAGAACAGTTCCTTCTGCTTACTCTCTTTTTTTGTTGTTTTCTTTTTAACCAGATTGTTTCTGAGGTCATCTTAGGCAGCCAAGACTGTATGAGAGAAGAATGAGAAGCTCAAAATCATCATAATAATACCAAAATAGGCCAATTTTCACATTACGTAACTAAGTGGGAAAGGAAGGAAATGAAGATAGCACTGGATGAAATTAATGTAGTTGCAGCCCACTGTAGTCAGAGTAATTTTTCTTCTCTTCTCTCATCTTGTGTATGATCTAAAAAGGAGAGGGTGTTTTATTTCTTTTTTTTCCCCATGGATCCAGCTGCAAGCAATTGTGAAGGACCTAAGTAGAATCGGCAGTGATGGTCTTCATTCTTTCTTTCCTTCTGGGAAGAAATTAAATAACTAAGCATTTCAGAATCTAAGACAGTCAGACTCCACAAACACAGCATTTGATAGGTCACCACAACCCAAAGGACCAGTTCTCCATGAGATGGCTGAAAGGTGGTATACAGAAAGATTAACTCAAGCCTCAGAATAACTGATCACTTCCAGCATTACCCGAGTCAGTGGGAAAAGAGCTCTTTTCAGAGATCAATTCACAACAAGGGTTTTGTCTGTCTGCTGAGATTTAGCTCCTTGCACATCCTGTGTACCTCCACTTTGGGCATTTCCTCCACTAGGTTATTCCTGGTGACAATCACTCCTTCTTCACCTTCAACTGCCACAGAAATTAATCCTGATGATTCTCACATAAACCTTCCAGCTTATTAGTAAAACAATTCTCACTTTTAAAAGAGAGTTAATTATACAATCAGTTAGGAACTAAAAGCAACGGCCACCAAGGCCCAAATTTAGGAATAAAAGCAGGTCCTGATCAAACTTTCAAGCCTTTAAAGGGCTGAAATACATTGCTTGTCTAACAGAGATCCCTGGCTGTTCAGGTAACTGGTCTCTGGTATCTCCTTTTTCACATCACTCCTTTTACCTCTCCAACTCAAATGATTTCAACCTCCATGGAGTGATTTACTCCATCCTTAAGGACTACAGAAATCATGGTCTTCTTTAGTAACATGGACCTGTCACCTTTCCTACATTGTCTTGTAATATGGGACTACCTAAAGCCATAAATACTGGAGCGTTTAAGGCTATGAAACAAATCATGGTACAGCACTAAGTGTTCAACCCTCAGTTAAATAATTAAATGCCTCTTTTCCTCCCTCAACACAACAGTTGCCTCTGAACATTTCTTACTCATCCCTTGCACTACTGATTGCAAGGCAATGAGGTGACTTTCAAAAGTAATCTCACTGATGGCAAGAGGATTGTTCAGCTACTTGTAAAGCAGTAGATCGTTCAGCTACTTGTAGCTACTTTGTAGATATGGGCTCCTTGACTCATCCAAATTCCCACATGATAGAGCTGTCATGTACTGTAGAGCCATGACTTACTTTCTGAAGTGCAAAAGGAGACAGAGAATGGGAGAAAAAGAAATTATAATGGCAGATTAATTTCCTATGAGAGGAGGCAGATTATGAAGAGTAATGTTCCTCAGACCTTTGCAAATGCACTGCTTTGTAGTAGTCTGAGTGCAAACTGATATGAGGAAATACAAACTGTTACAGAAAGTGGTGCTGTTTGGCCTGCCTGTTCAGTGAGCTCATTTTTCTCCCCGTTTAAGGGGAGAAATTTCAGTGTTTGCCTTGGAGATTATCCATTTCACTCTGAAATTTTAAAATTATGAATGCCATCAAAACCTCTTATCTGGGTTTTGTAAATATTACACCGCCTGCCCACAGAGTACTCATAACTTCTCCAAACTAATCTGCACGTATGAGCACTTCTTAGAAGGAAGTATAGAAATGTTTTGTTGATTCTCAGCACTACTGAGAGTTTAAATGTCACCTTGCACTCATTGGTAGAGGTATCATATCTCTTTGCCCATTTTAAAAATAATTTAGCTAAACAAAGTTAAGCCACGCATCAGTCGGGTATGACCATACTGAAACTAAATGTGGAGAAAAACATAAGTTATTCAATTGGAATATATTATGGGCAGCACTAGTTTTTATATGTTCTATCCAACAGGTAAATCAACTTGTCTCCAAAGGATTGATAACAGTGCATTGCCAATAGGTTGCTGTGCTGTGTTTCTGAGATAAACAGCATGAATTCTGTGGTACCAAATTCCGTATCCAAATAAGACAAATAGAATAAAAGACCGGTGAATTTCCACGTTATTTGTTCTATGTATTGCAGATCTGTGTGTGAATTGTCAGTTACTGGAAGGTTTTGTGTTTCTTTCATTGACCCCCCATTGGAAATATCCTGATGTTTTAAAAATCATTCTTAGTTTGCCATTTGCTCAAGATTACTTCATTGCAAATGAACTTAAGTAGAATGAATTTTGTTGAACTGTTGCTCATTTTTCATGTTTATGTACACTAACACATTGATTCTGAGTTTACTTGTGGTTTACAGTACAGATTTTTATTACTAGAAATGCAGATTTCACCTTTTGTGGGGGTTTTCTGTTGTTTTTGTTTGTCTGTTTTGGTTTGGTTATTTTTTTTGTGAATTACAGAACCTTAAAATCTTTCAGTTGGACAAACATTCCAGCCAATAAATCATTCACTAGGATGATCAGATAAAGTGTACATGAAATATGCATGAACATAATTGAAATGAGTTTATTTAAGAGCTGGAATAAGTATTTGTCGACAGTTTTCTGAAGCATTCCTCCAGCACTAATGAAAATGGCATAATTATTAAATAAAAAGAAATGACACTTGATAAGTGTAGGGCTGTGAGCACACTGGAAGAAAACAACACAAGATATTACTGGGATGGCAAAACTTTTCATGGAAAAAATAAAACCACCAAACAATTAATTCATTTCATATCCCATGCTGACAATGTTCCTACTTGTCTGGGCAGACACAAACTTGTGTTGTTAGGAGTTAAAATCGGAAGGAAAAACGCATGGTGGAGTCATCACAAATGCCAGTAATTCAAAGTGGGGAGATTGAAGATTGTTTGATAGAATTGTGAATTACCAGGGTGTGTTCCAAAGGAGATTTGTTCAGTCATTGGTTCTTTATACTCTACAGCAACACTGATTTCACATTCAACTTGTTCACTCTTGTTTCTCGGGGAGGGTGGGGGGAAAAGACTGGTTTATATATTTGTATTATTTATATATTTCCACCTTGGATCTGTCGTATTCCTCACTTCAGAAAACCCAAACTAGTTGTTTTGTGAGGCTTCAAAGCCTTTTACAGATATTAACTAGTTAAATTTTACAACACTTCTCTGAGGCAGAAAATTAAGTTTTAAAATTCCCAATTGTTGAATAAGGAAACTTAGGGACAAAGGTTAAGTGATTTACTGAGGCCACAGGAAACAGTATAAGCAGTGGAGTAAGAACTTGTTCCAACCCATTCCTGTGGCTGGTAACATACTGGGACACAGGACAATTATAAAATTTCACGCACTATCCATATTCTAGCTTTTTCCTCCTTCCCTTTTCTACCCACATAAAAAAACATTTTCAGTGAAGCATTATTTCATGTAAAGTATTTCTATTTCCATAATCTTTTTGCTTCAAACAAACTGCTTTTCCACTCTTTTGCTTAAAAGGTTACATTTTCTTATAGACAAGCTGGTCTTCCTCTCAGGAATAAAAAGTGCCTGTGGATACTGAAAATATAACCATTACCCAAGTGTCCAAGAGCCACAGTAACACAGACCAAAAATGATGGCTCCACACCTCTGCTGGAGACTTTGGAATTATGGAGATCAAGTTGCAAGTCAGACCAAATGGCTTTTTTCAAACTTTTTTTTTTAATTGGTTTGTTATTTTGGTGTTTTTTTTTTTGGTGTCTTTTTTTCCTGTATTGAAAATTCCCCATGAAAAATTTCTTGAATGGGAAAAGGTGAAGGATGTTTTGGGCAGCCTTTTTCATAAAGAAACCTGAGATTCTGAGCGAGTGTCACAAACTACCCAACACTTTGTAGGGCATTTTTATTACATTCACTAACACTCACTTTAATTTTCTGTGTTCAGGTAGCTTAGTTTGTTTATGTGGGGCAGATCAAGAAAAAGCAGTTGTCAAGAAGTTAATTGCCCTGTAGTCTTTATATAAACTTGCTCTAACAGGCCAAGTTTACTTGAAAAATTTCCCTCCTCTTTCTGCAAGCATCTTTAAAACACACAGCTTGTGTAAGAAGTGTGATTTGTCAGAGAGTTAAGGCTGCCTAGAAACAGTCTTTCCTGTGCAGGAGCTGGAGACAGACCTTCTTAACTGGATGCAACCTGCATGAAGACATCCAGGAAGGGATAAAGCACAGAAAAGGCAGGGCTGTAGGGAGAGGAGCTTGCAACAGACATCCTGGGAATCCCCAGAAGCTCAGCTGGGCTTGCACACATTTCAGTAGTGGTCAGGGTTGTCTTCATGCAGACAGAGACTTGTTGGAGCCTGGCTGCTCTGAGAATCTCTCACAGGGTCTACAGTCCCTCAGTTCTTCTCCCATAACTTCCAAGAGGTACTGAGCCACTCACAGCATATCTCAAGTTTGTACTGGATATATCTGGGTCTATCAATGGCAAAATAGGGAAAAAAATGCTTTTTGCAGAAAATTCCCTTTAATTTCAGTCGAGTTGAAAAGTTAATTTCTTGAACACATTACCACAGCAATAAGACAAGTGGTACATAATGCTTTCAGTACTTGATGTAGCTTCCCTGTTGTGATTCACAGCAACATATTTTAAATGGTAGCAAATTCCTTTTAAAAATTGATTCATTTAGATTACACCACCAACAGAAGAATGACCTGAAGCTTACATGAAACACTTGCTCATGAATGTGTTGGCTAAATCCAAAGATTTAGATTAGTTTTAAAAGCTAGTTGGAAGAACTTGCAACATGTGCCAGAAAAATGCAGCAGGCTTCCATCTGCACTTTGCTTCGATCTGGTATTCTTAAATGGATCTTCATGTGACCTCCCTGACCTATCCAGAACTCCCACTGGCTTTTGAGATTGACAGTAATGCCAGGGAGAAGCTTATGAAACAGAGAAAATCTGCTAAGGCACATAAACCCCTTTTTCAATAGTGCTTCAAGCACCTAGGCACAGATCTTGGAAGGGATCCTAGCAGTAATAAATATTCTAAAGACCAGAGCCTCAATGCCTAAATTGTCCAGTCTTTGACATAACCTCCCCTGCCAGGGGTCTTAAGAGTCTAAATGATAAACAGCATTAAAGCAGTTTGAGATCCACACACCGAGTGTGCCATACAGGTTTAAACAAGTGCATCCTTGACAAATCCCAAAAGCATGCCAAAATCCTGACTCAGGACTCTACTGAGCAGAGATTATAACTCACAGAAAATGGGCAGTGATTGCAGTAGTAATGCTGTGTTTTGTTTTGTTGGATTGTGGTGGGGTTGTACCTTTTGGCTTGTTTCTTTATAATATTTCAGATGATGGCCTTCCATTGATGTGCTTTGTGGCAAAAAACCAGTCTAACTCAGTAACTGGGGAATTATTTATCCCAGGTTATATGGTTTTGACCTGCCTTGAATACATCTCAAGGGCAGGGTTATTATGCTTTAACTAAACATTTCACTTATGAATGCCTCTGCTGTTATCAAAGTTTTGATAAGTTGTTGAGGAGTTTACAGGGGAGCATAGTGAGAAGAGAACAACACAAGAATGTGGAAATAATGGTGAGAGATAGAAAGAGAACAGAGAAATTGAGTGGCAAGAGACGAAGAGGGATAAAACGTGCTTTGCAAGGAGTAAGTCACACAAGGCATGAAGAAGGAGGTTATTTTGGAAAATGCATTGAACCCACCTCCATTTCTATTTACAAGCTGACTCAGCATTGCCTGTCATTCAGATCATGTCTCAACAGCAAAGGAATTGTTGTGAGAAGCAAGTCATAAAACTAACAGGTGCAGAGAACATGCTGCTGCTATGTTTGAAAAAAAATAAATTACAGGTCTCACATTTAACATCAACTGCAAAATGTTGAGGTGGAAGAAACTGTTAGAAAAATAAAAGTGAGCAAGCAAGCACCTATCCCTACAGTGGTTTTCTCAGCACACTTTCCATGCAGGATCCCTGTCTCCGTGTGTGTATTTGCATGTATGTGCACATTTGCCTTTTGTTTTTTTTGTTTGTTTGGTTGGTTTTTTTTTAAATCTACTTCACCAAATTTCTCACTGGTTTCTCTAATGAAAGGTCTCCTACAGAAAGACAGGATCTAGTCTCTTTCTTATTATTTTAAATTATGTTTTGGGAGCTGCATAGGGACTTCTTGGACACAACTGTCCTATTTATTATTATTATTATTATTGTCATTATTACTGTTAATTAATTAATTAAACTGTGACTGGAAATGCAGAATGCCTCAGCCAGCATGATTGGGGCAGCAGAGCGTGACTGCCTGTGAGAGAGCACAGCCAGCCCCACCAACTAGCACATCTTTAGCCTTTTCTACAGCAAACCACTACAGATTTCACATAAGCTGTGCCTCTCCAGCAGCAATAACAGCCTCCAGGTGCCAAAATATTGCTGCGCCACAACTCTTCGCCTTTTTGCCATGGCAAACATCCACACCCAGCACAGCCCTTGGGCAGCAGGCAGAGGACTCTCAGCCGAACCCGCCAGCCAAATCCAGAGGTAACACGGTGAGAGGAAACCTCACCCGAGCTGCAGTCAGCCGACTGCCATATGCCCTGACAAAGCTGCTGACAGCAGTGGTGAGCCCAGGGAGGGCTTTTATCATTAGCCCCTCACCCAGCAGTGGAGGAAACTCATTTAGCCCCATGCTGGACTTTCATTAGGAGCGACTTGCATCAGATGGTCGCAGCGTTCTGGCACCGGTGTCGCTCGGCCCGTTGCTGGAGACGTGGCCATATCTCACCCCAGCAGGGATCCCCAGATTGGAGCAGCTCTTTGTCGACAGATGCCAAGACAGCAGCAGTAGTAGTGACAAAGGCAGCTTGGTTTGGTGTTATCTTTTATGCTGGCATGTTGCAGCCCTGAACTTTTCAGAGGTGGCTTTTTACAAACCACTTATTTCTGTTGCAGGCAGAAAGGCAGGGAGTTTATATAAATGGGGAGAAATAAACTAAACTAAAATATGCTTGAAATTACCACTTGAAGCTGAAGCAAGCAGCAAAGAAGCTGTCACTGACAATCATTATTTCTAACCTTGGGACTGTAATAAAAAATCAATGAAGCAAGAGATGTCAATATTCTAGTAACAAAGACGTGATATCAGCACCCTCTCCTCCCAACACCCTAGCTACTTATATTACAAATATACAAACATGAAAGCATAGGTGTCGCAACAGAAGGAATTTTCTCTTTCCAGAAATATCCTACCATTTTGGGACAACTGCTTGTCTTGCTTGCAGGAGGGGATTTTCAAGGAGAGGTGAACCCAAACAGTATTTTTTGATACTGAGCTGTGAATTCTTTGAAGTCCATAGTGACTTTTCTCAAATGTGACTAAAAAATAGGGAAAAAACCACTCTGTGACTGTTTCACTGCCTTTCTGCCTGCTTCTCAAACATGGATATTCAGTATTTAAATCCCCATGCTCCTTGCAGTTGACTACCTTACCATGCAGTTACTTTATAAACTGATATGGGCTAACAAAGAAACTCCTAAATAAATCTCTTGATTTTATCAGCACATTTTAATGAACTTCTGCGTTTAATGAAAAACAAACACACCCAAAGTAGAAAATGAGGGTTTAAAAAATATGCAATTTCCCTCCCTTACTTTTCCCATCACCTTGATAGAAGCCTGTCCCACACTCTTTAATGGAAAAGGCACAATATCAGTAGCATCTTTTTATAGCCAGGTAACAAAGCAGTAAGAGAGATGGGGTCCTGGCTTCTTGAGTGGAAACTTTCATGTGCAGGGCAAAGATTGCCTGTGTGAAAGCTAGGTAGTGCTAGGCATGGGACGAGGCACTCAGGAGAGGGAACAAGCCTTGCATTAACTTCACTTGGTGCCAAACTCTTCCCTGCTTTCAGGTGGTGACCCACATCCCAGCATCTCCTCCCCGGCCCGCATCTCTCCATGCCCCAAAGGGAACGCTTCACCTTTCCCTTAAGCCAGTCTCATCCCAGTATAGCCCCACTGCACCCAGGTGTGAACCTCTAATGCCCACGCACCCACTGCAAAATATCAGCAGCATCTTTTTATAGCCAGGTAACAAAGCAGTAAGAGAGATGGGGCCCTGGCTTCGACTGGTGCCTGCAGCTGGGCAGGCTCTGTCAGGCCCCGCTGACCCAAGAGTGAAGTGTTTTTAATTCACATTTTTTTTATAACTCTTCTGTAAGCCAAAAAACCCATGGGGGGCGGACAACGCTGTAGCACTGTCCTCACTCCGGCAGGCCCACCCTGCTGTGCATCTCTCCAGGACAGATCACCCAGGGGAAGCGACGGGCAGCTTTGCTCATCCATTTTATTATATTTTTTTTGTAAATATTTTATTTAATTTTATTATTTTATTTCATTCTCCCTAGCCGGGTGCGCTCAGGTGGGCGGTGTCGAGGCGCCACCTACCGGCGGGCGGGGGCGTGCGTAGGTGATATCTATATATATGAAATGTATAAAATAAAATACATAAACCCCTCATTTCAGCTTAATGACACCTCCCACCGAGCCCTTCGGCCTGGCCTCGGGGCTCCCCCAGCCGGGAGAGGCGAAGGTGGGACGAGAGAGCAGGGAGGGGACACACGGGACAACGTGGTTGCTCCTTCTAATTGCTTCCATTTGGCCTCAGCCAGGGTTGGGAGCGACGCGGACGTAAGCGAATGTGTCCTGACCACAGGAAGGAACAATGTTAAGCGTTTTAATTATAAGGGGAGTGAAACAAAGTAAAAGCAGAACAATGAAGACCAAATATAAAGAGAGGGAAGCTTAATTAATGGAACATTAACATAAGAATCTAATGCAACCAGGCTGTTCTGCAGCATGAAAAGGAGAGCAGTGCTATTGTCCTGAAGAGAAGTGAGCATAGCCCAGCTCACAGCCTATCATATGTGGCAGGGCTCCTGTGGCCCTGAGCTGGTTACTTCCACTGGAAAGATGCTTTTAGCACTCAACATCTTTAGGGAGCTCTGAGCCAACCTATCTAGCCTTGAAATCTGTAGAAATGCCAGGTACACAGCCGTTCACTGTGAGCATTTAACCTCCACTGGCAAAGTGTAGCTGAGCCTCAAAACTACTCCTTAAATAAAAACACTTTCCACCGACCTAGCTGTAAAATAAGACATGGTTTGAGAAGGGCCACACAGTTGTCAGGACACAGTTTTTAGAGCATACCCCACTTGGTTATTCCTACACCCCAAATGTGGGCATTTCACATGGCATAAGGGTCAAGTTACCCCTGGCACCCTCTGCAGTTGGCACAGGGGTGAAAAAGGAGCTATGGTAATGATATAATGCTAATGTGCCAACTATGCTAATGTGCTATCTATGCTAATGTGCTAGTCTTGTGCTATGTGCTAATATGATCGTGATATACAATAATATGATGCTAATGCCAAAATTAGCCTTCTGCCCTTCTGTGGGAAGAGGCACTGTCTTCCACTGGCCTCCTGACTGCAGAGGGAGACCACCTGGCAGTATTGCTGCCAGGAACAAATAACTCCCCTTCAAGGACCTCCTCTAAAGTGTGTTCAGGTTTTAGGCAAACTCTTTCCTATTCCAAGAATAATATCTCTTTGGCTTTCCCAGACTAACTCATATGTTACAACATATGAGCATGAGCAGGTGAGATAGAGGTCAGGTTAAGAACCCTTTCTTTGCTTATTTGTCCCAAATGCTGTCTCAGCGTGCGTGACAGTTGCTGCTATGATGAAGTTTGCATTACATCCCCTGAACTTTAGCCAAGTCTGCAGACCTGTTGATGACACTGAAAAAAAACAAAAAAAAAATCAAAGCATTTTCAGGGGAAAGCATTCACATGTCATGAGATACATATTTTAACCAGAAACTTGCAGTTCTTGCTGGTTTATTTAAGTTTCCATAAATCAAAGCAAAATGAAGAGACTATGAACATCAAAAACTTCAGAATCCCACAAACAGGTATGTCAGTGCCTGGGAGATTTCGGCAAAATTTGCAAAAATGGATCAAGCAGCCTTACTCAACATTTAGGACTTCATGTAAATTGTAGTCATCCGAGTGGGGGGTTTGCCATTGCCTTTGCTAGGAGACAAAGACATCCTTTCTGTGGGGAAGCTGGAAATCAATGAGTCACTCCTACTATAACAGGGTTTCCTGATATATATTGCAATCTCTCAAACAAGTAGTTGTTTTGTGTGTTGTTTATTAAAGCAGCTAACTAGCTAGTCTCATTAAGTAGGTATACAAGCAAGTCAAAAAAGGAAGTGTTATTGCATTTTTTAATCATCTTAATATGCATTTATGTAATTATGTTCATAGCAAATGCACTGAACATTTGAGAAAGTACTGCTAGTGAACAGTGAGATGATAAAGGAGAGTGTGCCAGTTTAAAATTATATCATGCTTTTCCAAATTTCAAGGATGTTTAGATCTGACTATTAGGATCTTGTGCAAATGCCACTTAAGGAGCAAGTGTTAGGTTGTTTATGCAATGGATGGACCAAAACATGAAATCTCAAGTATTCAAGTTTTGAAGTTTCCAGTGGTTTGCATGAATCTGAGCCAACCTGACTTTTGCCTGATATGAGATCTAGGCTAAGCTCAAACTAAGCTTCCCTCAAGTCTAAAAAACTTGCAATTTAAAAGCTTACTGTGGCCAAACTTCATAAAATTTTAAATCCAGAAACATATGTAGTTCTGATTCTTTCAACATTATCATCCTAATGCACCATGTCTGGATATGAAAGGAATATTTAAGCATTGGAGACTGATTTCATTAACTTCTTTGTGTCTCCCATCCTGTAGTTTATTGCATCATAAATATCTGCATTGTGTAACATTCTATGTAAAGCTTAATTAAAACAAGCCATTGATCAGGGAAGCCAGAGTGAATACAGATGGCCAGAATTTTTCTGTTTCTACTGGAAATCTTAATCCACCAAAATTAATGCAACATCACAGAAGGCCTGCATTTGCGCTGCTGCTCTACATCTAACGATATTTAAAGTCCATTTCAGAAATAAGACTATTTGTCTTTTCCTTTCCATCATCAAAATGAATGAAGGAGGGTGTGCAAAACTATTTAGAATTATGGCCTTCTCAGGAACATTTCTTATGACTCAGTGTTAGAGGAAATGATAGTGAAAGATGAGGGACATACACAGGCAGGAGCCTAACAAGCGTCTCATTAATAGCTCATTAATGTGGCATCTTTTGGAAGACACAGGAGTAGAAGGTACTCAGAAATAGTTACCGATGTTAGGGATGGAAGTAACAGCAGTAAAACTATAGCAAACTAAATATACAAACATTAGTGGTTAGGCTTGCTTCGAGTTCAAGAAAGACAGAAACATTTGGCAATGTTACGTGCTGGAATGTATGTCTGTGGTCAGTGTGGTTTTCTCTCAAATGGGCTATGAACTCCTGACCATTAGAAAATGTCTTTATTTTCTTCAGCCTAGCTCTGCTTCTGAAATGGATCTGCTTCTGAAAGGCTCCAAAGCTACACTATTTAGGAGAAATAACAAATTTGAAAATCCATTTTACCATCCACCTCACACCTTTTAATGATGGGGAATAAATATAAGGGATGCAGTGAAAGCTAACGTATATTTAACATTTTTTATTAAAGTTCCACCTTCATCCCTATGAATGAAATTTAGCAATGGGGCATGTGTGTTTCTGTCTCTGGAGCTGCACGAGGTATCCTTCAAGGAGGAGGCTTTCCTAGATTATTAAATCATTCAGTATGGTATCAAGGCCAAAAATGTCAATTGATCACCACAAATATGGATTTCAACTTTTTTTTTTTAAGCATTAGAAGCAATTTTGTCTGTAAGGATACTTTCTTTTTCAATTTCCTACTAGAATTATTTAATTTACATATTTTACAGAAAAGTCAAGGTATAGCAAAGACCTACTTTGAATGGTACTAATTTAACAGTTTCTGGAGTTTATTTATCGAGGCCTGTAAGGATTTTGAATGCAATATGGTTTTGTCAGAGGAAATAAAGGTAGCTCTTACGTGATATTTGGCATCTAACATCATTCAAACTTGCTTGCCATTCATGGTTCATACTGGATGGATGAACCCTAGGATTCTTCCCATCCCCTTTCTGTTTGCATTTTTCACCTTTCCTTTTCCCTCCCAAAAAACCAGCCTTTGACAGCTTGGAGATGGAGTTATGGACTTGCTATGCTCTACAGCTTGAACCAGCCATGCAGTCTCAGGACTGTATTAATTTACTGTGGGGTTGAAAGATCTTATAGTTGCCATGTATTAATATCATTTGATATGATACATGGTTGTATAGAACTCTGCATTTACGTGGGAACCACATCAGCTCCTACAAGAATCAGCAACTGGCTTAAGGAAGGGGAATATTTTAATTTAATAGTCATTGCTGATATGGATGGTAGGGTCCTACAAACTGTGGGCTAACAGGGAACTGTGAGATACCTGAGGGAATTTCTGCTTTCCCAGAAAGTATGAGCAACCAAAGTTCCTGTATGTAAGGGGGATTCCACATGACATCTCCATGGGACTGACCAATAATTTTCAAAATGCAAAAACCTCTGTCAAATACTCAGTATCTTAGCAAGTTTTCATGCAGAACTGAAAGCCTACTTCTGGGACAAAAAAAAAGAAAAAAAAAGAATAGAAGAGAAAACAAAAGAAGAGAAAAGAAGAGAAAGAAGAAAAAAGAAGGGAAAAAGAAGATAGTTGGAGTTTCTTCTTTAGTGTAAAATTGGTAGCAGTGGAAGAAATAACCTGTGGAAAAAAATAGATGTATGGGTAGCATGTAAGTTCAGGACATAGTGATGAAAGCATTTCTGCATGTTTTTATGTGGTTCTAATGGAAAACAATTGCTAATAAGAAGTGACTGGTTAAATTGTGTCAATGACCAGTCCCATTCTGCATGTTCTGCTGAAGGCAGGCACACTCTGAGGACAGCTGGAGCTCAGCCAGAATGTCATGACCGTGGTCAAGGTCATAGGTCTTCATGTGCCAAGCAATACAGTCTGGTTCCTAATCTTTACAAACTCTCTTTTTCCATGGGGAAGCAAACTGGAATATACTCAGCTAGACACGTTAGTATTTTTAATCCTTATCTCCTTTTGATATAAAAATAAAGCTACCAGTTATTTTTTGTTTCATTATTAAGCCCTTGGTTTTTACAAGGATTTCAGAACTTGGCCTAGATTAGAAACAAAAATAGTAAGAGCTCCCTTTCACGAGAAATAAGATTTAAAGGTATTAGGGGGCATATGCCCTCCTTTTTAGTAATCAGTACAGGGAGTTCCTTTTTTCTGACCCTGAAAAATAGGAACTACCGTAGCTCAAAATAAAAAATTATATTATTTTTGTAAATGCCATGTAGTAATATTCCACTAAAACACACACACACACACACACACACACAAATCCTTCCACAGCCTTTTTCTGGCTAAAATTGGACTTGCTATGAATAGTTGGTATGCAGCCCAGTGCAGGGGGATTGGACTGAATGTTGAGACAGGTGTATTTTTGGCTCAGCCACCGCCCCCATATGTAATTGTGTTCTCTGCTTCAGATTTTCCTCCTACCCTAGTTTGTCTGTTCTACTTAAACAAAAGCTTTGAGTTTTAAGACATGACGTCTCACTATGTACTTGTAAGTAACCATACCCAAAACAATGGTTTGTACTTGAATCCTTATGCTCCATTAACATTGAAATAACAGCAGCCTTTCAATGGCTGCCTCTTCAGAGGAGCTGGGCAGCTTCGACATCATGCTTTAATATTAAATTGGGCTTTGTTAAGAGCTGCAGCATTCAGGAACAAACTATTATGTGTGGGCATGTGAATGCAGGAACAAATGGAAATGGCTGCATCCAGGACTCTGGAAATCATTATGTTCGTGCCATAAGAGGCTGCCACATTGCACAGTTCTTTCCAGAATCAGAGCCTCAGCTTCAAGGGCCATTAGACTCTCCAGATTTTGCAGAAAACAAAACCTGGCTGGTTTTTTGAAGGATCCTGATGGTTGTGATTCCCTGAACTGGTGCCACTGCTGAATGTTCAGTGGCCTCATCACTGATGCCAGCCAGGTCCCTTCCATTCCTCGATGCTGGCAACCACATTCTGATGCAAGATTAAATCTCTGTCCTCGGTGCCAGTGGTTTTTTGGAAATGGATGAAATGCAAGACAACATCAGGCCAGACCCGTGGCTCAACTACTGTAGCACCTGCTCTCTGGCACTCTGGCATGGAAGTAATTCTTATCTTGGTCTCTAAGACAGAAGAAATAAATGTTCACACCCAGGTTTGTGTGGTTTAATCTGTCTTTCAGAAGAAAAGTGAAACAGTTTTGCATATTCTTGTTACTGTTCAGGAAAATTTCCTCTTTAAATTCCATGTCTTCTGGGCCTCATTGCCTGGGCATGTCTCAATCTGAGGTGCATTTTTTATCTTGCAGTTCAACCAGGGACTTCCTTCTCCTTGTACTATGAGATGACTTAACTCCTCCCAGCCTTTTTTATTAATATACACTATGTTCCCAAGTTTAATTTTAAAGGGGAAAGTTTATTTCCTTCTTAGATGTTTTAATTACCTGAGACACATTCATAATGATCCTCTTTCTTTAAATATTCTTTAATCCTGCAACATGCTTTTGAAGTATATGACCATACACAGCAGGTCATATCAGGCATTCCTAGTGATTTATGTCATGATAATCCATTATATCCTGTATAACTGTCCAGTCCATCTCTAATTCACCCTGCTTGGGTTTGCCAAGCAAAATGGCAATATTGATCATTGTTTTTCTAGCATTGTCAGCATCTGTTTGGTGTTTCATATTGCCATTATTAAAGGAAATAAATGAAGCCTAATGAGTTTAAGAAAGCCCAGTTTAGCACTTGTAGTACCTTTTTGCACAATCCTGTACAGTCGGCTTGTCCACAGACTTGGTTTTGATACACAAGACTAAATCATTTGCAAAAAAGATTCCGTTCAGACAAGCTGGACAAATGACCTATGACAATACTTTTCATTACTAAATTCCTTGAATCTAAACCATATAATATTTTTTTGTATCCCTTCCACATTGGTATCACTTAGAAAATACTTTTTTTTTGTGTGAATTCAGCCAATCATGGCAAATAAGTTCTTTTGCCTTCTCTTCTTCCACACTCATCTTAAAATGCAGCTGACTCGCAAGGAAATAAAGTAATCCCAGCTAAAAATGCTAATGCTGCCTGCTCATTCAGTTCTAGATTTTTACAGCTTTAAGTGGGATTTGCTTACCTTACCTGGACATGAAGAAAGTCATGCAAAATGCCTCCAGATGACAAAAATGCTGTGAAAACATGAAATACCATCAGAAAAATTACCTTATCAGTAGACTGGAAAAGACAGCTACTTTACTCTTATATTGAAAAAAAAAATATATGTGCTGTCTAAATGGACAATTTAACCTGTTCTTGAGCTTCCCAAAAATCTTCACACACCATTCATCAACATGTGAAAGATTCTGGTTGCTTCATATTTGAATTCCTGAGCTTAAACTTTGGTCTTCTGGGACAACTGGGCTCAAGCCCAAGAGCCTGGCACTCTGTCTCTTCCCACATCCAGATAAAAAGCAACTGAGACTCCAGTCTTGCCCCGGAGACTCTTAACTGTTCTGCATGCATAAAAAAGTGAGTTCCAGAAGCCAAGCTGATCGAAATACACTATTTTGCCAACTGTGCACAAGAGTTTTGTGCACAGTCAGCTGTGTGGTGTGGGTGCATGCCTGCCTGCAGAATGTGGGCTTGAGAGCTGTAGACCTAGCCAGTAAAAAGGAAGAGTCAAACAAGGAAAGCTTTTCAGGCCTCACTTTTTTTTTTTTTTTCCATAATCATAATGTAGTTGGCATCTCTAGAGAAACTGAACTATTTGCCTCTTTCTCTTCAATGGTTAAAACTACATTTCTTGGGAAAGGCTAATAAAATGAACAATAGAACCCTGGAGCCTGCAGAGCTTGGGTCCAGTTTGTACAAAGAGAAAACAAAAAACAACCCCAAAAAAGGCCATCTTCTTAAATTTGCCACAACTGCCTCATGCCTAGAACCACAGGGGGAGGCCCACACATAGCTTGGCCATTAATTACGATTTTTGCATCCTTTTGGTTGTATTTTTTGATGACAGGAGCAACTAGAGAAAATCAGAACAGAGAGCTGGGGATCATTCTGAATCACTTCTTGCTTTCCCCGTCTGCTCTCAGGGGGCTGCAGCCCCTGGACTTATTTCTGCAATTTCCCCAGCATTTCCCATGAAGTGCTGACTTGCAGTCGGCAGTCTCTGTCACTTAGAGCGGTATTCAGCATCACAAAGCATCAGATCCCAGAGCTGAATCCAGCCAATCTGGACTTACAACTTGTCAGCAGTAATCCACCGTGAGCAAGGTGACAGAGTACCAAAGATCAGCATGGCTGGATGGTTGGCACATGTGTCCCACATTTTTGGGGCACATGTATGACCGTGTTTTACGTTAATATGCTCTGACTTAGTCTTACGGTAAAGAACTATCAGCCTCTTTCAATCTCTTCATTGTGGTTGAGTGCTCACCGATTATCTGTAGGAGTGCAAATACAGCTGTTTGTTAGACATGAGACATTCATTTAGCTCTCTGTAATGCCAGTACGTTATGAGCTAATTTATAGCAGGAGAATCTTTACCTCTAGTATGTGTGATGAACCTCATTTGAACCTATTTTGCACCTATTCTACACCTCAGCTTGCTCTGGGTGATGGATAGTGATGTGTGTGAGCCAGAAAGAACTGCTTGACTTTCATAAACATGATGAGCTTCCAAGAGTGGCAATTAAAAAAAAAAAGTATGCATTAATTAATTTCTAATTTCTTAATGGTAAATGCAATGTATTTCATGTTGATTAACAAAGACACAATGCCCATGAAATCCCAGAAAACCCAATCATGTTTCAGAAAATAAATTTGCTTTAATTCTCAGTGTTAGAAACAGCTCAAAATGAGACATGACAGTCCTAGAAATCCTAAAGCACCAAATATGAATTTCTCCAAAGGGATTTTATCTCAGTTTCATATTCACCATTATTTCTCACTGGTTTACTTGGAGCATATAAAAATATTAATGTGTTGCTCCTTTTAATATGGATAGTGCTGAGTAGCTGAATTTTGAACCAACTTGTCATTGCTGCCAATGTCAGGGCCACTTCTTCAATGCTCACTGAAATTTTTAGTTAAACAATGACATCAAACAAGTAGTTGAAGAAAAACATGCTTTGTGCCAGTGAAATGCTACTTAACATCACCTCCCTCTGAGGACAGAAATTGTCACTTTTAAAGAAATCACTCAGATTTTTCAGGTTTAAATAGAAGATGTGTGATAGGCCATCTCTCTCCTTTTCCATCTAGATGCCACAGGATACGGGAACCTACTCAAGCCTCACAGGTAGGGAAATACTCAGATCAACTGGAGAGAGGCCAGGAGGAAGCAATGGGACTTACAAGAAACCCAGAGCATATGGGATGTTAGGAAAGACTGGAAGTCTGGGGGTGATGGTCAAAAGCTAAAGTAAACTAAGCAGAGGAAACACGGTAACAGTCTGGCTTCTTACAAAGGAGTGAAAAACATCTTTTCTTGTCCACTGAGGAAAAAGGGAAGTAAAGTAAAAGAGACTTGGGTTTAGACTCCAGGAAAAACATTTCTTGTGATACAAGTAATGAAACACCAGGATATGTTGCCAAGAGAAGCTGTCGGATTTCACGTCAGTCAAGATTTTTAAAAATGCATTGAGATGATGCCTTCGTTGTTCCCATCAGAAAGATGGAAGGACAGACCAGGTGTTCTGAAACACCTATTTTCTATGTTTCTGTTATAAGTATTGTTTCTATAGCCTGGGAGTAAATTAGCAAGGTTTAGACCTGAAGATTTGGTAAGGAAAAAAATTCCTACTTTTTCGCATTTTTTCCCCTTTCCCTTTTAATTTTTTCTTCTCTCTTCTGTTCTTTCCTTCTGGATACATTGAAATGGGAATGTTTTTTGTCTCACTGCCAGATTAACCCTATGTAATTTTCCTCATGTATCTGTGCAAAGCTAAACTCTTTTTTTTTTTCTTGAGTGTTTCCAGAGTACGTCCCTGCAAAGTTATACAAAACCCTTCCTTGACTGTGCATTGGAACTACCCAGTTTGCAACGACAGGAGTAATTCTATTCCTGCAGAAGATATCAAGATTTGTTCCCAGTGTCTGATTCCCAAGTCAGCAAAAGCAAAGTTTTTATTTTAAGTTTTACCCTTGGTCACCATCAGTTTGGCAGCTGAAGAGGATTCTCACTCAGTGAACTGCTGTGGATTTTTTTTTTAAATATCAGGCAAAAGCTTGAAGTTACCTGCTGTTCTTCCAAAAAAAAAAAAAAGTTAAAAACAAAAATGCCAGAAGTTTTGTTACATATTTCAGTAGCAGTAGAACTACTTTTTTGTACTGGGAAAAGATTATTTACCCTCCTTTTTTTATTTTTTTTTCCATTGCATGACAGTTCTCATAGAATATTAAATAATGCCAGTAGGATTTAAAATTGAATTCAGAATTATTTTAATTACCTTAAATGTTTGACTTCTCC
>JAWWMO010000083.1:63597872-63672552 GCA_035047845.1 Dendrocincla fuliginosa
CCCCCCCCCCCCCCCCCCCCCAAATAAATGCATAAATAGGATCTGCTCAAACATGCCTAGCAGGATGCATTTAAATGCCTCTTGCAGATAGGCTCTTCCTTGCTTCCTTGTTTGGTTTGGTTTTCCCTTTCTTGCTTAAAAAAAGCCAGTAGTGAATGAATGAAACGTAATTATGCAAATATGTTAAATCCAATTGACAGTCAGGATGCAGGCAATGCTAAAGCAAAACTGGTAAGCTGAGGGCAACATCTACATTTCATTATTTATTAGAGGCCAGATATGAAAAGGCATTTGAGCACCCAGAGAGACAGCCAGTCAGCAATATTTACAAAAACACCTAAGCGAATTAGGTGCATTATTCCTGTACAATTTTACTGGTGGCAATGGGTAAATTAGTGGCGGAAATTAGTAAGCAGTGGCCCTCCAAATTAATCTACTTTATGATTCAGGAATCTTACATATTTCTCTGAATGAAAATCCCAAGTGCAAAACAAGTGTCATGCATACATCTATACTCCCATTTTTTTTAAATTACTGTATGCAATATGTAAGAAAAGAACATTTTGTGCACTATATAGAAACTCTGCTAGTGACAGTTTTACCAGTTCATATTGAAATGCTGTAGGAAATTACGGATCATGAGCTATAATTTCAGTGGTAAACCCAAAAGTTATTTCCAAGTCTCTCTGCAAAGGTGTGCCATAAATCAGGGCAAAGAGAACATGACAAAGAATTTATGTAGTTAGCATTTTTCTCCTGGAAGGGACTGAAGGAAAACTAAAGAGAAAAAGCAATGGCACTATTGTTTCTATGTGCAATTTGTAAAAGACATGTTTCTGACACGGCTACTTATAGATGCTGGTATTTGTAAAGGGAAAGGATGCAAACCTTCATATGTTGAGGAAGGTTGGTCATTATGAACTAATGAAGTGGGTGGGGGATCCCAAACAAAATAAACTCTACACTTCATCACTTTTAGCAGCTTGCTATAAAACTCACACAACAAATTTGTGCTGGGTCCAATCTATTGAACAGTCACATTACTGACTTGGACAATGAATTAAGGAGTACACATAAAACTGGCAGATGGCATCTTTCTCTGAGGGATTCCAAGCCCTTGGGAGGACAAGATTAGTACTCATAATGATCCTAAAAATGTCACTGAAATACTCCAAAACCAACAGTATGAAATTCTAAGGAATTTTATGCTTGGAATGGAAGTAAACCAAGATGTAAATGTAAAATAACTAAGTAGAAAAATATCTGGCCATAATGATGAAGTAAGTAATCTTAATATGTTTGAACCCTATGTTGAGTAAAAAGGCCAGTGTCATTCTGGAGTGTGTTAAGTGTCATGTCATAAGTAAGAGATGGATGTTTTCATTCTGTCCTGTGCAGAAGTAAGAGGGCTTTGGCTAAAATATGGTCTGGTTTTGGGCATGGCACTTTAAGAACAGATGCAGGCTAACTAGAGTGTAGTCAAGAGCAGAAACAACTACTAAAAGGTTTAAAAACATAACAGAAAGTTGAAAGAAATGGATTCGCTTAGTTTTGAAAAGAGAAGAGTGAGGAGCAATTCAATAATCATCTCCTAATTTGTAAAAAGATGCCATAATGAGCACAGTCATCTGTTAGTCCATGTTCATCCAATGTAGAAATCACTGGCTTAGTTTTTCAAGAGGGAGAAAAAGATTAGATTAAAATAGATGTTAAAGAAAAACTTTCCAGCTGCCAAAGCTGTGAAGGACTGGAAGGGTCTGCCTAGGAAGCTTCTTTGACTTCATAATTGAAGACTTCTATGAAAAATTAGACAAAAATCAGATGGTCTGAGAATATTTTACCTTCTCTCAAAGCAGGGAGATCTACTAGCTGAGTTTTAAAGATGACTTTCATCCTGCATATCTATAATGCTACTGCTATATCACTTAGAAAATATTATGCTTAAATTAAAATTAATTTGAAGTTATTTTATCAAATTAATCAAATTTATCAAGTTAACTTTTTTTCAGGGGTATTTCTAAAGGGACTATGCATAGCCTTCTCACCGAATTGCTGTATCCTCTTAAATTCAGGCAGTGGAATAGCATTTTTAACTAAAAAGTTCTTCAACTTGCACTCCTTATGATTGCTATTGCCAAAAACGCTGCTAAGAAAGTAGCCTTATCTGAACCTCGAAGTCATAACAGACACTTTGCAAAGATTAACATGTTTGTAATCTATATGCAAGTCATTTCATTTGAAAACAGCAGGAAAACTTTTTCCCAGGTGACCATGTGCTTTAAATAGAAATTAGTTGGAAATATATTGTAAATATTACAATTACACACATTTTCAAAGGGAGTCAAATAGCCTTTCCTTTTAACCCTCTGCCAAGTTAATTCTTCCTAAAATTACAGAGTGGCTGTTCTTGAGACATGAAGAAATACCAACAGGCAGCTGGGAACAACACCACCATGCAGATCCTTGACAAGAAATACAGCAGCCTGCTTAAAATTAGGCTTCATGTCTATGACTTTCAGATCGAGAGCTGACTGTCCCTTCTGTCTCACTGCCTTTCCCTTCTCATATCTGCTGCACTCAGATCAGTTTTACAGTAATGATGTTCTCATTGTGAGCATGCATTTGAGACCTTACTTTTACCTTATAGACTAATGATTGGCTCTACCCCACCGAACATGAAGGTGTCAGTAGGTATTAATAATACTGTGAAAGAGATAACAGTATTTCCATAAATTGACCTTCTTGATGATGACTTCACCCCATTTTCTTCAGTTCAGTTTAATGACTTGAAGAGTGCTCAGTGATGAAACCATTCCCAAGCATAAATTATTCACCACAGGGAAAAAAAGTAGTAGTTCCATTCTGCAATTTTCCATCAGTGGCTGAGCCTCTGTAGGTGAATTGTGTGCAGAGGTAGAACAATTCTTCTGACCTTCGTAAAATTATGCACACCATTTTTAAAAAACAAAACAAAAAGAAGTAAATATTAAGTAGAATAAACATTTTCTTCAAAACAAATGTTGACCCATCCATTTCTGCTCTTAAAAAAATGTATACATAACTAACACACAGAAGAAAGAACACCTTTTAAAATACATTTACTGTAATTCATTAGTAAGGAATTTAGTTAAAAGATAAAAATAGTAAAGATCAAAGGGCTGGACTAGAACCAACATGACCATAAATATTTTAAATACTTGACATTACATACCAGACACAAATAAACATAGAAGCAAATTATAGCTTGTGTTTCTAAAGATAAAAATACATATCATCTGCATGTTATTATTTGCATATTTGGTACCAGCTTCTAAACTGTGTTTCTGAAAGGATGATTTTTCTAGGATTTCTCCATTCATTATTGTATCACACTGCCACTCTCAACTGGAATTCCATGCAGAGAAATACAATCTCCACCTTTTTGCAGGAAGAGTTTTTCCAGATAGGATATGCAGGTGTCTGCTGACCTACCCTGGTGTTTTTCCTGATCTGTTTCTTTGCCATCCCACATCTGCTGGAGGTGGTGGGGTGGAGCAGCCTGCTACTGGACTGCACTGTCTGCTCCTGTCTGTGAGAAATGGGCTCAGAGATGAGTTGTAAATTCTCATCCATATAATAAGAATGGACACCATACAGGGGAGCCTGCGTGAACCTCCAGAATGCCTATTCTCTGATTTATATTTTTTTACATACATCACAGCCCTAAGAGATTAAAAATGCAAACTTTTGGGGTATAAGGTCTGTTTAAGCATATACAAACTGGTTTGAATTTGTGCTGTGTATAAAGTCAAAGAGCAGAGTTTTCAGTCCATCAACACAATTTGATCTTACGATAATAGGTGAGCAGATGATGGGAATTACGCAGAGATTTTTGCAAATTATTTTCCCATTTAGGCACATTGAAACACCAAAACATTTCCTTTCCTTTTAAGATGAATCCCTTCAAAGATATCCCCTTCCTAAAGCTATTGGGAATTGGGACACTCATTGTAAAGCCACAAGTCTGAAGGTGTGATATGAGGAAATAAAAGGAAAGCTGTTGTATATATGCATCATAATCTTCTGATATTCAAGGGATCATAATCTTATATTAGGAACTACCTGGCTGTTCCAAGAGGTCCCAAATTATGAAGAACTAAATCAAACCTGGTAGACTGTAATTTTTTAGCAATTTGATGGATTTTCTCTTGCCTTTTACCCTTATTACTGTGTAACTGCACAGAAGTTGTAATTCCTGAAAAGTCCCAGAATGGTACATGCAGTTCAGGTCTGGGCACTTGCTGGTTTCTCCACTTTGAAAGGTAATTGAATGGGAGCAAGTACAAGTGCAATTGAATATGTAGGCTAGAGGCACTAAGTTGCAGCCTCAAAGAGGTCATGCAGAAATGAATTTTTAAAAAGGACTATAAAATTGCATCTAAGATAGATGGGGTGCAAAAGCAATATTTAAATGAAATTGTTATGGATATAAGTCACTTGCCAGGCATTCTAACTATTTCCAACATAAAATATGTTTTCACTTCATATATAAAACATTGTTATTATTCACATCCTGTGTCATGTTAACATATTAAAACTTAAATGTTTAATGCATATATTAAAATTTTGTGTCATCATTAACACCGCTGATGAATACCCTTTAACAAAAATAATGGAAAAGATATGTCAAGGCAGATAATTTTTGCAATTAGAATAAAAATATGTAACTTAAAGTGTGATAAGATAAAACCGCTTAATTCAAAGTTTCACAATCCCCTCTCCTTGCTCATGGGAATCCAACTGCCATTTGTTTCCCTATTAAATGACATTTCAAATACTTTATTATAAACATAAATCACATCTCCTTTTGAGAGGGGAAATGACAAACTAAATTTGAGGTCTGACTTGCATTTCTATGCTCTACCCAAGACTAAATAGATGAGTAGTTGCTATATAGATTGTATTTGATGGATAAACAAAGAGAGGCAGTAGGTTATGGAAAACATGTCACTTGGAACTGACATCTGCCCTCATAATTCGTGAGTGTCTTTACCCTGCCGTGTCACCTCTGCAGACATCAGTTCCCTGTCCTGGTTAACAACATTCAGGGGGTGAGATTTACTCTTTTTTTAACTTAAAGCTGCCTTCTGTTAAATGCTTACCTTTCCTTAATGGGGGATATTCTGTTTCCTGTGTCCAAGTAGCCAGCAAGAAACATCCTCAATACTGGGATAGGGTGGACAGAATGGCATGTAGCTGCATGGAAGCAGGGGAGTGTTGGCACAGAGATGTGATAAGAGAAAGGTGAAACTGGTGGCCAAGATGCCACCTGCCACCAGTCCATGCTGCAGGTCAGACCTCAAAAATGTGGCATGTGCTGTCTTTGTGATCCCTTTGACCTGTCTGTGGTTGTGCCAGGTACTTTCCTACCCAGGACAGATCAGGCAAGGGTGAAACACCACCAGCCACACCCCATGATCCAAGCTTCTTGGTCGCTGGGTGTGTTTAAATTGAACCTTCTAGAGAAATTTTTCTCCATCAGCAATGATTTCCTCCCCCGACAGGCAGGAGGGGTTGGTGCTTGCAATCTATCAACACTTCTCCTGTAGATCCACGCAGGGCAAATGCACACACGAGTGCCACCAGTATAAAAATCTGTTTATCAGAGCCAGAATGACAAATCTGGGTGAGGTATTTTAATACTGTGACACGGTTAGGTTTGTTTGTACCTCTTCTACCAACATCCTTGGACCCCACTGAATTTACCCAAATTAATGAAACACACATTCACTAATTAAGGCTTTACAAGTGGAGAAAGAAAATCAATTATCTTAATAACATTGTTGAAACCTACAAGGTGCAGCATATTCACTTGGAAATCCCTAACATTTGCATTGCATCATTTCCATCTCTTACGTTTTTATTACCATTTTTATAAAGATGGGGGTGTTTGGGCATTTTGTCCCTATAAAAAAATCTTGCAATCAAGTGCTTAAAAGATAATTTCTGCTTTCATTTAATTATGGTACATTTCTTGACCATTCAGCTATAGAGAAAAATTTAAGGATGCGACTCTTCAGGGTCCACAATCAAAAAGACAAGCAAATAAAACTTTAAGCATTTTTTTTTTCCCTTTGATAAACTTCTTGAGTTTTAATCCACTTTAGTATTTTGTGACCCAACTCAAGATATTTGAAAGCCTTACGGTTGGCAGGATCAATGCTCTTGTCATGCAGACCTACTGTCAGCACATATTTGGAATGACCTGCATAATTCATTCATGAGTAATACATTCAGCCCAAATACATACTGAAAAAAAGCGCCTTTACCATGTAATTCATTTTTATTTGGGTGATGTGTGTCTATAACACATAATCAAGAAACAAAAGCTGCTCTCATCCTGCAAGACTGTGGAATCTTTTTCTGTTTCACCTGCAATTGTGGGAGAGAAAATTAGCTTAGCCTATTAGCCAAATTAAATGTAAAGGGGAAGAGAGTGTCCCACCAGAACAGCAAGAACAACTTAATTCCATTCTCTTTTTTTGTGTGATGCAAATCAATAAATGAGTTTAGATATTTGCTTTCTCTCTAGTATTTCTCTGTCTTGCACTAGCAGAAAATGATTTAGGAAAAGCTGTTTAATGATATTTGTTTCAGATATGTAGACTAACCATAATTTTTTTAGACAAAAAAAAGCTTTGTAGAGTTTTAAAAATTTCTGTGCATAACTCTTGTTTTAGGAGTTCGCTTTTAAAAAGCTCTCACAATATCTTTTAATCTTTCCTCTATTGCTAAAAGACCTTTTCCAGTTGAATTTTTCTTAGAGGTCTTTGAATGTTTTTTTTTCTTATTGTTTCAGGAATATTAAATTTGTGCTTCTGAAGTTTGGCTTAAAAATAGGTTTCTTAAGTCAGGGAATGTGATGCTGATGTTTGTGATACCTTAAAAAAAAACCCTACAGGAACAATCAAACAAGAAATGTGTAAGTTTTTCCTCCTTTTTTCTAGGATCAGTTGACTTGATGTTAGTCAAGCCGAATTTAAAAACAAACAAAAAATCATTCTAATGATTGGAGGATGAAAGAAATTTTGAAAGATGGTCATTTCTGAAGGAATTCCATGACATAGAAAGTGATGCACCAGTAGGTAAGAAAAGAGGAATATGCAGTTCTCATAACGGAAGATAAAAATTCCAGGAAATTTATAAAACACCCTGACAAGTAGCAGAAGGTTCAAGTGAATCTGATAAATTCAAGGAATCCAATTTGTAACTATATTTATAGTATAATATATACATTTCTGATGCTGAAATCATTAAAGGAAGAAAAAAAAGGGCTACTTTCTGTAACAAAACCCCACTCTATCTTCTAAATATCCATTTTTAATCAATTAGGCATAAATTAGTAATTCAAAAAAATAAAATCTTCAGAAAATATATCCTTAGTCTTCGCAATACAGAGGTCACCACTGTAACAAGTTCTCTGAAAGTAAGTTAAAATTAAATCATCTTTTAGCCTGTAATGTATAAAAAGGCACATCTAAAATATGCTGTTAATGTCTTAAAAATGGAAAAATAATACCTGAAGAAGTTATGGCAGATTAAATAATATTCATATAAAATTTAATGAAGAAAATTTGGCTGGAACTTTCACTGAGTCATAGGATACATATTTTGGAAACAAAAAGACTTGCATGAAAATGCTGAATTAAAAAAAAAAAAAACATGACAAAGCTTACTATCATGATATCATCATAAAAATGGGGTAACTATATGTGCAAAAAAATTAACTGTTACACAATCTCACATAGTCATGCCTATTTAGGAAAAAAAACCTGTCATTTGAAATATAGTAGGTGCACATCATGGATTATTGAACAAACATGAATGAAGGAATAGCCTAACTTCAACTTCATAATGTTTTATCCTAAGATGTTAATAGGGTAGCTTTAAAAACAAACCAGACAACCTTTGACTATAAATATTTTTCTGGAGCATTTATAGACTAAAGCAAACAATATTCTAAAAGGATTTTCAAAGGGCCATAAGGCAGATACAATCACCACATCTTATTGAATTGGGTTATGCGTCCTCTTATAGATTATCTTGGAAAATCACAGTGCACATGATAATACAAATCAAAACAACTGCTGTTTTACCCATTGCACTACAAACAGAGACCTAGTGCAGTCAGTGCTGACTGCCAGAGTTGCCAGATTAACACACCAGGGCAACTGAGCTAGGAAGGTGATTTCCTCCTCTCAGCATGCAACTCCAGAGTGTTTCACAAATCACTGCTCCGTATCTGCTTTATGCTGCTGAATTTCAGAACTGCCTTCTGTACCCGTCTGTATATATCTTTATGGAACCAGATACACATAAATCATCACTTTACAAATCTCAGCTTCTTAAATACAGTCGTGCATGCCTGGCCTGATGACAGCAGCCCTGAGCACCTGGCAGCTCCCACTGCTGCCAGCAACCGCAGCTGAATCATCCACTCAACTTTGAAGTCAGCTCAGGTACCAGCAGTGGCAGCCCCTGCACAAGCAATTTGGGCAGAGGTGGGGACCACGCTCTGCTGATGACAACAACCAGCACAAAATGTCCTGTATTACCTGAAATGATACTTAAGCTCTCTTGCTTTCTGAAACAGGACAGCTGCATGCAGGCAGCACCCTGGAAATGATCTGTGCCCCTCAAATCTCCTGAAACATGTCCAAGAGTTGCTTTGGGATGATATTGGCTGGTAGTGTTAGCAAGTCCAAAGTGATGGAAGAGCCCATGCTAAAAACTCAATAGCTCAGAGGGTCAAGGTCCAAAGCTATGGAATAGTGGCTGGCAGGTCAATGGTATGAACCTGGCTGCAGAAACCACTTTTACTTTCCTATCAGTAAAGTATTAGAGACATATTTTTCCTTCAGCAGCCATGGATAAGTATTCAGAGAAAGTATTCGGGTAGGATGAAAAGCTGTGTTTCAGTCCTTAATGGTAGTAGACACTCAGAGTATCTTGATGACTTCTTCCAGACACTATATATTTTACTCATAATTCAGGCAGACTTTCTGCGACAGAGCTCTAACCAAACATCACAGTTTAGCCGTGGAATAAATGAGTGTTTAATTAAAAACTGCCATATCTAGTTTTTGTTTATTTCTATATGACTCTTTAGTCAGCTAATGCATTGTCAATTAACATTTAATGATGGAAGGGTAACACCAAGTCCTAAATGCCATCAAAACAGAAAATAATGGAAGAAAATTCACAAAGCACTGTTCCTAATGACACAAAAAGCATGACACATAGTGATTTCAACTAGTTGTCAATTACCAAGGCAAATAGGCTGAGTTCCTCTAAACACATGGGGAAAAGACTTTTCACACTGCTGAACCTTCTGTTACCAGGCTTCTCACATGAGCTTGGTTGTTTTAAAAGGCTGAAAACAAGTACTCATTTTCAGAGTTCAGGTTGTTCCACCCTTTCCAGAAGAGCAGTCGCTGTCCCTTATTTCCTCTGGGGCAGTGCCAAGCCCATCTCAGCAGAGCTGGCTGTCCTCTCTTAAAGGCTTTCCCAGGGAAAGGTGGGCTGACCCCCCTAATGATTGTAGCTGCCACTTCCACTACTAGCAGTGAGGAAATTCAGCTTGACTCAGGGAAGGGGGGCTCCCTCCTGATTTCCATAGACAGAGATTGCAGTAGTAAGCAATAAATGAGTGGGGGAAGCAGAAGACATTCTGGAGTGCTGAGGGGAAAGTTCTCTGAAAGTGTTTGAAGCGGGTTGATGGGATGGGTCTGAAGAGACTGTGAGTAAAGGGTGCATCAAGATGAGGCATGGTGGAACAGTGTGAGAAAACAGACAGCATAGGGTAAAAGAGAGTGTGGGGTTCCAAGCAGAATAGAGGATGCAATGTTTAGATGAAAAAATAATTGCAGTGCTAAGTCTCCAAGAATAATTGCACTGTAAAACCTCTGATGATCAAGAGGCACTAATGTGTATTAATTGCTAATATGTACAGATGCATGTATGCATTCTTGTAAAATATACTTATCACTGCAATATGAGTAGGGAATACTGATCCACTCTTCCTCCACAGCTCACAGAACAAGCAGAAAAGAAAGCTCTGCACTCTGTTTAACTGTGAGAGCAACAAAAAAAAAAAAAAAAAAAAGAACAAAGGAGCAACAATGGGACTAAGAAAGTACATCTGTCTCTAAGCCAAATGGAAATTAAAGGCTGTCCTGAGGACCTTGCAGATTAACAGGCAAAGGTAGGACACACCCCTATCTTAAAAAAGCTGCCCAGTCCGAGGACAGAGCAGTCATTGCACCTCCAGTACACCTGATTATGGTACTATCAGCCTTTTCTCATACAGGAATGTGAATTGTGCAGACACCCCAAAATGTAAAATGCAATGCAGGGTTGTAGCTATTTTATTTGTGTCCAGAAGCATCTTATCCAGTTGTCTACCTGTGCACAAGGGGTATAACCACAAACAACATGGAAACACATAGAGCTAGCTTAATGCCTGCTGAGCTTGAATGCATAGATATAGACAAAATATTTATTGAGGGGACTATTGCCTCTTCATGTCCTTTTGAATTTTAATAAAATTAGCCTTTCTGAAGTGGCTAATTACATAGAATGCATGTATCTCACACATCTCACTCCAAAGTAACAGACTGGAATACAGTTCGCCCTTAGATTGTTCTGACCAGGAAGACCTCAAGAATGTTCCCCCATCCAACATCATTTCAATTCATCTTTATTTTACTTTGCTGGAAAGTGCGTCTTTGTAACTCGCGGTGCTGGGTGAAGAGCCCTGCTGTGACATGAGACGTCGGGTTCTGTCAGTCACATCAACTGATGTGATGTGACAGAGCCTAATGTGATGGGACCAATGCCCTGCTGAACACGGACTGTGTCACTGTGGTGTTCAGAGGCTGGTTTCTCTGAGAAGAAAGGCAGTGAAGGAAACCAGACTTCCCATGGCAAATAAGGCTAAATGATTTTGGAAATGAAAATGCAATAAGGTGTTTGCTGCATGTGCATACAAGTAGTGTATTTGGTTTATTTTGGTTTTCTGTTTTATTTGCAATGGATCTTTGGTGGTATCCAGTCATGAATTTCGCACAAGTTTTCCGCCCATCCTGTAAAACTCTGACTAGGATCTATCTGAGGCTGGGACTGGAGCGAGGCCTCTTGAAGTGCTGCTCTGCTTGGGGCAAATGTTTCTGAAAGGCCCATGCACTACTCCCTGGTGGGATGCCACAGTGCAAATCTGAAGGTCTCCTTCTGCAGCCCTTCCATGTTCAGAGCCACCAGCCATTGCTTTTGCTAGCAGCTTCCTCACACCCAGCCTACCCTATGCCTCTGATCCTCAACAACAAAACATCTTGAGTTAGCTTTGTCCTAGTGCTAGTTCCTCTCAGAATGCAAACTAGTCCCTGAAAAAGCACCATAAAGTTTATTCTGATCTTAAAACTGTTTTCAGAAGACTTCCAAGGAAATAAACCTAGTAATCATCCATTAAGCCATGACACTTAGCAGAAATGCTGTTTCTCTGCTCTGTAGGCAGTGCCAGCCTTCAGATCTCTGTACCTTGTTCCCATTAGCAGTCCTCCCACACAAGATAGCCACAGGAGCTGGTGAAGCCCAAAAAAGAAAGCAAGCCAGTCCTGTCCTCATCATCTGCCAGTAGTACAGCTCCCAGTGAAACTGGATGAGTAATGAGAGTAAATTACCTCTTCTCAAGGCAGCTCTAGATGAAACCTCTAGCAAGTATTATTTATATCTCTTAAGTGCTTCACTCTGTGACATGTTGACCCTCCCAACACTGCATTATGACTAGTTTCACTGTAGTGATCTAAAACAATTCCTATGGCACTAAGCAACTATTTCAATTTATGACAAAGACAATTTTATGACAATTTTTCAAAATGGCCTTGTTTACATGGGTCACCTCAATCACAGAGAAATTGCTAATTAGCTTTCACTCCTAACCCCCTCAGTTTCTGTGCATATTGGTTGAGGTAGAATTGCACCACTGTTTATTATTCTCATTATGTCCAGTAAATAACATGCAGAAATGTTGCATGAATAGGGAAAGCCCTTTGGGTTACATGTAGATATGGGAAAAACATCTTGTCTCAGAACCCATAGAAATTTGTAAGAAAGATGGTATATGTCTCCTGGCATTATTTCTTAGGAATATGTCAGCCTTGCTGCTATTATACAAAGGTTCATTTAATTAAAAAAAAATACAAACAAACAAAAACAACACCAAAAAAAAATAGCTCCATCAAACCTATCAATTTTTATGCTCGCACTCACAGTTTAGAGTCTCATGAGTTTTGTATCTTTTATTACTGTAAAAACATCTTTGCTTTTATTTTACATTAGAACTACTGTTTTGGAGCAAGGTGGACCAAGCACATCAAAAGAGAAAAGTAAGCAGAAAAACTTTCTTTTAAAGAAAAAAACACTAGGGTTTTTTCAGTACAAAATGTATTATCTTGGTTGAAAACAGAAAAAGAGCTGGGTGGAGGAGCACAGAGAGAGAGGCAGAGAACAAATCTAAGAGCTGAAGCTTCAAAGGGGCTTGGAAAGTACTCATTTCCATGAGCAGAATTCACAAAGCCACATCAAGATCCACATTAAACAGAGAGAAGTTGTGTGTCTTAAAAGTCCCAACATTGAGCTGAGTGGCAGAAGGGTTATCAAAATGAACTATTACCAAATTCTGCTGCACAGAGCACATGAACAACACCTTTCTGCACGGTCATACATTGCTGTCAACCCAAAGTGTTGAGTCAAGCAGTATTTTAAAACTCTTACTTCAAGCCAAGATGTGGTGTCTTGTACTTGGAAACATAAATTGGTCTTCTGAATGTAGATGACTGTTTCATTGCTCCTGATAGGAAGATGAGCTGGCAGCAATGGCATTTTTCCTGGGAAGTAAGTTCAAACACTTTCAAACTGGGTGCAAGACTCAGGTTTCCCAGTCATGTGCAAGAGCTCCAACCTACTAATCAACTCTTGTTTTCCAAAGGGCAGACTTCCCTTTTTGACTACACCACACCCCTTTCCCCTCAGGCCTTCACACCGTGTCTGTGAATGACAGTGACTGTGCACTGGGGTAATGACAGTGCTGCTGGGTGCACACCTACCTCCCCAGGCCCATCACAAGGTTCACATGTTGGAAGGGTAAGGCTACAAAGCCCTAGAGGGCTTTGGCTCCTCAGTGCTCCATCCAACCAAGATAAGGGCAACTCTGCATGCATGTGGTAACATTACTTCAAGGCTATAAATAAGCTTTGTGGTGTAAACATAAGTTCCTAGAGAGACTCTCCTACCCTTAGTAGTTAGGTAAGGTAATTGTTATTTATTTTTAATCATCCTCTTTGATTTAATTGCCTATATGCTCCCTAGGTGCATTTTAATTACCAAACTACTACTTTGGATCCTGGGTAAGTACTTACTCATAAAAGTGAGTCTTGAAATTCAGGAAAAGGTTCTGCTTGCTGGACAACAGCTGGCAGTGGCCCACAGTTTAAAATCCAGGATTTACAAGGTATAGGTGAAATCCTCTCACTCATGGCATAAGTGGTGACAGGTGGCAGGGAGGAGGTTAAGAGGCTGGCTGACTTCCACCTTTTTTCTCCTTCCCCATCAATGTGTACAGGTGGGTGTGATGGCCATATTTCAGCATGTGGGGCAATCATGTTGGACCAGAAGAGCCGTGTTCTACCTGCATTTCTACATTGGTAGCTGGAAAGATCCCAGCTCTCAGGCATGAATTTCCAGGAATGGGCTTTCTCTGACAGCGCTGCTCCACTGGGATTTGGGATTGGTGGGTGCTGACTCTGCAACTGTGTGCTCTGGTGCTCCAACAATGGAAGGGGAGAGAGCAATCCTGTATGAGGGATGCTGTCAGAGCATCATCAGGCTGATTTCAGAGGACAAAGAAATATTTCTGCTATGGATATGGTCTCTGACAGGGTGCAATGAAGTCAAAGCCATCTGCAACAGCTAAAATAGCTTTGGGAGATGTCCAGGAGAAGGGTCACCAGAGGGAATGGCTGTACCTTGGCAAGGAGATGAATTCCGTGCTCTAAAAGGTGTATTCCACCTCCAGTATTTATGGAGGTAAATTGGCATTGGTAAGGAATGAGGGAGAGGAAGAGACAGCAGGTGATAGATTAGGATGCTGCTTTCTTTTTATTACATGTCTCTTCAGATGGAGAACAAGACCTTTTAACCAACCCCATGCAAGCTCCCTGCTAAAACATCTATAGCAGGCTCAGTAAATATGTTGTTTAGATACTTAAGCATGCTTCTTCACACTTTGTGCAAGTGGTGATTAAATGGTGTTATTATGTCTATTTCTAACAGTTAGGCACTTGGATTCTGTTTATGTGGGGAGATCAGGAGCTCCAGTGTGATAGGCAAAACTGAAGGGAGCAGTAAAGATACTTCTTTCAAGGGTGGCTTGACTAGTCTTTGTTGAGAGCAGGATAGCAATTACAACCATAGACTTTAGGGGCAAATATAAAAATTACAGTATTTGCAAGGGAAAAGAACCTTCCATAGCTTGATTAGTTTCAAGGCCTTCTCAGATAAAATTACTTTTTTCTTTCTATGGCTATTTCTAAGACTTGACTCTGGTACAAGCAACAGAATAAATTCAGCTCTTGCTATGATATCCATTCATTATGCATAGTTCTTCCCTATACCTTGCAATATGCAGCTCCTCCATTAGTTCCAATCTTGAAGCAACATCATGTAATAATACAATAAAAATTTATTTCATCTTTCTGTGTGCATATAGACCCCAAATGCTTGGAGGAACAGGGAAAAAGATTATTTTGTATGGGATTTTTAACAGGCAAAAGAAAAAGTGACAGCAATTATATCTGAAGTGTGGACATTGTACATAAAATAATTACATTTCATGGCTTTTCGTTTTGGGAAAAAAATTGTCATTATAAAAGTAGTTTCCATGGGGTGAAATTTTCAAAAGAATCAAGCATCCACAATTGGGACCAGATTTCTAGAAGGCTCTAGCTCTGGCAGAGAAATAAGTGGCCAGATGTCCAAAGAGCTCTAAACATTAGATTGTGAGCATTTATAAAAATCTGGCCTGTATTGAAGAGCATAAATGGGAGCTGAGCGCTTTGGAAAAATCTCGCCCTCATGCTGGGTGTTGAGCTAGCTTGAAAAAAAAATAAAAAAAAATTTTTGGTCTGAGGCTGTTTTGGTGGGGGGAATTTTTTTTGGTTTGGGTTTCTTTTTTTTTTGGTTTTGTTATGTTTGGAGGGTTTTTCTGTTGTTTTCTAAAAGAGAACTGACCTTTCATGTCATTAAGTTGTTTATTGGTTTTGTGGAGCTTTTTGCTTCTAAGCACATATTTCACTTTTGCCATCCAAACAGTCCAGTTGCCTTTAAGCAATATTGATGTGCTTAAAACTAAGCACATGCTTAGTTTTGGGCTGGAGGTTGAATTTGCCATTTGAAATAGCAACCCCTTTTAGGTGTGAAATGCATAGTATCTTTACCAACAGGCCACATGGGTGGAGGAGATGTGACTGAATGCTGGCCAGTTACAGTAAAGCAAAGCTCATCCCAGTGTCTGTGTAACTCTCAAAATAAGCTGGAAATAGTGCAGTTGGGCCACAAATAACATGAGAAAGTTCTTTTAGGTAAAGTATTGACAATATTTCTTCAGGACCTGAGCAACAAGGATCAAGTAGGCCAGCAACAGAAATTCAAATTTATTGAGCTCTTTAGTTTTGAAACTTTTAAGGAGCATTTCATAGGAGTGGGGTCGGACAGATGCTCCAGGAAGTTCTGTTTTTTGAACAAGACAGCATTGGCTGAGATCATAGTTCAGTGGCAACCTACACTGGATAACCTATGGCATGTATTTTGAGGGCCTCCAAACTGTTTCATCCCAAAACAAAGTTTCAGGATTTTGTCCTACACCTCCTTGGATTAGCTGTATGTGTTTGCCCTTGTCACATTACTACACTGCCCTCCCTCTCTCTCTCCCCACTCAAAGAACTTTGCCCTCACTGCAAGAAAGACACTAAGGTGCTGGAGCGAGTCCAGAGAAAAGGCAATGAAGGTGGTGAATGGTCTGGAGATTAAGCCATAGAAGAGCTGGGGTTGTTTAGCTTGGAGAGAAGGACACTCAGTGGGGACCTTGTCACTCTCTACCTGAAAGGAGGCTGTAGCCAGGTGGGGGCTTGGCCTCTTCTCCCAGGTGACAAGTGACTGGACAAGAAGAAATGGCCACAAGCAGCACTTGGGAAGGTCCAAATTGGACATCAGGAAGAATTTTTTCACTGCAAGGTTGGTTAATATTGGAACAGACTGCTCAAGGATGGAGTCACCATCTATGGAGGGTTTCAAGAAATGACTGAACAAGGCACTTGGTGCCATGGTCTAGTTGACAAAGTGGTGATTGGTCAAAGGTTGGACTCGATGATTTTGGAGATCTTTTCCAACCTAAATTATATTGGGATTCAGTGATTCTGTGAAAATGGACCTATACCAAAAGAAACAGGGTACTTGCTGGATAGAGCATCCAGAAAAAAAAAAAAAAAATGATTCAGGCTTTGAAATCTTTTCAGACCTGTTCTAGAGAACAGTGAAAATGGGCAGCCTCCATTCCTTCTGAAGCCCAAGCATTGGCTACAGCACTGAAGGATAAGGGTAAGGTAGTATATATTCTATTTCTTTTAGAGGAATATATATCTACTTTAGGTATCAATTCAGCTTTGGAGAATAATTTAGTCATACTTGTAAATGGCATTCCAACAAAAAAAGGTCATCAGATTTGACAGCATTGGATTGACTTATGGAAAACTAAGGTTGACATGCTGGTGTTAAAAATGTTAACCCTTTTTCCAGGAACCACTGATTTCAGGAAACTGCTAGAAGTTTCCATGAAGGTGGTAGAAGGTAGAAACACACAACCACATACACAATAAGCAATTCTTTCAGAAAATCATATCAAAGCTTACTTTGAATATTGAATCCTAGATATAAACCTAAAACTGCTCCTAGATATTGTAAAGGCATGGACAACTGCTATTGTAGAAGATTGAAAGGATTGTAGGTCAGGTGATCTCACAGTTGGCTGATGGATGAGATAAACCATCACCTCTCATCACTATGCTGGATCAATCCTTAAGTGCTAGATTTATGACTGCTTCTCCCATCCATTTTCAGATTCTTTCACTGTTTCTGCTTTGGCTCAGGGCCAAATTAAGTTGTTTTACTATAAGTCAATGTTTAGAGCCCCAGGTCCTGCAGTAGAAAGTGATTTCACAACCTCTGTTCTCAATTAAAAGGAAATACAGTTTTTGTGAATCACTGTTTGTCAGTGTATAGCATGTATACATGTCCAATCCCTGTACTCATGGCTTTCAAACAACAGGTCTCTGCAGCATATAACCCTGATTGGAATATTTTCTGGGGATGACATGACATGATTCTTAATTCCTAATTCCTCTTATCCCAACTTTTGGGAACAGAAAGGTAAGAAAAGGAGAGAATGAGCAGTTCTGTTATAGATATTCAGTTTTGCTGAAGCCAACACATCTCACAGCCCCCATAATTTTTTGAAAGTGTTGCAGGGTTTTCCTTCCGTGGAAACCCTGAAATTTCATGACCTGCCAAGATTCCATTCCAGCAGGCAGCTACTCTGTTGAAATGCCACCTAGCCATGGGTTGTGACCAAGCTGTGATCAAGAGGTCAGCACCTTCCAACATTTCCAGGCCTGCCAGTCTCGGAGCTACAAAACCCCACAGGGAACAATTTTTCACCTTCTGCATAAACTTTTTTTGGGAACAGATTTTTCCAGCAGAAAGTTGCATAGCATTTCCATACAACAGCTTTGTTTTCTGTCCATCAGCAGCACTGTGCAGGCAGACTGCTGTGTCAGGCAGCCACCATGAACACGTGTCTTGGAGCTCCACCAAGGCTTTTTCCCATAAAGAGGTTGTTCAGTTCTGCTGGAAGTACTGAACCACATAGAAACTCTTGCCAAAACCTTTCCTTGTGCATTTATTTAGCAATATGTGAAATAGTTGTTTCTCTAGCATTTATCCACACCTATTCACCTGCCTTTTTTTTTTTTTTCTTTTAGAAATTATTGTCAGTAGTGAAATAGAAAGACAAAAAACACTGTCTAGTCTATCTGTGGAAAGAACACCATGAAAGAGAAAGCATATACAAAACTAACCCAGTCCAGACAGCTGGACTAATCATCATAAAGGTACTGAGCATAAATGTCTTGAATTGGCTCATGGGTTGAGCACAGAGGATAATGGAGGAATATCAGGCTGGTGACTGTCACTTGTGGGGTTCCACAGAGCTCCATATTGGGCCCTGTGCTCTTCTACATCTTCATAAATTACTTGGACGCAGGACTGGAAGGGATACTGAGCAAGTTTGCAGATGACAGAAAACAGGGAGGAGCTGTTGACTTCCTCAAAGGCAGTGAGACCCTGCAGAGGGACCTGGACAAGTTAGAGGGCTGGGCAATCACAAACCCTATACATTTCAACAAGGGCAAGCGCTGGATTTTGCATCTGAGATGGAGCAGCCCTGGATATACACATGGAATAGGGGATGAGAGGCTGGAGAGCAGCCCCATGGAAAGGGACCTGGGGGTCCTGGTTGATGGCACGTTTAACATGAGGCAGCAGTGCCCTGGCAGCCAGGAGGGACATCCCTGTCCTGGGGGGACATCAGGCACAGCATCGCCAGCCGGGCGAGGGAGGGGATTGTCCTGCTCTGCTCTGCACTGGGGCAGCCCCACCTGGAATATTGGGGCAGTTTTGGGCACCACATTATAAGGAAGACATTAAGGTGTTAGAGAGTGCCCAAAGGAGGGCCACGAAGATGGTGAATGGCCTGGAGGGGAAGCGTGTGAGGAGTGACTGAGGGCACTTCAGCTGGGGAAGAGAAGACTGAGGGGAGACCTCATTGCAGGTACAACTTCCTTGTGAGGGGAAGAGCAGGGGCAGGCACTGATGAATTCTTGGTGGTCACCAGTGACAGAATTTGAGGGAATGGCCTGAAGTTGTGTCAGGGGAGGTTTAGGTTGGATATTAGGAAAAGATTTTTCACACAGAGGGCACTGAACAGGCTCCCCAGGAAAGTGGTCACAGCAGCAAGCCTGGCAGAGTCCAAAAAGCATTTGGATGACACTTTCAGTCACATGGTGTGACTCTTGGGGATGATCCTGTGCAGGGCCAGTAGCTGGATTTTATGATCCTTTTGGGTCCCTTCTGGCAGGGGATATTCTGTGATTCTATGACTTTTTCAGTAGATGGGTCAATAAAGAAATCGAGGCACAATTTTTCAACCTTGTGTACCACAGATGTCCAGGCTGGCCTTCTGTGACCTGGTAAGAAAAACCTTGGGTGGAGCAGCAAGACTTCCTATTTGTATCCAAATAGGACTGATCTCCCTCTGGTCAGACAGGGCAACCAGGACTGTAAACTCTCAGAGAGGGGCAGAGCCTTGCAGCTCCAAAGCATGCCTTTAAAAAGGAGGAGCAGCCTTCTCTGCCTCTCTTACTTAAATCCTTACACAAAACAATTACTGTGGGCAAAGTGAACTGCAATCAAGAGTTCTGAATTCAATAGAATTTCTAAATCCAGAGCAAAGCAGTTCTGCTCTCAGGCTAAGAGCCTGGTAATCTTCACTGAAGAAAAAATCTTGATCCCTCAAAGGCCTGTGAATAGTCCTACAGCTGAAAATTTGCCAGGGTTAATAATTTCCCATCTGAAAACATAAATTCCCTGATGTAAAAATATCTTGAAAGACAATGATATATCAAGGCAATAATGCAAAAAAGTATACTTAGCTCTCAACGACATGAAGCATTTTGATAAAGTCAAATATTTAGTGGAGATTTTAAACTGGTATTTTAATTTGTCTGAGATTTATCTGGGATTTCAGTCAGTGCCCAAATCCAAGCTGAAATAAAATTTCAAAATATTAGTTTCTTGCATGGAATTTGACGACTAAATTGTCAACACTAAGAAATACCAATGGAAATAAAGTTTTTGTTCCTATGTGTAGCTGTGCATCACTGGAGCCTGCTAGAAACCAGCAGAAATGAAGCACCTAATTATGCCACAGATTAGTCTCTTTAGAGGAGGTGTCTTACCTGCTTCTTCTGTAATTTAATCTGCCATTGACTTTAAAAGTGCCTTTAATGGACTGAATATATAAATAATGATCATGTCATGCACTTGATACACACTCACTTGCTGGGTGCAGTTTATAGTTACTTCTAGTTGGAATACTGGTCCTGAGTATTTGAATTCCCTCTTTTGCCTTCCACCCTCTTCCTCTCTGCCAAGTTTCAATTTCTGTACTGGGTTGTATCAACAGTGGTGGGAATAACGCTTCTAACTGCATCTCCACTTCTATTAAAAACAAACGTTTCCACATAAATCTGCTAATGTAAGGCACGGTATTACTTACAATTTTGTTCCCTGTTAATGATGAAAACAAATGAGTAAGATTTATCTCTTTGACAAGTCATGTGGGTGTGAATCTTTAATTAGCATATAACAGGTTTAGACTTCAAGTCCCTATAGGCGTGGGAATCACTTAAAGAAGAAAATCCCACTTGGTAATTGTTTGGCTCAGGAAGCCAAGAATGTTATTATAAGAGATACCTGTAAAGATGAAGATTGCAATCTTCATGCATGTCAAGGTAAAAAAGCAAGCTATTTCATCTCCCAGAAACTCGGTGACCATACTTTGATGACAAGCCAGATGGCAGCTGTTCCCCAAGCCCGGTGCCAAGAAAGATGATTGGAGCTGCAATTTACCTTCCGTGGTGAAGCTCAGTGCTGGAGCATACCACAGCTGCGGATTTGGCTGCTGCCAGTAGGTGTGTGCACAGTTGGTTTCCTCCCAATTTGGATTCATCAGGTAAGAGGCTGTATCAGTACCCAGCAATTATGAAATTGGCATGCGTCGGATTGTTTACTCACAGTAATATTCCTACTGGACTTTATTAAAACACCATCTGTTGTCAGTGCAGACAAAGAATCAAACCAGAAATATCCAGAGAGTGTACATGTGTGTGTGTATGTTCAGCTGTGTTGCAGGATCAGGTCACATTTCACATTCACTTTTCTTCTTTCCTCTTCCTTTACAGGTAGCTTTTCATACTATGCCTGCATCCCTGATCAGTATTTCCCCACTCTTAATTCCACCTGAAAAGTAAAATTACATCAGAAAAAAGCTAAAAACTGTGGTCAGAGGGAAGTTATACCTCTGTGAGTCATGCTGGAATGAAAACAAATGAGTCTTTGCATATGGGTGGAACTCAACAACATTACTACAAATTAAAGCTGTAATGGTTGAAGAAAAAGTCGTCTGACTGAATGATATTCAGTTAGAACAAACTCCTGAGTTAATGTGTAGTATATAGGGTGAGTAATAAAGGATATCTGCCAATAATAATATCTTTAGGGCTTGAGAAAAAAAGGGACTAGATTTTACAATCAGCTGTTTTCTCTTGATTACTTTTTTTTTTTTAATCTTTCAGATGGGGATCAGATATTCCTAATACACAGCTGGTCTCCACAAATGGCCAAGTATAATTTTTCATATACCAGGTGAAATTAATTATTTGAAATTCTTCATCAGGTAACATACTAATAAAATATGATGCAAGTAATTAAAAATGCAAATACAGGGAAGAGGGCAGTAAAACTTAGATATGTCATTTCAGTCCTACAAAAAGGCATCTGTCAATTTAGATCTTTAGTGCGTGCACTCACACACACACGTACACAAAAAACCCCTTTAAAAATAAAAATGTAAACAAGTCCCTGTTCACATCATAAGATTAAAGCTGTAATAAAGGGAGAGAACACAAGCCAAGAACATCCCCTGGGAGAAGGAGGGAAGTGTGTTAAAATGCTTGGGTTGTTTATGAACTAAGTGTTTGGAGATCTCTCAGTGCTGAATGAAGGAGTTGGGATATTTTAGAGGTCCCACAGGGAGGTTATTTACTACTATGGGGACTCACTAAAGCCTGTTTTGCTCAGTATACCCAGCCATCAGAAAGAAAACATTAGTCCTGATATAAGTGAGTGCAATCTGCCACCTGCAGTGGGATTGTGCATAGTCAAGAGGGAGAGGATTTGCCCCAAATATGAGCCCATCCTTGTTGCATTATTTAATTTCATCCTCATATGGGCCAAAGTTTTTCCCTGAGTTAAAGCCACAAAAACTGACATTTTGGAAGTCTGACTCTGGGCAGGGTAGAGCACAATTTCCATGCCTAAGGTATAATTTTCTTCCTCTGTTTTCCTCACCATCATCACTCCTCCTCTACCAAATTACTTAAGCCCTGAGTGCTTAAATCTTGTAGCCTACTCTGCCAAGCCTAAGATGGACCCAAGTGCATTAAAGACTCCATTTCTCTAACAACAACATCCAAAAAATCTAGGCCCTTTTTTTTTGAATCTCACAGAGAACCAATCTTTATACCAATGTTCCTCAAATCAGAAAGTTAAGAATACTTCACCTTCGTGCTTCAGTTGTATGTGTCTACTTATTCTAATTGGAGGAAAGCAACATTTTGCTTTGGCTTATGTCCTATGAAGAAATGTATTTATTTTTTACCATCTTAGTAATAATTATTATCTCAGTAGTAAGACACTGGAAGAGGTTGCTGAGTGAAGTTGTAGATATCCCAGCCCTGGAAGTGTTCAAGGCCAGATTGGTTGGGGCATTGAGCAACCTGGACTGGTGGAAGGTGCTCCTGCTAACGCAGGGAGGTTGGAACTGGATGTTTGTAGAGTCATAGCAGAGAATCATAGAATATACTGAGTTGGAAGTGACCCACGAGGATCATCAAAGTGCAATTCCTGCACAATAGCACCCCAAGATTCACACTATGTGCCTTAGCATGTTATCCAAATCTTTAAGGTCCCTTCCAACCCAAACCATTCTATGGTTCTGTGATCTTGTCCATTCCATCCTTCAGCACATCCCAGGAGCAGATTCATCTTTTCAACAGTGCACGTTTTAACTAGTGTGACTAAGATGTGAGTTTTTTCTCTCCTCTTACTGGTAATTTTGGCCAAAATAGGCTGCTACTTACCACTCCCAAAAAACATTCTGCTGTATTGCCTGGAGCTATGGAGTTTAGCCTTCCATAAGGGCCAGACCAGCTCCACAGGCACCAGGACCAGGCATGTTAGGAGATAACTGGATAATAGAGGATAACTTCTTAAGCCAGGTCATAGACAGCCTTACCAAAGGTGATGTGTTGCTCACCAACAAAAGTGAGCTAATTGGGGACATCAAGACTGGGGACAGCCTGGGATGCAATGATCATGTGTTGGTGCAGTCCTGAGGGATGTGGGTCAGGCAAGGAGTAAATTTAGGCCCCTGAACATTAGCAGAGCAGACTTCCATCTTTTCAGGGAGATGATCAATGGATGAGAAGAAGGCTGAGGTACTCAACATTCTTGCCTCAGTCTTCATTGGCAACCTTTCTTCCCACACCTCTTGAGTGGATGGACAACAGGATGGGGTCTGGAAGAGCAAAGTCCCTCCCACCGTAAATAAAGAGCAGGTTCATGACCACCTGAGGAACCTGAATTTACAGAAGTCTGTGGGATCTGATGAGATGCATCCCAGAGTCCTGAGGGAACTGGCTGATGTAGTTGCCAAGCCACTCCCCATGATACCCATTGCAGTCAGATGAAGTCCAAGGTGGCTGGAAAAGGGAAACATTGTACCCATCTTTAAAAAGGGTAGAAAGGAGGAGGACCCTGGGAACTACCAACCTGTCAGCATCACCTGTGTGCCTGGAAAGATGATGGAACAGATCCTTCTGGAAGCTATGCTAAGGCACATGGAGGACAGGGAGGTGATTTGGAACAGCCAGCACAGCTTCACCAAGGCCAAGTCCTGCCTAAACCAACCTGGTGGCCTTCTGTGATGGGTTGGCTACGTCAGTGGACAAGAGAAGGGCTCCAAATGTCTTTTATCTGGACTTTTGTAAAGCGTTTGACATGGTCTCCTGCAACATCCCTCTCCCTAAACTGGAGAGAGATGTATTTGATGGGTGGACTCTTAGATGGTAAGGAAGGTGGTTGGACATTTACATCCAGAGGGATGTGGTCAACAGCTCAGTCCCAATAGATGTCAGTGACATATGGTGTCCCTCAGGTGTCTGAACTGGGACCAGTGTTGTTTCACATCTTCATTAACGATGTAGATGAAAGGATTGAGTGTACCCTCAGCAAATTTGCAGATGACACCAAGATGAGTGGTGTGGACAAGTAGCAGGATTCATACCTGTCCCCAACTCCTAGCCCTGCTCAGCCTCAGACTTTCAAAGTTTATGAATGGCGATGATTAGAAAAAGGAGACATAGGAATCAGTACTGCATTGGTTAGGCTAGGTGGACTTCCACACTTCACTACATCATGATCTATGGGATTTCTTTAAACAGCTTGAGTTGAGTATTTTAGAGGGAATACAGGGCTCACAATCTGGCTTTCCAAGGGGTTATTATTCCTGAATGCTAACATTTGAAATGTAGATTTAAATGATTTCATAGTCTCCATTTGCTCTGCTAATACTTACAAGCAAAGCAAAACTTCCTAGTAATGCCAGGCTTTTGGAAGAAGGAGGAAGACAGTTCCCATAACAAAGTATGTTTTTATTATGTGTATCCATTCAGCCTCCAAACCTCCTCTATGGGGGTAGTGGGCAGGGGAGAGAGGAAATAAAATAAGTAAATACCTAAAATGAAGCTGACAACTGTTCAACAACAGAAAGGTTTTTATGACTCACAGGTCCATTAGGAATTCAACAGAAGCAATTACAAGAACTAAACAATCCTTCTCCCCAAAGTGCAGCACACAAAAGTGACCTGTTAGAAAGATGGATGCCAAATATGTTTGCCAGCAGCAGGGCCAGGCTTTGCCCCGTGCTGGAGCTGGGAGGGCACCGCTGGCACATGCACTGCCTCCTGCTCTACCTGTGCATCAAAGCTTCCAGAATACTCTGCCACGCTGTGAATTGCAAACATGCTGAGGCTGTATAACATCTGTGCCAGCACTTCTGCATCCTTATAAATCATTTCCCAGCTCTTGCTGGGGCAACAAGGAAGAAAATGTTGGCATATAAATGTAAATCACTGTATGTCCTCTGGAATAGAATAATAATTGTGTTGATTTACCAGCCATGCACTATTCCCAGGGACGGATGGGAAATATTGGCAAAGAAAGGTCTGTATTTCCTGCAAAAGAACAGATTTGCTGAACTATACAGAAGTGGTTGGAATAATCAGAGATGCTTTTGTCTATGAAATTTGTTTCCTGTTAGACCGAACGTGAGGGATTCACCTCATTGCAGGTTAAAATGTAATTACTTCACCTTTGATCATGCCCAAAATAAGTGTACAGTTTAATCAGTTACATAATGAGCAACAAAGGGCCATTTTTTTCCCTCCTGTGGGGGGTTGTGGATACCTCTGAAGTCACTGGCTGCATGCATTTCCAGGCAGATCTGAGGCATTGTAGGATATGGAGCATTGAACATTGTAGGATATGTGAATAGCCCAAAATTTCATAATCATTGCCCTGAGTAAGGAATTCTCCAAATTGTAGAATTTAGAGCTTACTTGCTTTCCTTGCCTTAAAGCCCAACTAAGAAAACTTAACTCAGTTGAAGTCAATGATAAAACTTTCACTGGGACCAAGGTTTCATCCACCAAATCTAAAGTCCTTTTTTGACTGCAACTGTGAAGCCTATGACCCATTTTGCAGGAGTTTGTACATTTTTTTTTTCTCTCAGATGTTTATTTCAAACCGTCTCACTATCATGTTTAATCTCACCACCTACAAATTTGTTATGAAAAGAATACAGTTATTCAAGCAAGCAGTAAGAGTATCAATCTAAAGCCACCCCAATGGGACGAAATGCACATAAGTCAATTCATACTTTCTCATTATCTTCCAGCAAGAACATTTTGCTTAATTTCCCATACTGCATTGACCACAATAAATTAAATAAAGCAATTTTACAAATGTTTTAGGATTTTGTGGGAGACTGCCAGTCTGTTTTTCTTATATGACAGTTACACAATGCTAACAATTACTGTCAATAACTACAATGATATTTCATAATACTACTATTCTCTCAAAATTCCCTGTCTGTATCCTGCACCTGTGCTTTATGAACACACAATCACCCAAACACATACAGTCTGATGCATTTCATTGCATTATCTGTTCCACTTGTACTGCTGAAGCTGGAAACCTTTTCTGTCACACTGTACACTGGGGCTAAATTCACAGTCCGTACACTCCAGAGCACAAGCATAATTTTTGAGTGTGTGCATGACACAGGGTAATAATGTCCCAGAACAAAATTCAAAATTATAAAAAAAATCACAAACCTTTGTCAACCAAAAGCTGTGATGGCAGGTACTATGTTTGGTGACAATTTTTCCAAAATTTTGTACCCAGAATAGTGTATATGACATGCTACTTTATTCTTATATTTCATTCTTCTACATTATACAGCATTATTACATATTTAGCATTTCATGCAATTATTATATGATATTTCATGATCAAAGCAGTACCTTACTGTGAAGATCACTGATGTCCAAACAAAGCAAGGCAAAACCCACACAAATCCAAACATCAGAATCTATTTTCACAAGGATAAAAGTGCCAGAGCAGCTCTAATGTGCAGCATTCTTTTTTTAATGCTTCAAGTGAACAATACCACACAGTAAATTGCACAGCAATCAGGGTATCCAGAATGAGAAAAAGACCATGTAATATTTTAAAACATTAAACCTTAGACTTTCCCACACATTTCAGACCTAAAAATATTATTACTTAACATAAGTGGCTTGAAGGCTAATCAGCTAATCTAAGCAAGTTATACAAGGTGCATTTCAGGATGGGACCAGCTATCATTTGGCAGTGCTGGCTTTCTCTTCAGGGGAACCAAGCCCCTTGTTTAGGCTCGAAATTAGTTCAACCAACTTTACTTCAGACAATCAGCAAGGATGCAGGAAGAATGCAATTGGGGGCATTAAATGAAGAATTCTACACAAGCTACCTTGCTGTTGACATAATTTTTAAAAATGTCTGCCAGATACATGTGTCCATGAGCTCAGAGTCTATGCCCAAAGATTAATTGAGCACAGTTGAAGAAGTGAAAGTGAGGTGTGTGGGTCTTCACTCTTACCACATCAAAGGAATCTAAGTGACTAGCACCAATCTCAACCCACCTTTTCCCAAAGGAATTATTTTCTCAAAGGAATATTTCCTGCTTTTCCTGAAGTGCTTCTACTGATGACCATGAGTACCTCCACCTATCCATCACTGGATGAAAAGGTATTCAGTACTAATAGCACCACAGCTGTAATAAAGACTTCAAACTCTGTTTTCTAGTATGAAATAAAAATATGAAAACAAATCCATTTGTGCCATTCTGGCAGATGTTTGGACATTCTGGCAAGCAGATTTGGGGCCAATGGTCAGGGATTTTGGGTTCTCATGTGGTCATATGTCCCTTTCATAAGAAAGACACAACTACACACATTCTGTGCGATACATGTAATGCTGCCTCCCATCTAACATTCTACTTCTACCTCCAAAATTAAGCAGAGGTGAAGAGAAATGTACTTAAGAGCCTTAGGTTTTCCTACCAAATCAAACCCACCAGCATATCAAAGTCGGATAAGTTTCCATCACCAGTGCTGCCATCAAATTTCCAGCTCTTTCCTCAGTACTTTATTACTATTTAATGTCTGTCTTGAAGTCGTGCAATGAGCTGGTGAGGTAACATATGCAGAAGTTGTAGCAGTATATTATCTTTGTTTCAAATGCAAATAACATTATCTCCCAGCATTCACTTAAAACCAAAGCAAAACAATGCCTAGATGAAGGCCAGCTGGTTAAAACAATTCTCATATCCACACAAATAAACCAAACCCTATAAATGCTCATTAAGATACTTCTCATAAATGCCACTACAGGGGAAAAAGAAAAAGGGAGAGAGATTGCTATTTTTTGTTGTTATTCTATCTATTTAAAAAATCTTGGGATGCACTCAGATGAAAAGGTCCTAGGAGACATCAAAAGAGAGGAGGAGAGAGGGAGGAAATGCTGCCTTTTTGGAATTGAGAGTCATTTTATTGAAGAAATAAAGGTTTCCTATCTAAAGTAAAATATTAATCACTGCAGTTTGCATAAAAGCTCTGCCTACAGAATCTGAATAAGAGATACTTCTCTAAATTCTCTTTCCACTGCTCTCTCTTTTTATTTATCATTTATTTGTTCTTCTGTTTTCTCGATAAAAAAAGAAAAAAAGCCAAACAAAAATAAAAACACCAACCATAAAACAAATAAAAGATGGGTAGTCAGGCAACTAGGAACTAAGCTAAGAAATAAAACGTTTTCTGTATTAAGAAAACCAAAGCAAAACAAAACAACCAAACAACAAAAAAAACCAAAAACAAAAACAAAAAAAACCACACAAAACAAAACCAAACCAAACCAACAAAAATCCCCACCCAAACCCAAACAAAACCATTCAGAGGAAATCCCAGAACAAGCCCATCCAATACCTTGTCCACATTCTCAGCTGTTACAAATGGATTTAGTTCTGGGATCTTTTGGAAGAACCAACTCTGCAGTTTTCTATTCCAATTTGCTACACGGCATTCAGGTATGTGTGCCTGGTTGTCATGTCTTCCATCTCCTTAGCCATAATGCTAGGAGATGCTACTAATAATATGCCAAAATCAAAATGCATTTAGATTCATAATTATTTTGATATTCAGATTTTTGCATTTATTTTTAATACAGAGAAATGACACTAATTTGGGGTTTAGAAAATATTTTCCACAACATTTGTACTTGTGGTGATCTTCTCAATTCTCTGGTTTGCTAATTTATAGATTGTCTGATGAACCAAGTTCAGCAGTGAAGGTATTTCCAGTTTTTTCTGGACAGCACTCAGAAAAATGGAACCTGAAGTGCTGTTTTGCTTTTCTGTCTTATCAATATTTAGGCAATTATTGCAACAAAGTATGTACGTGTGAAATAACTTAATGAATGCTGGAAATATGGTAGAGATCTGCAGATACTGCAAGTTCATTCATTGACTATCTGCTAAAATCTAGACACTTTCTCATGAAAATACGATGGAGAAGGGACATGGCTTGATGTCTTTTCTTCAGCATCTTCAATTTTAATGATCAATAATGGAAAAATACTGTTTCACAGGTTATTTATTCTGCTTCTGCTACCCCAATCATCCATCTTAATTCTGAAGTACAGCTGAGTTTAGCAGTGCTGCAGGGACTAATCTTCTTTGAGGACAACAAAACATCCTGAAGGGAAGCAAATAGCAGTGCTATATTTTAAGCACCTAAGTTTACCACGTCTGGTGTCTAAGCAACATTTCTCTGTGATGTGTGGGTGCTGCCTAATGACCAGGAAGCGAATTTTCACCAGCAATTATACATGACATGAGTCAATGGTCACTGGTCAGAGAGATGGCAAGGCTCCTCAGATCCTGATGTTTAACAATAGGCCCTTTGCCTTGAATAATTACAAATCTTATATGGCTGACACATCTTAATTCATGAGATCCTGGTGTGTATAATTGACTAGAAGTATGAACTTGATTACACTAGTGAACTTGCTTTCCAGACCGAAAAAAAAGTGATAACAGGCTTCTTTGTCATCAAAGGGTAAAGAAATGTGACAAGCTGGGAACCAGTTTTAGGACCCCATCTGCTAAACCAGAGAGAAATCAAGATTTTACAGTTCTATAAATATTTTAGTGTATGCCATCATTTATGAACTCTGGCAGCTATCATAAAATCTCTCTGACTTTTGTTACAACTGCATATAAGGCCAGAAAATTGCATCTCATGGTAAACCATAAAAACCTAAGTAAAAGCACCATTCCTTTCAGTATATTCTAAAAATATACTACCTCCCTGTCAGTACATGGCAGGGTTGTTACCATCCCAAGATGCCTGTTTCTCTCTCATTTTTTTTTATCTGATCTTACCCTGGTCTTTTCAAACCCTTTTGTATTTCAGTATCCTTTTATGTTCCATAAATAACAGCCATCACGGTATAACAGCTGAAATAGCTTTTACTTTGTCACAACATACTGTAAGCAAGAGACACTTGGGTGATGCTAATGCCCTGGATACAGGAAGAATTTATGCGGACTTTTTCTCTAATTGTTCCTGAAATGATTTCCATTCAGTGGTGAGTTTCTTTAGAGCCCTGAAATGGAGATAGCCTCAGAGCAGGTTTTGATGCTTTAATCACCCAGTAGAAAAACCTCTGTAAAAAAAAAGGATATAAATAAAGAATTATCCTGAGATTAACAATGCTCCTTCTAAACTTAAACTCCCAGTCCTGCCCTGTGTTACAAAGTGTCTGTAAGAGACACTGAGATCGTGAATCATCAAGTTTTCAATTGCAGAAGCCATTCTGACATTCTAGGTACGATCTGCACAGCTTGAGTTATAAGACAATATTGTCTGAAATGACCTGCCAGCCTGAATAAGAGTAATTTATATTTTATCTCTGCAAATTCTCTAGAATACCTTTCCTTGAACCCTTTTTGTTTTTTGGGGGGTTGGGAGTAAGGGAGAGGGGATGTGTGTGTAGCCAAACAAGAGAAGAGACGGTCACTCTATTAAAAATAAACACAGGAGAAAATGGGTTGTCAAAGACCCTAAGTTCAGGAAAGATATCTACCAAATTTGAGACTGAATTTCAGAAAGTGTCTAGACAGCACAAGATGTGAAATCACTATCATCTTCTTTGCAGAGTCACAGTGTCCACTCTCCCTTTAGCAAATTGCCCTGGACTGTATCCTTTTCCAGGGCAAAATTGGTGCAGAGTTGTGCTGGTTTAGGCTGGGGTAGAGTTAATTTTCTTCACGGTATGGGACTGTGTTTTGGATTTGTGCTGAACACAGGGTTGAAAATATAGAGATGTTTTCCTTATTGACAAGCAGTGCTTGCACAGAGCCCAAACCTTTTAGTGAGACATGTTGTGATAGAGGAAGGGGGTATTGGTTTTAAACTAGATGAAGGTAGGTTTAGATAAGATATAAGGAAGAATGTTTACTATGGGAGTGGTAAAACACTGTAAGAGATTGCCCAGAGAAGTTGTGGACGCCCCATCCCCAGAAATGTTCAAGGTTAGGTTGGGCAGGGCTCTGAGATACCTGGTCTGGTTGAAGATGTCCCTGTTCATTGCAGGGGGATTGGACTGGATGACCATTAAAGGTCCCTTCCAGCCCAAGCTACTCTGTAATCCTATGATTCTATTTTTATTATCATGCTGATACTGCATAACCATGAGATTGATCAAGCTGGTAAGGTGCCTTGTCATTTCTAAAGGTGATTAAAAATAACTCAAACAGAACTAAGTGAACAGATGGGTGTTTCACTAGCTGGGGAAAGGTTACATCAAAGTAAACTGTACTTGTGAAAAAAGTAGATGGTACACTGAAGGTTATCTAAAAAGGGCAAACATCATTTAAAAGATGTGACCTCAGATATGTTCCACTATTTTCTTTGGGTGACAACCACTCAGTGTAACTGTGCTTGATGATCTTTTGCTGGAAGGGATGCTTGCATTGAAATCTCAAAAAGATGTTTATAGCTGTAAGTCACATTTCAGACTCACAGGCTTTCAAGTTTGGCCTATTCAGACATGCTTAGTTAAAATGCCTCTTTTCAGTCATGGACACCTATATGTTTTTTTCAAAACTCTATGAAATTTTGCAGTTTTGCTTCTCATGACTTTCAATTTATTGATAGTTTATTTCCACACTTTCAGGGGCAGATCCCCACTGGCTTTAACTTGGTATTCAAAGAAGCTAGCCCCTTATCACAGAAATTAATGCAGTTTTATGCCTTTCAGAATCCAATTGGCTGATGGCAAAATTTGGTATAAAACTCCCAGAAATTTTTATCTCTTCATAGAGACCAAGTTTATGGACATGAAAAGCAATCAGATGATTGCTGTAACAAGTTCTGTCATATCAAAAGACTGAGATTACAAAACCCAAGCCAGAAAAATGTGACCCTGTTTATTGCTAAAGCAGTAACAGAACTTTTAAATAGATTCTGTTTAGCCATAGATGTTACATATACTTTTAGAAAATTTTCATGCTCCCTTTTTCTTTAGTAGATATTGCTCCAGGAAGTAATCTTTTAAACTAAATATTTGTCAAACGACTACAGTAAGAACATAAACATTTCAACCAGTATAATTAAATCATTCAACCAGGACAAAGAAAATGTACTTCTAATATTTAAGGTAGAGAAAATTAAAATAGCATGTCATCCTATTAATTACAGCTATTCACATTTCCTTATAAAGCCGTCAAGAATGTCAGCAAACCAAATTCCATAATTTCAAAGATCTAAAAGGCAAAATCTTACCCTAAAATTCAATAAGACCTTCTAATAAAGAACTTGTTCTTCTAACAAGAAACTGATGAAAATCAAAGCCACATTGCCTTTTAAAGAATTATTCAAAAATGATCTTCCTGAAATCAGCAAAATTTCCCTAGATGACTATTCTTCAAGTCAAGCAAAATTTTCTATGACTGACCCCTATTGACTGAATATAATGGGAGCTTTCTCCTTGCTATATGTGAATAGAGGATCAAATCCTCACTTTAATCAAGTCTGTGCTCCAAACCAGCCCAGGAATTCAACCACAGCATAGATAAAATAAATGATAGTTATTTTCTTGATACTGGAAATGTATTCTTCCATTAATACATACTGGTAGTCTTCAACTACTAGAGTGAAAAACTGTGAGAAAAAGGGTGTACAGAAAATACTCAAAGCCCATTAAAAAAAAAAGTTTTTCACTGTGTAAAACCACAAAGGACTTGAAGCAATAAAAAATAAAAATAATTTTTAAAAATCTGACATCTCGTATTCAACTTTGACATTTAAAAGGTACAAAATTACAGCAATGAAACCTCTCTCAGCAGCAACTGGTAATGACAAACACAGGCTTACAAAGACACTCAGCAGGGAGAAATCACTGAATGTGGATGATAATAGAGCAGGACTTGGCCTGAAATAGTCAGCTGGGTTTCCTGGTGGAGTTTAAATGCCTTTCATCCACTCACCATCTCTAGCTCACCCATCACACTTGGGTTTTTGTTTGCTTGTTTTTTTCTTAAATACCTGAGCAGAGTAGATCTGTAGCCAAGCCTTGAGCCCCATCATGTGCCCTCAATGCTCCAGTGACTTGTAGCCACACCGTATCCCACCTCAGCTGTCAGTTTCCATGAGTTTTGTTTCATTTTGGTTTGGTTTTTGCTCCAGAAGTAGCAGCTCCCTTTCATTTTGGTGCATCTATTGTCCTTAGACTACTCCTTTCCTCTTAGCACTGTTAATATCTCCAGACCCCCAACATACTTGAAATTGTTGAAATATTGCTATTATTGGCTCTTTACTTCCTCTTATCTTTTCCAACTTGTATTCACATGTTATTTATTCCATCTTCCAGACTGCTAAAAAAGATGCTGTAGAAAACTGGGCCACATGACAATTCCTGCAAAAACTCAAACTCTTCGTGTTAAAAACCTGGTGTCATTCATCCCCACTTTCACTTTAGAAACTTTTAGCCATTTTCAGCCCCTTTAAATGATCCATTCCTTGTGAAGCACACATCCTAATGTTTCCTTAACATTCAAAAATGTGACCTCTGTCCTCTTCCTTTCGGCTGCCCTTCCTGCCATGCAGCTGGGAACAGCTGCAGTACACAAGTTGCTGTGACACACTTTGGAGTAGGTACTTCTTATACAGTACCATTCTTTGCTACCACTGTGCATAGTTTCTGTCCTAATAGCTCCATTACGTTACTGGAGTGGCAGATTATAATTACTACAAGGTAAATGACTTGCTCACTTCCCCTGCATTTTACAATCTAAGCTTTACACACTCCTTTTTATGCCAGGGCTCAGTGGTTTAGCTTTCAAAACTACCTCCTAGTGATTCAGTATGTTCACAGATTTCATTGAGACAAGGTAACCACTGATTTGTGCATTTAAATTTCCCAGGTATTTACTTACCTGCATTTATCAATAACCATACCAACTGTGATCTTCATTCTTTTTAAGTGCCCATACTCTTTATTTTCCTTTAAGTGATAGATTCAAAAAAAGCAGCTTAGTGGTTCAGTCATATTAAAATCATAATTGATTTTGCCTCACTCCTCATTTATTAATGGACTTAGACTACCTTCTTGCTAATAAACCTCCTAGTAATGAGTTTAGTCCATAGAGGATACACTTCCACCTCAACAAACCACCAAGCAATTTAGGACAGTTGGTAGTTTCTGCTTAAGGGAGTCCGAAAACTGGAATAGAAATTTATGCAGGCCATAATTAAAGTACTTTCTGGGAGCTGTGTGGGGAGTTTACTGACGTTCTTTGCACCGTGCCCATCTGTGGTCAGTGTAATTAATCCTTCACTCGTGATCCAATAAGAACTCATCCTCACTGACAATTTTTTATAAAGAGAAGACTTCAAACACTTAGGCAGTAATCAAACTCTGATCGTTTCCTTCCTTTGAACAGAAAAGGTTTGTGAAGGGGGTGAGGGCAGATCTTTTTGGAGCTGCTCAGCTCTGGGGAGGGTGTGCAGACAGCATAAAAGCCATTCACTGGGATAACAGCTGTTTCCAGATGTGTGGAAAGCCCAGCACATCCAGAAAAACCAGAAGCAGGACTTCTCCAGTGCACAGTTACAAGTGAGAGAAGATCAGCTCATGGCAGTAAAACACAACCAGTAGTTTCTACTGGAATTACTTAAATGAAAGCACAATTACACATTTGAGGGAGGGAGGGTTATTGGGCTGAGAGATGATACACTGCAAGACAAGATGAAACTCTGAGGTTGAAAAGGTTTAATCACGTCCCTGTCTGTGTTTAATGATAAATCCCTGTGACCTCCTTCCCTTCCAAGGTTGTAAGATTTTGGTAGCCAGAAACTTATTTGTCCAGCACCTAAAACACTGGGTTCATGGTGCAAAATCAGGGTTCTCATAAATCTAAGCTCACAGTGCTGCCTAACAAGAAACTCCTGTAATAGTGCAATTTTCTCTTTTCCTCATTCCTTAGAGATAAGAGAAAGAGGACAGTGAGATGAGTCTTCCTCCCAGCTGTCCTATGGGAGCGATGTAGCAGATCCCTTCAAGACTGATAGGATGCTGAGGGGAAAAAAATGGGCTAAACTGGGGAAGAGGAGAGTCCTGCTGGGAGGGATCTCATCAGAAACTATTGACTGGGAGTGAGATCCTCCCTGTTTCTCACCTCACAGGGAGGGTGGGGCTGAGGTCTTGCCTTTTCAATTTGCTGTCACTTAATGGCACTTGGCAAAGGCATAAATACCACCCAATACATAAAGAAGAACAGGTCTAGAAAGGTATACTTTGCATAAAAATGACTTTCTTCTGGACCTCTCCTTCTGGGAACTTTGGAGGTATAATTGGTATTTTCGGTACCCTCTGGGATGGACAGTGAATGCTTTTTTTTCTTTGCCACTTTCTCGCAGTTTCCTCCTTTTTCACACACATAGATACAAATGCTAAAGTGAGATCAGTCCAGGACTTTACATTCTTCTATAGGTAACATATGTAAATAACCACATACAGTTTTAACCACAGTAACTTATCGCCAATAATTAACACAGACACACACACACAAATGCAAGTGCCAACCAATCAAAACAACAGCAAATTAAACTCCCTTTGTATTAAGACAAAGAATTCTACTAAGTGAGGAGGCATGTAGAATTTGGGAGAGGTTAGAGGGAGAGAACACAGGAGAGTTCAGCTTTCCTAATGGCATTTTTAGTTGTCATTAAACACAGTCAGGGTTTCCAAAGCTAAAATACATGTTAACACATTACAAAACACTTCTAATAGAATATTTTTTTCAGTACTTCTGTACAGCAAATGATGCAAAGCCAAAATTCCCTAGACAATGCACAGAACATTAGAGAATTAGTTTAACATTCTTACAACCCTGCAATTTTATTTAAACAAGTTCTTCCCTACCCAATTCCCTGCAGAGAAGTATTGAACCCTTTTGTTGATTGTAGTGGACATATTGCAGATCTCCGATTACCTTCCCAAAGGACCACCCACTACAAGAAGTTTTTTGTGTTGCAAGCACAGCTTAGTTCATTCCTCTCCCCCTCTTATTCACCTTCTTTTTTCTTTGCTCCTTGTTTTTTTTCCATTTCTTTTCCCCTCAATTTTAATTTTCTTAGCATTCTTATATGCTATGGATGAGCTGACAGACTAGCCTGCCATCTGTTCTTTCATGACATGGTGCAACCTAATCAATTATCCCCAAACCACTTTGGAGTAAATAACATGTCTACAATAATAATAATTAGTCAGTTAAAAAGAAAACAGCATCATGGAACTCCTGGTGGGAATTAGGTAGATTTCAGAACACAGCATTTTATTAACTGAGATTATCAGACAAGGAGAAGACAACTTTGGGAGGAAAAAAAAAATCACCTTCAGTGATTTATTCTGAGACATGAGTACAAGGCAGCATCCCTAGACTTTGGAGATCTTTGACCCTTTGTAAACCAGTGATGCCAGATGCAAGTAAATCTGCCACTCACAAGTTTGTAAGATTTTTTTTTCTATTAATAGATGTGTTAGCATAAATCTGAGAATTTATATTAGAATGACAACTGCATTAAAATTATAAAAAGCATTAAAAAAATCACCCAATGACAAGCAGATGACATTTATATAGTGTAAAGAATAATATGCATTTCCTCAAGAACATGTATAAGGCCTGACATGTCTTCAGGGAGAGATTTGTCTTCAACAACCAGTACGTGTGAAAATCCTGAGTAAGAAGAGTACATTACACACACACCCACCTGAAGTACAGGCAAAACACAGAAACTCACGGGTACAAACAGAAAACAGGTTTGCAAGAAAATATTAGGAATTCAGAAAATGAGGAAAATTGCGGTTAATATCAGTGGATGCCCAAGATCACACAAAGCCATTCCTTATGAAGTTAATCTGAACATTGTTTTTCACAACGCAAACAGCTGTTTGCTGTTTTAACTCTATGACACTGATGCAGACAGAATACATCAGCAATCATTCAATTTAATCAGTTGGTGGGCATTTAAAACACATCTTAGCACTTGGGTGCTTAGCACATTCTCAGTATTTTTACTTTTGCAACATGAAGGAAGCAATAGATAAAATGGGAGGATTCACTGTTCCAGTGAGATAATCAGCAAATTGCCAACTAAAATTTTTGTGAAGGAATCGATACAAACTCAGTGCAAAAGGATATCATGAGAACTGATATCCTTTATCATGTACATTCTATGTGTTGAGTCCTCAAAGAAGACAATACGTGTAGCTGTGCTACCAAATAGCATTTCTGCCATGGTTTTAAGTGTTAAGGATGTGGCAATAAATAAAAGAACTTCAAGTGTAAAAGTGCTGTCCCAAATATTCTCTAAACACTCAACACTTCTCATCCTTTAACTGTGATCCTCTGGAAAACCAATACAATTTTATCAGTAAGTTACAAAACAATATAACAATGTGACTCTGGACATTCTACCCAAAACCGCTTGAGCAGCCTGAGACAATGCTGACTATCTCCTGCAAAGTCAGGAGCAAGAAGAATTATAGGAATCATGTTAGAGGCCACAACTTAGACATATATAAATATCAGACAACAAAAATCTCAATAACTCTAAATGACCATACTGAATACACTGAATATATGTGTTTGGTCTCATGCTGCCACATCTTGCCTGGTGAGAGACTGAGGCAATCCTCCATAGAATATAATGCATGGCAGCAAGGAACCTCATACTTTATGGTGCTGCATTATATCTGCTCTTACACACTGATGGTGAGGCATGAGGCAGGCTGAAGCTTACACACCCATGGCCTCATTGCAAATTCTGACAAGAACGCAAACAATTAGGTGGGGACATGTAGAGAAAGGGTGGAGAAAAGTCTCTGCCATGACATAGCCCAGTGAAGATAAAGCAATGAGCCACAGGTGATCTTCCCTGGTCCCTCAATGGCTGCTCTGCTGTGATTTCTGTGACACGTATCAACATCTTTGCCTGTTTAGATTCTTCTTCTTCAGTAGCCAAATGCTTCTGGCATCCTGACATTCTGTTTCACTTCCAATTTTCCAGGTCTTTCAAATGAGCAGTAACCTTTCTGTTGCAGCTGCTAACCTCTTGCTTCTGCCTGTTTCTCCATGTTTTACCATCCACTTCAGAAAAGGGCTAGCAATTATGTGCCTGATGTTTCCCTAACCTTGACCACCTTGAAATGTGATTTTGTGATTTTTGTTGAAATGTAGGACATGGATCCCTTGCAGGCTTTTACAAACATGAGAGTTCCCATGTGTCTTTGACACTGATGAATTGCTAGATCACTACAGAAGAACTTGGAAATGGCAACAGAGCTGGCTCCACTGTAGCTAACTTGAGCTCCTGGGAGGGACCAGAGGGGTTTTTGATTCTTTTTATTACATGATATCAATTAAGCATTTAACAAGTTACAATAAAAAGCAACTTTCCAATGGAATTTTTAATGCAATGAAAACAAATTACCTTCAAGATGGTTATCATTTGGAACCTTGAGGAGAATGAAAATAACACATACTCATCCAGATTGCCCATAACAACTTGCCAGGCATCCCTGTTTCAAATCAAGTAAATCTGTGCAGCTTCTCTTTGACAGCAACACAAAATCCCGTGTGAAATGCACTGAATGGCACAGCTGAGGCAGAATGTTAGCAGAAGATACTGCATCAAGCAGCTTTTGTTTTGAAGTGGGTACTTCTATTATGCAATACGCTTAGAATTTGCTTCTTTCAAAGAATGGAAGAGGAAAAAAAGAAAGCCTCAGCAAACAAAAACCACAAATCCCATACATTTCTCAACTCAGATGATATTTCTACTCTTGGAAACAGTCTATTCACAGCAATGCTTAAATTCTGGCATGGTCACAGAGACTATACTTGTAGAACTCAGCTGGATTAGAGGACCAAACAGTGCATGATGGCTGGGATGAAGGTGTTTGCCGGAAGAGAGAGGCTTCAGCTCACTGAACAAGAATGATGCCCATAAACAAAAAACAGTAGGCAAATTCACTAATATCAGCAATGTGCTGATTAGGCACATGAGCAGCTTTAACAACTCACTTGTTTTGAGACTTTCTGTAGTCATGAGGAAGATGAGACTACGGACAGAACTTTATTGACATAAACCCATTCATTTACACGGTTAAGATCTTGTCCATGTAATTTGCATATATCCAAGAAAATAAAACCTATACTTAATATTAAAAACTTCTGAGCAGCTCATCAAAGGGTCATTTGAGCAACAGGTATGAGGGAGAGTGCAAGCAGCCAACTCTGTGTACGATTTTTCACAAAAAAAGCCAGCCACAAATGCACTCTCAGGTGGTGGGGATGAATAATATACTTTGTGCTTTCTCTAATTCTTTGGCCTTGAGACAAGTGGAGAGAGTGGCACACAGTGGAGAGAAGATGAGGCGTTGACTGTTTCCTGTCCCTGAAGCACACAAAGCAAACCAGAGTATGTGTGAAGGCATGGACAGAATTGCTCTGAAGAGTGGGAAGGGCTCTGCAAGCCACCTGTTTAGAAGGGAGAAATTGTCCCTTACTGAGCTCTCCCACATTTGCACAACATCTGACACTCTCCTCTTGCAACCACACTCTACATGTGCTTTCTCACCAGCGTACATCATGTTACAGGCACCATTCCTCCTCCCCCGAGCAAGAGGATCCTTTCATTTCACTAGGGCACATTGTCATAGCTGCAGATTCCTGCTGCTTATTCCGGGTGTGATGTCCATATGCACAGCACTCCTAGAGATGTGTTGCAGTCTCTGTGGTACGGGCAGAGAGAACATCATCTCTGCCCTCTCCTGTGACCAATGCTCCCTCCACACTGCACATTTGTTAGAGATCACTTTTTTTTTTGTTTGTTTGTTTCCTCTGTTCTCTACAGAGTGTATCCAACATGACACAGAGCAACTACATGCTTGGTGTTTTCCCAGACACATTAACAATTTAGTTTCTTTCACCTTCTCTGACCTTTCCTGGGATGTTCTCAGCACCTCAGAAATTCTCATGAGGATATGGAAAAAAAACCCTGCTCCAGTGCTCTGTGCACACATGTTGACTTTCTCTTGTGCTGCACACAAGTTCAGTTAGATGTTCTTCAGCCTTTGATCTTCTTTAATCAGAAGCAGCAAGAAGGCTGAGGAAGGAGAATATGAGCTTTCTTTCATGCTTGTCCTAAGTCTTAGGTCCAATAAAGAGGACAGAACAAGGATGCTCAGGGAATTAAGTGCGAGACAATCAAAGAAATGACTGAGAGGGGTCTGCACCCTGCCAGCTATCCTGAGCTTTGCCCCTTGCTCATGTGGCTTCTCTCTTAACAGGGGTTAGTGCCTTTGCTCCCTCCAGCCCCTTCTCTACCACCTCATGCTCATCTTTATTAGCTTTTTCACACTACACAGTCCTCTCATCGATTACAAGGGCCAGCACAAAGCAGCCTAATGATGGGTCAGTCTTAATGAGAAAAGCGGCTGCTCTTGAAGTGGTGTGGCTTCTCCCTGCACCCTGCCGAGTCCTGGCATGCAGAGCTTTGCCTCCTTTTAGAGAGCAGAGCCATGGAAAATCAACAGTGAGCAGCCTGGTGCCTCTGAACAGAAAGGGCCATGTGCATGGCTATTTAGTGCTGTAAAAGAGAGAGCATTTGCAAAAATGGGAGTGAACATAAGGAGGCCTTCAGAGAAGAATGGGGCCTTGGCAAATTTATAGACTCCCCTGAAAGAAAGTGATTACAGATCATTATCCAATTGAGGCAGATTGATGGGTTAGGGTCAAAGTAATACTGCAGAGCTCACTGGAAGGACAATGCCTGCTTGTCAGTTCTGTTCGGGAAAAGAAAGAGAAGGGAAACTACCACACGGAGAGGAAAGGCTTAAGCCTTTCCAGCCTCTATCTTAAAAATTGTTACTTATCTTGAACATGTGTTCTTTCAAATAAATTAAAAAAAAAAAAAAAGAGAAAGGAAAAGTTAAAAATAACGCCAAACAAACCAACCAACGAACCAACCCTGAAGTGGCAGGAGCAGTATCACTGAGTTAAAACAGCACTGGGCATTCAGAATTGTCGATAATTGTGCAAAGAGTGTGCAAACAGCACACTAACAAAGCCTTGTGACTGATACTTTCAGAGATCACAATGAGTGTTAGCACTAGTAATGGCTAAACTGCATCTTTGTTTCATTTGTATTAAAAGAAAACCAAAGACATCTTCTGAAATAAATGGGTATCTTTTTTAAATTTGGTGAAAGAAGGACGGTTTTGTTAACAGCTATGGTTGAACAGATTTGAAACTCTGTAACATCTGGTCAGGCAAAACTCAGCAACACTGACATTGAATAAAACAAGAATAAATGTGCTTCTATTGTTTCCTCTGTATTGATTTTTAGAGTGTTTGAAAGTGCTTTGCATTCATGCACTTTTCAAATAGCCATAGAAATGGAAACAGCATGGCCCAAAAAGCAGCTCACAGCATTTATTGTGCATTTGCCTCACATTTTCCGACAGGATTTTGGAATGTAAAGAATTTGAGCAAAGAGAGAAGACAATGCACTCATGAGAGACCTGATTTGTTTTTTAATTGTGTTTATTTATTAACTTCTCTGTTGTTCCCTATGTCTCAGAAGCAGAGCACCACACACACTTTAATGGATGCTTCCCCACGTCCCAGGGGATAGCAAAGTGGCACTAGCCTTGTTTCAAGTAAAGGCTCAGTAGAGCAGCTTGCCTTAGGGCCACTGTTTAGAGAGTTTAGCAAGGGTTCCCTCAAGTTCCATTACAAGACCTCCACAGACATGAAAATTACAACCTCACCACTCACTGTTTTCTGTGGACTCGTGGACTCTTGCAGAGGGTGTTCAGACACAAAATGACCCATCCTGACCCGGACCCATTGACAAGAACACAATTAGCTTCTCTAGATTTTGTCTCAGGAATGAAGTAGTCCTGCTAAAAATTTGCAGGAATACCAGGTACAGGTATCAGTACCCAAGCTCCCATCTGCTCCAGTGATGGAAATGACCTGTCCTGCAGCCATTAGATAAATGCTGGCTCAGCCTTGCAGATAACTCTGGGTTCATCCCAGTTTGCTATTTCCCACTTAAAACAGTAAGGATAGCTAAGGAAGTAGAAACACTGCTGGCTTCACACTCATCTGCAGTTTCTAAAAGTGTTAAAAGCATCAGGAGAGACAGACTCTCACTTCATGCAGTATCTCTAGTGTACAGCACATGTGGGTTTTTATGTTCATTTGGTAGCAATCCAACTGCAGGATGACCATGCACCTTCTACAGGGTGCTTCTAGAAAGGGATCCTCAATATCTTTTCTGAAGGGAAAGAAAACACTCACCAAATAAGTTTCTTTCTGTGCAGGATCCCTCAGACTCTTAAAAGCATCATTTTTATCTTTTCTTTTATGATTCTCAAAACAACCACATTTTCAGTGCAACTGACAGCCCTTCTCCACCGCCCCAAGATGGTCTGTCATCTCCTATTTATAAACCAAAAAGGACCCCAAATGACATTCATCTCAGAAAACTCCTAGAAAGAGCCGTGGGGTATCTGTGCAATGCCATTCCACATAAGGCATCTTCCCCCACCTTGGCATCTGGTGAAACCAGCGATCTGTTACATGGTAATAAATAAATAAAAAATAAAGGTCACTGGTTGGTTGCCTATTTTATTTTGTTTGCCAGGCTGGAGTTTTGCCTTGCACATGTATTCCCTGAACTAAATTTAACACTTTGAATCTTTTCCCATTTTCCTCATTCATCATTTTGTTATTGGGTGTGACATAGGTTCCTCCATGCCACACAGTCTTGAATCTTTCAGCATATAATGGAGTTGTAACTTAGTCAGGATACCACCTCAGAGACAACATACATGTGCTCAGATACTTTTTATCTTGTCTTTCCTTCTCTGCTTTAGCCTAATAGTATTCTTTCTTGCTGTACAAAATTTAGAAACAACTTGTAGCTACTCTTCTCCTGAAGTTTGCTTGCATTTGTTTCCACTTGCCTACTCCAGTTTGACAGAACGTGCATATGTGCAGGATTCCATATGTTTTCAGAGATAATCTGCTTTTTACTACCAGTAAGAACAACCTTGAGTACATATTGCAGTGTCACAACGTATTTTCTGTATGAATCAGAAAGTAGAACTGGTGCATTGGAAAAGCAGACCATATTTTTAACAGGCAAATTCATAAACCTTGCTTTTATGAACAGAGCAAGCTGAGGGGTGGGAGGTATCACAGGAAAACAGATGTGTGCTTATAATATGAACTCTCTCCTACCAACATCATGTTCCACTGGAGCTGATCCATGGAGAAGTCCCCCTCCAAATGGAGTCTGGGCGCAGTGAAATCAGTGTGAGCACACCGAGTAGAATATAGCACAGAACAAGGTCAAAGGAATGAAATGGTTGTTCCCTTCCATCCCAATCAAGAAAACTATCAGGTATTCAGGGGGAAAAAAACCAAAAACAAATCAAAGCAAAACAAAACAAAACAAAAAAAAAAAAACAACCAACAAAAACCAAATCACAATTTCTAGAATCACTCAGCTGGGAATAAAGGAGGAAAAAAAGCATTTCTCTTAGGGACACTTTCAGTCTATTTATGGTTATAGTTTGTACAGCGCTTAATGCTTGACCCACAGGGTTCATGGGTTAGTGAGAAACGCACAGACGTGTATTCTAAGAGTTATATTTCATCCATATGTGCGAAACAGTCACAGGAGAGCTACAGAAAACTACACACTTGGGGTAGCAACCTTCCCAGTCCAGGAACAACCTCTGAATCATGCTAAGTCTATCCTCTGGCAAATCTCGTGTTTCAATGACAATTCTGTTCGAGGGAAAACTCCGCAAAATCCTGAGACATTCAACATTGGTTGAAGTTTTGTCACTGACTTCACAGCACACGGGAGTTAGGCATGAGTAAGCTTTGCTCTCTAATTGTTTTCATTGTACAATGCTTACAACAAAATAGTGGCAAAGTAGAAGCAATCTTACATCAAAGAGGATGTATATACAGCTTCCCAGATGAGCCAGTGTGAAAAGAGTGAAAGGACAAACAAGTCCACTTAAATTTTGGTATCCTGGAAGAATTCCCTTATTTTTATGTTCTTAAGGCAAAGGGGAATAAAAGCCCAACTTTCTGCTTCTTCTTTTTTTCCTTTTAATTTTTTTTAATAGTTTGTTTTTGTTGTCTGGGATATTGTTTGGGTATTTTTTGGAGAAGAGAGGCAGCTATATGACCAAAACTTGTTTCTGCCTGCTGAGCCTTATTGTAATGGTATACTGGTCTTTGTGTTGATACAGCATCCCCTCTACACAAAGCTGGCAGAGTATTGACAACAATGCCAGATATGTAATTTGTTTAAGAAAAATACCAAAACTGGGCTGTATTATCCCTTATGAGTTTTTGAATTCTGCCTACAAACAGCTTGAATTACAAACAGCTTTTAGGGTTTAGTGCCCTTCTTCACCATCTCCCCTGTGCTCTCAGCTGGGGGCACTCTAAGGGATGTTGGCACAGCAGGTGCCTGCACTGGTCACGTAAATGGGGATTCTGACACAGTGCCAATCTCCCTAAAGATCTGTTGAAGCCTCCTCTTCACTAAGAGAGCAGTTTTATTACTTCACTGGTACAGGGCTACTGCCTTTGATCTATTAAAAGATGTATCCTGGTGTTCCATTACATATTATTGTAGCTATAAAGCTTAAGAACATGAGTAATATCAGGTTTATATAGTTTATACATAATTTGTACTTAGAACAGCATAAGCAATTTCAATATTTTAGGAAATATTGACCAAATGAAATGTATAACCCTTCTACAGAAACTTTTATTTATGCATAAAACCCTGGCTAAAAGGGCATTTAATTTTACCAGTTAAGTAAAAAATGTCTAAAAATGCCTTTGGTTTCTCATTGTTTTTCTGCCCCTAAAGATATGTTTGGCCACTGAAATCATGACTTGATACACAACAAAAAGCTGAAGAACCTCTCTGCCCCAGGTCATTCCCTTCAATCAAACCAAGGTCTATGATGTGGCTGAAATTTGTTACCACATGCCTGTTCTTTACAGGCCTGTGTAAAGGACAAGGTGGACAAACTGTAGCAGGCAGACAGGCCGTAACACCTTAAGAAAAATACCAAGAAAGCAGATTCAGCAAAAGAGGTCTAAACATGAAGATTTAATTATATCCTGTACCCTTCCAAGTGGTCCTGCCCTACTGAGACCGAGAAAAAAGAGTGATGAAGATGCTGAAGCCTGTACTTTTGAGTGTGTGAAAACTATTCTGCGACTAGAAGAAGGGTCACGCATTTTCAAAGTCAGTTCAATAAAGCAAAATGCCAGTCCCAATTCTTTGGAGCCAATTAAACTGCAGCCAAAAATGTTACCCCTTTGCCCCACAGAGAACCTAGTGTATTTATAGTCCCCAAATGCCTATGGTCTAATCAAAACTGTCATATAACAAGAAGCCAGCCAAGAAACTCAGACAGTTTGGTTAATGAGACAAAGAGCAGCTTCGTATTCATTCCCTTCTAAACAAAGATCTGAGGAAGGGGAATGGACTGGTGGGGGAAAGGGAGTACAAGTACAGCAGGCCCAAAGAGAAGGGCACAAACAGACAGTCAATTAGGTAATGCAGCCAAGCCTGATCTGAAGACTCATTGCAAACAGAGCAGCCATTCATGCACTATGACATGCAGGTCAATAGAAGCAATCACATGCTTGTCTAGTACTCATGGACATGTTCGTGAAACAGCACGTGGCAACATATGATGAAACTCAACCCCTGATCACAAACTGCACTGACAAAATGAGAAATGTCTGAATTTTTTCCCATTAAAAAACAACTTTGGGTTTTTTTTTTTTTTATTTTAAAATACTTCTTTTTTTCCCCAGTGAATTCTTATCAGTCATTGAAGTGAATTTTAAAGAACTCACCATATATTGTGCTCCATTTCTGAATTGTTTTTCTTTCTGATTATCTGACAATTTTCCTTCCAGGAAAATATATCAAACTCCTCTGCAAAAACCATAGATGTAACTATTCTTAAGCACAAGACAATAGCATTGTTTGTTTCAAGGCACACATTGATCCATAAAAAAAAAAGCTAGAAAATAATCTTCCTATTGGTGCTACTTCCCCATTTGGCCAGATGCATTATGTTGTTTGCATTCCCTGTTTCTGAAGCATCTGCTAGCAGTTACTGTCAGAAATGTGATAATGACCATGATCAACCAGTAGTTTTAGCTGGTGGATCCCACATTCTGAGCAAATTGCAAATATTGCTTTCACTAACTCAAACAACACACGCCAGCAAGGACAGCAGAAGAGTTTGGCCTCTGTTCTCCACAAGGACAAGATCAATCCTACATACAACAGATCAGAAATGGAATCAGAATGGAAGGAATCCAGGCTAAGGGTTCTCCAATAAATAATCTATTTGGGCTATGGGATCCTATGAGGGCTTGTTTCCTTTTCTTTGAGACCTGAGTTAAGCCATTCAGTTCACGAGCAAGTTTGGGCAAAGAGATTGCTCATAGGCCAAGACTTAAAAGCTTACAAACAATCCCGCAACCCCAAACTTGTCTGTAAGCTGCATTAAAATGAAATAATAATAACAATAATAATAATAATAATTTAAAAATTTTAAAAAGAAAAAAGAAACACAAGTTAGCACTCTCCTGACAGGCTTTTGGAAGCATTGTAATATGTTGGCAGAGCTGTTAAGTTGTATCACTGCTTTTAGAAGTGTCTTTAGAGTACAGACCTTCCAGGTAGAATGGGATTCCTCTTCTTTCATCCTCTCCCTTTTTTTGAGTGTGTGGTATGTGTTTGACATCAAGAGGCAAAGCAAAGAAAATTAGAAGCAACATGATGCATCAGTTTTAAGTAGGGAAGCTTTTCTCACATGTTTGTTTTTCCTAGCGATCCCTTGGAGGAAAGGCAATCAAAACTTCAATGTATCCCAAGAAGCGTATTTTCTGCCAACACCATATGAAAGCAAGAAGAATAAATATGAGGAGTAACAATATGCTGATTGGTTAAATGTGCTCACAAAACAGAGGTGGGGGTGTGGGGAAGGGAAAACGCACAGTGTCACCTATTTTGTTAAATCTGTGAAAACCTCACATTGGAAACAATTCTGTTACATCTGTCTGGTGATCGCTGAAGATTAAAAGGGCCAACACAGCAAATTTTAGGATTGCTGGTACAAAAACATTCTCAAATAAAGAATACAAGTAACTGTGCCTTTCATTCCGGTCTAGAGGAGCCCTCAAAAGCTATAAATAATTTGTGCAAGCCTCTTATCATCCTGAAATACACGTGATTAAAAATCTGCTAGAATTAGGCTGCCAGAGGCAGCAGTCCCATTACATACTGTTGGCCTGTATGTCTGATATGTGACATTTTTCTAAATCCTGTCAGGGAGAATCTATCTCATAACCATCCTCTAGATTATACTTGGAGACTCTGGTCTTTTAGTTCAAATATAAATATGCTTAAATTATGATGCTGCCCATTAAGAGGATAATCACTGTTCTTGCACAGAGGAAAATATTACCAGATTATCAAATACATACTGAAGACCAGAACAATTTATAAGAAGTGAACAGAAGCACAAAGCAACCCAAAGGTTGAGACACAGTAGTGGCTCCGGACTAAAAGGATTTTGTCTCCTCGACTTCTGCTCAGGAAATGCAGGATTTCATTTCCACCTATTCAAGTTCCACAGTTCTAATGGAGGGGCAGTACACTTTACCCCTAACTGGTCCCAGAAAATACCCAGATGGTGTAATATTTTTCTTCTGGAGTCATAAGATACTCCAGAATGCTGTTATTTCCTTTAATATCAAATGGAAAAGTCTTTAAATGTGTTCTTTCCAATACCTCCATCACCTTCTGCCCCAAATCAACTAATATTCATTACATTTTCCATGGTGCCACACGTAGGTGGGATTTGTATTGCTTTAATCTGAAGTCCAAAGTCTTCTGACTCTGAATTTTTCTGTGACAATAAAATAGCACACTGGGTCTTGGCACTGGTCACCAGGAATATTGCTCAATAGTTCAATAGCAGAATAGTTCAAAGGCTAGCAACTTGCAAATTAGTCTATTATAACAATGATGAACAATTCACATATTCTATAGTGAATTATTTAATTTTGCTTTATTGATAGAGAAGATTTATTGGATTTCAGTAGTATGAACACATTATATGGGACAAGTAGGAGTGGGACACATCAGGGATCCCACTGAACCTATTCTAGAACATCTGTTCAACCTAGTCATGAATGATTTGGAAGACAGGGTCAACAACGAGATGACTAAGATTGGGGTTGATACAAAGTGATCTGTGGTCATCAAACTGACTGTGAACAGCTGCTGAACAATATCATGGTATTGAGTGACTGGGTAAAAAAATGGCAGATGGAGTGCTTTGTTGATAAGTCCAAAATAATGCATATGGGAAAACCATATGTCCCTGTATATAACTGTGCTGTGTCCAGCGCTGCATCTGCTTCTGGATAACCAACATCCCAGAAAGTACATAGGAGAGCTGGAACAGTAGGGGAAAGAGCAGTGCAGATGATCAGAAGTATAAAATTGCTTCCTTACATGGAGAGACTAAATAATCTGGGACATGTGAAAGAGACACTTAAAATGCTGAAAGAAAGTTCATAAAATCATGAATGTAATGAAGAAAATTAATATAGATTATTTTCCTTTTGTGTTAAATCATATGTATAATATATATGCACACACATATTATACATATGCATGTTATTTTCCATAGTCTAAGGTCCACAACTGGTAGCAAGAGGCATCAGGTTTTGAGCAAATGAAAAAGCCTTGTCTCCTGTTCTCAAGAGACAAGGCTTTATCAATGGGGTGCTTGGGATGTCAAATGTATAAATGAGTTCAAAACATCCTTAGACATACTCATGAAGGAAAGGTCCATTGGGCCATGTTAAACACAGACAGAAACACAACAGCCAGCTCAGGAAGGGCAGGTTTTCAGGCATGAAATGCCTCACCAGAAGTAACATCACTGCGTTCACCTTACTGACACCCTCACTCCCCAGGCTCCTCTTACTGACCAGTCAGAGACACTTGGGCTTATATTGCACCAGAGAGGAAAGTCTGGGCTGCATTAACATGCCTCTGAGGAATTTACAATAATTACTAAAAAGCTGGATTTCTTTTTTGGTTTTCATTTTTATTTGGGGGGGCTTTTTATAGGAGACAGCTCAGGATTTCTCATTGTATTGACAACTATTTGTTGCATCCATCACTTTTAATAATTATATCTGTAGTTTAATTCTCTTCTTTTGTAAATATCCTCTCGAGCACTCCAGGTCCTTGAATGCAAAACAGGCTATACACGAGTAAGCCAGGAGTGGCTACGCTTGGTTGCCTGGTTGTTTAATTAGAAACTGAAGCAAAAGGCATCCTGCCGCAGGGAGACAACCGGGCTGCAGATCGTGTCACCGCTGTACCCTTGCCCTGTCCCTCTTTAGCCTTAAGCAAATCTGATCTTGGGCATCCTGACCCTGACTAATTGCATACTGCTTCCTGTGATGCTGAGAAGATCCTTCCACCCACTGCTGGACTGTTAAGCTTCTCTGCTCCGGTTGATAATTAAGCAGGAGAATGTTGAACTGGTTTTTGTTGCTGTTGTTTTGGGGTGGTTATTTTTGCATCCTTCTTCTCTCCTCCTCCTCCTCCCCAATTCCCTGATATACAAAGGCCAGCTGAATGCTTCGTTTGTCATTTTGCTACGCTATTGAGAGGCAGAGATGTCATATCACCTTTCAAAAGGCAAAGAAGGTGATAAATGCACTAACTCGAGAGACAAAGCGTCAGGACACTAATGAAAATCTCTAGTGACTGGTTGGCAAGGCGGACCTCATTTCAAGAGACTATGCAAAGGAGGACAACTTTTTCAGCCTATGCAAATGTCAAATCTAAAGTACACTGGTCTAATGAGGCAGCGTATTTTTCTGTCAGGAACAAAAGTATATGCATTATAAGGAATTATTTGCAAGTAACTATATAAGCAAGTTTAAATGTCATCTGTAAAGTAAGTGAGATACCAGTTTTTTCTAGCTGATATCTTGGCATCTAGATTTACAAAAAAATAATGTGGCCTAGATTGAAGGGCTTGGTCTTTAGATATCTTTTTTCCTTTTTTTAATTTGATAGGATTGTAATAATGGCATGCATTTTTGATTTCCATTGAAAATGGAGACTAAAATAATTCATCAAAATTTTAGCAGCCATAAAGGCTTCATTGGGCCATTATATTAGTTTATTAGGTAAAATTAAATAAAAAGACACTTTAAATGAATTACAAGCAGCTTGCAAAATAACAAATATATTGTGCATGAGAAAAGCAGCTCCATCTGAGGTGCACCAGCCACCACATGTAATATGGTCATTTGAAAATCATTTTATTGGAATGTATCAGTTAAACTAAAACACATGACCCTCCTTCTTGTGACATGAAAGAAACCACAGAAGAGAAGTCTTTTTTTTTTCTTTTTTTTTTTTTTTCCCCTCCCCTCTACTCATGTGAACTTTCTGAGAAAAAAGTAGCTTCAAGGATTTTTATCAATGTCTGTGTAATGACAAGTGCATCACATGCATCCTGAACCATTAGTTGCCTACATCTGAAAGAATGTGCTCAACATTTAGGAATTCATTTAATGAAAGGCTGGCCTATTAAAGCTCTGCTAGCTTTGGAAGTTGATTGAGCCTTTCTTTTCAACTTCCTGCATCGCTGTAAATGATGCTACACAGTGCCCTCATGTGATGATATATTCTAGACAAGTTTGCTTTGTAACACCAAAAAAAAAATAAAAAAAATAAAAATCCAAGTACCAGGTGATACATGCTGGTCAGAGATGCAACTATGCAGCACAAGGCTCTACACAAATCTCTGTGTGAAATCTTGAATTTAAAAAAACAACATCTCCAAAAAGCATCTATTTATATTCTCGGGAGATAAAGGAACAACATGTTCCTTATATATCCACATGACTCCTGAATCAACAATTAAATAAACAAATAGAAACCCAGGAAAAAACTAAGAGTCAGTGGATGACATTTCATCTCTCAGACTACTGAAAACAACCAAGATCAGAATTAGGTCACCTAACTACTTGGCTGAAAGATGAATTTGGGTGGTTTTTTTTGATGACTCGACACTCCTGATGTTTCAAGACCAGTGTGAAGGTGCTTGTGAGAGCACCAGGCTCTGCACTGGATAGGCATTGCTGCCTTATGACACCTGCTCATTAATGCAATGCCTGACATAGGGGACCACGTAACAGGATAGTATTAAAGGAAGAAGTTAGCATGGGAGAACTTATCAGAAGGGGAACCTACTGGCTGCTGGAATGCTCATCTGCATCCCAAACACAACTACATTGTCAAGTTCATGGGAAGAACAAGACATGTTTCCTCAAAATTGAGGAGAAACAGGTTTCCATTATATGACCTCATTGCCTTTTCATGGTGAGTGTGAGCACCACTAAACCGTGTCAGATGGGTGGCGCTGGAGACTGGAATCACTAACAAAAGACATTTCATCTTGTTGGTTTGCAATTTTCAGGCAGAGTGCCAATGAATGACAGTGGGACTGGGCTCCTTTTCCATGGGATAGGTAAAGCACAAGGAAAAACATGAAAGGGTTATTCCCTTTCTTAAGCCTTGGAAAGAGAGTTGTGTCACATGAGCTTGGCACAGGGTCCCTCAACAAGATATCTGATGAATAGCTTATGAAATTACATTTATGAAATTAAATTTAATTTTAGAACAAAACTACAGACAGCATGCATTCCAGTTAATTTTTCTTCAGGCTCCAAGGACCAAGGATTTGGAGTTTTTTGGTTTTCTTTTTGTTTCCCAAACTGATTACCTACTTAACTCCTCAAATAATTACCCCTGATGACTTTGATCTACAGTTACTAGTGAAATAACACCTTCTTCCAAGAGGGCAGGTTGCCAGCTTCCTTCAAATGAAAGGCTTGGGCTTATGAAGTCATTTTTTGATGATCTCACCAATTATCTTCTTGTCTCTGATCTTCCCTTTTTGGGTAAGGTTATTGGGAAAGCTGAGTAAGGCAACTGTAGTTTCAGGATAAATTTATCCTCATCTATTGTACCTTGCCTTTAAGAGTGGATGCAACACAGCCTATGGGGAAGAGCTCAATATAATGACACACAGGAGACCACACAAACATAGGTATTTAAACACAGGCAGATGAGAACTTTTATACCAATGATCAGGAGATTTTCTTTCAAATTGTGTGTGATTTTTGTGTGGAGTATGGCAACACTGATCCTGATTTGTTCTACACCTCTCATTCAAAATAAGGGAATAAATTACACACTGACATCTAATCCAATATCACCAGAAGGAGGGCTTTTCCAAGATAAATTCCTTTAAACATACATAAGACCACTGACAACAGAGGTAAGACCTAATACCATGCTCATAGCATTGTGCTTGTATTACCAGAGTCTGGCTGACAGCAGAATGCACAAGTTGACTCTCATAAAATCCATTTGCCATGACTTCTGCCCTGGTCAGATGTAAGCAAACACCCACCCAAAAGAAAAATAAGTGGCTAAAAATATTGCAAGCTGCCATAGTGGCTGGAATCGGACACTGGAGGGAGACACAGTTGCACACACTAATCCAAAGAAACCCCTGTCCTCCCTTACATGAGCATTGAGTGCATGCCCTAAGAATGAAACATTGAAACCAGAGTTGATCTGCTTCCATTCTTCATTCTCCACATCAGCAAGAAAGGAAAAGAAAAAGAAAGTCTGGGCCAGTTAATGAATCATAAAGCCCTCTTCTTTGTTGTTGGGGGAGGAGAAGTGTGCATTTCTTGTGTAAAGCCTGCAGAAATTCATCACCAATGGTGTGGAACTGTTTTTCGAATCAAACTCTGAGAACCCATCGTGATTTGCATTCATGTAAACACCTACATTTTTTCGTTAACTGAACTGATTTAACTGCTAATTAAAACTAGTCAGTAAGCACAACGCAAAATTAATTAAACCATTTAGTCGGTAGATGCAAATGAGGCAAAGTTATGGCTTGGACACAATGAAAATAAGTACAAGTACTACTCATCATCTGGCACAATAGTTCTTGAGGTAAATACTTTCCCCAGAGATGATGTAAAGCAATAAAATAAAAAAATCACACTGCTGACTACATATGATCTTTTATTGATAAAATGTGCTGGAATCCAGCTTCTTCTCTTTGAAACAGTGACGAATTGGACTCAGTGGCTTTTAAAAATGCTCTCCCATACAAGAAATATTTCACAGTAAGGTCTGGATCACAGCTCGCTCTACACAGGCATGCAAAGTTGCTCCTGTATGACACTGGCAAGTTTTTTGCCTCAACCTGGACCTTATGTTTTTGATAGCTATTTTTATAGCTTTATATTTTCTCGGGAGAGAGTATCTGCTTGGAGAACTATATTGTCTGATGTTAAGTGGAAGTAGTATTTTCTCAGAGAAAAGGACAGAAACTTGTGGCTCTGACTGCAGTTCTGCCTCCTGTTTCCACAGGACCCATGTGCCTCACAATCCTGCTTGTACTTACTCTGCTAAGACCCACCACTAGGACAGGGACACACATAATGACCCATGTTGTATAAACTGTGAACTAAAATAGGTTAAAAATACATTAGATCCAAAGAAAAAGAACCAAAATGCCCAAAGGGGTGGTCTATTAGCTGTTCATGTGTAGAAGCTTGAACCCAGGGACAAGTTCATCCCTCACGAGCTACTGGGCTCCCTATGTGGTGCTTGTCAGCACTCAGGAGAATTTCCTCAGGCAGGTTCAGATACCTACCCAGGTCTAATTCAGAGCTAAGTGAGATGCCTGCAATTAGTGCAAACTGTCCTTCCAGCTTTTCCCTTATTCCAGGTGTCCCAGAATGGCACTGAAAACAAAAGCCTGTGGAAGAGGAGGTGTCTGCACTTAAGAGACTGTCCAGCAAGAAGTGCTGGGGACAGAGGTGGGAATTAAATCTCCCATCTTTTTTCTCCACAGCACTGTCTGCTCTCCTCTACCTTCTGTCCCGCAGCACATCGCTCTTCCTGCTGAGCACACACAGCTCACACCTCACTCAGTGCAGGGTCCAAGCTTTCCTTTTTGTGACAAACAGCTGTCACTGTGGAAATTTTCTGCATTCACACAGTCCTTAAAGCACTCATCCAGGATGCAGGGGACCTTACTTCATTTCCTCCCACCACCTGAGGGGACACAAGTTCACCCACCCTTCTTCTGGGAGCCCAAACCAGCAGCCTAGTGGCAATGCTGCCACCTTAAAGCATGCTACCTTAAAGCAAAGGTATTCACCTCCCTCCTGGTGAGCACATGTTGATCCACAAGAATATTCTTGAGGAGCCTTGGGCTGGAGACAACATCCCAGGGAACTGTCAGGGGAAGAACTGTTCTCTGTTGCTGAGTCTGCTCACAGGACCACATCCTGTCCCTGTTTGGCAGAGAGTTATGGGGATGGCCTCTGGGAGGACTTCACTACCAAAATGCTAATTCCTGACTTCCAGGTGGGTTTAGGCTTGCCAGGAAGACTGAGGCATTTCTATTAATGATTGAAGCATGATCTGTCAGCAACTGGAGACAGGACAAAGTAAAGCACCCATGGAGGTTAGAGGCTGTATGAGCAGAGGTCTCAACTTTGATCAGACCTAAAGCAATGTGCTTGAGGCTGCCAGTGAGGCAGTCCCCAACATCACCCACTACCCCCAAAACCCTCTGCTGCCACTCTAGCCTTCCCCAGTCTCTCCTGAATATCAAGACCCAGCTGAGTGCTGCACACGCTGGTGGGACACAAGGATACAGCAGTTGGGAAGGTCCCTGCTTGGTTGGATCCTCCCCAGGCAGACAACCAGCGTGGCAGCTGGGCATCCTGACCACCAGCACACAAGTGGCTTGCAAAGCATCATCTGTTTTGCCAGTACAATGCTTGATTTTTCTGTCTGTGCTACCAAACTGTTTGAATCCAGTTAGAAAAACTAAAAACAACAACTTGCTTATTTTTAGCTAAGTAAAGAGGTCTGCTGGCCACACATCTGATTACTGGTTGGTTTACACTTAATAATAGTCTCCTGTTTGAGATGTTACCACATCCTTTCTCATTACCATTACTGTTATGACACTGTAAGAAGTCTTTGTTTCCTTAACATTTTTTTCAACCACCTTTAGATGCATTTCTGACTTTAACTACTTCTATTCTAACACAGAAAACACACATAAGAGGGGAGGAAAAAAAACCAACAAATGAGAACACTCACCCTTCCTCAGACAACTCCAGAAGAAGGGGGAACAGGGCAAAGCAAAGTCTCTGTTATAATATCCCCCTCTTGCCTTATGACTTCTGCTAATGGTAACAAAAGCCCACTCCCCAAGAGTTACAGTCAGGGTGATGCTTATTGTGCTCTGTCTCTGCTACTTTCACATGGACCATTAAGAGCTGTGGGAGGCACAAAAACGTGTGGAGCTCCTGCTACAACCTCTTACTCAAGACACCTGTTACGGCTGTTGTGCACTAGGCTGGCTGACTGTCAGCTTTGAGGCAAACCTAATATAGTTACACTGTCAAAGGTATGGTACTTATCTGCATACTGCAAAGATGGAACTAATGCAAGCCAAAATAATTTTTCTTTTCTTTCTGTAAGTACCATTACTAATATATTTCACATGGTTAAAAATGCATTATATCTAGGGCTCCTTCTTTAAATGTGCATGCATAAATTTAGCTTGGATACTGTTAAATATAATTTCAAGCAGCAGAAACAAAATAGCTTTTTGCAAAAAAAAAGAATTTAAGCAGAAACAAATGCATTACAGTTAAAGTTTCATGAACACTGATAAGATTGCCCAGTAAAGCAGCTTAGTAAAAACAAAACAGAAACAAAAGACCATATACCTCAGTTAGGGCCATGGAAAGCAACCTCATCTTGCAAAATCCACGCTGTAGGGAATACTCAACCGAGAACTATCCCTGTTGAGTGAAGAGGCCCACAAGGCAGGTTTTACTGAGCAGATCTTTGAGCTATACAGGTGAAAGGAGTTGGGCTAGGGGTGCAGCTGGTGTCTCAGCTGGGGCACAACCCACTGCTCTGCTGAATCACTCGAAGACCAAGTGCTGAAGAATCCAGCACAAGATGAACAGCTAGCTCTTTGCTTGGACTGCTTCCTTCCAGCCCTCCTGCAACAGCAAAGCATGTCTAACGCAGCAGGCTGCTACAGCTTGCACAGAAGCTGCCTATATAACCTGTTTTCCCAGTCCCTGGAAACAGATTGCTGCTGCCATCACCAGTGAGGGCAGCCAGGATGCATAGGATGTCCAGGACATCAAGACCAACATCCCAGTAGTAACCATCATTTTCTTTACTCTTCCCAACCTATGCCACCTCCCATATGCTGATATAGAAGCAACAAGCCTTCACTAGGTTTTTCCATTCTGGCTCTGCTACTTTCCCTTTCCCATGTTCATTGCCTTCTGCTCAGCTTTGCCTACACAGCTGAGCTGGGTCTAGGAAGATGAAGATACTTGCTAAGTGTGGCTATTCTAGAGTTCACATTAGGCCAACACATCATTATACCATACAGATGCATGCCCTGAGTTAGTCATCTCATTTTCCACACAGCACAGGCTTGTGTCAGCCATTTGAGCAACTGTTTTTTTACCTGTTCAGAATATATATCGTTTAGTTTGAAGGTTCTTTGGAGCAAGGATTGTCCACTGTCAAACACCCGCATGGTGACCTGTTGAATAGAGACTGGCTTTTGGTCAGTGGCTCAAGGTAGTTCTGTAACCCAAATGATTTTCATAAGAGAATAAATATGTCTCACATCAAAAGCTTAATGATACTGTTCAAGGGAACCTGGGGATATTTCTAAAATATTTTCTCATCATATTAAAAATGTAGGATTTGAGTATAATTTCCTTCCCTTTTACAAGAGGCTGTTTTCTTTGTTTCCTCCACTTATTGTCTTATAGCTATTGCAGGGGGAACAGAGAGAACTAGAAACCACACATATAATTATAAGGATCTACATTTAGTCACAAATAACCCTATCTCCCTCCAGCTTCCTTTGCCAGAATAGTATTTCTTGGATTGCAAAATCAAGCATTCAAAAATTTGGAAGTTCAGATTTTATCTGCAGATCTAATTCAGCCACACTGTGTGTGTTACAACAGCATGTGAGTAATTAAAGTTATTATTATCAAGTGAATTTCACCTTATCCAGAGTAGACTGGATGGTGTACACATAATAAGTGACTTTGCAATAACTCTCTCTCATTACTCAGTGTGAGGTCCCCAGCTCTACAGCTAGCACCTTATCTAGATCTTAAAACATTATTTTCACACTCTTTTCTGTGCCTTCACCATTATTGTACCCCAGTGCTTTATGGGTATCAATGCATGCTTTTTTTTTCCCCCTTTTTTCCCCCACAATGTGCTCCTGATACAGCTATTGATTATCTCTGTTTTACAGTTGACAAAGTGGAACACAGGAAGATTGAGATCTTACAGTGAAACCTTATTCTGGGTACCTGGTGTGAGGTGCCACTGGTTTTCATAGATCTTTTCAAGTGCAGAGTGCTACCATTTACATCTTTAAGCCTGCCATGTGTCTCCTGACCTTGTTCCAACCTCTGATCTTAGGTAGACAAAAGAAGTAAGATACCACAATCAGAAGGCATCACTGAAAACAGCTTGCATGAGAATCTGATGGTAAGGGCAGAAAGGGAGTCCTACTGATCTGGGCCGGGCTGAAGTGCCTTTACTCTGAGGGTAAAGTCTTTCACATGCAAACCCCTGCCCTGTGCATCTACATCTTTCAGATCTATCAGACAAACGATCAGGCAAGGGTCCCTCAGACAACTGTCTCCTTCATTACAAAACCTTGGTTCAGGTCCAGAGTAGCCTGAATAATAAGGAGCCGAACAGCCCCACCTATAATTATGAAGTGAGCTTCCAAATACAGTATCAAACACAGAGGCTTAAGGAATGTTAACTGCGGCGTGTAAAACAAACTCAAGTTAGAATACTGACAGATTTATTTGTTCCAGTTGAAAAGCCAAACAGCACTCCCTAAATATAGTACAGGATAGTAGCAAACAGAAAGACTGCTAGGGAGCACACATCAAGCCTCACTGTGTGAGGTTTCCTTGTTGGCCGTCTTCTGTGGAGAACAGAGGATCTAAGCTGGAGAAAGCAGACACGGAATGTCACCAGTTTTCTCACTGTATGTAGCAGTAAAAAAATCATGGCAAAATCATTTAGCATGTGGTTTTGTTATAGTCTGTCTCTACGTTTACTATTTCTTAGACAGCAGAGCATCTTGGCTGATAGCTATACACAGTCCCCATGCTGTCAGAGGTGCCTGGAGCCACAGCAAGGCAGGGGCAAGAAGGATCCCCAGAAGGGTGCTAAATACACCTGGGCTATGCCAGCACTGCTACCCAGGTCTGTGGTGGAAGTCTGTCTTCACTATGAGTATGATTAACTACACCAGCGACTTTTAATTACCTGCAGGTGGGGTGGGAGTGTGTGGGGAATTTGCTATCTTGTAGAATAAATCATCCTCTCCCTTCCTTGTTTCCTGTATGCAATAGAAGACACCAAGTCTGCCTACTGACAACAACAGAACCAGGATTTCCTAAGCCTCATATGGAGGGTCCAGTCCTGAAAATGTTGGAAAGTTTTGGCACTACTTTGAATGGAATTCTTTCAGCTGGAAACCTTCAATTTTGATAAAGGCTATGTATGTGTTTGCTCAATTAAGCTGATATAGGATCAGACCCATCACTGGTTTTCTTCTTCTGCCTGTTTAAAAACATATTTTTGTTTAGTATGATGCCATCGGGCTTTTTGAAGAGAATCTAACCTCCTAATGGAGTCAGTGAAAGGGAAGAAATGCAAAATGCACTAGAAATGAGTAGGTAAAGATTTTGAAAAAGAAAAATTAGGCCTGCACAATATTCTCATTCTTAAATACTTTAAATCTGGGATCAGTTGTAGCAGTTGATACTGAAAGACTACCTGGGAAGCAACTGAGGTCAATACCTCAACTTTCTCACATGCAGACTCAGTATTTTTTTTAAAAATCAGGATCCCTCCAAGATTCGTATGTGTAGGTATGAATTTCTCGTTGCTGAAAGTTTGAGCAGCTAATCATTATAACCACATTGCTAGGTTGCACAATAGCAAGGTACCTTTTTAACATTATTCTAGTACTATTAAATTCTGTTCTGTACACAAAGTTTTGTGTCAAGAAAGAGTTCATTCTCCAAGCGTTAATGAAACAATTTCTCAAGGTTATTTCCACTAAAAGCACAGCTCTGCCACTTAACTTTTACAACCCCTACCATCAACATGTGTGCCTAACTCTATTAAGGAATAGTTTTGTGCCCATCTTTGGCATATTTTTCATTCTTTTTTCCATATTTTCACTCAGCTTTGTCAGCTAAGCAGAAGATGCATGTGGACTGTCCTCTGTGTAAGCTTCCCAGCCATGTACCTCCACCCTCCATTTCTCTGCTGCTGGGTCAGTCAAATGCTTTGCAAAGAGGCTAAACTTTATGCCATGGCTTTTTTTGGATAGAGGAGTTGACAGGGTTTTTCTTTGCTGCCCAGCCTCAGTTTTCATAAGGCATCTTCTCCTTTTTGCAATTTGGCTGATGTCCTGATGCTCAGGTTCAAAAGTTTCTAGAAGAGGAATGACAGAGGACTTGCAAATCCTACAGGAACCCAGCCACACAGTCTGCCAGGAATGCTATGTGTTGATGAAAAGTTTTATGAATAAGAACTCACACACATCTGAATCTGAAAGAAATATGTATACAGTATACAGAAACAACATATGCAATTACTTCAGTATATACTGAGAGAATTTTGTATACCATTTAGGGCACACCACAATGGTATTTAAAAAGAAAACCCTTTTAGTTTCCATCACACTAAAAATTTGCCATCTGTTATATGGAAGCTGTGTTTTTCCTTTTGTTGTAATTAACTTTTCATTGAATTAATTACTCCAGGTGAGCTGGAAGCGGCTGTTCCACCTCACCTGGTGTGGCTGAGTGTACCCACGCCCAGCCTCGCCATTCACCATTCAGATGCAAATCGTCCTGCTCCCCACACGAAATCCTTGGCACACACCCAAAAAGCCTGCCAGCGACAAAAAAACAATAACATGGCAGGCAGCTGCTGCTGCTGCACAGAAGGGAAAGAAAGTTTAGAGAAAAGGACATATATTCTCTGCTTGGTCATTTAAAAATGTGTATTCTGCTGAATAAAGCAGGGGAGAAAATATTGAAGATAAACACAGAGTGCATTTTAAATAACTTGGCACGTGGCACTTACAGGTCACTGACCCCTTCACTCCATGACAATGAATGTTTTTGCTCACTTGATGCATTATGCGTACATGTTTTGTATACAAAAACAGTGAAGCAAACCTGTCAAGAAATTAGAATAAAGCAGTGAGCTGAACTGGACTGTGAAAGAGCCTGTTAATTGCAGTAACATTGTAACCAAACATACAAAAAAGGTAGAAGTCCTCATTTGAGGATCCTCTGTCTGAAGATGATGAATTAATTCCATGCATTTATAAAACAAGGACACAAAGAAAGAAATGAAAGCTTCTTAGAATAAACTTACATATTGCATACACTATTATCTCCCTGTGAAACAATAAAAAAGTTGTTAAGTTTTATTTATTTTAGCTGTTTATTAAACGTTCCAGTGGTGAAGAATAGAACAGAACAGAATAGAATAGAATATATAATAAAGAGGCAGAAGCCAGACCCTTATAGACTGATCAGTCCTACACTGTGTGGCACAATCCATATATTTTAAGATGTACTGAGACACTGTGGCTGCTTTTGCAGCAAAGATGGTCTTCACCCTGCAGTGGTCCCCATGTATGTGCAAAGCTCACTACAGCAAAACTGCCTTTATTACCCTTGAGACAGCACTTGCTGCCTTTTTTTTTTCTTCTCAATATCTACCAAGTAATTTTCATGTGTTTTTCCTTTTTCTTGCTTTGATGTATTTTCCTCCTTCCTCTTTAAAACCTGTTCAAAGCCTAGGTTAAAGCTCACCTTGCCAAGAGACAGATGCAGGGATGAGGTTCCCATTATCTGAGTTGTTCATAGCCAAGAGAAGAAGCAACAAAGTAGGATCATGCAGAAGAGGAATACATGTCATCGCTGTTAGTGAAGTAATTACAGATTTGGCACTAGTACAGGCTTTCTGCTTGCCAAAACACTGTGTGGAAGTTTAAGAAGCAAATGATTATCCTTATTCAGGGCAAAGCTGGTCAATCAATGCTGTATCAATTCCCCTGACAGGGCAGCACAAGACTGTGGTTGACTTCCCAGGGAGTACATGGGATGTCTCCACTTAGCTGAAACCCACTTCTAAGGGCATCCATCCTGAAATCTTATGATCCTTGGAAGCAATGAGCTCCAGCAACTTGCTAGAAATAGTAATTCCATGATAAGATTTTTTTCTGTTCTGAATGCAACATTAAAAAATATGCAAAAATGCAATCAGGAGAAACTCTAATTCAAACAATCAACTTAATAGTATTAAGTTTGCTAACCACACTAACTTTGATGTTTTTCTTAGTACTGGTGTGGAGCTCAGGTTTTGATAATGATTGCCTCAGTTACTATTTGCCAGCCTGAGTTTGTATAGTTATGTCTCAACTAAAAGGGGGTTATGTGTTGAAATGATCTAAAATGAGAAACACGTGAGTAACAACGACTGAACCTATCACAGAAAACGTAGAAAAGAGTTCTCAGAGCTGGGTCATGGAACGATAGTATTGCAATACATTGTTGATGGGACTCCAGCCAATATCTCTGCATGAAGCTACAACACTCAGTGTGGACAGAACAGCTGTGGGCAACTTTAATCCCAGCACTTGTGCACCACATCATTGCACAGCACAGGCATGCCAAAGGGGCCAGCTGGCACAGACGCTTACCTGGCTGAGAAACCCTCAGTGAGAGTGTAAGGGAAAATGATAACACAGGGGACAGAGGCCCCCATCATGAGTACAGTCAAACTACATACATCTCATGGAAACCCTTACATGCCTCTTATTCATCATTTGCAGCCCAAGCTATCTATATCAGTTATTCATTACTTCATTTATTTTAAGAAAATTAATCCTCTGAACCAGGTGATCAAGCAACCACTCAGGTGGAGAATAGGATCGACAGGACTACAGGTCTGTTTGAAGTGAACTATGAGGAGCTGCAATGAATAGTTTGCCTGGGGGGTCCAGCATCATCATATGAGGAAATGGTAACTCTGCTGGAAATTTGTCATATCATTCTTATAAACCACATTAGGAGATTTCTCATCTCTCAAGCACATGTCTTGTGATCCTAGCCACAGAAATGCCATCTATTAGGTTGGGAAAGTAGGCAACCCTGGACTAAATCTTTCTTTATTTTGTATAGAAACTAATACATGAAAGGTAAATTAAAATTTTTATCCTATTTAAAAGCTACTTAGAGATCATATTCACATGCTATTAAGCATGCTATTAATTTTGATAAGGAAATTTCACCCTTGTTACACAAATGTGTGAATGGACAGCTAGAGCATTCATCACATCAAAATTAAGTCATACGTATTTCCATGTAAAGGTTTTGTATAACTATTTAAATGGATATCCAAATCTATATCTCTATATATGCATTCTATATATGTAATATATATACTCATATATATCATATCTATCTCTATAGACAGTCTCTATATTTATTTAAACAGGTATTTATATATCTGACCTATCTGATTTTTGCTAGGTCCTTCTATGTCTTAACATACTCAAATGTGACTTAGAGTACTATGAATTGTCATTTGCTCATAAGACAAAGTTGAGCATAAATATGATTTTTTTTCTCATCCTTATATAAAAAAAAATATTTGTTGTGAATTCGGCTCTGTGAAGGAAACAACAAAGCCTTTAGTGACTTTAAAAGACTGGATTTTTCCACCTGTCTATTAACACTAATAGATTACATTTTCAGCTGCCACAAATAGAATAGAATCATAGAATAGTTTGAGTTGGAAGAGATCTTGGGCAAGAACCTGTTCCACTAGATCAGGTTGCCCAGGGCCCCATCCAACCTGGCCTTGGTCCAGGGATGCTGGACTTCCAGGGATGGGGCAACCACAGCTTCTCTGGGCAACCAGTTCCAGTGCCTCACCACGCTCACAGGAAGGGATTTCTTCCTAATATCTTATCTAAACCCACCCTCTTTCAGTTTAAAGCCTTTCCCCTTTGTCCTTTCGCTACTGCCCTTGTAAAAAGTCTCCAATGGATTTAAGTTAAATTCCATCAACTTTACCAGAAGTAAAGAGGTCCAGTCTTGAAGCTCCTGTTGGTGGAAGAGTACTGGATATACCAAATAATCATACCATAATGCAGTCAGTGTCAAACATCATTGACAAAGCACAAATGCAGGAGCAGCTAAACAGAAGCTGTTCAGTCAGATTCAGTGAAGATTTTTACATGTGCTACATAAACTACTGGATGAGACCCCCGCACTCCTGATTGCAGTGAATATTTTAAGCCCAATTTGAATTCAGAAAACATTGTCTCAGGCAAGGGACCCTTACTCCCTGCTCCAGCTAGTTTCCACTACTCACAGGAGTAAAAATTACACAGCTGAGTCCCTTTTTCTGGTATCATACAGAAACTACCAAAGTACAGGGTTGTTTGATAAGGTCCAGGTCACTCATAAATTATACCACAATGATAAATCTAAGGCACGTGTGCTGTAAGGATAACTGAAATATGATTTCTCTTTTTAAGAGGAAATTGCACAAACTATAAAGATATATTGTTCTTTTAAAATCTTCCTTTTCAGAAGTTTATGCTAATTTTGGCTGCTGCCTAAAAAGCAGAGAGGAAAGAGCGGAAAGAACAACTGCACTGCTGAATAAGCATTATTCATTTTCAGTCATTACAAAATTATATACAGCTAGTATAGCTTACAGCCTTCTTCATTCATATAGAGGGCTCTCAATGAAGTGTTTACATAATATTTTCCCAGAGAAACATTTCAATAAAACCCCAAACACAGCAATGATCCTGTAAGTAAATAAAATGATGTACTCTAACTGCACGTGAATGGTATTATTATTGTGACAAAATCCACTGATCCCTGGAAACCCACTGGAGATGATTTCTGATATGCAGGGTTTATGGGAGTAGATGCAGGCATATCCCAGAAGGTTGCTAAGGAACTAGAAGATACATGCATTTTGTGCAGATCTGACATGTAAAATACATCCCTGTTTCTTGGATTAGGCAAACTGAGAAAGCTATGTGAAACGAGATATTCACATCAAATTCTCCTTATTTCCCTTAATCAAGAAACCCCTGAGAACTATAACTATGAATAATTCAACCTTTCACTAACATTTGGTGCAATTAATAACAGTACTTTAAAGCTGCAAGCTTTGTTTATCTTTTTGTGCATAATTAAAGGGTGTTGATATTTAAGTTTTCAGCCAAGCAGCAAACTAGCTTTGGTTGTGCTGGCAGCGGCTTCTCCTGGCTTAAGTACAATATGATAACCTAATAATGCCCCATTCCCAGCTTTCTTCCTGCCACCACTCTTGTTCCTGCTTAATTGGGCTGGAATTTTGTTCTCTGTCTGAATCAGTAGCTGTCTGCTTCCTCCTTCCCTCTTCTTTGCCACACTGTGGTCAGAACTTGCCTGATTCTCTTAGGGGTACCAGTCACTGAAGGCACGGTTTTTGCAAAGAGATTTTCTGTCTTGTGCTTTCAAACTATTTCAAACATAAATGCAAAATAAATAAACCTGAAAAACAGATGACTACCAGTGTATTAGATTTTCTAGTCATGTGATTAAATGGATCCTTGGGTTTGAAGGCATAAGAGAAGTACAGAAGAATTCCTTTTTTAAAAAAAAAAATATGCTCCAAATTTCTGTGGTGGCACTACATGCTTTGTCATTTCACTTTTCTTTTGTCTCATCGGAGAATTCCTCTAGCAGATTGCTTTATTACTTTTGTTGAAAAGAAACTCTCCAACAAGGTCTCTTACTAGAGATTTCACATAATTTTCCACTTTTCCCAGTGTTTTTATTAATTAAAAAAAAAAAATTGATTTAATTTCCAGCACTTTCTGGTAATTGGGAAAGTTTTTAAATTAGCAACCAAAAGCAACATATGAGTGATTGTGTTTCTCCTTTAGGTCAGAACTTTAACTGCTGAACTTCAGATTTAATAAAAGCTTTCCTTCTACATTTTCTATAATTTAGCTGGCTTTTGACCACAGGGCCCTTTACATATTTTGAAGTGGCACACACAACTATATGAACATCACCATTTTAAGACCCATCTGCATATATGAAAACTGTTACCTTTTGCAATTTTTCAGACTTTTAAATCCAGATGAACAAAGGTAAAAGTCAAATTATGGCTATGTTTTCATCAAATTAACCAAACAGTCAAACTGCAAACACCACCCCAAAACCTCAAAACAACCCCTGCTCCCAGAGCTAGAGTTAGAACTGACTTCCCAGATTTAGTCTAGGCCAACTTTCTCTTCTGGGATTCAAATTTAGCTGCGTTCAGTAATTCCTCATTTTCTTGTGAGAGTGTGCTTTGTAAAAGAAGAGCAGCTACAGGTGGTAGGGCCATCCAGTCAGCAACTACAGCACATGGTTACATGTGTTGACAATCACAGTTTGGTTCCTAGCTTTTCTTGTTTTTCTGGTGATCACATAGCCCTTGTGCTTGAAGCCCTTTAAAGTGTTTTTAGAGATGTGTGGACCACTGAGCAGTCTCTGTCAATCTGAGATAGACATCCTCAGTAATAAGGTGCAGATCCAGTTTGGATTTGTGCTTCAAGGGCTCACTGAACAGAGAAGTAACTTATTTTGTTTGCATTCATTGTGTTCATACATTTACCTAAGCTTGGAGAGGGAAGTCTGTGCTCTACTCTTTATATCCATAGTTCCATGCTTTGAAAGGTTGTTAAATGGTCTGAATACCTGTGAAACCAACTGAGCCCACCTGGAGCCTTGGGAACAGACAATCAAAGTTAATCTTTTCACATGACAAAGTCAGACAGAATCCAAAGTCTCAGTTACAAAATGCCACAGGACCAGGAATTAAAACCAACCAACCAAACAAAAAGTTTTGGGATTGAAACAGCTTTACAATTCTGAGCTTTTAGAAGGGCTAGGATGATGGACTTCATAGGGTGCCCTGTTTCCTAAATTTCTGAGCAACATTTGAAATAGGTTTCAGTTCTAGAGGTCACTTAACTACCTCAGAATACTTTTCTCCCAGATACTAAATATGTGATTAAAGAGTCAGCTGCCTGTAAGGCTATTGGCTTGTTTCCCTAACCCAGGAAGGACTAACATCCTGCCAAAATCTTTTTCAGGCTCTTCCCTCAGGCTCACTTTATTAATTCAGGGGAAGGAAGAAAAATAAGAAAAGGAAGAAGAACAAAAGTAAAAGGAACCATCTCCCACAAAACATGAGCTTCAGGGGCCATTTTCCCATGCTGCAACTCTCCTTGCTCTAAAGCCAACATCTCTCCTTTAGTTCTCCATTTTAATGAGCTTTCTCAGCTCTTGGTAAGCGCTGTCTGACCTAAATGAGTCAGGGAATGGGCAGAAGTTTCCGCCTCCTGGAGCCCTTGACCCTTAACGTGGTTGCCTCTCCTGCTGTCATGCCTGACCTCAAACTCCAGGACTGGCATTAAGCTCTTTAGGAAATTAGCACAGTAGACATATAGTTAAGTACCTATTTGGATATCCGATTTCCAGCTTCTGTTTTTGAAAACTTGCCTGCTGTTCCCTCTGCTGAAAGGCAGGATGTGGTTATTGCTGGCATTAAATGCTGCTCTGCATCCTTAACTTCTTATGGAAGGGAAAAAGTAAGCGAGGTACTACACAGAAGGGAAGCAAGGTGCTCATTTGAGGCTGGTTGCTTAGAATTAGGTGTCTAGAGATGTTTTGGTACCAACACATGCTTTAGAAACTTGTTGCTGCTTCTGTTGTAGCCTTTGTGCTAACACTCCCTAAATTGAATAATTGGCCAGTTTACTCAAAAACACGGCCTCAGTCTCTAGAGGGCAGGTAGAACAGAGATCACGTTATTACAGTGAGCCACAGTCCAGCACTCTGTCATTTAAATGTCATGCAGCACAAAGATGAATGTTGCATAAATATCAGTGTGGGCAGAACAGAGGCTCCATTCTATAGACGGCCAATAGTGAACCCAGTTTGAAGGGAAATGCTCTGTCTAAGTCACTAAGATGTATGGAGGGGAAAAGCAGAAAGAAGGCAAACTTTGCCATCCCAAACACTGCCAGTGCTCACACAAACAGGTGCCAAACCCACCAGAATCAGCCTTCAAAGCACTACCCTTTCCCCATCGCAGATTCACTGCTATATCCTACTTTGGGATGATGAAATCTCCTTTTGTAGGTCTATTTTCCACAGTCAATATATTCATACATTTAGATACCAAATATTTCTCTCTCAGTACCTATCATGCCTATATCACACTTTAATAGCATGGCCAGTCACTTGCTTTTTCTTTTTGTTGGGCAAGGATATTGTCACCTACAGCCACAAGACTTGAGAATGTCTTTAACTTGTCACAGTCTATATTAAAAAAGCAGTTAGGAAGCAGCAGTGCTCACTGCAAGTGCAGGAGAAGGATCATGCAATAAAGTATTTAATGTTAAATGAACCTCAATGTCTTTTAATGTTAGAGAAGAATTTTTTTCATCTGTTTTTGTTTTAGTCTGGTTTTGTTGTCATCGAAGTAAATGGGGGAGCAAATTTTAATGCAAATCAAAGCAGGTTTTTTTTAAAGCAGGCACAGGAGCACAGAAAATGTACCTTATGTAGGCAATGGCTTTTAGCTAGAACAGCTGGAAAGGTCTGATCAGATTCTAGTTCTCCCAATGGGATGAATAGACAAGGAAGCCAGAAAGACAAACTACAGGAGAAAAAAGTATATATTTTTAAAGGTATTGCTCTAGTTCCTTCCTACACGCATCTCCACAAGGGCAGCGAAAGCACGTGGCTAATCTACCTTCCTTGCTTGTGTTACAAATTTGAGGTTTTGTGTCATCTGACAAGTGTTACTCTCACTGAATCATTTCTAGGGTGCATTAGGTGAAAATGGCACTTCACAAAGCGTTTGAAAAGGCAGACTCCACCTGTCCCAAATGTTCTATAATCTAGAGAAAAATCTTTACAAATCCTGTGGCTCTGCAGGTCACATTTATGCCACAAGGGCTCAGGAGCTGTCAGGGGTCAGCATTATTTCAGCTGGATCATTCCCTGAATCAAGGGAATGGGAATTTTGCCAACGGCTTCATTAGTTGAAGGTGCAAGCTGTAATTCAGAGGACTGGGGTGTCAGAGCCAAGCTTAGAAGGGAGACAGCAACCTATGAAAAGAGAAAAAGGAGCAGAGTTCATAACTCTTCTGTTTGGGGTGGGATGTCAGCAGTTTGGCAGACAATAACCAGGATGCGGGGTGGGGAGGGAAGACTGTAGGAACAAATCCATCTTGTGCTACATCCTTGACTGTCTCCTTTGACTGTAGTGGGAGTTACTGGCAGGAGTAAGGTGAGGATTTAGAGGTGCATGTTCCTACACAGCACATTGCATGAACTGTAGACATTTACAAGCATTTCAGGACTAACACCCAGCCTGTTAAACCCAGGAAATCAGCCACTTGGGATTAACCCTGCAGTATGATATTCATTATTCACCAGCACAGCAATCCAACAGAGACTAACTATGAAGTCTGATATTCATTAAACTGTAGTACAGCATCTCTGAGGTGGCCTGTGGTGCAGCCCTGCGTGTGTGTGCTTATGTACATGCACTACAAAAAATGATGGCAAGAGGGAGGGACATATATTTGAGAAAGGACACAAATTCAGCACAAGCGGTGGCTGGCCTTGCAGGGATCTCTAGTAAAGATGCCAAGTAATGTTTGGCTTCCAGGTCAGACAATTTTTTTTCCTCCTAAATCTACTCATGCAAAGACACAGCTTATAGCTTGCAGATGGCTCATTCTGCTGATCTGCCAGTATTTGCGCTCAGAGTGTGGAATTATATCACATGAGCAAGGGGATTGCTGTCTTTTTTCATGGCTTTGTTATTGCAGGCAAAAAAAAAATAAAAATACAGCTAACCAGAAAATAAGAAAAAAGGAGGATACTGGATTCATATTTTTTGAGAGATTTTTAGATTTAATTTAAAAAGACAAGGCAAACATAAGCTTCCAGTCAAACACTGTTTCTGACTCATATGTTTACCAAGGCAGCCAGAAGCTGTGGATGGAGTATATCTTTTAAATAAAGGATGCACTAACATTAACAAGCAAAAGTTTTTTTCTCTCACTTTACTTGTGCTTTCCTTATTTAGAAAAATTCCCCCAACAGCAATAATAATTAATAATAAATGTTAATGTTATAAATACTAAGAACCTAAAATAACACCAAAAACCCCTAAATTAGTATGAATGCTTAAATTCAATTCCTGGAAAAGAGAAACACAGTCTATTTACGTGTTACTATAATCAATTTTAAAATCTCAGTAGAGTTGCATCTTTGTTAACCAGGAGTGATTGTACTTATTGAAGTTGTCTAGGGATTGTACCAATATAGCACAGACCAGGTGACCTGTGAAATCTGTAGTCTGCTAAAAAATAATAATAAAAAAAAGGTAAGAAACCAATTGATATAATTTGAGCTAAAGAAAAATATTAATATTTTGTCCCTTGGAAAATTATTTGGGTTGATAAAATCTATTTACACATTTGTGATGTAGTAGTGAGATGATTTAATCTGAATATACATTTTTTAAAACGGAAAGGGCTAAGTGTTCTGGAGGAATTGTATGACAACAGATTTGGAGCCACCAGAGAGAGTCCAGCAAAGGGCTACTGAGATGATGAAGGGACTAAAACATCATCATCATCTGAGGAAAGATCTTGAGAGCTAGGACTGTTCTCCCTAGAGGACAGAAGTTTCAGGGGGATGTTTTAGTGTATATAAATATCTGAAGGGAGGTTTGGTAAAGAAGAAGGAGCCAGGCTCTTCCCAGTAGTGCCCAGTGACAGGATCAGAGGCAACAGCATAAATTGAAACACAGGAGGTTTCCTCTGAACATCAGGAAACACTTTTTTTGCAGTGATGGTGACTGAGCACTGGCACAGGCTGCCCAGAGAGCTGGAGGAGGATCCATTCTTGGAGACAGTCAAAAGCCATCTAGAAATGGCCCTGGGGAACTTGTTCGAAAGGACCTTGTTTAAGCCAAGGTTTTGGACCAGATGACCTTCAGAGGTCCCTTCCAACCCCTATTAGTCTGTGATTCATCATTTGAAAGATGTCATTTAACTAAAATGGAGGCAAGTTAAACATTGTTTTCCTTTGAGTTGACCCAAATTATTTTACCCTCTTCCCTCCATTAATCCAACAAATTAAAAATGCAAACTGCCCCTTCTCTCAGCATTGTTGTAACCTGAGGTCATTCCTCATCCAGTTTTTCTTTACAAAAATTCCCTTAAATAATTGGCATGAGCAAACCCCCTGTTAGACCCATTCTCTTCTTTTCTGCCTGTACTTCCATGTCTTTGGCCTTGAGTATGTACTGAAAGGAATTAATTTAACTGAACTTGTATAATCATCTTGAATATGCATGAAGTTGGCAGCACAGAGTAGCCCAAAATGAATGAAAGGAACCAGTGGCCACTGCAGTGCCTTGTTCCTCACACCGTATAATCCTCAGGCTCATTAGGAATTATTAGGCAGGAATCTTTGCATGTAATGACATAAGAAAAATAAAGTGTTATCTTGACTAATTAAGACTGGAGTTTATTTGGACAACTTTGCAGGGTTCTGTCACACTACATGTAAGGAGTAGAGTGGTTGAACAAACTCTGCAAAGAGGTTGCAGGATGGTTAGATTTGCAGGTGTTTGGTTCCAGATGATGAGAAGTGTAGCAGAGGACTACAGAAGTGGCATTAACTTTTTACTTGTGCTGTCACAATCCTTAAGAGGGACAGTCCTACACTGAGATCTTCATGGTGATCAGCATCACACAAAGAATAATATGATAATTAGAGCTGCAAGAGATTACAACTGCAATATAAGGAAAGTTTTAATGGTTAACAAATGGATATCTAGGGAGTAAAAGGAAATGCAGGGAAAATATTGATGAGAAGGATAAACAGTGGGCAAGATTTGGAGAACTATAGGAAGGCAAGGAGAATTTTAATGAAGACAATGGAATAGCACCTAATATTTCTGTTGAATTTCTCCTACAAATGAAGGGCAGAATAAAAGAAATTGCAAATTAACTTAAAAGCAGTGAAACATAAGCTAAGAAACCTTGAAAGTGAACATACCTGTCCAAGCAATGCAAAAAGAAGGGGTACCATGTTCTAATTAAAGGGATAGAAAAATGGTATTTGCAGCATTATCTGAAAGGCTGTAATAGCATAGGAGCATATTTGCCTAGAAAAACCAAAAAAAGGGAGAAAAAAGTACTGAACCACCACATGATGAAAGCCCAGACTACAGTCAACAGCTTTGCATATAGAGAATAAGCACATGATTTTGAGTGGTTACACTGAGAAAATCAGCAAACTTATGACCTAGGGAAGGTCCTTGCAGAGAAAGAATCAAGTGAAAGAAAATGACCATGTTGTGAATCTACTTAAGCAAAAAAAAGGACTGATACAGCATATTTATCTAAGAGAAAAAGGGAATGAGGCTTCAGGAAGTGTGTACCCAGGGAAGAAGAAGATGAGGGAATAGGGAATGGAGAACAGCAGATAGGAGGGAAAAAGAGCAACAAGGAATTCATGTAGGTATTAAACACACTATATTAAAGCAAGTTAAATACAGAAAATATTTTCCTAACACTACTTTTTTTTTCAAAACCTGTTTCTTCTGTTACCATAACATTGCTGAGATCTTGAATGGTGAGAAGATGCTAACACAAAAACCTATAAAACTCCTTAAAATTCAGTCTAGTTTATGAGGATATCACATAGATGCTGCTCTAAAAGAATAAAATTAGGCTATGTGATAAGGAAAAATTGCTTGGAGAATATCCCTTGATGTCCAGGAAAGACAGCAGCAACAATGGCCCAATCACTTTCAAATCCCATTAAAAAAATTCAGTGTACACTTTAAGAGAGTACTGGGTCTCCTTTTCTCCCTATTTTTATCTATGCCAGGTTATTACCAATCCCTAAAGAGGATAATAGTTTCTAGAGCACTCCTTTGGGAGATTTCAGCTAGGTGTGGCCTAATTGTGAGATGTGCCGCCACATGAAAGCTTCTGCAGGGCAAGTTACAGAGATTATGTTTGTATTTAAATCGTTCTGTGGTAGGCAAAACAGCAGGATTTGTAACCTGCAATGGCTGCAGCACCCTTCCAATTAGGGTGTAAGTGACAAAGTCAAGTCAGGATATGCAGGACAAGGAAAATGCATCAAATAATCCATGTGGAAAATCATGTCCAAACACCCCCAACTCTAGTTACGAACTCTTGAGAAGCATGATGAGTGACTGGGGGACTAACAGGGTTATGGAAAATAATAAACAATGACAGTGAAGCAGCTTGTTCTAGAGTCAGATTTGTGATCTGTAACTCTTGTTGTCCCTTATTCACAATCCTCTTTGCCCATCTGTAAAAGACGAGCAGTGTCATTTTACAGGGTGGGGATTGTGAACCTTAATTTGTTAACATTTCCAAAAGAATTGTGAGATCCTGAGATGAAGGGGCCAAAGTTAATGCTCATTGTTCAGGCTCTAGTCTGTGTGTGCTCAGACAGAACTCCCACTGAGACTGGGAGCTGAACAACAATTCCAGAAGTTGGTCCATTTTTCCGAGGAAAATGAGACAGTTGCGAAGTACAGCTCGCTTGCTGCATTCATTCAGTACCCTGGAGATACAGCATTATGGTTAGTTACACATCTCAGAAAGCTTCTTCAGCAACATTGCAGCGGCTTTGAATTCTTACAAGGCTGTGCAGGCCAAGTAAAACAAAGCTGCTGGCAGAAGTAACAAGCCAGCACTCCACACCTGATTAAACAGCATTGCTTTTTAGTGTAGCACCATGCCAAGTTCTCATGTCAGCGTGGCTGAAGAGCATCCAAGAACTGCATAAAGGGCAGGTTTTACCACCGCAGTATGAACAACTTGCTCTGCGAGCAGGTAATGCCGTCCACTGCTTCTGAACTCAGCAGTTTGCAGGCATCAGCCCCCATTCCCCATAAAACAAAACAAACAAACCAAAACCCAACCCCTCCTCTAATCCCAAAGGTTCTGGAATGTAAATAAGGTAAACTGATCCCTTAAATGATCGGCACATGCACACTCTACCTACAGCACTTTTGGTTGCTAACTGTAAGCAGCTGCCAGTTTCCATCTAATGCTCAGACGACTTGCTAAGTGATCTGCAAGTCCCAAAAGTGTGTTATCTGTAATGTGCCTCTAATTTTGCTAAGAGCCTCCTATTTATAGTGTGTCGTTTATTTACTTATTTACCTTCGACTAATTAAAGCCATCATTTTAAAAAATAATGAAATAGGGGGGTGAAATAAGTGTGTGTGTGTCCTTGGTGAGAGGAGAAAGCCCAATCTGTTCACTTAACTGGCTGAATGTTACAAAAGTTCTGTTTTGCTTGGAAAAGCAATGCATGAGTAAAAGCTCCAAAACCCTAGCATTATTATCTCTAATTACAATTGGCAATATGTGGCAATCATAATTATTCATTTATGCAAAATAGCTTACAGTGTGTCTCATTTTTTATTCCCTGTTAAAAGATGGTTCAACAAAAGAAGAAGAAAAAAGATTATAGTGCTGAGCGTAATTGTGCTAAATGCTCAGTCATTTTGTTTAAAAAATACTACAAAACTAAACTGCTATTTCTGCAGAGACAGAAAATAATTTAACAAAGATGTATAGTATACTCTGCAGGTGGCAATCCATCCAGAAAACATATTTCCCTGAAAAGGAGAGATATTTCACAACAAAACTGAAGAGCACAATTTTTGTAGTTTCTTTCTTTAAAAAAAATTTAAAAAAAGGAAAGAAAGGAAAAACCCTCCTTTTTTTAATCTAACATATGCTTCCCCTGTTAGCAAAATGCTAATTTGCAAATAGACAGAGACCATGACCATAATAACTTGCTACGGTTCTGCAATATGATGCTCTATTCTATTTCAATTCTACTACAGTACACTAAGCAATTGAATACAATCAAGTGCACTTAATGACAAAAAAATAAGGAAGGACTAGTTCACAG
>JAWWMO010000083.1:63672652-63692878 GCA_035047845.1 Dendrocincla fuliginosa
AGAGGAATATCACCCTAATTTATGGTACTGAGCCTGTAAAAAGCCACAAGAGTCCTCAAGAGTTGCCAGTCATCCTTTAGCACACACTTGGGGTCAGGCACTTCACAGAACCACCTCTCCAAATCAAAAGGACTCAGGTTCAGGATGCCAGGTCCAGACATTCAGTCCCAAGAAATAAATGCTGAGAAGGCTGCGTGGTAGGAGAAAGTGGTGAGATACTCTAAAACCTGATTGAAACACACAGGGATGCTTGAATCCTGACATGCTGCACCTGATGATCCATACTCTTGGATCCAATCCCACTCTTTCTTGTGGAACAACTTATTCCTGTCTCAGAGCAAAACTGAAGGCAATGCAACTATTTCTGTGAAAAGGATCATCCACAGAACCAAGGGTTTTTTGATGGCTAGGCATTTAAAAACTTCTTCAAAGTGCCTTAGATACATAAAAATGTAGGAGACTTTAAAATCAAATAGGAAGCAGATTTTTTTTTTTTTACCCTGTGCTCATGGTGTTGATTAGAGAAGAGGAAATGGAGATCACCGTTGGAATGCATGGGAAAAGCCAGACTTCCAGAAGAGTATGATATGTTGCAGTATGGATGTTTACCAAAAAAAAATTGGTCAGCTGCACACAGTGGTTAAAACAGTGGAATTTGTCTCCTGACTTAGTAAATGATGACAGAAAATGAGGAAAACATGGCAGTGCATCATACATCAAAAATTTAGAGCACAAGAAACAAAATGGGAATCTGAAAGAAAGAAAATACAGACACAATAAATGATTAGTGTGCGTTTGACTCTTTTTTTCTCTCTCGAGCGCATGATTAAGATGCAGGAGATACCAACTAGGCCCAGCAGTGATTTCCCACTCTAGTTAATTCATTGTGTCTTGGTCCATTACCACTAAAAGACTTTTTCTCCCCTGCACACAGAACCCCGAAGAATGACCCTGTTCCCATTACAGTAAATGCCAAAATTCATTTTTTAATCAGAATATAAGTTGGGTTCTGTGTCTGCTGTGCATATTAGAGCAGTTAGCTCACTCATGCCCAGATGTCTGGGTTTGCTAACACAGCCATCCTTTGCTTCACACACTGCACCACTACACCTACACAAGGTGTCTCGATTACAAAAACCAGATTGTCCAAGTGTTTCACACTGTGGTCTGCAAACAAATGACACTAAACACTAAGATGTATCTTTGGAGCAATGAAAAGGAAAACATTACTATCCCCTGTAGCAGATGGGGAATTTCCACCATGAAGAAACTGTCATTTCTGCATCATTCTTCTAATTTTAGTTGGAAGTTGTAACCTGTCAGGAATTAAGAAATACAAACCACAGAATATAAAGCAAGAAAAATATTTGGAAATAGCAATACCATTCATTTCAATATTTCTCTTTAACTCAAAGCAATTATTTTGGCATTTTTTTTACTTCAATCTTTCCTGTACTTCAATAAGTCGATCAGAATTGCTTCACTGGTGGTCAGCTCTGTTACTAAAACTAACTCATAGCAGTCAGAATTAAACATATGACATAAGCATTTTCTCCTACAGACCTGACTTCCTGGGCAGGCTATATGTTCCTGGCATTCAGAGAGTTGTGACACTCATGGCATGTGACTAAATTAAGACAAAAAGAATCATCACTGAACTATAGAAATTGTAGGGCAATCTCTAAGAACAAAATTACAGCACAGACTGCAGACTTAAGTTACAATTTCTAACAAGAGTGTAGCTTAATATTTAAATTAACTCAGGTTAAATATTACAATTATAATGAAAGTGCTCAAATGAAAAATTTTGCCATAAGAAAAAATTTCCTCAAAATGTCCTGAAACTTAAGGTTTGCAAGACAGTAGAGAGTCCATCAGAAAAGCATATTGTCTGTCGTTTCTAGGCAGGTTTTTGATATGAGGCATGTTCTTTCCTCTTTTGCTTTATAAAATAATGACTGGCTGCTACAGAAGATGAAGATTCATTGTAATATGGATAATAAAGATTCAAAAACAATACATATACCTAAAAATTTTAAAAGCCAAAATATTTGCACTTCCATATTTCTCAAAAGGACCCTGTGGATTACCTGAAACCTTTTTTCTATCAGCATCTTTGTGATTTCACATGCCTCATTCTTTTTGCCAATATTATTACAACTGGTAACAGTCTCTACAAACCACTAGTCCTTCCCACTCTATGTGAAACACTAATTTTTATAGCCTTAGAATTACTGTCTTTAGTTATTCATGAAGTTAAATTCCACCTTATACAAAATACAGAGGGTTTAGGTGGGTTTTCTTCCTGTATGTCTTATTAAAGCTCATATCAATGTGTCTTCACAGCATCAACCTGTTTGTTTTTAAAGAGGACTGGTAATGTAGTTCTCCATATCTTAGAGATGCTTTTCAGAATCTTAGATGATATTTTCCCATAGTTTTCATGGTATTATATTTAATATTTGAAAATTCAATCTGAATATTAACTCATCCATCCTCTGTCTGTGAATTAATTTGCCTTATCTCAGTTTTTCGTATGCTTAAGAATTACAAAAGGACTAATATCAGAAATGGGGAACACTCAATGCAGTTCACAGGGCTTGGTGTAATAAATTAAATAAAGCATATGGGTTTTGTCAACTCTCAAGTGATTCCAAAGCTCAAGCTCAGAGACAATCTGTTAGTACAAGTCCCTGAGTTTTACCCATAGTGGCAGTATAACCCAAGACTAAGCTATCCACTGCATTTTAAGGTCTGAATTCTCTCTCATTCACACTCCCTCCTGGTTCTCTGGAGACTTTTAGCTCCTCTTGGACATAAGCAGAGTACTTGGTAACACAAGCATAGAAAATCCTTCATAAATTCTTACAAGACCTGAGCAGGATACCAAGCAATAACAAAGCAAAGCAAGGCTAGGAACTTTCCCAAAATATAACATGCACATATATTTCCAGATAAATATCAAAAAATGAAATAATTTCTAACTTTCTCATTAGTTTCCATAAATGTTTTACACTGGCAGGAGATAATGCCAATGGAATAACTTGATTTTCACTGAGCAAAAATCAGTTGATGGAGAGTAAAGGTTTAAGTTTGACTGTTAACTCATAAAAAACACGTGCACCGTAACAGTAGGTTTTTTTTTAATCTTTCCATCATGATTTCCTTCTTTTCATCCTTCAAACCCTGACTACAAAAGGCAAAACTAGGCATGCTTAAGGACTAGGACATTCAGTGTATGTAGCCCTGATGTTCTGCTTCCAGCAAGCACCACAGTGCGCTGGCCCTGTCCAGAAGTGGATGTGACTGCCAGGTGGGTGCAACCGTGTCCCACAATGGCAAACTTTCCACTGACAGCAATGGGGACACACTTTACATCACCCACTGTCCCATGCAATAGCAAAATAAGTCTTTTCCCCTAAGAGGAATGAGGTTCCCTTCAGTATCAGTAGTTTTATGATGATATGAGAATGGGTATGTTTGCAATTATTTGGCTTGAACTGTACACTGAGGACTAATAAATAATTACTAGCTTGGCTTAATAGTTTTCTAAGACACTAAAATAGGTTCTGAAGAATCACAGGCTACCCAGGGAAACCTTGCTGTAATTCACTGGGAAGCGTGCAATTTCTTTGGTTTAGAGTTTGAAAACAAAGCAAAGCAGATTTGTCATGTTTCATATTTCCAAGCCAGTATGCCTACACTCATGTGGTTTCCATCTCTGGCAGAGTGTAAAGAGGAAGTAAAATGTCAAGTTGTTTATTTCTGTGCAATTTTCTTATCTCAAAATAACACCGAGTTTGCTAAATCCGATCTGTCTTTAATAATAGACAGAGGAATTCCTTTGCTTGGCACTCTTGTTTTTACAGAAATCTTATGATCTGGAAACAGAGGAGTTAAATCTCTTTTGACAATTTTGTCAAAACCAAAAATGTCATCTGAAACAGCAGCCTTGTTTTCTAAGGAAATAAAGAAATTGTTTTCCTTTAGTTCGGTCTATGTACCACCTTTTCTTATTATTTTATTTTTTTTCTTTAAATATTGTTTTACTGCAGATGAAAAAGAAAGGCAGAGACAGACAAAAGGACACCTAGAAATTCACTCTTCGTCATCATAAGCTTTCACTTAATAGAATGAGAAAAATGGATATGCTTAAATCAGCAAATTGTTCTTTACCTCCACAGAACAATCTCCATTGTCAAGTATGTGATCAAAGTTCCCTGTCTAAAAGTCGAGGAACCACGTGCCTCTATCAGGCACCCTAGGCCTGATTTCAAAGTACAAGAGATTCAGCTACATCTTTCTTTTTGAAAATAGATATATATTTCAGCATCTAAGCCTGTGCTTCTGCTTCATGACCTTTTTAACTGTCTATTTCAGAGATTAATGAAATGGCTCCATGCTTCTATATACTTTATTCTAAAATTACAGTGCAGATAAAAGAGATACCATGTTTATTAAAACAAAAAACGTTTTCAAACATATTTAATCCCAATTTGAGATATTTATACATTTTTCTATGTCCATACTGCATACATTTTCAAATGCATATAAAAGCACCCACTTTCCCAATCCTCTGTACTTAGTAAGAGAGATTTGGCTGCAGCAGCAGCAGCATAGAGACACAGCAGTCCCAAGGAAATATGAAAAGAGAAAAGCATTCCTTCCATTGTTGCATTATGAGCCTAGACCCCCTCTCCAAAGTATCCATCTCATGCATATGGACAAAGAGAAGAATAAATGTCTGTGTGGGTCTAGGCAGGTACTTGATGTGAGATCAGATCAAATTCTAAGGATCAGGTCAGTTTTCACATATTCACCTCACTGCCAAAGAGATGACTTTTTATCCCTCAGTGAGGGTTAAGGAATTATACAGAAAACATTGGGTTTATAAGCAGATTACAACTGCTGTTGGGCATTGTACTCATTGACTGATAATACAAATCTAAAAGTGCTGACTAACCGAGAGAAGAGGAGTAAACCCTTCTGAGAGAGCTGGTAATAAATACAAAACTGCAGGATGAAGTAAAAACTTTGTAGACCAACACAGACCTTCCTCTTTGTTTAAATTCCTATCTTTTGGCAGAAGCATCATTAAATGGTTCAGGATTGGTTCATTTGCCCAAAGGAGTTGAACACAAATGTCAGTGTCCACATTTAGTGTCGTTTAACATCTAGTTCAAAGATACAGAGTCTGTGCAGGTTGTGGATTTCTATAAACACATTTCCAGCCAACACGAACATTTTAGATTAAATATGTGTCTATGTTTCATTTTCTTCTCTATCTTTACCCATAGGGCTACCAGAAAGTGAGAGTATATCCCTTGCAAACATGGGATATACTTTGATATCTGAGGATCAAATTATCCTGTTGGTTCCTGCATGTTAAGACTGTAAAGCTTGCAATGTTGATAAACCAAGTTTTGCAAACCACCCACAACCATCTTGCCCATGTGTCTGTTTTATCATCCCTCACAAACAGGCTGAATTCTTCTCAGTACACACAGGGAAATGAGGCACAGAAATACCCATCCTGAAATGCTTTTTCCCTTTATTTAGCTCCTTAATAGTTAAGCAACTAGTTTAGACGAGACACCCAGGCTCCCTCAGTATCAATGGGTGCAGATCCAGGCACCTGCAGGGAGTGATTCATCTTCTTCAAAGATAGGGGTCTGAAGCAGGGCTTAGGAGCTGCTTCTGGAGGTGCCTCTCTCCCACTGTTGACTAGAGTGGGAGCCTAGATGACTAGCTGAGATTAGGTGCCTAATTTTTAGGCAGATAAATTGTCTTGCCTGAGGTTACATGAGAAATTTGGGGCAGAACCAGGATTTGAACCCACACGTTCCACATAGAGCTGCTAACGAATAATTTAGTCAAATCTAGTGCTTTTCTTACAAAGGTTTTGTGTGTCTACAACAGGCTACTAAACAAGAGACACACACACATCAAGAAGTGTAATAAATTGGTGATTAGTCACCAACATCCCACATACCTAAGCATAGGAAAAACACAGTTTAAATGTCTAAAATAGGCAATAAGAAATGTTACTGTGGTCTGCTGCCTTCCCAATGAGTGTCTTAACCACACCAATTCGCAGGGATATTCTGCGAATTCTGCAATATAGTTACAATAATTTAATCTTTGTGAAGATGGCAGGAGAGGGACAGCTACATTACTTGTCAAAAATACAGAGATAAATTCTTGGGGAAGAATTGCATGGAACATGCCTGAGTTCTCAGCGATCAAAAAGTCTTCCCACTTAAATGCTGCCTTTTCAGATGAAATAAACTCAGAAATACCCAGCTACTTCAGAAGGAACCACTTCACATGTATTTAATACTCCACCCAGATTTCTCATGGTTTTTGCCAACACAGGATGCAAAATATTACAGAGAAACCAAGACCAAACAGAAAGTTGGCCACATTTGTCTGACATGATTAGACTGAATTCCTATGGTTTGAAGAATTCAGTAGAATCCTCAGGGATCAGTATAAATACAACCATCCAGACCCCAAACCCAACTGGATTGTGGGCAAATAGCCAGATCCTGAAACATTTGTTCATACGAACTGGAATCCTCTGTAAAAAATAACTGAATAGTTGCATTTGTCAAATACCTATGTCACTGAGGAATTACATCTTTTATACAAGCTGCCTCTATTCTCTTTTCTACATTTCTCCATTTTATTTCTCAGTTGGTTTTCCCATTTGATCCACACATGTTGTCCTCTTGGAGAACTAATTATGTGATAAAATGGTTTGCTTCGGAATTCCAGTATTCAATTATGACTCAACAATATTATTACTTCTTATATATCATCTTTTTTGTGCATGCATAACTCAAAAATAGGTTCATTGCTCTCTTTTCAGGTTCACAGAAATGCAAAAACCAGTGAGAATATGAAGATTTATGGCAGTCTAAAAGCTAATTTGGGGCAAAACTTAGAAATCCCTCAGAACAAATCTTTGTAGAATGAAAATGCGTTCTCATATGTAACATGAGTTTTAAGATTTTTGTCTTGAAGCAATGCAGGTCTTTTATAATATACTAATAAAGTAGAAATATTGCAGAACTTGAAATAATTCACTCTGATATATTTAGTGGAGACTTTGTCCTTTTATTCTACTTTATTTTGAGATACTTTCTGCTCTGGCACTTGCTTAATCTTCAAAAACCTCCCCAAAAACCAACAGATGAACATATTTGTTCTCTTGAAGTCTTAGCACTATGACAGTAGGATCTGAAAAAATAATTTGAAAGTGGGTAATTGAAACAGTCAGCTCTCAGAATCCAGTCCACACCAATCTGAGGTAATATTTTAATTGTTATAAATATCCATTTGATACCTTTTCCATACTACAGAAGTTTCCTAACCACTCTGATATACTTCAGAGGTTTTCAAAATACTGAAAGTATTTTGGGAAGGGAGAGGAGAATAGGAAGGGAAGGAAGGGAAGGAAGAGAGGGAAGGGAGGAAGGAAGGGAGGGAGGGAGGGAGGGAGGGAGGAAGGGAGGAAGGAAATGAGTAAAGAGGGATGAAGAAAAATAGAAATGTGAAAAAAAAAACACCACAAACAAAACAAACCAGAAAAAAAAATAAAAAAAAAAAAAGAAGAGAGAGAAACGAGAAAGAAAAGGCAAAGAAAATAGAATGCAAAGAAAAAAGAAGACAAGAAATGAAAAGGAAAGAAAAGAAATAGTTGCTCAAGTTCTTTGTGAAATGCTGCCATCTATGGAGTTCCAGCAGATACTGCTTCCTACGGAGATGCCAAGGAAAACCACGGGCAGGTCACCTCACAACGTCATTAGTCCAGTATATGAAGCCTGTGTTTTTGTCAACAAACAAGAATATAAATTATAGCTTTGGCTACAACATTAAGTTGGCACTAACTTCTACCACAGCTATTTCTTGGATGTATAAGATGCATTTGCAATTTTCTACTGTAAGTTTTTTTGTGATTTGTTGCAGGGATCTGTTAATATCAGCATGTGTGCTCAGTTGCACTGGTTTCCTGAATTTCAGGACACAGAAGCACAAATCCTTCCTGTCATTCCCCATGTACATATCCTCAAGCACACTACTGCCTACATTCTCAAAATGGTCAAATAAATAAGCAACTAATTATAAAGTTTTACCCCTATTATACCTAAAAATTAAAAGTGTTTGAAGCTTTAAAAATAGTATAAAGACATTCATCACTCCTTTCTTAGCATTTCTGCTATTGATAAGGCAGGAGCTGCACCTGTGGATGATGATACAAGCAGACAGAAAGATGATAACTTTGAAGAGATAATAGTATTAGAAGTGTTTGTCACTTATAAAAAAAATAACAACCATTTCAAAACTCCCAGTTCGGAAGGTGCTCAGATATTCAGGAAGAAATTGTCCTCATTCAGTACTGCAAAGATCCACAAACCTCCTTATAATGCTCACCAGAGATCTAGATGCGAATGAAAAGCAGCGGTCATTTTGCTTACTTAAATTGTGATTAAGTGACACATTTAGGTAGACATAAGCATAAACAGCAGTAATTCTAGGGCTAGTGGAAATATAGATGCCTAAAGCTATCTTGTATCCAGAGGCTGTGATGTAAAGACAGGAGTAAAGCAGTATGTAGGAATTCTGAAAGATGCCTCTTACAGACACTGTTGCTCAGGCTTGTTTTCCAAAATCACAGAATCTTAGGATCAATTAGATTGGAAAAGACCCTGAAGATCATTGAGTCCAACCTATGACCAAACACCACTGTCACCTAGACCATTCCAGTCTTTCCTTGAACACCTCCAGGAACAGTGACTCCACCATCTCCCTGGGCAGTCTACTCCAATGTCTAATCACCCTTCCTCTGAAGAAATTCCTCCTAACATCCCTGAATTGTCTCTTCCTTTTCATAGCTTTTCCTTGTGACCAGGTCCCTGTTGTGAAACGTCACCAGCAGAGGTACTTCCCATGGCAGGAAAGGTACAGTAGGAATGACCCTCATTAATGCCTCCTCTGAAAGATAGGACCAGTTCAGCAACCATCCCTGAGCATCAGCCGTACCAAAGAGAAGGATATCAGTGGAATGAAAAATAAAATGAGCTGTATGCTCCCCAACAAAGAGCAGCAATGTGCCTAGCAAAATACTTTCATATTTCCTTAGTCCATCCAAATTGGTCAGTGCCAGCAAATGTTTATTATCCTTACATGTTAAGCTACCTGCAGGAAAACCATTCCCTCTTCCACTTTGAGTCCCTCCAGTCACTTTTGCAAGTGTTTCCCATCTTTACACACCTTATTGACTTCAGAGGGTGGCACTTGTCTAGCAGGCTGTGATGGAATAACCAGTGGACCAAGCTACTAAACCCCTCTCCCCTCTGCAGGTCTTTCCACAGAAGGATGTTGGAATCAGTGGAGCTGCATTAACAATGAGTTTCATTATAAGCAAAATAAGACTCTAAATGAAATTAAAGTTTACCTCCTAGAGAAAACTCTGCAGAGGTCAAAGATGAGACACTTCTAGAGAATGCCCAGAGGCAGAGGTTGTTTTAAGAAATTCATTCTCCCCTATTTGACTTCCAGCTCCCAAACACTCCCCCTGTGCTTTAGAGGGGGGGAACAAGTGGCCAAAGGTCTATTAGCAACAGCCACAGCAAGCATCTAAAGGTTTCCTTTCATTGTACAGCTGTGAGACAGCCAAGTCTACCTATAGTGCTCAACAAGGAGTGGCAGCTCTACTTGCCTGGCTTTTGCTGATAGAAATTCTAAAAGATGGGCCTTCTGGGTTTCCCTATTTGCCAGCTCATGACCTAATTGTGTGACAATAACCTCTTACTGCTTTTGGAATGATCTTGTTTGCATTCAATTCAAAGTCATGCGAACAACAAGTGAAGCATCACTTCAGGTTTATGGCTGCATTCATAAGTACAGATGGTCAAAAGCAGATGAGACTCTGCTTGTGAATGCTCAGCCATGATCACCTCCTTCATTATTCTCCATCAAGTAAAATCAGTCCTGTGTATTGAGAGGTGTTCACCATGTGCCCACCACATATTGTCATGCAGGTGCAGAAGCCACATCATCACCCACCACCCTCAAATGGAGCCTCACCTCTGATAATATATTTAAATAATATTGGGAGCAGGGAGCCATTCCACTCACCAGCAAATAGGGATATCCATTCATGAACATGCAATATTCATGTTGCACTGTTCATCACTTGTTACATTAATTATTTGACATTCCCAAGGTTTTCTGTCAGCAGAGCAGAAAGCCAGAACAAACTGTTACTGAGGGAAACAACCACCACAAATGAGGCAAAGTGAACAGATAACCAAAACTTTGCTGGCTGGGAGAGAATATGTAAATATCTGTTGAATGCCTGTATATAATGAATCCTGGATCATTATTGTCTCACCAAGGAGAAAAATACCTTCTTTATCAGCTAATGCAGTTGAAACATCATTTGGCCACTCTGATGAATCTGCAGTGCATGCCTTTAATGAAATACAACCTTTCCACACTCTATTTCCCCTGTCCTGCTTTGCTGGACAGATTCAGGTTTGCGTTTATATGCAAGGGGAGTTTTTCAGCTGACAAATCTTGCTCAGCCACTGAGAGTAACTCCCCATTTCCAGAATGAACCAGCAAAGCTCTTGCTGCTGAAGGTACTGTATGCCATAGTATATGTCTTACTCAAGAATTCAGATGTCACCCACCTGCCATTAGGTACAATGCACACCTTTTTATAGCCAGTGCAGCTGCCTGGAAGGCAGAACAAGAGATGAATAACCATTTCCTAGCCCATTTTGTTCAGCTGTGAGTCTTCTACATTGCTGAGCTGCTTCAGATATTAAGATAGAATAACTAAGACTGGATCATATATTTGAAATGGCATCAAGCAGAAATACTAAGGAGTAACATACGTGAATAAAAAGTGATTACAATAAGTATGAGCCAAATAAATTAATATCCTGCCTTGGATGGGATTCTTTATGTTTGGTAACTATTGCTTGTGCTGATGATATAACACATGCTGACACCAAATATCAATTCTAGGTAAATCCAATTAAGCCCAAAAGCAAAACAGCTGGATTAGCAGTTCATTGCATAAATTATTTTTCTTCCATTTACTTTGTCTTTTTGCAAATGAGCCTTTTAACATAGAAAAATTTAGCACTCAAGTTCCCTTTGCTTATTAATCCCAGAAGCCTAAAATGAAGAAGTAGAAAAAAAATGCATTTTCTTCCTTTGTTGCTTGAGTGCATATTCTATTCAGCTCCCTTGTGTAGTCTCCCCAGAATGTAGGTAGTTTTCTTCCTTCCTTGTATAAGTGAGTCACTTACTATGGCATCACACCAGGAAACTCACTTTTTGAATTTTTCAAATTCCACATGATGCATTAGTGCATAATTCTTTATTTTTTAAAATTCCTTAATACTATACAAAATGAATATGAAATTGTTAAGGTTGGAGTTGAACATGCTCACTACCACTTTAATTTAGTTGTAACAATGTAGACTATATTAGAATTATTTTATTTGATCTCCTTTTTTTTTCCCTCTTATTGTTTTTCTTCATTATATGGTTGTCAGCATAAAGGGCAATGTAGAGATTGGGAATCAATACACGCTGCTCCTGTAGATACGCAAATAATCACAAATTGTAATCATTGATTGATTTTCAGCATTCTGATTCCACACATTGAGTGGAAGGGACTCTGATCTCAGTCGTGCTAGGGGAAATCTAGAGCAGTGATTCACAGCTGGAATTGTAATAAAGACCTGCCTCAGAAATGCATCATTTCAGTCAAGGAAACACGTAACATATCATTGGTAAAAATGGCTTTTCCCTTCTGCTCATGATCAGGGCTGACAACAGCAAATGTGCAAGCAGCAGAGCCATGCTTCAGCCTCCAAGGCTCAATGCCACCAGTCCCAAAGGTGACAGATAATGCAAGGTGTCTGAACAGCAGGGCCCAAATTATTACTTACTCCAGAGCCCATATCAAACGCATTGGTCTTGGCATTACCTCCCACGTGTATTCCTCCTTTGAGTCCCCAAGAAATATGTCAGTTTGAGATTCCCATCATTCTAAACCTGTGTCTTCCCAGAGACCTTTCATATCCTGCATGCACAGGAGCCTCATGCCCAGCTTTCCTAGTAAATAGGTCATACAAGCACCATCCAGAACAGAAGGTCACAGTCCAGATAAAAGGTACCCACAAACCAGTTGCCAGATCAGCAGATGGTTCACAGTTCAGACAAGTGTATTTATATATATATATATAAAATGATGAATAGAAGACTCTGAAATTACTCCTACTGCTGTGAGGTGATTTTAAAAATATTGTTTCTAATATTTGCCTTTATACATAATAAGGACCTTTAAAGAAAAAAAAAAAGGACAGTCCTTTTTCCTTGACTGGAGTGGGAGACAAATATTTTGGCTTTGTTACAAATGCAGAAGAATTTGAGGTCAAAAAAAAAGCTGAAAGACGGAAACAGACTACTGTTAACAGTGTGTTTCTCTTATTTTCCAGTAGTAGGAAAACAATTCTCTTTCCTATTTTTCTTATGTAAAATACCTTCCATTTAAAGACTGATATTGCTTACACTGGCATTCACAGCAGCTTTGTCATTGACTTTCCTGGGGTCAGACTCAGGAGCAGGGTTTTGGAAAGGTAGTACTAACCTGTACCACTTGATCTTCAAAAAAACCCCCAAAATTTAGTTTTCCTGACAAACAGAGTGAAAAAATGGAACACACAAAGTGGTTACTGTGACACTCAAAAAGTGTTTGCATGAAATGGCAAGTGGGTCTAAACTTTTAGCAATTGAAGACAAATGAAGAGTTATGAATTCTGGCAGGAAAACTTCCATGCCTCTCATGCTTCACCAGCATTCTTGGATTTCCTACCCAGTCCTTTGCAAGTGACTAATGCAAATACTTTTCTTTTAACAAAAATAAATAAGAAAAATGTTTACCAGTCATCAAATTGATGATCCTTCTGGGTCCCTTCCAGCTCAGGATATTCTGTGAATCTAAACTGTCAAGGCTTGAAAAAATGCCATTTTACGAAAAACTGAAGAAAGGGGAGAGGAGAAGGAAAAAAGGATTATGAACTGAAAGAGTATTTTTTTCCCCCTAGGTTAGTAGCACTGGCATTTGTACTCACAGAAAAGGTGATTTTTATTTACATGAACATTCATATCTGATTTATTAGTTTTCACAGAAGAATACATTTCACTTTTTTCTCATTGCCTTTGTTTGCAGAAAATTAGTAAATTCCACCCTCTCTCAATTAAAAAATAGCTCAAAAAATAGCAGCTGACAATCTCAATTAAATGAAACTTACTTTGCAGAGAGAAAATGTCTTCTACTTTGTTTATAAGCTAATTCACCTTGAACCCTGAACCAAACAATTAATTTTGCATTATCCATATGAACTTGTGTATCTTCATGACACTCATTAAACTAATTGCTTAATCTGGCTAATACACCTTTAGAGTTTTATCCTTCAAGAAATGTTCTTGGAGAGTTTTCAATATTTATATTTTAATTTTTTATCTTTGGATATTGAAAACTTTCAGCTTTTGCCTTTCAAGTTCTTGATTCATAGATGTGAGCTAAAGACAGCCCTGCTGGGGATGTTCTGGTGAATCTGAAAAATCACCTGGTGGACTTGCATCCTGAGCTGGGCTTTAATACAGTGAGAACACCTGAACATGTGTTTTTAAACTGCCATTATTCTATACCATTGTTTGACTACTATAGTAAGTGACCTGAAATAATTTCTCATCCCATTATACCCCTAATTTTGTTGCCACCTATTCAACCTTGCTGTCTGTCCTCAAAGGAAATTAAATGTTCTGTCAGTTAATATCCCCCAATTTTTCTTTAATATTACTTCTATAAAACTGTGCTCAAGAAAAAGGAGCCAAAATTGTTTAATTTTCACTTAAAAAGCACCCATCTGTTCATGAAGTCTCAAAGCATAACTAAAAGCAATGGGTTAAGTACTTTTCTAGTATCTGGGTACTCATGAATATAGGTATTAGAAGAAAATACTAAATTTAACAAGTGCTCCCCAAAATCTTTCAGAAATTATCAGAATTAATTTTAAAGTCTCTTTACTCAAGACACAAAGGTGCAAGAGGGAAATGTGACACTGCAATGCCATATGACACTGCAGCTACTTTCAAACTGCATTTTCTAAGTGTCATCTGGCAACTGAAAACCAGTTATAAGAAGGCAATGCCATTTGTTCTTGCAATGGTTGCAAAAAGCTGCAATGTGAGAGGTGATTTTCAATGTTCAATGTCTTTCTGCTCTTCTATACTCTGTTCAAATACTGTCATTCTGCATATGCCTATAATGGGCCAAATAGTTCTGCCAATCTATGAAGTCCAAGTATGGTGTCCTTTGAGCTCAGCACCAGTGTACTGAACAAAGACCTCCAAGGTAGACACAAACATACTCTTTTTCCTCACCATCCCTTCCAAACACTCAAAACTATTTACATTGCAAATTAGCCAATGCTGTGGGTGCATTCATGTACAAGAACTGTGAATTTTCTTCAATGCAGGCTCCAACATAGCACTTCTCAGCTTTTATAGTCTTCAAAAGAGGGACTCTCCTTGAAAAATGAGATTTGTTTCCTAGCTGTGATTTAGCCCATCATGAAATACGTATCTTTAAGGTTTCCTGTCTCAGTTTCTTGAGAATACTCCTACTTTAGGCTGCATTAACCATTCATTTTTGTATTTCAATAAACCTTGAATGGATAACAGCTGGTGATCTTTGATTTATTTTAAAACATCTTCCTGGCTACTTTCTGTTGCTTTTACAACTGTGGTTGGCAAATATTACTTCATGCAGAGATTATTAGGGGACAGATTTGTCTCCAGGTTCACCATTGCAAGTGGAATGGAGTTTAGATGGGGCTGTGCAATTTGCTAACTGTGCTAAGCAGAATGGGTAACAAACAGAAGATGACTGGTAATAAATGATGTTATCCATACCTTTTATTCCTCCATGACAGTATCCAAAACAATTCTTGATTACTGCACCACCAAATCTTACTTGTTCTTGTCTGTACCCACTTCTGCTCTCTGTCATGCCCAAATGGAGGAATTTTAACAAGAACATTATTAACCTGTTCATTTATATATATATATATATATTTTGAACTATTTTGTCCACCCACAGCACTGTTTTTTGTTGCACCAAAGAGTTCAAGATCCTTTCTCTAGCTGAGATCTGCCTTATTCTCCCTCTTCAGTTTCAAGGATTACTTCTAGAAACACATAAACAGCTCAGATGAGCTGTTCAGTCCTTAGCAATGGCTATTTTGGAACTTTTACCATAAACGCTGGTTCCTGTCTCTACCATAGCTCTGCATTCAGTATGCAAAGCTGTTATTCAAACCAGCACCCCTGCCATGTACATAATGCTTTTATATTTCACAGTTCTTTCATAAGTCCATCAAGTTACATTTACTACTTCATAATGGAGTTATACTATGTTCTAACTATGCTGTTTAGAAGCTAAATTTTACTGCAGACTTCACTCTATTTGTATTAATTATCATGAAAAATATTTTCACTGGCAATGGTAAGTAAATTGTAATGCTATGTATTGTTAATAAGAAAACTGAATGTCCATTTATCACACACATCAAGGAACAGCCAGCAAATATTCTAACTCATAATTCTGAAAACATATTGCAAAAGAATTTTTTATTTATAATATGTAAACAAACTATGTGTATTTGAATGTTAGACACAATGATAAGTAGCACTTTTTTTCTATTTAAATCTGGCAGTGTATGATTAAATTGAATTTTCCCCAATTCTCACTTGGATAAATTGCAATAGTTGCAAAATAGCACATGCTTCACTAAGTTTCACCAAAGGTTTTAAAGTTTTGAAATAAAAAAGAAAATGCAGCTCACCAGGCTCTCGTGTCATCAGTGCTACAACTCAATAGTGGAATATCATGAAGCATTTTTAATTGGAATTAAACCCAAACTCGAGATCTTCTTGTCAAGTTCTTAACTTATGCAATCCATACTCTAAATGATTTACAAGATCATTGTGCAACTGAGGTTAAAATATAATAATAACAACCACAATAATAAAAATAATACACAAAGTTATGTGATGGTGCCATGTCCCTGATTCTTTAAGCTTGCTTTATCCAGTAATACAATCTTAAAATACTGTACTGGTCAGGTTTAACGACTTGCTTTTTTAATGTCAAGTTGCATTCTAAGGTCAGATTTTTACACATTGTGTTGAATAGATATTTGAAGGCAAAACACCGCTCACATTACTGAGGTCATCAGAATTTATCTCCTTGTTAAGGTCTGGAAAAATGAAAAGGATCTTAATCAATTGGCAGCATCATGCAGTTCCACAGCTAGCCTTTGGAAAACATTGCAAAATAAAGTCAGAGAACATGATTAACAGGAAACAAAAAAGATTTTAGTGTGTTTAGAGAAAGAGCAAAAATACAGGAAAGCTCTTTAGAAAGGTTCAACACATTATATGGAGTTTTCCATGGAGAGGTTGTTTTTTTCAGTAGAAAAAAATAAAGAAAATCTAAGCAAGACTGGCTAAGTTTTCACTGCTTTACAAATAACGTTTCTTTACATTTTATTTACCCAGAATCGTATTATCTTTATGTCCCAATGCCAAGAAATCTGGTTAGTAAAGTGCCAGATCCTTTTATTTGATTTTATTTGATTTCATTTGATTTCATTAGGGACCATCAGCCTAGCTGCTTAAGTGCCCGACTACTGTTTGCAGTTAAACATTCATTAGGGAATCCCCAGTGGGTTCATTCATTTCACCGAGGTCCAATTACAGTGCCACAAAAGCAGTTTTTGCAGCAATTAGCTGATTTTTCCTGTTTATGTTCTGTCTTTAGGAAGAGGACTATTTCGTGGAGGTCAGATTTTTAATTAGGCGCAATTTAGGGCCAATAAGAAAACTGATAATTTACTAAATGGCTATGGTGGACTTAACTGCTCAGAGCAGAGGTAAATAACACAACAGGGACACCAGGAATAAGCTCTCCTGGTGTGCACAGCTCAGAGCCCTGTGGTGTAAGGAATACATTACGTGTTAAATGGCTGTCAGGGCCCCCATTGCATTGCTTGTGTCACCAATCGACCTCACCTCAAGAGCCACCACGCTATTAGCCATGGGTACAGGGAAGCCAGCCTGGAACAGTACCTGCAGAGGGCTGTGGGCTTCAGGTGGCTGTAAAAGGATCTCAGAGTGAAGGAAAACAAGAATAATAAATCAGGTTCTACTCTCTGAAGATTTGACAGGAGTTTTCTCAATTGCTGTGCCCTGTGAAGCCACTGATATTAAAGTGTGTGTGAGAAGCCTTCAGAGTCACTAGGAATATGTTTTTAACAAAGTGGATTACCATGTGGTAGCTGGTATTTCTGAGAAGGTCTCTGCTTTCTGCCCTTAAATGAGGCATTTTAATTTTTAAACAACACATGCAAGTTGCCTTACAACTTGGGAAATCAAGAACTGTGATGGCTGATGAACAGTATCCCTTTAGAGGAAGTAGAACCTTAATCCTGTGATGTCTTCATAGAATCACAGCTGTCTTTTGAAAGAATCTAAGCAGACTCACCACCTCAAAATCTGCTCATCTAAAGACTGTGATAGTTGAATTTCAGGCATAGTATCACAACAAAATTTCACAGTGGGCTGAGAGGTCACTCCCTTACAGGAAATAGGTAAGGAAAGGCCAGAAGGTCACTGCATTTTTAGTTCAACCTTTGACCCAGCACTCAATTGTAAAGCCATAGCCAGACATGTGAAAAAGCAATACCATCAAGAAGTGTAAATTACAAGTGTAGACATTTCATTGCCAGTCACCATTCCTGGCAGCATTTCTAAAAACACTAAGAGTAGGGCAGAAATTCCTGTACCTTCTAGTGGGAATCAAAATGTTCAATTAGGCTGTAAATGTGCAAAGAAAATGTCTGATGGCCTTGAGTCCGAGTGTATGAAGAAATATGACAACAGAATAAGTTTGGAAAACCTGGTATCTTGATGAAAACACACTACATTATGATTCTTGATTCTTATTCATCTGATGAAACACCTTACCCTAGCATGGAATCCATAACCTGGGCTACAGTTCTTTAGTTTTGAATTTATTTTTTTTTTTAAAAAGGAAACTTCAGAGATAACATATGGTTTCAGAAACATTTAAATCATGAAAATCTGTTATTAGGCAGTTATTTCCTTTTTTATTATTTTGGTAGTCAAAAAGCATAACTTTTTTGACAATTCATCAGCTTTCCTTCTATGGAGAAACAAGATTGAAAGATGCTTGCTAAAGAAAGAAATTAAGTAGTCACATTTAGAGAAGATGAAATCAAATTTTCAGTTGTGTTGTAAGCAAAAGAACTTCCCTTTAAAGGAAATTCGGAAAGGAATCTTTGCTACAGGTCTGTAGGTGGTGACTCTATGAAAGTTACCTAAAATAGTCTAAATTCTCTTCAAACTTGTCTTCTGTATTCAATGAGGGCTCTTAAACCTAAAAAGTGGCAGAGTAACAGAAATGCCATTCTGAGTCTTTGCCATTATTTTTTTCATCCGGTAAAGCACACACAGAGTGGAGCAAGGCCTGTCTTTCCTAATAAATTTTTAAAAGCTTCCCACATTTTTAGAGAAAGGTTTGAGGGTTTTCAAACAAATGAACATTTTTTTTTAAAATGTTGTTGCAAGAATACAATACAACAGGCAACACACATTGCAACATTAACTCCTAATTACTTTGGAAAGTAGATTTCATTTGGAGTCTAGCTTGACTTGCAAAGAACTCAGAGGTAATTAATAACAATCAGCCACTGAAGTAACTTTGTATAAATAACGTGCTGAACTATGTCCCAAAAGGGGTAAAAGAAACCCACGGACTTCAGCATGAACTCAGCCAAATGAAAAAGGGAAGAAAATATATTGCAAGTGACTGAATTTCATACTTTTTCTGCTTAGCTGTTCCCTCATTATATTACCCATCATATCTCAAAGTCCAGGTTTGTTGTCATTAATAGAACCAGAAATGCAATTTTCGTAATACAAGTCCTATAAACAATGAGCCGAGGGCAGGTAGGGGACAGGTGTCATCCACAGCGTGCAGTTCTAGTGGAAAGGAAGATATAATTAAGTGACAAGGCAACATTAATATTACAGTGAGAATAACTTCCAAATGCATGAGATAAGGAGGCATTTTCAGAGCTCAGAGAGGCATTTCAGCTCATGCCGTCAAACAGTGTGTTCTTCTCCAGTTCCCATCCCTCTGTGTAGGAGAAATACTGGAGCAGCAGGAACTGGGGACAGAAATAAGCTGTTAGACCATAGGATCATGAGTCAGTTCAGGTCAGAGGAGACCCAATCCAACCTCCTGCTCAAAGCAGGGTCAGCCTCACTTAATTAATTCTCTTGTGACACCAAATATATGAACCAATTCAGCTAAAATAACACATACATATATGTATACCAATTATGGTTATTAAAAAGTTTTACAAGTTCTTTGTGGAAATGAAACTAAGGTTTATAATTATTCTCAGGTGTTTTTATCCCTCTTTAGCAGAAGGCTTAAAGGTGTGAAGGCTTAAGGAGACACAAACAGAGGAAAGGTGGTGTCGTGAACAGCCCAGCTGTGGAGAAAGCTTCAAAGGAAAATTGTACTTCAGTAGAGCCAGCACGAACCAGATATCAAACATGAAGGCACTGCAAAGCAGGTCTCATATTGCTCCCTTTTAAGTTCCCCATCTCTTCCTTGGATGCAGATGGAAACCAGAATGGCAGACACACAGAGGGCAAGTATTCAACACTTCCAATTTAACTAGAAGCCCAAAGCACTGGAAATCCCATGAGAAAGAGGATTTTCTGCTCTTTGCAGCACAGTTAGGCAAGCCGAGGTGGTCTCAATGAGACTATCTATTTAAGGACCTTCTCAGGCCTTCAGACTTTCTTTCCTTCTGCACAGCAGCTTACAAGTGAGTCCAAAACCAAAAAGCATTCCCAAAGACTACATGCATAGAGGAACCAAATCCTGGAAAGCAGGTCTGAAATAATTACATGGGCAAGGGATTAACCATTTTTTTCAGGTATTTCTTCCATGTGGCCATCCTGGTTTTGAGGATTCCAGCACAACAATCAGGTCACAATCTGCCCTGTTGTGTTCACCTGTTCAGCTCTTTCCCT
>JAWWMO010000083.1:63692978-63712352 GCA_035047845.1 Dendrocincla fuliginosa
TCCTGGTTTTGAGGATTCCAGCACAACAATCAGGTCACAATCTGCCCTGTTGTGTTCACCTGTTCAGCTCTTTCCCTCAGAGAGAATTTTAAAATCCAATAGGTGCCAGTTGTGCATACAGCCCTATAAATATTTCTTTATAAATATTTCTTTATATTTCTTTATATAAGAAATAAATATTTCTTTGGAGAAGTGTTAAGTTTAAAATTATATTTGGCAGATTGTTAGGCCAGAAAGCTGGTTGAGATCACCTGATATTTAAAAAACTAAATGAAAACAGGCAACTGCTTTATTATTTTAACTGTACATCTCAAAAATGACTGCTAAACATTCACATAACATAAAAGATGTAAAAGATGCCTACCCTTTTTAGGGTTGTGTCAGTAGCCTTTTAGAGAAATACAAGAGGAGAACAAATACAAAATCACTGTTAGCACAGTAAGAGCCTTTGAAGGTTCTCCTGATGTCAGAGGCAAGAACAATCTTAACAATGAATAATATAATCACATAAAATAACCTGTTACAATGGGATACACTGCAGGTCTAGCATTACTTGATTCTGTGTGTGCACGAAGTACAGCAATGATGATTTTTAACAAAATATTCTCATGTGTAAGAATTTAATGCTGGGTTTGTTGTTTTAGGCACACAAGAAATTTACTAAAAACTAACATTTCCTAATTATAGGATACCTGCAGAGACAGAAGATTTATCAGTTTGACTGAGAGTACTTTTGTCTTTGTGTTTTTTGCATAGACAAAGAAAGATAAAAATAAAAGAATATTCTTTCTCTTGCCTTCCTGCTGTCTGCATGAATGGTAGCTACTCATTCCTATTACTGAGCTGCACATTAGAAAAAGAAGGCTGGTCAAATATTCACGTATGGTCAAGTAGCCAATTTGCAAATATGATTCATTTGCTTGATTTAATTTTCTAAAATTGCCAACTGACCTTAGCCCTCATTCTGAGCTAAAAATCAGTATATTTTTTTTAATGAACCTGTTTTCAATAAAGGGAGAATTAAGGGGAAGGAGCAGAGGGGAATTGAGAAAATTAGCAGTTGGGCTGATCCGCTGAATTTTGAAACAAAGAAATGAAGTACAGTCCAAGGCATAATAACCTTTAGATACACACAAGCCAGAGCAGTACTTTGCACCTGAACCATAAAACCACATACTGAAAACTAACTTCAGTGCCAAGTTACATGCCATGGATTCATTCAGTATTTAATGAAATCACATGGGATGTAAGTCAGTCCAGAAATCTGACCTTGGTTTTAATTTGAAACTGACAAAAATTTAGCTGTAGAAAAGCACATCTGCCATTTAATAATGTGCTGTACTCGGCGTATATTCAAATATCATAATTATTACAATAATCACCTGGACTCTGTTTCATCCCAGTCTTTATTTTTACCTGAAATTATTTCATATGTTTCTTCCAAACGTAAATGTGACAATGATTTCATATTCAACAACATGAAGCCATTCAACATTACTTGTCTAGAAAGTCTCCTTAGGAAAGGTAAGCTATAAAATTATTAAACAGCATCTAGATACCAGCAAGCTCAATAGGTTACACTGTGCTCCATAAGAAATCCCAGCTGCAACAGAGCTGACAGAGGGATGCAAATATTCAGGGGACTTCAGAATAAACCTTTATCTGAACATTGCCTTTAACATCCATTTTTCACTTTCAGAAACTGGGAGGAGGAGTTACTCAGTGGTCTGCAGTCACACAGACTGAATGTGTGAAAGAGCACCTCCTGTGACACAGGAAAGCAGTTCACCAAATCTTTCCTGTAAATGTTTTTCTCAAATAATTCTAGCGATAGAAGAGGATGAAAAGACAAAATATCCATAGTACATCATATTGTCTAGGAATTGCTTGTTGACTGCCAATCTAGGAGACACGCTCCCAAAGCCCTTCATGCTTCCATATGGTTTGAATATCTGTTGCCGTGCTTTAAAGGCTGGTGAAGGCACTGCAGAAGAGTGAAAAAAGGGAAAGACAACAACCAGTATATAATAGTGCTGTGCACTCTTCTCCTCAAACCGGCATAACTTGGCCCCAGAAAAGGCTCTGCTCTCTAATCTACCCAAACATATCTGAGTTACTGGAAGGTATTAACCTTGAGCTCATACCTGTCACATCCTGCTTACACAGCCTACTGATGAGACCAAATGTGCATGACTAACAGCTCTTTGGAGGAACTTTTCTAACACTGTTACCATGGCATGGCACTGGTGAATTTAACTTCTTGGCATGAGATATTCCATGAGTAAAGCTGGTTGTGCAAATATGGGCAAAGGCTTCCTCAAAGCAACATGACTGGTAACACCAATGCCTCTGCCAGACCCTTATCTCCTTTGACTATCTCCCTTCCCTCTTTTAAACAACTCTCCTTCTTCACTGCCAGTCCAGAACCTCTCTCTGTTGGCTGGTGGTCCAGCCTGAATCCTCATTTCTGGGAAAATGACCAGCTTAAAAGCATCAGCCCCAATAAGGTCCTAAGAAGCAGCTTGACTCACAGTATCACCTTTTCACCCAGTTTCAGGCTTTTTTAGCTGCAATAAAATGGCAAGAAAGGAGGGGACTTGCCAACAGAAAATAACACAGGTGTATCCAGCTCCTTAGTGGCAGCGAGTTTGCGACAAGGCAGTCACTGCAGCACCCAGCAGAGCAAAATTCCTACAGAAACCCCAGATTCCACTTGCTCATTTAAAAGCTCAGGCTTTCAGCTTGCTCTCCACCAGAACTCAGTACACACTAGATCTATTGCAGAGCAGCTTCAAAATCTGCTAGGTACCACGACAGTGACATGGTGTTTACTCAACAAAAGCTGCTGTTTGCTCAGGAAAGCTCACAGCTATCTCCTGCCCAGCTGGGGATCTCTGTTCCCAGGGACATTCTGAAAACACTGTACAGAGTGTCACAGAGGGATCAGTGACAGGCTGCTCTTATGTGGAGTTTTCTTTACCTGTCTGTAATTGAGGATGATTCACTCTGTCCTTAGAGCTGGCCTTTCTCCTCTCCTCCCCCTCCACCTTGCAGAAGTAGAAATGGATAATGTTGTGAAGAGTTTACCTCTTGGAAAATGTAGCTTGTTACCAATTATTGAAAGCACATTGAGGTTTAATTTCACAAACCATTACACAAACTAACCCTATAGGTTTTGAACAGCCCCAGTGACAAGTCTCCATGTCACTACTTACCTCTCCATGACATATTAAATAAGACCAGTGCCTGCTAGAACAACAGGAAAGAAACACACTGATAACTGAATATTCATTGGGAGTCATTCATTATCCCATAGAAGTGGGCAATGCTTCCCAGACTGTACATCCATAGTGATTTCTACCAAGTAAGACTGAACTGAAGTATATATTTGCACAGTTGGAAACTGTGCAAAGCTGAGATGAATGTTTTATTCTGGAACCACGAGAAGACTGTTTGGAGAAAGAAACAATTAAAGAGTAATGAGACAGCTTTGGAAAATGGGCAATATGAATTGTTTTCGGTTCCCCTCCCACTTCCTCTTTACCAAAGATTAGTACTTCTTATTGCATGCCTGAAAACTGCAATCTGAAATTCAGTCATTTTGACAGGGAAAATAGCACTGAAAACACCATGAGGAGACAAGAATATCCTTATTTTAATATTTTGAATAGTATTTTAATACTTCTGTTCGTGTTCCTCAGACTGTTTTGAGTCACCTTTATGACTAGTACTTCAAATGACCTTGACTACCAATAATATCCATGTAAAAAGTGGAAACTGCTGGAAAGACAAGAAATAAAGTGCAAACAGAAGTGAAAAAAAATAAATTAAACCCATTGCATGAAACCAAATCAAGAAAGCTTTCTGATGAGCAAACATTGATCAGTAGCCTTGACTTGCTGAGCCTTGACAAGCAGCTTGCATCAGTCCACAAGCAGTTCATCAAATGGCTTAGACACACACAGAATCACAGACTGGTTGAGGTTGGAAGGGACCTCTGGAGGCATCAAGTCCAAGCCACCTGCTCAAGCCAGCTCATCTAGAGTTGGTTCCCAGGACCTTGTCCAAATCGCTTTTGGGTATCTCCAAGCATGAAGCCTCTCTGGGCAACCTGTGCCAGTGCTTGGCCACCCTCTTAGCAAAAAAGGTGAACCTTTGGATCAGTCAGAAAGGCTCAGGCCATGGCTGTACCATGGAATACACACATATATATGTGCATGTGTGTGCAGCCCTCTCATTGGAGTCTCTGGCTGGAGCCCAGGGACAAGGAGTCTGGGGAGACAGTGAGTGCTTGCAGGTACTTTCTTCTGAAATGTTTGTTTCTCTTTCTCACTGGTTTCAAACATGCTCGGCATATCAGCGAAACAAGAGGTAAACACGGTGCCGTCTCAGATTACATCTGTTCCCCAGGCAGTCTCCAAAGCAAACATTGGTCTCCCAATGAAAAATACAGCTATTACCCATTATTGGACATATCCAGTCACTGCCTGACCACCAAGTTGCACAGTTAATGAATCTGCTCATTTCTAATAAAAATAAACCAGACAAAGGAAGTGGTCAGCTTAAGCTGAACTTGAAGAGAAGAAGAAAAGAGATTTAATAAAAAATACTGAAGGTTGACATTTCCTTTTTATTTGAAACATGCCTTTCTCAGGAATGACATGATCACATAGATACTATTAGTAAAAGCCACACACTGCCACCGGATTTTAAGATCTTTACCCAAATGACTTAGTTTGGGAAGTAATAAAACCAAAAGGGAAATTCCTTTGGTCCTGTTATTTCACAGTTCAAACTTCAAATTAAAGTATTTCAAAACAGAGCATAAAAGTGTATCAGTCAAAATGAAGAAAGCCACTTCTTATAGCACTAGCAGAAATAATATTTTAAGATTGTATCTGTATTCCCTAGTCCCCTTCCTGTCTATTCAAGTTATTTAAGAATGAAGACAGTTTATATAAAGCAGTGATTAAGAAAAGCTCCAGCAGAAATAATCTACAAACCACAGTTTTTAAGGAGAAATTTTACAGGATACATTCTAGTTTATTCCCCTTCTGAGAATAAGTTAGTTCACATATAGAAGATTCTTTCCAAATTATAACATTTTTTCTTAATCCTGGATCAGCATTTCTACTGAATATAAATTCAGGTATTTTTAACTTCAAATAATTTAGTTAAGACACATTTCAAATCTACACAAAACTATTTCAAAGTGAAATTCTGAATTTTTTTGCTAGAGTTTCCTAAAGCTGTCAGTGGCATTAAACTTTCTTTTCCTGTAAATTTTGGTTATGAAAACTTATTATTTTAGTGAAAAGGAACTCCCAACAAGAAAAAAACAATTTCCTGAGAGTCCCCTGTCCCACAGAAAGCATTGAGAAACTACAGCTGCATTATACATTCATTGCTTTTTTCTGCAAAGGAAAACCCCACATACTTTCACTTCAAATATTATTTTTGACTGAGTTAAGGAAAACAGGATGGGATCAGGAGAAAAGGAAAACAGAGCCTGTCAATTCGCTATTCTTTCTGAAGTTTTTGATTTGTGTTCTTCAGCAGCGACCTTAATGTCCCACAAATGAATTTACCAAATGCAGACAAAACCATGAACGTAGTTCTTACACTGCAGAAGCTGTCATGTTCTGTGCTGAGGATCTGGCTTCATACTGTGACAACCCACTAAGAAGTTTTGAAGAGAAACCGGTAGCGTTTCTGGAGGGAATTCAGGATTATAAAACATCACACTTCAATTCTTTAATGGAAAAAAAAAAAAAAGCCAATATCTGTTAGACACAAGGCAGTGGATATTGGCTATGTTATCAGTTATCAGTGGGACAATTCTTTCTTCCCTGCTTGGCAAGGAGACAACACAAAACCCACAGCCAGAATGCTGGCAATCAAAAGTAGCTTTCACTCCTTACAACTTCAAAAATGTTCCATGTCAGCTAATAACAATACTGGTAAAACAGAAAAAGGATGTGATTTGGAGGTGTCTGACCTTTAAGAATGGGTTTTCTTGCACCACTAATTGGTCTGATCGGCCCTTAAGAACTAAATCAAACCAGAGTTACTGGTATGGCCTTGGGTGTCCATTTAATTTCTCAAGGTGTGAATGAACAAATACACCCCTTACAACTACCCTGTTTGGGCAACATGAAATCTTAGGGCTTTCTATTGCATGTGAGCAAGGTGTGACTGGACTAACAAATATCCAGAGATGCACATTTAATTTCTTGGTTTATTCCCAAAGTGGTCTGGGAATTCATAGGTGGCCAGTCCTTGCTTCACTTCTGCCTCAGCTCTGGCTGCAGGAGGTGGAAAGTAACCCTGTTTAGAGAAGCTGTGGGAGAAGGCAAGTGCTTCTCTGTCTCTGGATGTAATTGCAGTTATACATTGGAAAGAAAAGATATGATACAAAAGCACTATACTCACAGAGGAAAGTTCACACAGCCAGACTGAAACACAGAACTCATTTTGTCTCCAGCAGGCACATGATTCTACTCTTGGAAGAAAGCTCCTCACAGTCTACCAAGCAACCTGCTGCATGGATCAGAAGAAAAAATTACTGTAGAAAAATCTGTAGTTTTCTAGAAAAGGCACAAGAAGAACAAGCAACAATAAGCCTGGTAAGTAACCAAAGAGTAGTGAGTAAGACAGCAATAAGCACTGTCAGGAGTAAGATAGGACATGTCAAGAAGAAGTTGCGTTTTTACTCCCAACCCTGACATTTACATGCATGCCCAGAGAAGTTGCAGATGTCCCATTTCTGGAAGTTGTTCAAGGCCAGGTTGGATGGGGCTTTGAGCAACCTCGTTTAGTGGAACATGTCCCTGCCTGTGGTAGGGGTGTTAGAACTAGATGGTCTTCCAACCCAAACCATTCTATGAGCCATAAAGTCACTTTGGGGCCAGGTTCATAAACATGCTCGTGATGAACATTTGGGATTGCAGGCCACCAGCACAATCATCATTGCCCTGAGCACTGAAGGCAAATTTGACAAAGAAACATGGTTTAGGGTTCCTTACTTTGGCCAAAGCCTACTCTGGTGGTGTCCACCATCCTGTTGCTGGAGCAGAGGCTGCTCTCCCTGGGCACAGAAAGACATGCTGAAAGCTGCTCATATAACCTATAGAAGCTGTAGGACAAGCTGTCGGTGAATGTCAGCATCAGACAGTGACTGCCATATCTCACAAGCTGTGCTTTTAGGGAGCTGCTGGGTTTTTATACCAAACTACTGTGTCTAGGTTGAAGCAAAAGTGATTTACATTCCTGCTTCCACCCTTCCAAATCCCTGACATGTGCCTTGCTCCATGGATCCTGGCATGTTTTCTAGAGGACATGCAGGAAGGTTTTCATATTCATAAAAGACAACCCACTAATGACAAAGCAAGATAATGTTATGGCTTACCTGTCATCACCTCATGCAGCAAGTTTATCTTTCCTATATCTAAGTCCTTCCACTAGCAATATCTGTGTTTACAATGACAAAACAAGAGTTATGCTCTGGGGCAGATATTATGTGGCATAGAGGGATTCAGTGCATGCTTCTCAGCACCAAAACAAGAACACTACATACCCAGCTGCTGGGTCATTTGATTCTCTGTCCCAAAAAAGGATCTGATTTTGGTACCAGCAGATTCTCAGAGACAGAAAGAGCAGGGTCAGCGTCTGGAAATGCGTTTTTGCTTCTTTGTCTAGCCTCAAAATATTTGTGTGTTATCACATTTAGGTAAAGTGTTCTTCCTCTTCTCCCTCTCTTTGCAGGCTTTCTGTGAATTCTGTTTCATCCTTTCATAAGCACTAACTTTAAAAATATGAACCAAACATAAACTGTCATGGTTTCTTTGACTTCAGTGGAACCACCACAAGGAGCTTGAGCCTAAGACTGTGCTTATATAGAGACAGCAGCAGCAAGGCATATTGTAGTTTCATATCATTCTAATCTAACTCCCTCTCTGTCTTGTTATCTACTTCAGCAAATTAACATATAAAACATATAAATGATTGGCAAAAATTAACTGTACATTTCTACTTTAACTGAACAATTTACATGGCATTACAGGGGGGAAAGATTAGTTTTTCAAGTTATAAACAAGCATTATTTTGCAATCTTTGGCCTGTAACTGAAAGATAATAGTTTTAATTTGCATTCAAATAAAGTAAATCTCTCAGTGTAAAAGACTTTTTATAGTTCCCATAAACCAGAAACAGATTAAAGTGTAGACAGTGTAAGGAGGACAGGAGGATAAATCAACCAGACAAATAAGATGATCAAAAAAAAAAAGAAAGAGAAAAATAATCCTTTCTAAATGTTCACTTAGTCAGCTTTATAAATCCTACACACTGGACAAAAGTGTGTATGATCTCTCCAGGTTCCTGCCATTAAAGTACTGGCTTTAGCTCAGAAGGCAAGGACCTTTAGGTAGGGATACCAGGCCTGCAAGCCCTGAAAACACTGACTTTCTTGTGTTAATTCCAAATCCCTTTATTGGAGAACCTGCCAGTCTATCAGGAAGGGCTGAACACCATCAGCTCCTTAGTCCAACTAGTTTTGCAAATATTGCCAGCATTGTGCCTTTACTGTGGCATGTGAAACACGAAACATGAATTTCTGTTTTTGAAAGTGTGGTGTGCCCACGGTTTCCTCTGAGAGGATTATCATTGTCCTCAAGCTCTGATTTTCCCCTGGGGGAGCCACTGAAAAAAAAAAAGGTATGTGTAGCTCTCAAAATTATTTTGCTTTTTATTTTGTTATAGCTTAATTTAATGCATGTGAACAATGCTGAGAACAGAGACCAAGAAAAGGACACTCATCTACAGTTTAATAAACAAAGTGTGCAAGATAAATGTTATAAATAAGCACAGTCCCATAAGATGTTATCTATGAGCCAGACCCTAATTTTTGTCCAGTTTCTGGTTGCTGCCCAATGACACTCCTCCACCTGAATGGCCAAGATGTTTCTCTCTCCCAGCCTGGGATTTAAGGCATTCACCTGGGAGATGTGCTTGCACACTTCCTTTGGAAATAGTGGATTACAGAGCCTTTGTACCTGGATGAGTACATTAATCACAAGGCTAATTTATGAAAGGTTCATTTTACCTGCTGGCAATGCTTTATGAGAGTTTCCCCAGCTCAGACCTCTGAGAGAAGCTCTTGTTGGCCCCTGCCCTCAGGAGAGGGTGCCAGTTGGTGGGTTCTGTAGAGATGACACTGACACCACAGCTCTGGGTACTGGTAGGAGTTAAACACAATCCTTCATTGAGAATCTTTTCCTGGTTTAGGTGCAGTTCTCCCTCCTTTTACTGTTATTCTGCCCTTTGTATGAGCCCCTGTTTTGGCAGGAACTACATAGAGAAAACAGCTAACCTGAGACTTTGGACTTCACTTGCAGCTGGCACTGCCCAAAAGTTTAACACTGGACCTTAGTGCTCTAAGTGGGTTTAGCATTGGGTTAAGTGCAAATGATCAATATCTTTCAGGTTTCAAAATAAAGGAAGTGAAAGTATTAAAATGAGAACTAATTAGAGAATTCTAGTTAGCATTAAATTTTGTTACGGTGTCACAAGTCTTGAAACCAGGGACCAGTTCCATGAAGCCCCCTTCCATTTATCAGCATAAATGTACATACCTAATTAGGAAATTATTAACAATAATGCAGTTATTGATTAAGCTTCATGTCTATACATTCAAGAGTATACATTTTGTTGTCAGGACTGTAATTTCACCACACTGTGAGAAGTACAGAATTGATCTGCCCTGATGGAGCCAGAAACTCAGCAAGAACAGCACTTGTATGGCTGAGGTCTTCTACCCAAACAAATGTGCTCCAGGACAATTGTTTTGAGTGAAATCAAGCTCAATGTATTTTGCCTGTCTTCCTATCTTAGTTGAAAAGTCTTGTTTTTTAATGCATGCACACAATGAAAGAGAAGCCTAATCAAAGAGCTTTGATGGATCCAAAGCACTTTTCTCCCTGAAGGCATGTTCTCCCATCTCTCATTGTAATCAAGGACTGACTTTGGCCTCAAACGGCAGTGTCATCACCTGTGACAACAAAGATTGAGGAAAGGCTGCCCTCTGTACTGCATGTTTTAACACAATGAACAAAAAAATAGCAGTTGGGGGTTTTGTAAGAGAAGATCATGTTTTAGACTGCGTTAAAAACCGTTCTGGATCAAAAATTAGAAAGCCTGATGTATACTTGCTAAAAACTGATCATCTAAGAAACTGTATGTCCTTTGATTAAAAGGGAGAAGCTTGGTGGTTTTGTGGTATTTTCTTCAGCTTTAAGCCAATAAGAAGCAGGAGCTTCATGAAGGCATGTAAATTGAAAATAGTGTTCTGTCCTTTCACTACCTGACTGATCATTTGCTTTAGAAAAAGCAGTTAAAAACAGCTCTAACAATATTTATCATTGTATCATTTGGACAAAAAATTATGAAGACGTATTTTTATCATAGGAATCTCTCACTGCAGATACATATGTATTTAAGACTGCTTTCAGAAACTATTTCTTTTAAGAAACAAGAATATCTAAATTCTTCCCATTTCTGGCAGAGTCTGTATTTGAGAACTGTATATTTAACTAACAAGATAAATTTTTTTGTCTCCCTGGTTTTATGACTAATGGCTCCGCTGACTTTAAACAGAAAATGGCAATTTTGAAAATGGCACGGAAATGACAACCAAAGTGACCAAACTGTCACAGTAACTCATCCACCTTTGTGTGCTTCTAAGGGCAATGTTACTGTTCACATCCTTAAAATTAACTGCTTTGATGACCAAAACTACAAAGCACACCTTGGTTCTCTGTAAAAAACTGTCTCTAAATTTCTTACAGAAAATAAGTCCTTAGCTTTGTACAACTAAAATGTAAGAAATTATGCAAAAAATTAAGACAAGGTAAGTGCTTTAAATCAAAGAGCAGATGGTGAGTCAGGAGGAGAAAGAATGAAACAGACTTGGAGAGAGGGACCAAGGTGTCTTTGGTTGACCCAGGACACCATTCCTCTTTTAAGGTGGTAAAAAAGATTGCAAACATCCTACCCAGTCACGTTCACATGCATGCACAAATGAGTAAAACAGTTAAAATGAAATAAATAAGTGTTCAGACTCTTATTTAGCTACGACTAAAGCTATTCTGACAATAGGAACAATATCAATGCTGGATTTCTCTCCTGGCAGATGAGGTATTTCTCTAGAGCATAGGGCACAACAATAGGTGGCAGGACACAGCTCACTGCAGTTGCAAGCATAAATGCATATTGTTTGAAGGAAAAAAGATGCCTTGCTTTATATAAATGGAAAAGCTAACTCTGTATGTGAGGTTTTAAGGCTGGTGCCTCTTACACTTTATTAAAAAGCAAGAATGAAATACAAGCCAAAAATCCAAGTTACTTTTTAAAATGTTAGAGCAATGCAAAATTGACCATTACTTATGTTTCTAAACACAGGGCAATAAAGTTTTAAGGCCCCATCTGTCATTGCACCTGAGTGGCCGTCTCAACAGGTATGCACAGTGACAGGGGGTTAATTCAGCACTATCATAAGTGGGGGCAATTGCAGTGAAATTGTTTATCTGATGCCAGTGGCAAATTCAGCCCATAGTGTTCAAAGGGAAAGATTTTATAAAACACAACAGAATCTGCTGATATGAGTCCCCTGAAAATTATTTAATGACTGGAAGTCTTTGAGGGAAGAGAACAGATGAAGTTCCTCCGTGGCCTTTTACAATAGCCAATCCACTAATGAACATCTGGAGTTCTTGCTGCTCTCTCAGTTTTATGCAGTCTAATCCGTACTGCATTAGACCTTTATGTGTTCATGATAAACTGGCAGAAAAGACTGCCTTAAATAGGAAGAGAGGATGAAGACAATTTTTCCATTAACAATACATTTCCCTTTGGAGTCTGAGGTAGATTATTGGTTTGTTCCAAGAGCAGAACATAAACTGCCTCTTATTTGTGGAACATTATTATTATTACAGCTTCTACCTGGAGATGTTTCTTGAAACAAAAGTCTCAAGACTATTCCTTCTCACAAATCAAACTAAGATACCACATACAAGCCTGTATGACTGCTGTAGACTACATTGGAAAATTAATTCACAGAAATTACTTGTTTGGAGCTGTGCCGTTTTGTCCTAAAAGCTCCTAAAAGCAGAGGAGCTTCAGTTCAGTCCTTCTGCAAGGGCTGAGGTATGAGAAAACACTCGCCTGGCTCCATCCACTGCTGTCTGCTGGGAGAGGGTCATGCTCACAATCCACACTCCAAGCTGCTCTCAGCATCTGAACTAAATAATTTTTCAACTGTTACAGTCTCATAGAAGTCAAACAGATGATTGCTTGTTCTGTCAGAGCTCCAAATTTAAATATTTCTATTCAATTTATTTACTAATGCCATCTTGCAAACATGGCCCGATCACTAGGCAATTCCTTCAAAGTACCACAGGAACACCTACAAAAATTGTTCCAAAAATGTCTTCCCTCCTGCCAGCCTCCAAAGTCCATCATGGACAGCAGAACCCTTCTCCTCCGTTTCTTTATCAGCAACTCATCCACAGCGATCTGGTAACACCTACTACTCTCTGAATCATTGTTTATGCTCTTCCTTTTCAGCAACTATTCTATAAATAAAACCCCACTCAAATGCTCATTAATAAGGAAATAAAGGGCTTGTAAACCCAGTGACACCATGCTGAAGATTTTGTTTGCAAGGATGTTACTGAAAACTTTTATGTGCTACATTCAACCAACCCTGTTAAACCTCTCTGCTCATTGCTTTCTCTTCTTTTAGTGCAGAGCTATTCCTTCCAAAATTGTTCCCACCTCATTCAATTGTTTAAGCATTTCACTTTTCCCTTCAGCCTTCCCTTCGTGAGCTTCTCCACAGATTTTAAAACCTGTATTTTTGAAGCTCAGCACCAGCATGACACCTGTTTATTGCAGTCAGACCTGTCACATTCCTCTGACATCCCATGTCCAGCTCTCCGAGTGATGTGACACTGTCACAGACCTGTGCTCCTTCCCCACTGCCAAGAGCCCTCAAGCTTTGATGTTTCATTATAGATTTCTCCACCGTCTTCAGTAATCAGACTTTTTGAGTTTCAGCAAGCACCAAGACAGGTTTCTTCTCTTTTTTTTTTCTTTTTTTTTCCTCCTCTTTTTTATTACTTGGCAAGCTAGAATTGTTCTGACTCCTCTACTCTGAAGCACAGAGGAAGAAAAACTTTCTCTGCATGGAGTAATGCTGTACTGGGCTCCAGCTCAGAGCCTTAGCTCTGACGGTAAGGAAGAGAGCATATTAGTAGAGTATCTCTCTGCTCCTGCTTTTCTTTTTGGCAAGAACTACTTCTCTGAGCCAGCAGGTGTTTAATGCTATTAAATTTATGAGTAGTGAAAGCTGTTGAATTTTAAAACATCTGGGTAACATAAATTATCAGAACCTTTTTTTCTTTTCTGGGATGAGGCTGAAAAATGGGTTTGAGACCTGCAGAAAAGCATTAGCAGCATTGACAAAAATGTGTTTATTTTTGAACATTTGACCATATGACTCTGGGATCCCACAAGTATCCTCATGTTTGAGGCTACAGTGCCCATAGAATGTAAGTTGGGAAACACCAGGAAGGCAGGCAGCAGCTAAATCTCACGAGCATTCAATTTTTGATGTGTTCCACATGGATCACATAGTACGCCAGAAAGCTTCAAAAGCTATTGCTGTTTCTCACATGATGTGCAATCTCCTGGATCTCCTTCTGCAAGGCTTGGCCCACATTTTTCTTCCTCATATAGGTCTGGCTGCTCTTTGCCATAGTAACTCATGAAAAGTGTAACAGAGGGAGGGGGCAGAAGAGGGGGGGAAGGTCTTAAGCTGGAAAAAATCACTGGCTTCTATGATATGAAAGAGCCAGTGAACAAAGTGGGCAGGCAACAAGAAGCATGAAAAATGCTTTGAAGGGTTTTATTTGCTTTGCAGCCAATTGTTTTTTTATTCAGTAGAAGCAGGGTGAGCTGTCAAGACATGGAGAATCCATGGCCCAACAGGAGTGAGGATGAACAATAGCCACTGGATGACCCACATGCAGGATGCTTTACATCTTGGAGAGTCCAACCCTAATCGAGATATCAGAAGGCTTCTGAAGCCTGAACTTATACATTATAGTTTAAAAAGTGTCTGAACTGATCTGTTTCAAGTTCAGTGTGAGAAGAAAGCACTGATTCATGACAAACTTGTATGCTGCCTGGGACAAGATATAGAACTACCACTGTTTTCCTGGTATCACTGAGCATAGGATGTCTTCAGGCTGTGAACACAAAGGTGTGATTTGATAATTTCTGTTGGAGAAGACCCAGATATCACTGGCTGAGCTGCTCCCACCAGGCTAAGTACATGGTCCACCCAGTGTAGGAGACAACAAATTTGCATTTCTGTGAACAAGACAGACATGCCAAAAAGCAGCACAAGAGATGACCCATGAGGCCCATGCCCAACCTAGAAACATAACTCTGATAGCCCATGTATTCCTCTCTAGGATACTCTTCTGCCCCCTGTTTCCTCTGCAACCCATATTTTCACTATCATTTTTTTCTCCCCTCAGTCAAGATTTGCTAGAACTCAGAACCGAGCAGCACTATGAGGAATTCGAAGCCCATAAATTTTACACACAGAAGAAATATTGCAGTGTTTTTTCAGCAGTAATAATCATCAATGCATGAGAAATAAGACCCAAAGAAATAAAGTGCTTCCCTTAAATGCTTTTTTTCTCTTTTAACAGCAGTTATTTTAAGCTTTGTTACACTAATGTGGCTTGTATAAACTAAGAAGATACATTTCCATCATCGGTGTTTGGTGTTGTCTGGTCTATATCACTGGTAACACAGGAGATAAGAGAAGGAAGAGGAAACACATAACTACCCTACAGCACATTATAATGTCCATTAGGTAAACATTTCCTTTAAAAGTACATATCACATGCACAACTAAATATTTTCTCTGATCTGACCCTCTGATGTAACAGTGACCTGTTTTCAAACACTCCTGTTTCAGGGGAAGGTCAGAGACAAATAAAAATGGGATGTCTGGCCTCTAGCTTTATAGTAAGCTGTGTCTGTTTAGGGGGGAAAAAATGATGTTTAGGATAATATTACCAACTCTGGACAAAGAGTGGGCTGAAATACAGGCTAGGTACATTATCTCCTGACAAATCTCAATCACATTACAGCTCCAATTTCTTTTCCCCGTAACAGAGCAAAAAAGTATTAGAATAAAATAATAATAAAAATAATAAGCCTGGAAAGAAATTTCCAGGTCACCTTTGTTTGAATGCCAGTTAATGGACCTCAGTGTTTCCCTCCCTTGGTTTTGCAGACCTCAGCCAAACACTTTCCCCACATGACCAAGCTTTCCTTTCCTATTCTGCCTGCCCTATTGCAGCTGTGGAACATCTGGGTGGGAAGATCCTTTGTCCCCAGGACTCCCCAGAGCACAGTGTGGTTACTCGAATGGAGCACAGGGAGTATGATTTGGCTCTCTACATTTCCTGTTGTGAAATTTTAACTTACTCTGATTAATGTTTGTTTTTATATGACTACTGAGTTATTGGAAGTTGTTTTACTCCTACCCTAACCTTGCCTGGGTATCACATATACAGACACACACACATATATATACACACATAGGCATTATTAGACTTATTATTTCAAACCATTACAACACATGTTTTAAAATTAAAAAGAAAAACCCTCCTCTTTTCTCAAAACCTGTGGAAATTCTAAAGGTTTAGCTCCATGCACAATCAAAATCCCCAATTATGTAAATTTTTACTTTTCCAATTTAAAATGACTTTTTAACCAAAAGTAAAACAAACACAGGCAGTTACTGTTGGCACATGCCCTTAACTTTTTTCAGCATGTTTTTTACCAGCCATTCCCTTAAGCCACATTTCAAAACCACAGCTTATTTTCCCTCCTGGTACAAAGGAAAAGGTTCTTTATGTCATTTTCATGGTTACACAAGGAAATCTATCATCATTTTCACTAACCAACTACTTCCCTTCACTCATCCCCAAATCTATCTCTATTGTTAAATATAGTGTAATATAGAATAAAACCCTCCATAATAAAGTGGTTACCTCATCTAAAAATCAGTTTTCTTTGTTAACTAGTGATTTTCCATTACTTTCCGTGCCTGAATAATATCTCAAGAGCTTAAGGCAAAAGAAAGCACTTAAAGTCAGCACTCAACTTATTAAATACAAAACCCTCCCAAAATATTCAGTGAACAAACTAGAAAAAGCATTAGGCTGCACAACCTAAACTTACATTGTTTTAAAATTATTTCCCCTCCAAAATTTAGGAACGTGATATAACTTGTGGAATTTGGAGAGGAAATAATTTTAAAGTTCACAATTTATTTTGTGATACTAAAATCTGGTGGACATTCACCATATAAAAGGGTGCTTAGTGAGGAATGATGTGCTAGCAACACAATATTTAAGACATCAGACTGTGTTAAAGTGCCTTGGTGTTAGAGTGGCAGTGCTGCCACTGTTCAGGGTTCAAAAAAGTGGGAGAAATACACAATTTAGCCCTCCAAAGACACCAGAAGAATACAAGTGACCCAGAAGCGTGGCTGCAAACACTAATTTGTTCTCAAGGACTGTTTTGGTACAGAAAGATTGAGCAGTTGGGCTCGAGGGTTAATCTTGAATCGGCTCTTTAATCAGAGGACAGTGCAGCTGGGAAACTGAGGCACAGATGCACAGGACACTAGAATAGAAACAATTCAACATCATCACAGAGACAATTAAAGAGTAGGGAATTTAGCAATCTAATAACCCATATTGGAATTTAGCCAAGATGCTGAAGCAGATGCACAAAGCTGTTGCAAGGATGCTTTGTGTATTCTTTATCATTTTAATATCTTATGTTATACCATATGGTCCCACATTTCAATCATTGCGATACAAGCCACAAAAGAGGTAAAAGAAAATGTTGACAAAACATTTATAGAGATTAAATTCCCCAAGGGTCTTTTGGGTCTGGGATTTTACAGGCATTCCATTTTCAAAATGCTCCAGACTTAAATAATCCCAGGGAAATATCCCTTTCTCCAGGGGACAGTTGGAAACACAAGCCATAGGCTATGCCCAGCAATAGAGGAAAGTCCACAGACCAAAGAAAAATAGGAAAAAAAGACACCCAAAAAATCACATGAGAAGGCCTGTGGCAAGGAAGAGAAATATTCAGAGCAGGGGCCATCAGGCCAGGAAAGAGCATGGCCAGGAAAAGCAGCCAGGAGAGGCACCACACAGCTGTCTCCTCTTCTGCCCCCTCTCCTAGTGCTTTGTCCTTTAGCTGACTCTGCCTCTGTCTGCTTTAGCAGGCTTCCTGCTCTTTGTAGATTTAAACAATTCCTTGTTATGTGCTCATGTGCTTTTGGCTGTTTGCTTTGCAAAATGCCTTTTAGTACCCCCACATTTCTGCCTCGTATTTACCTGCCATTAATTATAATCCTCTTCATAAGCTGAGACCTTCCCTTCCGCTACAGAGACATGTTCAGCTTTTCCAGAATTTTACCTTTACCTGCACCTATTAATTTGCAATCCAACTCTTTCAGTTGCTCTTTTTTTTTTTCCTTTTTTTTTCTCTCCTCCTAGGGGTAGTCATTTATTACTCATTTTATGGGATGTTTAAGTAGCCCCCATGCTGAGCTGCAACACTTTAATTTCCTCACTTTTCACCTTAACATCTTTTTTACTAGCTTCCTCATTTTTAAGCCTCCAATTTAGTGCACAATTTAGCACCAGTAAGCTGGTTCTCTGTACAATTCATCCTCTCAGGACACTACTCAGAATTATACTCTTACTTAAATATATCTACATTAATGTAACTTTTTTGTGGCTGCATCACAACACAAAGATACGTGACCCTGCTATAGATGGGCCAGCTCAGCTCCTGCTGATGGGGCTAAGGCAGCACACACTGGATGAAAAATTTGCTTTAAAGGGGACATTGGGAGCTCTGCCCCCAAACCAATGTGTCCAGGTATGCAGTTTTACACACTCCCAGTGGATTTGAGAGGCTCCCAATACAGAAAGTTTTGCTTGAGGGTTTTGTTTTCAGTTTCATGACTGCATGTGTGTTCTGTGCTGTTGTTGTTTGCACGGGTATAAATACACAAGAACTCTTAAGAAAGCAAAACCTAATTCCAATTTTTTAAACTGCAAGATAAGATAGAAGGAAAGGTTTGTAATCACTTCTCTTAAGGAGAATACAGTCACTTCAAGAAACAGTGTGAAAAACATCACACAAAAATTCAGGGGTACCAATAGTTCTGACTGAGGGTTTGCCACACACTCCATGTGAACAAAACAGCCCTTGACAGAAAATCCTGATAACATTTGGTGTCTTCCACAGAAAATGCTGACCTTATTAAAACCTGAATTTCTGATGATGAATTTCAATTGCTTTTTTAGTCATGTGTATCTCTGTGCTCACTTCATGGGCATGGCTTTTCTTTGTGGGTTTTTATATAGTGCCACTTATAAGATGACATTAATCTCTGTTCATATGCCTGGACCTTATTCTAATTTCATGTTTAATGCAATCTTCCATGTCAATTTTATGGCTGTATCTCTTGTTTTTTTATGGAGGATAAGTTACCTGAACACAGAAAAAATAAGCAAAGAAAATGGGGTATTGCAGTTCTTCTTATGATACACTCTGTTCTTCAGACCATACTGACACCCAGCAAAGTTGGTTACTTTAGTTTTTGAAGCCAAGACCAGCTGAAAGTTCAGATACACATTTATCACAACAATGGAAAACACAAATTGGCTTTGTTTCTTTTTCCTTTGTATGAAGTCATTACCAAACATATTGACTTGGTACCCCTGGGATTTGGAAATGGTCAGATTTAGAAGAGGAATAAAAATACTAGGATTTTTCAGCAATAAAAGAGTGCACTTAAAGCTACAAAAGTAAAAAAGAAAGAGAGAGAGAGAAAGAGAGCCAAATGGAGTCAGAATTGAGACTGATGGTTTTGCAATTGGAAAGAATACATTTACAAAATTAACACATTTGGGAAATGTTCTAGACTCACGGAGAATATTAAAAGTTGGTTCTTTTAAGGGAAGGGCCAAAGCTGACTGTTCTCTAAATTCACATTTTCTTCAATCAAAAAGATTAAAGCGACAGTGAAGGAGAAGGAAACTAGGCAAAATTAAAACTTTGATCCAGCCTTTTCTTAACCCCAACACTGAACAACTCTGTGACATCTTAAAAAGCTCACTGTGTGGACAAAGTAAATTTTCACTCCTGTTTTCAGGCCACTGTTGGCAAAAGCAATGGTGCAAGTCTCAGTCCGTCTCTGCC
>JAWWMO010000083.1:63717852-63748033 GCA_035047845.1 Dendrocincla fuliginosa
CATGCAACCCAGAATGTTCTTCCCTCTACTTCAGCCTTTTTGTATGTTTATATAATAACGATGTTAAAATGAATGAACTTTAACCATCAATTGAAATATGTAATTCTGTAGCAAAATAGACTTATTTGCTGTGGCTGATGATATTACAAGGTGGTTTGCACAAGAAATATCAATGGTATTTTCTTAATTGCACATTGATTTTCTGAAATATCAAGAAATCATTTAATATGGATAATAATCCTTAGCAGAACAATTTATAATCCTATATTTTAATAACTCTCTATAACGTAACGACATATCCAGAACAGGTTATTATGTGCTGCTTTCAAAAGACATAATTTACAACCTCTTCTGGAGGAAGAGCAGGAAGACCCTATTTAGGAATAGCTCATATTACTTTCAGTATTTAATACCAGAAGGGAGTCAGTGGCACCCCAGTGGCTCCACCTCCTTGGTGCATATTCCATCACATTTCAGGAGTGAGTTGGCTCCACCACAACTCTATGATTAAAAGACATCTTTCTCAGTAAGTTTATTTCACTGTTCTGTGACACTTTTTACAGAGAAGTAAATAATTGTTAATGCAAAGAGCTCTGAGAAAACTTCATTTTTCTATCCTTGCATATGTGTGGATTGCTGATCAAATTATGAACAGGGTCTTGAATGAGTGCCTAGAAGGAAAGGAAGAAAAATCACTGGAAATCTTTTGGAATATTTTCATCCACAGCTCATTCAATACCTTTTTACTGCTGGGACCTGTTTGACTGAGGGCTCCTCACCAAAAATAAGGGTAGCACAGATGAGGTACATACAAGCATTAGCCAATGCAAAGATTGCCACAGATGAAATTAAAAAAAAAAAGGTGGCCCCACCAGGCACCTTTCCTTCTGCAAAATCTTCCAAAAATGCACTTCTTTAAAAAAAAATATTGCAAAAAATGCACTTTTTTAAACAGAAGATGCATTGGTTTCTTGAACCCTTGATAAGAGTTACATGATAATCAAACTGCAGAAATTGTTATTGATTCAAGTCAGGTAAGTGAGGAAAAAAAATCCAATTTTATACAAAAGTTCAAAAATTGAGCTAGTCCAAAGCTTTCAAACAGAATATTTTTCACTTAAAAATCACCTGTGCTTAAACTTAATTGTAAAGTCAAAGCTCTAAAACAAGAAATAAAAAAACAAACCAAAACAAACAAAAAACCCCCCAAACTCCTACACCCATATAGTCCAGAAAATGTGCATATTTATATTTTTTAAAGTGATTTTCAGATATCATAGATCTCAGTCTGTCAAGAATTCTTACTTCATTCCCCTCTATGGCCTAAAATCCAAGGTATATTAGGGCAGTCAAAACACTGGCCTCAACAGCTATAAAATATTAGAGGAAAGGTCAGCTAAGAACTTTCATACTCCCCATCAAGTACCCATTCCTCACTGTATAATAATATATCTAAATTCTTTAATTGTGAAATTGAATTTGACTCTCAAATGGAGCAACATGGGTCTGTGAACTAACACATCCTGCTTCTCAGAGCACTTGAAAATACACCAAGCCTGTGACATCCTGAGGCACAGAATAATCTCAGATCAAGGCAACAGAAATTCATGTTCTGCTGCTGGAAGCCCATAAAATTCATCAACTACACAAATGCACTTGCAGGTAACAGGACCCTCCACCATCATACCACAGAGTGTGACCATGGTCACTGCCTAGTCAAAGGTCCTGGGTTTGCTTTTTTGCCAGTTACAGAGATTGCTGTTGGGTATTGATGGAAAAAGCAAAAAGAATTTTTTAAATGTTTATGGCAAAGAACAATGGAATTTGTGAACTTGATCCAATACAGTAAGCTCTTGAAATCTCACGTATTCCTTTGTAAGTGGAAGAAAAGAAATCCATCTCTCCTTCATTTCTCTACATTTAAGTCATGTCTAATGCAATTATTAAAGACATAAGTGTTACTCATTAATCCCCAACAGCTCCAAGAGTTGAACCCCCATTTAAAAGCATGTGCTTTGCCAGATATAACCTTACTGCATTTATTTCCTCTTACATCTGCACAGACAGACACCAGGAAGGAAATTACCTTCCTGGTATGCTGTAAACAGTGTCCTCTCTTAACTCTTTCATAAAGAAGAAAGAGCTTCTTTAAGGAGGATTTACTAATGAGCAGGATGATACTTTTCAATCCAGAAAGAAGAGTTCAGCCAACCTGTTCCATTTCTATTTCTAAAGAATACACTTTTAGTTGCATAACACATTGTCTTGTGTTGGTAAGTCTCCATTTACTTACATGGCAAGTGCTAGCAGAAACAGTAATAAAGAAGGAGAGCAGAGGTAATAACAGGAAAACTACAGTCAGAGATATAGTTTCTGTCACAATGCATGGTCCACTTATTAAAAAGTGCTTAGTAATGACTAAAAACATCCAGAGGGATCCATAAGGCTGAGAGGCAATCTAGAGAACAGAAACACGTTGTATGAACTACCACAAAAGAATATTTCAGAAAGCCTCTTCTCATATGCACTGTCCACTAACTCTCCTCTCCTCTCCCAGAATGCCTCGTAATAGAAAGGACAGGAACAAATACTGCCTCAGGACACAGATTACCCATTAAATGCTATTTCAGGTAACAGGACGCAACATTTCATAGGGACATTAGCAAGTGCAATTGCCATCCTGGAAGAGACTTTGCCTCCAAAAGGCAGAACACAGAATTTTAGGAAGTACCTGACTGTCACTGTTCTTTGAAAATCCAGCTGAGCACCCTCAAACACATATAGAGACCCCTCTTCTCGTGTCAGTCTCTTCATCCTTTCTCTAGTTATCAATGGTCATAAAGTACCATTATATCGGAATGCTTTCAATATCAGACTATTAAAAAAAGTCTATCAGGCATTTTATAATGCAAATATGTCTTTTTAGGACTTGCAGAGGGAATGAATCCAGGAGTTATTGTCCATTCATCCTTTGACCTCTCATCTTCCAAAGCCTCTGGCACATTTACCCTTTTCCCTACGTATTAGCTATTAAAGGAGCAGACTTCAGAACTGCTTTCCAAGGAAACTCACATTCAATCCCCCACTTGTAAGAGAGATTTACAATTTAGTTATCTATTGTGAATAATTAGTCTCCTAGAAATTGCTTTGGTAACATTTAACGTGACACAGGTTCTCAGCTCTGCTCTCATTCCATATTTCAACATTTTATATGGTGGCTCCCTTTTGACAAACCCTATTAACCAAACCTTCCAGGCCTTCCTGAAAATGTCAGGCTATAGAAAACAGATAAGAATTGTCATTCCACGGTGCCAGCAGAGGCCTGCTGACTTGAATCAGGCAATGCTTTACTAAAGCTATAACTCACAGGGCGAGAGAAGCAACAGCACCGATTGCTAGAGCAGTGGAGAAGTGAACGCGGCAAGATGTTTTACAGTTTGCTGTGTTCTGCAGTGAGCTGCTATCTTCTTTTTCTCTGAAAACCTACTTAAATTACAACCTTCAAATGAGACAATGATGAATTCAGTAAGATTAGAGAAAAGTCTGCGATGCAATGCTATGACCAGTGTGTGATGCAACACTTCAAAACACAGAATTTCAGAATCACTTGCTAAAACAGCAATTTTAAGAAGTGCATCCAAATTCCAGTGGCCTTATATTTGGAAGCGGTTTTAATTTTATTGATAAGCAAGATGAAGTGGGGAATGTGGATGCATTTGGTGTATATAATCTCATTTCAATATTTTAAGGAATCAATATTTCAAGGACTCAATATTTCAAGGCTACAAGTTTTTTTCCTGTAATTTGAAAATTCCTGATCCTTTCAAGAAAGGAAAAATGTGTTTTCTGCTTGCAGATGAAGAATCAGAATGTATCACCTTTGCAATTTGCAACAGCTGCTTCACATCTCTCTGCTCCCAAGACCAGGTCTTGGAAAGAGAGTTCCTGGGAGACATTATTGCTTATAAGGATGTCCCACACTGAGATCCTGAACAGCAGTGGCCTCTTGTCTTGACTTCCCACATTCAGGCACTTTCAAAAAGCAGACAATGCATTAGCTAATCACAGCCATATTCAAAACACCTTGCAGGAAGAGCCTGCTGTGGCCAAGCACACATCACAACAGGCAAGAGAGACCTCTCATCACATATTGAAAACTACAGGTGTTGGTTTAAATCTCTAACTCTCAGTTCCATTTATTTCACTTCTCCAATGTGTGTTGGTAAATCCTAGGTGCATCCTCAGGCACCAAAACCAAGTTTTAGGAACACATGTCAAATTATGCAGAACACCACCATCACCTCCTTTACCCATGCTGGAAAGCCAAGGTGGAGCAATCACAATGTGTGCATTGGGAAGCAGAGGTACCAAGGCTTCACTTCCTACAAATTACTCCTTGCTCGTAGCTGAGTACATTAAGTCCACCTAATGAAGGCAGAATGTCACAATTAAATGTTACTATGAATGAGACACCTCTTTTTAAAGGTGGCTCAAAAGTAAGAACACAAATGAATGGCCATAAAAGCTGTTGTTTACATCACCACAGTTGTATCACTTGTGACCTGATGAGCTAGGACACATGATCAAAACCAAAAGACCTTATCTTTCTTGAAAGGTAATGTCAGCAGCTGCACTCGCTAATAAGGGCTGCCACCTATTGCTTGTGTGATGGTAAATGATTATAGGCAGACAAATGTGCTGCTTCATTTTAATCAGTTACTTAATCAGCTTCCTTGGAACGAACTGGTTTGGCTCAACAGACTGAGTGACAAAACATGTCAAAGCTGAGGGTGTAATAAAAATGTACTGATGAATCATGGAAAAGTGATACCATCATTCTTTTTATTTACCCTTTTGTTTCTACCAGAACAAGTTAACCTCAGCTCCTCTCATTCATCTTTTGTTGTTATTGCCGGGAAATTTAGAATTTAGCTCAAGATGTTTCGCATGATGAATTATTAAAAATCTTTAACTGTTGGACAACCTTCTAGAGGTATAAGATTTTTTAAGAAAAAAATTATCCCTTGTTTTGCTGTGAGGGGAGACAGCTAATGAAAAATGGTCCAGAATTATTGTGAAACAATTGTCTGTAGTGTAATCAAGTCTGCTTCTGCCCTCCAACTACTCCAAGATATAATGATACATGTATCATTAAGCAGCTGCTATGGATGCCTGAGGAAACTGGTAGAAATTTGTACCTATTGTTTTTCTTTCTCCACTTCAATCTGCTCTGTTACACTCCTTCCATCCACTTGCCACTGCACTTTTTTAAATGCCACAGGCTTGGGGAACGGTGGCTGGAAAACTGCCCAGCAGAGAAGGACGTGGGGGTGTTGGTCAACAGCTGGCTGAGTATGAGCCAGCAGTGTGCCCAGGTGGCCAAAAAGGGCAAAGGCACCCTGGCCTGCATCAGCAATAGAGTGGCCAGCAGGACAAGGGAAGTGATTGTCCCTCTGTACTCAGCACTCAAATCCTGTGTTCAGTTTTGGGCCACTCACTACAAGAAAGACATTGAGGTGCTGGAGTGTGTCCAGAGAAGGGAAACAAAACAGAGCTGGGGAAGGGGCTGGAGGACAAGTCTGATGAGGAGCAACGGAGGGAGCTGGGATTGTTTAGCCTGGAGAAAAGGAGGCTCAGGGTGGACCTTATCACTCTCTACAACCACCTGAAAGGGGATTGTAGCCAGGTGGGGGTCAGTGTGTTCTCCCAAGTTACAAGGGATAGAAGAGCAAATGGTCTCAAGTTGAACTGGGGGGGATTTAGATTGGATATTAGGAAAATAATTATAAAAGCTTTCAAGGAAGGGCTTTTAGGGTTGTGATTTTTAACGTAGCAAATAGAGGGCAAGGGAGAGTGTGTGACTACTGTTCAATTAGAAGAGCTTTGAAATGAAACAATTGTTTAATGGTTGATAAATGCTGTGCAATATTAAAGACTATAATGAGGTGTGAGGGATACCCTGCCCTGTTCCCAGCCCCCACACATATGTTTGGAAAGTTATCTTATATAAAGGTACAAGGCATGCTCTTTTCAATAGGCTCTTGGCAGGACACAAAAACACTCCTTATTGCTGACATTTCCTATGCTGGTCTATTCTTAACAGAACCTATTTTGAGGACTTTAATAACAATATTTAACACTAAGCTGAAATTTTGCCAATGAAAAAAGTCATCTTGGGACAGTTTACATCAATTTTCATTCTCTTTGAGCAAGAGGCCACCACACAAGATGTAGGAAAAAGCAAAATACTGAGAGTACTTACTGAAAGAGGAAACATGGATAAGAAGCATTATACTGAGCTCTTTAACAAAAAAAATTCAAATCTGGTTTATAATTTTATTTTATTGAAACGAATAATCTGTCTCCGAGGTGCCTGCCAACAGAAATTTATTTCTGGCATATGTTATAGAACGATAGCCTACATTTCAGTCATCAACAAAGACACTAATGTGATCATGCCAGCACATAGGTATTCAAGAAGGTGGACACTGATGAGTGGGTGTCATGGAAATCACTACTGAGGGACCTCTAATTTGTAAAGGAGGTTTATTTGTACATGGCAGAAATCCACAACAGCTTGATTTTCCTAAGAGAAAAAGAAAAAAAGCTAAGCAGCTCTCAACTAAATTTCTGTGTGCTGGCAAAGAGGGGGCAACAGGGTAAAGCTGCATGAAATTTTTCTGCTGGAACCTGAAATAATGCTAGATCAAATTCCAAACCAGCCTCCAGGAGTCAGTGAAGCTCTGAGATACTTTCAGCCAAGGATATTTCTCTTAGATTTTGACTCTGTTTAAGGGCAGATAGGACAGTATGCCTCCTATCCTATACCCTGTGGCCAGACACCTGATCAAGAGCCTCAGTGACTGCAAGGTTTTCCAAGCAATAAGCTTTGCTCTAAATCTGCTACCATTTAATCAGTGACAGAAAAGCTTTCAAAAAAATTCCAGCTCTGAGGATCTGCTTTTATTTGCATAAAACAAAGAAAAATCTAGATCTTTTCCCATCTGAAAAGACTGTTTTGCTAAACACAAGTCAACACAAGCGTCCAGAAAATATGGGCAGGTATATGGCACCAAAAATCATTTTTTTTTACAGAATCATCATCTCAGAAAAGTTCTGGAGGTTACTGCTGAAGGTGTTACCACCTCTACCTCACCTGGTAGACTCCTCCCCCACTAGTGCTTACTGTCCCAGGAGCCCCAGGAGGAAAGAATGTATTTTCCCAGTTTGTTCAGTTAATTTTATTTAACATGGTGATGAAAATGGGACTGCATTATTTTGCCAGACTGAGAATGATTCAGCTAGAACACAGGTTACCTCTTGGCTTTGCCTTCAGAGGACATGGGCAAAGGCACAGGGAGACAGGGACAGCTGAAGTCAGAAACCACCCAGTGAGATTCATCACAGGATGTCAGAGATCCTTCTATCCTGTTATAGGCAATTCTGTGACTGAAGAAAGAAGAAAGGCTATGGGTTTTTGTGCGTTGAAGATATCAACAAAACTTGCACTAGCCATGCCACCATGGAAGCCAGATGTATAGGAATGCTGGTTTTCAGCTTCAAAAATATGGTTTTGACAACTGGATTTTGGTGCAAAATATTTTCCAAAACATAATTAACTAAAAAAACCCAGTAGTAATCTGTAAAACACCACTAATGTGCAAGTCTTACTGTGCTCTTTTATTTTTTTTAATGAATTAGTAAAAGAAAAGGAAAAAAATGTCTATTTTAAAAATTGTTATTGATTGTGCTTGTCCATATCACTTCAACTTTGACCCATGAGATTTGTCTCTTCTGGAAGATCAATACAAAGCACTGGACCTTATAGGATATAATTTTTCACATCCTTTAGATGACATGCTATAGATTCATATTTTGGTCAGAACTTTCCCTTTGTGTCCAGGCATTAATGACTTTGAAAGCACTCATAAAATAAATAAAATAAAACCCACAATTAACACTGGCAAATGATTGATAACTGTACTTCTTATCAACTGGGAAAGTGGAGAAGGGAGGGAAGGCACTGTGGTTCTCTGTTCTGTGTAAATTGGACAATGCACATCTCTTGCAAAATTTTTGATAGAAAGAAGCCCCTCCAACCCAGGAAGCACATCACTTCATCAAGGTCTTCTACAAAGCAGCTGAGGAAATAATGCAACGTTAGACAGTCACTTTTCCTCTAAGCACAGAAGAGGGAAACAGGGATTGATTGTCTGACCCACCACAGACATGATCTTCAGACATCAAAGCATCAGACAACTCACCACATGCTTGCAGTCTATTCCTCACTCAATCCCTGGACTTTGAAACACTTCTTGATGACCATTCCCTATCAAATTCTTAGAACAGGGATGTTTATTCTCTTGCCTTTCCAATAAGCACGGTAAGGGTAACCTGTCCACAGTTACAAGTCAAAGGAAGAAAAACCAATGGTCCTTTTCTGTTATCCGGGCTAACCTTCCAGCATGGAGAAGCCTCTAAGCAGCACAGATCTTCTATTTGTGAATTCTGTGTTTAGTTTTAGAATTTGTTGGAAAACATTAAACTCATGACAGGAGGCTTTTAAACCTCTTGCCCCTCAAAGAATAACTAGCCAAAAAGCTCTTCCCCCCAGACAAATTATTTTCTTCTTTTAAGAATGATTGCACAAAAATTTCAGTCTGAATCATATAAGGAATCACAGGGATTTTTTACTACCCAAATAATCAATAAAAGTTGTGGGGAAGCATAACTTGGGACTGCATATTAATCTTGCATTCAGCCTTCCTTGCTAGTTTTCAACAGGACCTATCCATCTTGCTGAGTCTATAGGAGTGATTTGTTTCATCTGCACACTCCATGCACCACTAAATATAAAAGCAACTTCTGTTTAACAAAGTGGATAGCAGCATGAAGCCCTTCCTGATAGCCTGGGCCCTGGTAAGAGCACTGGGAATGATGAGAAGTTGTCAGCCTGGGAAAGCGACTGGTTTATGGCAAAAGCCACACTGGTGAGCAGATCAGTTTTGAAAAAAACCACTGTTGGTTTGTCCTCTAAGCAACTCCACAGATATCCTGTGGGCCTTCTGTGATTTGTCATATTTCTGTGAAAGCATAGTAACACAGGAGCCTGAGAGCAGCTGGACAGGTCTGCTTAGCCCAAAAATGGATGCTGAGAGAAGTATGTAATAGGAAAAGCTATATTTAAAGGTACTTTCCCAAAAATCTCTCCCAGCTTTTACCAACCTGCAATTCAGCAGGTTTCTGTGTCTGCTGTGATCACCACGCTTCTCCTCCATGAAGTTAACCAGTCCTTGAGCCCATGATAACATTAGAATTCAGAGAACCCTGCAGCAGGCTGTTTCAGTGCATTGCTGTGTCTTTTGTGAAGAAACACTGATTTTTTTTTAACCTTTTTTTTTTTCTTTTTCTGAAACCGCTACTCTGGCTTCATCTCATACCTCCCAACTCTCCCACAAGTTAGGTAGATCTATATTCACCCACATCTCTCTCCTCTCCCTCCTGGGCTAAAGCACCCTGGCTTATACCTCAATGTTCTTTGAGCAGAAATGACTCTATACCCTTGTCAGCATCCCCTTACTCTTTTTAGATGCCAGGACACAAATGGTACATGATGCCCAGCACAGCAGTTCTGTAGAAGCCTGGGATGACAAAGAGCTCATGCCCCACTGAGCTAAAGGAGGACAGGTTCAGTGTCTCCATCTGGGTTTCTAAGACCTAGTGCAGTTCTGTGGTTTTCCCTTGGTTCTGTTTGGCTGTGATAAATGGCATCAGCAAGGAGAAGGAAAGAAAGACCAGCAATTACAGCCCCCAAACATTCCCCACCCCTTTTTTTGAAAGGTTTAAGAGCTTTGCAATACCTGTTTGTACTGTGCCTTGTACAAGGTCCATCTTGTTTTCCCACTTGTTGTCCAGAAACTGCTGCAAGGAGGAGAACATGACATGGTATCAGCACTTCACAGATGAAAGAAAAGTTACATTTTGTTCTCTGATTTTTTTGAAGAATACAGAATACAAATCAGGCAGCTTTCAGTGATCTGTAACATCTGTGGTTTGTACTAATGCTATGAAACATGCTTAGAAATAATTGATGAAGAATGGCATTGACCATACTTGGGTGTTTTCTGAGCACAGTTTGACAAGCAGAATTTCCCAGTATAACACCATTTAAAGTGGTATCAGGAGAAGGAAGATGTCTGAGTATTTTTTTCATAGAAATTTATCTATGCAGTCTTGCTAAGGTCTGATGTTTTGAAACAAAAATTAAATTAGTCTTAATACTGGTGATAGGATTACAGATAAGAGGAAAAAAAATGGGAATATATTTAGATTCAACGAGACATAAAAAAATGCACACATGGAAAGAGAAAACCTGAGAAAATAAAATCCTTTTCTTAATAAAGTTCTAAGATAAATTGTCTAAATTTGGGGGTAATGAGAGAACAAGAAATTTAATTCCTTACTTCTTTCCTTATGACTTCAAAGGAAAGACCTGATTTCTTACGCACAACATTAAAGGGGCATTTTATCAAAGAACAGCTATATGTATCCTCCAGAACAGAGAAATTTGAATGCCTTTTTTTCCCATAAATTTTAGCAACACCAAATATTCTCCACAAGCTCTTCTAAACACTAAACAGAGCTACTATTGACCATCCAAAATTTTCTGGTTTCTACGCTTTTCTGATGGAGAAAAGGGTTTGTCTCTGTGGTCTGCATAATTAGCACTCACATTCTCAGGGTGTTTCCAGGCCTCCTTAGGAAGTTGGAAAACCCAGTAGTATTCAGTTCATATGTCATCAAGAATCACTGATGCATAATAATATGCAACAATACAGAAATCTGACTGCAGACCACAGGAATATTGACTACCAGCATGGTATCAACTGGTATAACAATTACAAGAGTAATTAGCACGTCTTCTTTTATGACTGCCAACTAATCAACTATCAGAAGCAGAACAAAACAAAAATAGAGAGTAATGCAAATAGTTTAAAATAGCTTTTTCTAGCTCTTGATGATATATGCCCGTTGTTATTTTTATGCAGAATCACTGATGGAAAACACAGAAGTATAAGAAAATCCAGGATCCTAAACAAGAGGCTTTACTTTCAGACCTGCCATATACACTGAGTCAGGTCCCAGCAGTGAGGTCTGTTCCAGGTAGTATGTGACTGCATTTAAAAATCATGACAGTAGCTTCAGGGGCTTCTCAGAAAGATGCCACTCATATCAGGATAAGGAACCACACCTGTAGAGGTAAAAAAAGCCCAGTCTTTTTCTATAGAAAAGGTGAAGGGTGCTGAGCATTTGGGCCAAATTGTCCCAGTGCTTGCTGGTGGTGTGACACCCTGCAGCTGAAACACAACTGTAGGGAAGCCAGTGGCAAAGCTCTTGTTTACATCAACGAAACACCAACCTCTTTGTTTGAAGACAGAACCCCAAGTTGCTTCTATCATTTCTACAGAGTCCTTGGGAAAGGATTGGCTTTGTTTTGTGGGGGCTGTTCACCCCAGAAGCAGTGGGTGAGCATTCCCACTCAGTGCCACAGCTGTGGTTCTCACACTAGCCCAGGCAGATGCCCCCTAGACTGAAGGAGAGCAGTTTGACAGATTAAATAAGCAGTGATTTAATGGGGGCTACTCCTGCTCTGTGAGGGGACTCTCCCAGCTCCTTCCTGGAGGTGGCTGCTCAGCTACCACAGACGCCAGAGTAGCTGATTGTGCTTCACTGCAACTACCACAGGACTTTTTGGGGGGACTTCCAGATGTGCAGTCCCCATGCAGTTTCAGTAACATAATTAGACCTGGGATTTATTTAGCGCTATTCAACATGTTTTCAGCAGGGCTGATTATGTGCCATTCCCTGAAGAGCCCTGTTATAATTTGGAGCTTCCTCAGAGCTGCAGGGATTTGAAGCAGGGAAAGGGGGTGGGGGACTTAAATAGCATTACATTTGTACTGCTGAGGTATTCCCTTTTGGGCCAGAGGTAGCTTAGCCTCCTACCATGCCCACAAGATTTTCTTTCTGTCAGCACATCTACAGTTGATAATTTGAAGCATTTTCCAGGGAGCTGGATGGAGTTATGTGTCCCAATCGTTGTTATTCAAACATGTTACGGATATTTGGGCACTTTGGCAGCGAGTGGTTTGATGTAATTAGGATCAGTTTCTGGTTCTGGCCATGCCAGGCCAGAGGCAGAGGGCACTTCGCAGAGTGGGAAGAGGAAAAGCCAAAGGCAACGATTAAAACAGATTATTATACACTTTTGAGCTAACATGTGGAATCAATAGCAAAACATTAGCAGCTGCGCCCAGCTGTAGAAAAGCCTGCAGTCTTACTGTAACCAATAAAAATAAATTATGGACTGAAAGGCAGGAATGGAAAAAATGGTGGGGAAACTAGAGCAAAATTCAAGGAAAAAAATGTAACATAAACATTGAAAATCATTTCTAACCTGAAACTGTGGGTTTGTTTGGTTTATGTTCTATTTGTTTGGCTTTAAATTACATTAACAGGTTGAAAGCATGCCTTAATTAGCAGGCTCCATGATAACCAGGGCAATAATGGTAACATCCCACAAGCTCTGAAGGTAAAAACAGAGAAAATGATAATCAAATTGGTGAATGGTAGATGTTGCACTGTGTTTTCCTAATAAAGTGGAATAAGACCGTATTCTGACTTTTAGCTTAGCAGAAACATGAGGAAAGAGAACTCCAGACCTGAGAAGTTTGCTTGGTGTGAAGGCTCCATACAGTGAATGAGCTGATGAATATAAGGCATTTGGTGGTCACCCAGAAAGAAGCCGGGGATCTTATTTGGTGGTTACAAGCAAAAAACAAGGATATGATCTTTTTTTTGTTAAGATACAGCACAAGGTTGACTCAGGGTTAAGAACCAAGTGCAAGATTTAGTTCCAAAGCTCCAAAATTGTTGTAGGATGTATGTTATTTCTGCAAGCAATAAAGTTTTATCAGGACAGTGGATTAACAATTAAGGCTAAGAAATTCTTGGGAAACAATCTATTAACACATCCTAGAAGATAAAAAAGGCACAAGTCTTCTGTGATACCGAATAAATTTCTGTCTTCTATTTAGACATATTACCCAACCAAAGTAAAAATAGGATTTACAGATTTAAGCTTTGAAAAAAAAAAAAAAAAGAAAAAGTGATTTTAGGAAAAATGAGAAAGCTAATTCTGCATCTTAATTTCCACTTAAATAAATTTGTGACTTCCAGTGATAATTTCAGCGTGACTGGTCAGAAATGAAACTTACAAAAGTAACAAGTGTTAATTGACCCATATTTAATTTTAATCTAATCCGACGGTCAAGAGTGACTAATTAACTTTACAGAACAAATGAAGACTTTGTTAAATATCTAATTTCTTCATCCCTTCAGTTTTGATGTTAGAACCCATGAGAAATCATCTCAGACGTTGCCAAGGCATCTCAAACAAAACAGAGAAGACCAGAATGCATATTCATAGAATTCACAAGGAAAGGGAAGTAAAGCTAGAACAAAGGATTTAACCAAACAACAAAAATATCAGGTGATGATTAACCCATCACAGAATGTGCTGGGTTGGAAGGGACCCACAAGGATCATCAAGTCCAACCCATAGCCCTGCACAGGACCAGTCCCAACGTGTGACACACCATGTGACAGATTCTTGTCCAAACCTTTCTTGAACTCTGTCAGGCTTGGTGCTGGGGAGCCTGTTCCAGCACCCAGCCACCCTTTGAGTGAAGAACCTTTTCCTAATATCCAACCTAAACCTCCCCTGACACAACTTCAGGCCATTCCCTGGGTCCTGTCACTGCTCACCAGAGAGAAGAGATCAGTGCCTGCCCCCGCTCTTCCTCTCATGAGGAAATTTTACCTGCAGTGAGGTCTCTCCTCAGTCTCCTCTTCTTCAGCTGAACAGACCAAGTGCCCTCAGCTGCTCCTCACATGGCTTCTTCTCAAGAGCCTTCAGCATCTTCCTTGCCCTCCTTTGGACACTAAGAGTTTAATATTTTTTATATGTTGGTGCCCAAAATTGCCCGCAATATTCAAGGTGAGGCTGCCCCAGTGCAGTGTAGAGCAGGACAATTTAACATTGCTCTGAATTCAACATATAATCAAAAATTTTTATATGAATAGGGTCCATACAGATAAGATGAGGTAGCAGAATAATACCAGATCTTTTTAAGAAAAAGAATTATTACAGTCATGGATGATATGCTGAACATCACAAAAAATTCTAAGGTGAAACCAGAGATTATTCCCTTAGTAAAGCCACATCTTTCATGTTTTCCCCATACCACTGAAGGTTCTGAGTCTTCAAAATTATCCCATCCTTTTCCTTTTTTTTTTGTTTTGTTTGGTTTTTTTTGTTTTGTTTTGTTTTTACCAAAACATTTCAAGTTTTTCAAATCTAGCAAAAAATTCATGGTGGACAAGTAAGAAATTATCTTCAATGAATCATAATAGCTACTGACCTGGAAGGCAGTAGTCACAGATTCCAGGACTTTTCCTGCTTGATTTAGTGAGCAGATACAAAGCTCATCACGTCCTAGACTGCACTTAATCGACAGTTTTTGCATTATCCTAAAGTGAACGTGTCTCTTTTAGGAGAATTCCTGCTTAAAATGAGACACATGCAAACAAGTCCCCAAATCTGAGGGTTTTGTTAACCTTTGTTTTTCTTTTGGAGCACATTTTGATTAGAAAGTTTCTTTTCTGCTGTAGTTTCCACAGTCCAGCTCCAGAATCAAAACCACACTATATCATTCCTTTCTCTAGTTCCCATGACTTTTTCTTTTCTTGATGTTTCATTAGAAACCCATCAGGATTAAGTCAGGTCTTAGTGAATTAGGATATTCAGGAGTAACTTTAAAAATGTGTATATTCCCTCTTATTCAGCAGAACATCAGTTAGAAAATGTCCCCATCAGAGAATCAGCTCCACCAAGCAATCTGGAGTAATCAGAACAAGCTCAGAGGGATAAGGGAACTTTGCCTACCTTTGAAACTGTGGATTCAGGGAGAGTAAATATTTCAGCTGAGAGAATGAGACCACTATGGAATCTCTCCCAGCAGAGGCTGAGAGTTTCATTAGTACAGTTTTCTCACTTTCTTTCAAAACCAGTATTGACAAAGATATGGGAAACACTTGTGGTCTGCATTTTACATCCCAGATCCCTAACTTTGCCCCTTATTTGCATATCCTGTGAATTGTTCTCCTCAGCCCCCATAGAAGCAAGAAGCCTAACATATGCAAAACAGAAGTTCCACTTCAACTCCATTATCAGTTATGTATACATGCATATTTTTGTGCCTCCACATTGCAGGGGCAACTGAATCTTACAGGAAACTGTACAGAAAACTTTGTTTAATTCTCACAGGAAGCATGTAACTAGACACCAACATCTTCATTCTAGCATGACTCCTAAGTGATTTGTTCACAGTCTTACAGTAAAGGAATGTCTAGCTCAAGGAACAAACTCATGAATCCTTCATAAGCTGCCTCAGATATCATCCACTCCACCTCATTGTCTTGGATTTCTTCTCTGAAAAATGGGCTTGATGACACACTGCATGTTTTCAACTGGAGCTTTAAACTACAGTTTATAGTGCCTGAATGCACGAGTAGTCACTCTCATCTATGGTACCTGAAAATCTATTCTCCTCCTGCTCAATCCAAGACTAGTTTTTTGTTTTATCAGTTTTTACTTAAGCATCCATGCCTGTATCCCTCCATCTCCATCCATCTCATGCTGGTTGAACTGAAAAACCCAGCTTCCTCCAGCTGCAGAAGTAGAGTGATGTCTTCCATGTCTTTAACTGAATCCAGAATAAATATGAAGATTTTGTGTTGCACTGTAACATATTTATAACTTACTAAGAACATGCATTCCTTATATGAATGTGATTATTATCTCTAAGTGTTCTTTCCATTCCCTATTAATTCCTTAACTGCTATAATTAATAACCAATATCTCTCATTTAGGCTCACCCATTGGCAAAACCTTTTCACTGTTTTTTCTGGAGGCTCTGACTGAAAACTGCCCAACTGCAGGAACAATGTGATTGATGACACAAGAACTACTGATACAGTGGGACACAGAATCTGGCACTGCAATGAAAATCACTTTACTTAACATGCCATACTCAGAAGTAGTTCAGTCACTGTCATGTGAGCAGTTGCATAATCCTACAACTACAATAAAACACCTGGAAAAGTAAAAGCAACAGCCAGTCAGAAGTAATTTGAGTTAGCATTGTGGGCACATCTGCTGGAAAACAAGAGAGAAAAGTCCCTCATTTTCTGTTTGTTAAGCTATTGTTTATTGCTTCACAAAACCCTCAGTTTCAGGTGGCAGTGGAAGTACAGGTTTGATTTAACCACAACCCTAAAATACATAGAAATCCACAGAAAAGTTAATTTCATACTTATGATTAAGAATACACTGATTTTCTTGATAAGAATTACAAGAAGACATACGGCTTATAATATTTTGATCTTCTCCCTTTTTCAGCCTATTGATCTCTCAGGCTTAGTCAATGAAATGACCTCAAATTTACAAGAAGAAATGAGAAAAACCCTGTGTATTTGTAGGCCAAACTCTATTTATTTGACATAATATGCAACTTGAAAAGCATCGAAATCCAGAACGAAGATGTTACCAACGTCTTCCTAGTCTTGGTTGTTGTCAAAATAATGAGAGAAACTGAGTGCTGTTGTCTTTGCCACGTTATCTATACTAGTAACTCTATTAAAGACTAGGCTAGCCTCTCAGAAACTTCTTTTACTCAATCAATGACCTCGTTTCCATGGCAGGCTAACACAAGGTGCCATTGATGATGACTTGATTTCCTTTCGCATCTGAAGTGGAAAAGGAGAAGACAGACTAAATGAAATCCCATCCATCTTAATGAAATACAATTATATTCTCCTTATTAATCATTTAAAAATCAATATGTCTCTTCTTGGCAAACCCCGCCAGAATTTGTCATTCTGTGCCAGGCCTCAATACATCTTGTCCTGTAGTGATTTTTATAAGTTCAGTCACCTGTTTCCCAGGGTAAATAACAGTGTTTCTTTGTGTTGTTATGAGAGCACAAAGAATGGCACTGGTGGGGAGGCTAAAAAGACACTACACACATTTTAATCAGCAAAAATAAGTATTTCTTCCCTGTGAACATTTTTAAATGAGCAGTGTTCCTTAAAAAAAAAAAAAAAAAAAGAAAAAAAAAAAAATAAAGGAAAGAAGGAGTTTGATAAAAAAACAAAGACCAGAGGTCAATTAATATGTACAGTTTCATACAGGGTATTATTTATTTTATTAGCAATAGTACCATTAGTTTCTGCCTTAAATAATCTTACTTATTGCACGGGATGGTAAAAATTGTACGCACTTGCTTGCAAATCTCAAGGTCTGAAACAAAGTGTGAGTTGGAATTCTTCCTATACTCATTTCCACCAATTTACAGACTTGTAGAAATAACATTTCTCACCATATCAAAAAAAAAAAAATCCACTTTATCTGCTTTAAATACAAGAGAAACTTGAGATCTTCAGCAATTGCAGCATCCATTATATTGAAATAAAATGGAAGTACTAATTGAAAAAAAGTTTGTGAGAGGCTATTCTAGTAATCATGGATGAAGTTTTAAGAAAAACAATCATCAAGAAATCATCCCATTTTGAAAACAAATGTCTTACAGATGCTGCTTCAGCCAACCATCCACATATACAAGCACTGATGTTCCTATGAACATGTCATTAATGTGCTTCCAGTGGGTGAAAAAGACAACTCACTGCAGCACCAGGATGAAACCTCGGTTCCACTGGCTCTCTGTTGTGGGGTAGCTGCTTCCTTGACATCCCTTACAGTCCCATTCTTCACTGCTCCTTATACTGGAGGGAAATCCTGAAGAGTGCATCAGCTTCCCAGTGACATTTGGTGTTGGCAATGAAAAGTTGCAACAGTCAGGATTTCATCTCTTATGTAACTGAAAAAAAAAGAAAAAAAAAAAAAAAAAAGAAAAGAAAAAAGAAAAAATGAGGCCAAAATAGCAGACTTTTTCCAGAAAGAAAAAAAACCTGAGATAACTGTCAGGGGAAAGGAACTCACAAACCAGTCTGACCAGATTGCAAAAGCACCCTCCCAACTCCTATTCACCTCTTTGAGGTTTGTGATGCCATGAAGTTTGCTTTGTATAACTATGCAAAACATACACTGCTTGCAAAGTCAGAAGGGGATATACAGTAATGTGTGTTACCATTTACCACCGGTGTTGATTTCTTCTCTTTGTTCCATTAACCTTCTCTGCTTTATGTTCCAAAATGGAGTCAAATACCTTTCATGACAATTCAATATTTACCTGCCCAAAGTAAACAAGAGATCCCTGAAGACCGACATTCGATATGTATTGAGTTTCTAATAAATCCTGTTTGCACATGGAAATACAGGACTTGCCAGGATAGATGATATTTCAAACCTACTTAGTCCAGTATTCTGCCTTAGTAAACATAAAGGTGCTTCAGAGAAAGGTTTAAAAAAATCCAGCAATAAAAATATGTATAGAATGATATAATTCAGTCTGTAAGCAACTTCTGGAGGGAATCTGGCCCAAACACCACTCAAAGCAACACCCCTTTTCAGGTCAGATTTGCTGTTTGTACAGAGAACACTCAGGCATGGCTTGAGATGTGATGGGGGAACAAGTCCTCACGTGCCACCAGGAACAGCAAGACAAGTGGTATGTGCAAGGCTGTGAGAATTCATCCTCCACATGCACACAAGGATGTGTGAACTATGCAGGTGAGCATTCAAATGGCACTTGCAACCACTTCTGAGCTCTCAAGCACTTTTCTGTGTTCCTTATAGCAAATAAACCAAAGTAAAATATCCAGTCAAAGCAGTGCTACCACCTGGACAGCAGATGTAGTGGGTGCTAATATAGACACAATCCTCTGGCACATCCTGCCACAAGTGGCCATGTGAAACTCAGAAACATCCCCTGCTATCTGATTTGCATCCCCTGCAAATATGCACTAGCTAGCAATGATTTTGCACTTAATATCAGCATTTTAACAGTTTGGAATAAATACAGTAGAATAAAATAATGAGAAATTAAAGATATTTTTTCCATCTATAGTCTGCTTGAAAGGCTTTGTTCTTGTCTTTTACTTCACATTACAACCTGAACATCCTAATATCAATAGACAACATTTACTTTAGAGAAAACTGGCATAAACATTTCAAACATATGTACTAAATACATATAGAATTGTTTGTCAAGTCCTGTGGCCTCTGCTGTAGTCCATTTGGGTTTAAAATAGGAAAAAAACAACCCCACAACCAAATAGATGTTCTAGTTCTTAATCCTTGTTCTCAAAAAGGCTTTCCACCTGTGGTGCATATGAGATTTTTGTGGGAATTTAGCGTTAAATCTCTAACAAACACATCATCAAAATAAAAAACTAACAAAAGAAAACTCTTTTTGGCAAAGTCTACTATTTTGCAGTGCTGACTGTAAAATCAACACAGGCTTCTTTTACCAGTGGGAGGGTTTTTTTCAACTCCATAGGCTTTAGCTTAGGGTTGTATATAGGACCTGTATTTCATGCAGAATCTTCAGCAGCTGGAATAACTGGTAATCAGTAATTAGCAAAATGTTAATGAATCTGCTGCTAACACCATGCAGAGGTAATGGTTGTCACAGAAGAGGTGGTTACACAAAAGAAGACTGATACTGATGGCCAGTATAAATGTGATACAAGCTCAAATGGCCACCCTCACAACATTCATCCCACCTTATTAATAGACATCTGAAAGTTTGGTACCTCAGCCAACACAGAAAGCCTCTGGCATCTCCAGAGGACAATCATCCTATCGTGAGATAGGAATCTGGGCACCAGGCTTGGCCTGCTGCTTAAATGCTGAACTTATATCAGGAAACATGGGTTTGCTCTCCTTTAGGAAATACTGATGATGATTCTTCCCATAAACGATGGGATCATCAAGTGGAGGAGATGAAGGAGCAGAAACTGTTGCAGCAGTTGGGATGATCACTGGTCAGCCCTCCATCCTTGAAAGCAGGAAGAATTATCCCAGGCTGCATCAGGTTCAGTATTTCCTCAAGCAGAAAAACAATCCCAGCCCCTGTGTAAGCATCTGTAAAGGGGGACTCACATGGACCACGAAGCCGCATTGTGGTCAAACACGTTTAAGATCGATTAGTTTAAAGAGTAGGTACTGAACAGAAACAATTGCAGGAAAGGAACACCTATTATATTAGAGGAGACCAACAGTGCACTGCATGTTTAACAGAGCAGAACAAAGGCTAAGAGGTGCCGTGATTGCTGTCTATAAATGTATCAGAGGGTAAGCAGCAGGGAGGAAGAAAGCTATTCATGTTGAAGGACAGCCCTGACACAAAACAAATAGGTATAAACCAGCCACAATTATGCTGGAAATTACAGGAGGATTTCTAACCATCTGAGCAGTGAAATATTTCCTAAGAGGAACAGAGGGGAACAAAACCACAACGATTTTAACTTTGGACCATGATGTGTTTATGAATGGGATTAGAGATAATGTGATTATCCTCCATATTCAAGGACTAGTTTAATGATTAAGGAAGTCGCCTCCCTTCATTCACCTCAGGTATTTAGCAGTTTACTGCCTAAATACAATAGATTGATGGCCATTTGCATTTAGCCCATTGTTGTACTCAGTCATCTACACAATTTCATCTCAACATTTAATATTTACCGAATAATAAACTATACTTACATATTTAGATAAGAAAAAACCCACATAATGCCTATTTCCTCTTTTTCATGGTCTACTCTCGCAATTTTCTCATACATTTCTTCACATTAAGTGCTTATCTTTAAGTTCCTACAGAAACACTAATATTTGTACAAGTAGAAAATACATGGAGATGTCACTACTTCCATCCTGGTAAGCTTTTCTGAATAGTGTTCCAAAATGATGGAGCTGATTTGCTTCCAAAAAAAAAATCTTTTATTTATTCAGACTGGCCTATTATGCTCTCCTTTTTTTGGCCTTTGTTTCATTTTTCACCTGAAAATCACATGAAATGCCCTACTTTCATTCTATTATCCCTCCACCGGTCTTGTCCATATTTAAAACTGGTGGAAAGTTCAGTTGTTTGGGGTAAAAAATACAATCACTTTTCACATGCCAAGGAAAGGGAAGGATTAACACACTTTGATGTTAATACCGTGAGTTTTGTAGTTTTCCTGTTTGTTAGTTTTCATCTTCCCCTATTGTTAACAGTGCACCAGATTTTATAGGCAGTCTAACACAGAGCAGATGCTGATTAAAGGAAATGCACTTTTCAGTGTGACATTTAAAAAAAATATCACTCTCTCTAGTCTACATGCTATATTCCTAATGAGTTTTATTTTATTAACTGTTGTGTGAAAATACAATGAGCTTCTATTTAATTGAAACAGAAGTTTTTACAGCTAACTTGATGGACTGTGACTAGGCAGTTAAGATTGACCAGAATACTCCTGCTGTCTGCCCTGAGGGCTGAAATACAAGGTGCAGGCACACATGGCCATTCACTCCCACATGGATATGTGGCTGGGCTACAGAGGATGCTTCGCTCTCTGGCACATCTCCCTGCTACTGCTCCCTTGTTAGTTTGAATCTTCCTCACCTTCTGGATTCAGTAAGTCCAGTTCCATAGGGCAGAGGCTGGCTATTTTTAATTTAATGTAAATAAACACTAATTCCAACCAGGGTCATCAGCTCAGCATGCATTTGAAGATACAGATGTACATATGGTGTGCCTGTAGATAATAGATAGATATACCTTTTGTATCTACAGAAGACATCAATTGCTGGTAGCCTAAAGAGACATCACAAAGGAACAGGAAAAAAAAACCACTTTCCCTGGAGATAAAACTTGGTAGCAGTGAAAAAAATGTTAATACATTCTTATTTTGATGACATTGTGAAACGTGTCTGTTTACTTTGGCTTAAAATACAAATTAATTTTACCTGAGGTGCAGGTGGAAAATTTCATTATGCTTCAATTTTCGAAACAAGCTGCCCAGTGTTGGGCAGACTATTCATTGTTACAAAGGGACTAGAGGAACTGGTCACTTCAGGCCCAATCCTGGAGTGACTTAAATCAGTAAAACTGCTACTGCGTTTGAGATGAACCATGATCTGATTCTCCCACGTGAAAAGGGAGAAATAAAGAAACTGTCCAAAACTTTCTACAGTGAAACCTGATACACTTTTCCCACTATGTCATATCATTTGTACTACAGCAGGTAGTGACAAAGGATTCTTTTCTTACCACTAAATGATTAACAACATCTGCATTCATAAAGCAATGAGCAAACACAGATTAAGTAAACCAGAGGTTAAATTACTGAATTACTGAGTGTAGCCATTTTTTTTGTTGGAAAACCAGGAAACACAGCCCCAGCTTCACATATCATTTGCATCTCCAGTCAAGAGCATGTGCAATACTGCACACAGAATAAAAAGACATTCAGAATCCTTCAAAATCCGGAAAACTTCAAAATCCAAATCACACTTCACCTGACTTTCAAGTAATTTCCATCTTTTCACTGCACAGTGATAGTAACTCATACCTGGTCTTCATCATTGCACACCAGATCAAGATGTAGCAGACAGCTGACCAGGGTGATAGAAGCTTTTTGGTGAAATAGTACCCATATTTTCACAATGAGCACACAATAAATAACTATTGACTACAAATTAGTGTTGGGCTGTGATACTAAGCAGGTGGTTTAAGAACTCACTGCCTGGTAGGCCTTAGTAGTGGAAAGTAACTTTCACTTAATAAAAGTTTAAAAAAATCTAAGTTTTCAACTCTCTCTCAGCCCTCTCACTCTCTCAACCCACAAAATCAGTTTCAGACTAGAAACCTCAAGGAGCAACAGGAAAATCATGCGAAACAGGTATTGGGATAGAGAAAGCAATTCAGAAGAAGGCTGGAGCAGCCACTCATACAAAATGCCTACAAGGGCTGGAAGACTAATAGACCAGAAGGACACATAAAGGTTTAAACACCAGGCATGTTGTGGAGTGGAGGGATGAAAGGTGCTTAGAATAAGGCTTATAGGTGTCCCTTGCACTCCTGTGTGAGGATATTTGTAATTTCCTATTGTGGTGGTCCTTTCTCTTCAAGGTAAAACTTAACTTGGCAGCACACACAGAGCAGTGTATACAGTCTTTGGGAAGACCATCCCAGTGCCTGACATGGTCACCCCTTGTTCAGAAAGGAGAGGGCCTTGAAGACTCAAATCTGTTACCGTTTCACCGTCCCTCAGGATCTGCTTTCCTAATCCTATTCCCACCGCATTCCAGCCTTCAAACCCCACCTGCACAGTAACTTCAGGTACCTCTGACTGTCTTCAAGGACCTTCCCTAGTGGGACTACAACCATACTACTGCAGGGAAAACAGACATTGTCTGCATGCACATTCACATGTACAATTGCAAACATTTACAGCATGTAAAGTCAGAAATGTCTGTACTACCGATGCCTTGGCTTCTGTGAAAACTGACTGTGCTAAAGATTCACTCCAGACAACTCACTCAACATCTCACCAAGTGGACCCAAGGTGGCCTGCACATGTAAAATCATCTCATCTCTTTAAAATCTTTCTGTAGTGTGAGTCCAAGTATTACACAAGGATCAGTATGGATGGGTGAAACAACTCTGAAAGACTGTCAGGAGAATTGTTAAGCACATCTCCACGTTTCCTGTGTTGGGATTGCTCCACTGCCACACAAATAAATATGCATTGTAACTGATCAGGGGGAAAGAGGGGCATGGCACAGCACAGATGCCTAGAGAATGAAATTTCCTGACACATTTTCTGGTCATCAAAAAGAAAGATATACCTCACTCTTGGAGCAGTGCTCATTTTGAAATTGGGACGGCTTGTGGTTCACTGCTCTTAGCCATTCCTAGGGCATTGCTGGTTAGTAATATGTCCAATACAGTCAAGCCTGCCCTAGACTTGCAGCTGTGTATGAAAAGGAGAACAAATGAAGGCTGGTTCTCTTTAAATTATTATCCATGCATGAATACACAACAAGCCACAGCAAGTTGCAATTCACCTGGTTTTGGCCACAGCTGACAGTTCATGGTTATCAAAGGGTTTGGTCTCAACTTGTTCCGTCTTCCCACAAGAAGCAGACATAGCTTCTATAAAACATATTTGTTCACCTGACACCTACTCTTTCTCCAGGTCCAAAATATAAATACTACTAGTTTCTTCACTATCCTTTGGATCTTACCTTCTCCACACTATTGCCAGAATTTTCTTTCTATCTGTACCCTCCAATAGGCATTTTAGCAGCTAATGTGCATGATTACAGCCAGTCCAACTGCTGTCAGCTCTACAATTAAAGGAAATGTCATTTTTCTTTATCTGAGGTTTCTGTTTCCTTAAGTTCCCTGGCAGGAATGGATGAGCATCAGCAAAAAACCCACAACCACACAGCACATTAACAAGAGATAGTAGGAGTTTGGGGGCAAATCCTGCAGCCCAGTACCTGAAAAGACAGATCTCATTTAGTTTACATGTTTGCATAGGGGGAACAAGAGGCACCACAAGCTAGCAGCAGGCAGAAGAAGCATTATCTTAGAAGATTTTTAGAATGTTTTGACAAATGAAAGATTAAGCATTGATCAGCTAAACAAAATCATGTTTCCTACAATCCAGAGGAATAAATCTTCTATATTCAAGCCTTTATTGCCTAGTATGTAAGGAATTATTTTAAAATGTATATCCTAGACAAGAGCTATTATAATATCAGATGCAGGCAAGATCTGGGTTCTGAATACAGTCTGCCCAGACTATGCCTAAGTTCCACATGTGTGATGACCCCTGCATTCCTCTTTCATATATTTCATCTCCCTCTATATTTTGAGGGACCAAACACAGTACAAGATCATGCTGCAGGGATAGTATGGACCTTGCTGCCCTGGGAGAACTAGCAGACCACATGTTGGCTAACAAGGAGACTAGGGTAAAATACCTCAATAGATCACAGTAAATATAAATTCAGCAACTTTATTCAAAATACTCACAAAGAGACTATTTAGAGCAAAAAAAAAGTGTGTATAATCAGGGTTAATTATTGACTTCAGGACAAGTCTTCCAGCCTGGATACTTGCCTACAAGTAGGCTGTCATTTCCTAGACTCATGCTGATCCCATATACATATCCTTAGTTTATGTAAATAACTGCAGCACTGTTAAAGCAGGCAAAGCTGTGTCAACTTAGACCAGCTGAGGATAAGATTGAAGCTCTACATGACATAAGCAGAGACAGACGGAAGGAAGGAAAAAAAGGAAACACCCTTAAGCACAAAAGAATCAAAGTAGTGCAAATCATTGCAGTTCATACCTAAGCTTGTAGCCAAAATAAATGTCATCCTACTGGATTTGCAATGGGAATTTGCAGTGGAAGCAGGCAGGCACCATCATTTTATTCCAGCTTTGTGCCCACAGTTTAAACACTGGAGAAAAGATAAAGACTCTGATGGAAACTAAGGTTTATGTAATTAATATTTCTTCACAAATTGCTTCTTAGTTATTGAAAACAAACCTCTTTGCAGCCTCTGGTTCTAGTTGTACAAACACAGTACATCCTTTTAGACTGGGGAAATCACACATGTATAATTCCTCCTTTATGCTTGTGTCTGAGTCTCTAAGACTTTGAAAACTAAAATATAATTCCAACAAAACCTGCCAGAAAGAATAGAGGCTTGGATGTATTAGAGAACCACATGTAATGGATTCCAGTAAATGGATAGGAAAGAGATCTAACAAGTGCCTTGACTAAGGTAAAGATGGCATCATTTGCAACTGCACTGTTGGCTACCAGAGTCTTCATAGGACCTAACCACAGATTTCACAAGTTCATTGCTCATAGAACAATGTCCTAATTCTTTTCCTATTATCTAGCGTGGTTATCTTTTCCTCACCTGCTTCACAGAAATTTCTAATATTTCAAAATTTTGAGAAGAGAGAGGAAGGAGGACTTCAAAGCCCAGCTCGTGTTCAGACTCATCCTTTGCAGACAGACCTTATCTTTCTAACATACCATCCCCAGACTGGTAAGTGTGAAAAACCTCACATTTTGAATTGTTTACAATCTAGATACAACAGTCCAGACTGGAGATTTCTGCAGTCACAAAGCCAAAGAGCTAAAAAAATTCCTTAGCTTTTGCTCTTGTGAAAATGGCACGACTCAGCACCTACTTAAACAAAAATAATTGTGACGTATTGTAGAACCATGGGACATATTTGCAGCTGCACTGGAAACAAGACTGAGATGAAACACTTTCACACAAAGTTTTGGGAAAACACTGGGAATTTTCTCATTTGTTTATGCTCTGTTTCACATGTGTACAACACTTCACAATATGGGGTCCTTGTGCTTGTGCATGAGTTGGGATACTTTCATGGTACAGCCGTTCGATTCTTGTTTTCTTAGTAAAGATTAATAACAAGGAAATGTTAAGTAAAATTTGGGGGTTGGAAACATAGAAAAGATTTTGGTCATGTTTCCTTGAAATCCACTATAAAAGGAAAAAAAAAGTTATGTCACATGAACAAAACCACATCCAAAACAGTTCCCCCAGAACCAGACATCCTTCACTGTGTGACGTATCACACAGTCATACACCAAAGTCATAGAGACTTGAACCAAGAGGACTGAAAAGTAACATTTATACTTCTTTAACACGGTTGAAGCACCAAAGAGCCTGTGACTGAAAGTAGATCTAAGAATACTGTTTGCTTTCCTCAGCATTGAAATTCTATTGTTTGCTTAGTCCAGCTTTGGTGTAACATGTAACACCTTGTGTTAATTTCTTCCTCAGTCATGGGTTATCACTACCACAGTGATTCAAAAGTTCTAACACAAGTGAGTTTATTGTTTTCAATATTTTCATTTAAGCGCTTTAATCAATATCTGCCAAGACAATTAAAGAGCTCAAGTAGTTTCCAAGAGGAATTTTTCCCTTGGAATCGATATCCTTTATTATTATTTTTTTTCTTTATTCCCCTATTTATTTTATTTTTAATGCTAACAAAAAAAAAAGTTAACACCATTTCCCCAAATTCATTCACTATTCTGATTCTTGTTTTATAAAGGAAATGAAATTTGTCATGCTGCTATACATCATTTGCACTGCACTACAACGTCCCATCTGTGTGTCAAGCACAAAACAAAAGCATTTTGTGAAAAATTGCTAAAGTAGTAATGATTTTTGTCCTCAACTCTTTGTTTTGCCTTTCAATAAAGAAGGCGACATGTGCCACAAATGATATATTGTTGTTTAAGTACAACCCTAGTAACACAGTGCATAACCAAAACCATGTTTCACAGCAGAGAAACTATAGTTTACTGCCCCTATGGCTCTGATGAGAATATAATGTTCTACAGTTTATAAATGCTTTGAGGTCAACACATGATTTACTTCAGCTTGTTCATCCAATGAGCAGGAGGTCCAAAAATATATCAAGCTATTAGACAGCCCACTGGAAGCTTGGTGGAGGCTCCCAGTGATGGAAAGCGTGTCAATGAAGCCTCTCTGTCAACTGGAGATGAGATAATTAGATCCAGGTAATACATTGGAGCCCCATCAGGGAACAGGACAGCAAACATGTCATCTTTACGATTTTTTTTCTCATCCTCCCCAGCAACACTGGCCTGAGATAGTAAAAAGTGTGAAGGATTCATCAGTTCCCAGCAAAAGCAGAGCAGCGGGATAATCAAGCTATCATCTCTCCATCATCCTCATTTTCCAGAGACCTGGTGTTGTGTACAAACATCAAAACAACAGCAACAACAGACTGAGGAGCCCTGCTAGTTAGCTCCAGCTTTTGCTTTATATTCCATGGCAATGCCACACAACTGATGGGCACGAAACTTGTAATATCCAAAAAACCTTGAGAACATAATTTAAGTTATAAAGATATCTCAAGCAAAAGAGTCTACTAATTAGAGACCTGAACTTCAACCCTGTTCCCAAACTGCTGGTGGGTCAGAACACGTATGAATGTTGGGGTAACACAGTTAATCATAACACCCTGGCCTTTTCTCTCACACACATTTCTACGTACACATTTTTTTGCTGGACCCACCAGGTGGAACTTGAAAGGAACTTGCTACAAGGAAGATTCCAGTGCATTAGAAGAGCACTCCCCTTGCGTGAGAAAGGCAATTGAAAAACACCCATCCACGTATCAGTGCAAAAAAAATAGTGTTTTCAGACTCAATAACTTAGAAGATGCTTATGCCTTCCTTAGACACACCTCTGAAAACCAGGGAAAAATGAATTTAGAAAAGTTGTGGCCAGAAAACAACATATTTCTAAATACAATTTACTCAGAATACATAAACTTTTCTGTTACGTTCATAGAAAAAGCGAAAGGATAATTGCAATTGTGATTGAGCCTATTTTAAAAATATGATCTTGTATGTTGATTATTATTAACACCTAGCTTTACTTATATAATTAATATATACACACAGAACATATGCAGTAAAATTCACAACATACAGCTGACTTCTATGCCAATTCCTTTCCCAGCAGCTGACATTTAAAAAAACCCTTTATTCTCCTCTTTCTTTCACTCACACATTGCACATAGGTAAAGGGGTAGGTTGCAGGGGGGGAAAGGAAAAGAAGAACCTCTCAACTACAGAAGTCTTCTTGAAGCCTCATTTCTAAGAGATACACAGCCCCTCACTAGAGAAACTGAGGGACTAACTTCATGTGCTTTATCCACATATGCACTCTCTTCTTTTTACCTGAATATATATGTTCTGTCAACCCACCAATAAAGGAAAACAAGAGATGGTTCTTGCATGTTGGGAATAGATTAACTCCATTTTATACTTTAGTCTTAAACAATCTTAAAACCCAAAGCCAGGAAAATCCAGAAACATCATGATTAAGTGTACGGCTTAATCATGTAGAAGTTTAAATGAAATTTCTAATTAAACCACTTAAATAAATATATGCATGCCTCAGAAAGCATTTACCACCATGGCACACACCCACCATTGCTTTTAGTTCTTTTCTCAGAAAATATTAGAAAAAAAACCAAACAAAACAACCCTCAGTGGAAGTAGATTAATAATATTGCAAGCATGAAGTAAATTCCAAAGAGAATCATAAAACTCAGAATTCAGCACCAACTCTAGAAAATCAGACTGAATAAAACATCCTGAAAGTAGAATGCAGGAGAAGAATGTATTTTTTCCAATTGCCATCAAAGTAAAATTGATTTTTCTATTCTTCCCCTTCATAAGTATGACAGGGAGCATCTTCATGGAGCTTCAGGAACAAGAGAGCAGTTGTGGCGATCATCTCTGATGCAACCAAAGGTGAGTAAATTTAAGCTACTGAAAACACTAAAAGAGGAAAAATTCATGTCTAGCAGAGAAAGTACTAAGATTAAAAATGAAAAAGCATGGGTAGGCCAGATAAAATCAATACAACTTTTCCCAGGGTGTTCTTTTATAAACATTACTTTGGTTCTTCCTTGACCACAATATATACAGAAAATAAAATGGCATTTTTATGACTCATAATCCCAGCCTTTGCCTTCATGAAGTTGTTCACAAAGACTCAGGAGCTGAATGGATTTGAGACTGGAAATATAATGGCAAATCATACTTTTTTGCATCACACAGTGAGGGAGGCACACAGCTTTTAGGATTCACACCTATCAAAAGGAAAAGCTACAAAATACCACTACAGTTATAGGATGCAAATTTAAACTCTGCAGTAACAGTCATTAGGAAAGCTTTACAATATAGCTCAGCTACATGGGACACTGAGAAAATTATAGAAATTGCACATTTAAGACCTTCCTAGGCATGAAAATAAAATAGTAAAAAGTGTGTATGTGCTAAGAGAACACACGAAATTCCAGGCTGAACAGTATAAGCCTTAAGATTAGGCTCCATTTACCTCCTATAATAGGAAAAGAATGTTAATACTATTTTTTCCCCCTTTTCCATTTTGCTACTATAAAGCACAATGTTTATCTCAAGTAGGCTAGAATCAGGAAAAGGAAATCATCCCTACAGACAAAACAGATTTTCGGGAAAGACATAAGGAAAAAGTCAGAACACTTAT
>JAWWMO010000083.1:63748133-63794700 GCA_035047845.1 Dendrocincla fuliginosa
AATCAGGAAAAGGAAATCATCCCTACAGACAAAACAGATTTTCGGGAAAGACATAAGGAAAAAGTCAGAACACTTATGAGCCACAGTCAAGTAGGAAAACAAGACCTGAACAGGAGAAGCTGATCTTATGACTTAAATGACAGAAAATATATAAGAATTGACTAGCAGTGAACTCTGGAATACATGCCAGCTTTTACAGATGGAAAACAATGACTTAAAGAAGGGAAAAAACATTGAAGTTAAATGGAAGATGGAAAACAATGACTTAAAGAAGGGAAAAAACATTGAAGTTAAACTGAAGATGGAAGACTAACAAAGCAGAGTTAAGGTAACTGAATAGTGAGAAAGCAACTAGTTTAGGACAAGAGGAAGGAAATAACTCCAGAAGGCATAGGAGCAAATACAAGAATTAACACAGGGAGTAAAAGGACTTTAAAAACAGGCAGAGATTCAACATGTTAATGAATTGTATGATGAGTGGATGTTAGTAGCAAAAAACCAGTATAGTCAGAGGAAATCTGGATCCCCTGAGACAGCAACACAAAGAAGCATATTCATAGTTAACACGACACACCATAAAATTTCCATATATATTTTTTTTATGATTCCAAGTTGGAAAAAAAAAAGGCAAAACCTGTTTAATTGATTCAACCTCCTAAATTCTCCTAATGATTTCTAATAACTAGTTACTTGGAATTTCCATCTGAACACTTTACAACAGTTTTATTCCAGTATGACCGAGGAGAAAGGCACAGCCCACCTTCTTGGACCATGGTCCTACATGGAACTTTTTGTCTCTAAACTCATTAAAAACAGGACTGATGAAAGACTGAAAATAGGCCAGGGAGGCTTTCTGTGATTCTGTGAAATAAACTTTCCATTTACTTCAATGAGCAGGGCCACTACAGACCTAGAATTTTACCCCTTGGGAGGAACAGTGATGGGTCATCAGCAAGTGGGAGCATTCTCTGCAAGATTTATCTTCACTCTGGAGGTCTCTCATAGAAGTTCAACAATATTTAATTTCCTAGCAACACTTTGTGGCACATACAGAGCACTGTGTGCTTTGTGTAGTACTTAATTTCTTTTTAAAAAAGCTATAGTGAACTCACCTCGCAATTCTTTACATCATAACATTATTTTAAGGCTTTTCAGGAAACTTCTGATCCGAATTCCCACTCCCCTCTAAGCAAACAAACAAACCAGAAAAAAATGAATCAAAAAACAAAAACCAAAACCTCTAACCCACTCAAAAGAACAGCCAAACAAAAAACTCTTCACTTGGACTTGTGACTAAGTCCAGATTAGCATATTGGTTTTGATATGGTGCATACCATCCCTGGTGAAACTATCTCACCTAAATGTGAAAAACTGCCTGTGTGAAAAGTACTCAAGGGGAAAAAAAGGCTGAAAGGTGGGGAGATGATATCCTATAAGTGGCAGGGATTGTGTTCTTGGCATTCTTTTGCAAAGATCAGTATGGGAAAAAATACTTGGGGTGAAAAATGAGCACTTAGAAATTAGAATGCTGTCAGGTGAGATATCTGCGAATCAGGCTGCAAAAAATTAAGTAGATGAGTTATACTGTCAGTCAGCAGTGATGTACAATATTAGTGTAGGAATCTATACCAAAGTTATCTACTGCATGCAGAACTGATAATGTCATGAATGATCATTAATCTGCTAAACAGTAGGAAAGATTCCCTCAAAATAACAGATTTCATTTTTGGAAAGAATAATGATACTAGAAGAAATCAAAGAAATAAGTGGATCACATTTATCTTATGCAATAATATTCTTTTAATGATAACAACTGAATCTTACAGTGTACTATATATAAATTTCATACAAGCTACCTTCAAGCACTCAGTATATCAATTTAATTAAACCATAATTTCTCAAAATCATAGAATAAATTTTATTCTGTGCTGTTACCACAGATTAATACAGATGCATTTTTGAAGTGAAGTATACAGACTGTAGAGTACATACCCTGTAAATGTAGGGACAACTCAGTCAAAACCATCAATTTATTACCTTTGTCTTTGTTGGTGCAATAAAGTGTAATAATAAGTGTACTTTTACACTGACATCTAGCAATGAGAGGGTCAAGTTGGTGCAATAAAGCTGGCAGACTAACACAAGTGTCTGTGCTTGTGTTATAAATATTACATAGCAGACATTTCATGAGTGAGAATGTGAAGGAATATTCTAGAAAAGGAATGCAAATTTACCATGAACATCAGAACACTGAAACAGCTGTATGAGTTCAAATACCCGTGAGTGTAAAGAGTAAAACCTAAATCAGGGAGGTGTCAACACTTGCTGTTTTAATGTGGTTCAGAATACAGCCAAGAAACAAGTAACGTGCATCTACAAAGTGCCTTAAAACATATTTTGATGAAAACCTATAAGGATTATTACAAGACAGTTATTATATTTATGAACCATTTTTAAGCGCTCACATAAAATGCAGATTAGACACCTGATTAGTTTGCTGCAATTCCTTGAAATCCCTCCAACTCCCCTAAGAACGTTTTGTACATGGGTGTACACTTTATGAAACATCTGATAAATATGGCAAGATAGAAAGTAATATGAAGGTATACAAAAGCTTTTTCATGTCTTTTTTGTTGTTGGCTAAACTACATTCCATTGGATCAGTCCTCATGCCTCTGAATCATCTGGTACTAACCATTAATGGATAGATTATTGAGTCAATGGTCTTAAGGTCAGCCCTGCCATGAGATAGTCTCATATATATGAACAAGATAACCTCCAAAACAAGATCTTCCCTTCCAATCTTCACCCTAAAAAGATGTCTCTCCTCCCTAGCAGAGATTGGTTTTTGGCTGGACTAGCAACTAGAGACTTATGCAACTGTTGTTTTTGCCACAGACCTTCATCGAAAACGTATGTTGCCCAAAACCAACATTTGTCAATCCTCTCTAGTGACTACAAATATTTAAGCTCTACATTCAAAGTCCTTTACATATTCTATATAGTCCTTTACATATTCTACCAACATTTCCAAACACAAGTGTAATTTGGCATGTGGCAAAAGAGAAGGTAATGCATTTCCTTATGATCAGACAGCTAAAGTCTGGACCAGAGACAATGCACAAGTTTTCCCTTTTGAGTGATGTGGAGCACTGCTCACATTTAATTCTTATACAGACCAAGTGCTGCAGTGCATTCCACTCTGCTGCTGAATACAAATATGTGGCAGCAACTCACTGCAAACTTTGCAGACATCTACAGCAAAAAGGAGCAGATGTAGGGGTGCTCTCTCACCATGAACAGGACCCTGATGAGGCACCAGGGTAATCCTCAGCTGGACATGCCACTCTTATGCTGTGGTGGCAAATTCCCTTTGCAGACACAGGACCACACCAGCATGAAGAGGAAGGAAGCCATTGCCTCTTCATCAGTTCTCACCCTGTGGTCACCTCCCAACCCATCAAACAGCTGTGAACAGAAATGTGCCAGAAATAGTACCCAGTGTTGCTGTAAGTCAGCTAATTCCCTCTGCTCTGCTTAATTATATGAACTGCTCAGGATACTAATCAACACATCACACCATGATGATGCAGTTATAAATGTAATTATGAAAGCAACATGAATAATGTCATTAATGACTACATTTCAAGCAGTCTCGTTCTTTCTACTCCCCTGTTGGCACCATATTATGGGTCTGTTTGGAACTTCTGGGAATCAGGCCACGTACAACGTGATATGTTTCCACTAAAAAGCACAATTCTGCAGACCTCAATCAAGGAAAAAGTAACTTCGATGTCTGTTAGGAGTTTTGCCAGAATTATGACTGCAGTAGTCAGGCCACCATGTGTGCCAAGGATTCTGAAAATAAATGCTTATAAATGCTTCCTTACAGAAACTAATGTTTGATTTTAAAATCTGATTCCAGAACCAAGTGGCAGGAAACAAGTCTGTCAGTGGCCCTATAAGGTTCAGTGTCAGTAAATGTCCATTCTTCATTCTGCTGATTTCTCTTTGTAATCCAGCAGAACTTAGAAGGCTACGACAGGGAGAATATTTTAGGAATAAAAGAAAGCCCCAGTTTTAGACAACACATTAATTAGGATTATGGATGGAAAAGACAGGCGAGGAGTTAAGAGGAGAAACTACTCCTTCACAAAAAAAAAAACCAAAAAAACCACTACAGATGGTTTCAGCAGCACTAGTGCATCAGCTTTTGAAAAAATGCCTCCCTTCTGCCTCCTGTTCTTACCCAAATCAGCCTTCTCTTCTCCCTTCTTTCTTCTCCCTTCTTTCTCACATGCTCTCAATTCTCAGGCTGAGACCAAGAAGTTTCCACAGCCCTTCACAAGGAAAACTAAGGCAGGTGCCCACCCTCCAAGCCAGCTACTGCCCTTACAACAAGCTAATTGTTTGTCATTTTGATACCCGTTTCAGAGTAGATGGCATAAGTGAAGGCAACCAAAAGCCCACTGGACCAAATGACCATAATAATGGTTATGACTTAGCAGGTAACCATGGACTGACCACGGATATTATGCCAAGCGATGCACAGAGTCCTCAAGCTTGGCATCTGTTCATGTCATACTGAACACACAGGCAATGTCTACAATGCCAAGTGAAGAGCAGGTGCAGAAGTGACTCTGAGAATCACATGCTTCGTGGCCTGTCCCATTTCCCATCCTCACTGCTCTAAACCTGAGTTTATATCTATACCCCAGCACGTTTCCACATGTCAGGAACACAGATGGTCCAGAGAGTGATTAGCCCTGTGAGTGCAGCCAACATCTCACAGGACAACAGTGATGGACTTTTACCACCTGTGAGATTCACGTCCTGAGTAGCCCATTTGTTGGACTGACTGAGTGGTTTCAAAGCCTGCAGAGACTACAATTAAACAATAAAAATCTCAAAATGTCCCCAAATACTGCTTCTATTTCCAACTGATGGAGTTTTGCTGAGCTAAAAGCTAGGGTAAAGTTTCTTTATTAGTTTCATACCTTGTACTTTAATGTGCACATGCTACAGGAACTGTAAATTAAGAAGTTAAATAAATATATTATTCAGATGAACAAAGAAGAAGTTAGCATATTCTGTTTGACTCAGTCTATTGCTGTGAGTTGTATAAAGGTATTAACAAACATTTTATCCAGAGATCCCACATGGGAAGTACACAGAAGCTGATTTCTGAAATAAGACACGGAAATTTTAAAACCCCATCCTTGAGAATTTTCTGTATTAGGAATGACCTTACAACAGGAAGCCTGAATTACACATACAGCTGGGGGGAAGACTCAGATCCTAAAGAAGCATAAACTTACAACTAAATTAAAACAAACACATCATTAAAAGTATGTAAACAGTCTAATTCATTGAAGCACTCCTTTTCTTGAAGGCAGTTTCAGTTTGGAGGGCACAGCGAGATTTGCTTCCTGCACATTACCAAGTTGAAATGAAAAAAAAAAAATAATGAGAAAACAGTTATAATTGCATTTTCTAATGAAATATATTATTTCAGAATCATGTAGGGAATTCAGACTATATGAACCTGACTCACACTTCTTACAGCTACACTTATGTGTTTGTTTAGCTTTTACATTACAGACCTTATTTTTTATGATTTCTAACTAGGCATAAAATTCCACAGTATGGCAAAGGGTGTCAACATAAAGTGTCATCTTATAAGTACACTACTACTTTTTCCTCTGTTTGTAAATTTTAAAAGGCTTTTAAAGAAAGTTAGGCTGTGATTAAATGGAAGGAAGACAACAATTAGAAGTCTGTCAGTCCCAAGTGTTTTCTGCTTCCGTGTAATGAATAAAGAATTTATGGGTCTGATTGCCTGCTTTATGTCAGTGAAACTGCAATGATTTTGGTGGAGTTATTTTGAGTTACAGCCACAGTGAAAGGAGAATCAGGATGTATTGCACTAAATAAATTTAATACACAATATACAGTCCCACTGGATTCAGTTTTAAAGAAAAATAACACAAAAGGAAAATTAAAGGGAAAAAAATCAAAGTGAGCAGCAATGAGAATTCTGCAATAAAATTGGGGAAACAAATATTCTGAAATTCTGCATTTCCATGGTTTTCAAGGAGAACTCCACTGAACAACTAAAAGTGTATATAGGAAAAGGACATGTGATATTACCTTGGTGCTGCTAAGAAATCAAACATTGCAAAACATGGATGACTATATGCAGAATGAAATAAAGAACACAGAACCATCTTGTCTTAAACAGAAGAGGTAAGCAGATTCTGTTAAAACTTACATGAGGCCTCTTAAGTTTTGTGCTTAATAAGGACTTTTATAGTAAATTCTATCCTACTGTGAAGGGAAAAGAGATATTGCTGAAAAGTCCCGTGTGGCATTTCTGTTGTTTTTGTTTATGGGATTTTTTTTTTTTTTAATCTGGCAAACAGAAAAACATTGGTTTATTTCACTCACTTTGATCAATGTCAGGCACCGTTTTTACATGTTAAATTCATAAAGATGGTTTTAATTGAACTTTACAAACTACCAGGGACGATGTTTGGTTTTGAAAAGCACAGCCCTTTTCTTAATTTCATTCTCATATATGCAATAGCTGGGGAAGAGCTTAAGTAATTTCAAGAGGACAAAATTTTCTGTGGAAGAAATACAGAACCAGTGATGTGTACAGAGCAGCCTCATTTTTGATCTGACTACCAAGACATGGCCATAAGGATTCTCAAAAATGCATTATTTTAAATTTGGACAAATCACACCAACAATGCAGACCATTTCAGTCATAACTAAAACATTACGTATTAGAACAGCTCTAATAAATCAATGACATATTTAGCCAAACCAGTTTGTATTTAAGATCTATCTAATACTAAAGCCCTCCTTTGAAAATTGGAAATGGAACCGCTCAAAACATGTTGAGCTCACAGAGTTTGCTTTTTAGGTGAAGGTATCAGCCAGTAACATTTCCCATTGAGGCATCTTCCCTGAAAACTTTAATCCAATCGTGTAATTTCCCTAAAACCTTCAGAAAGAAAATATCTAAATTCAAGAAGCCTCAGCTCATTCCCAGGATCTGCAACCAGAAACAAAGCACTTGAATAAATCTAGTTTTGTGGAATATACATCAAAATTGCCAAAAATTTCACTGGCTGAATATAGTGCCCCTGTTACACTTCTTCATGTTGCGGTCCCTTTCATGCTCAAACAAAGAGCAGTTGGTCAGCATAAACATGTAGAATGTTTTGGTGTTAAACACTGAAAATATTGAGCACTAAAAATAATACATACATTGTTTAGATTCTCCAGAGGAGCTCCCAGGTTCCCTTGCAGCTTTTAAAACTCTAGTCCACAGTGGGAAAACAACGAACTTTAATATGCTTTCATAGAAGCTCCTTGTCACCTTCTGCTGAACAAATACTGCAAAACCACGCACTTGAACATTTCCCTAGTGTCAAAATAAATGAACAACACATTTAATTTTCCTTCAAAGGCAAGAAAGACACTTTAAATAAGTTTTCCACTTATATTTTGGTATACATGATACCTCCCTCACAAGAATACCTTACAGAATTGCAAGACTTTGGCATATATATGCAAATACAGTCTCACAAAGATTTGCCCAGGAGGTGACTGTCCTAAAACCTCTTCACAAAAATCTCTTTGCCAATTTGGGGTAGTAACAACGCCCTGTAAGGAGGGTGATCTGTCACCAACTGCAGACATATAAGTAGATGAAAACATACACAAAACAGTTTGCAAAACAATCACAGGCTTTAAAATGTTTCCATGAGGGTTTTCTGACCAAACTAAGATTAATTTTAAACATCTTCCCCCACCTCCAAAAACAAACCAGGGGTGAATTCACCAGATGCATTATTTACCACATCTGTCACCTTGCTGTCAACTCCTAACACTTTTTTCCCCCACTGCTAACAAAAAGTTCAAAAGGGGAAGATCATCTGATTTTTCTTGACAATCCCTCTCCTATATCCCAATCTGCAAGCATATATATTTGACATATTTAGCTCTGGCTGGTTTGTTTCAGGTTTGATACTTTTCAGAAGCTTACTGTATGTGTGTTACCATATATGTCTCAATATGTATTTTTTTAAAAAAAAAAGAAGGAAAGAAAGGGGGAAAAAATCATTCTGTTTCAAATAATGAGCATGTGCACCTTTTTGCCTCAGGCCTTCATACACAATTTAGCCAGAAAGCCAGGGCAGATCATGATTTAGCATTTGACATCTCTTGCCTTCAGGCCAGGGGAGACTAATACAGATTTCTGACTCTGAGCACACCATGGAAAAAAAAAAAAAGTGAGAGAGAGAGAGAGAGGCCTTTTATTGACTAAATGATAAAGAGGTTTGTAATGATAAATAACAGTCATTTTATTGTGGAATTCCCCAGAAAAGATGCATTCTGCAGTGTCTGAAGAAGCCTAAAAGCCGAAGCTGGTTCCCTGTGGATCCAAACCTGTTAAGCTCCAATCTTTCTAGGCAGAAATAGAGGTCGCAAATTGCATAGGACCTGCACTATTAAAACTGTATAAGCATGATACATAATCACTGCTGCATCCAGGGCAGTTAGCACTAAGAGGATTAGCTGAAGGCTGCTTCTGGCTTTCTCTCCCTCAGCCTGCATCTAAAACAAGCCTGGTACACACCCAGGCTGCTTGAGAATTTTCTGCCACCTTTGATCGATAGTTTAATTGTAAACTTTGGGAGCAATAATGGATAATTCAGCTTGAACCGTCCATTATAAGCGCTGTTGCAGAGGATGGAGCTTTCAAAATTAAACAAGAGTTGTGTAATATTATTACATTTGTACTGCTCACCTACAGTTAAATTCCATTTACAAATACTGTCTTGACAATGTATGGAGTTCAATAAACATAGGCCCAGGTGGGTTGAGTGGGGAAAGAGGAAAGAAGCTGAAGCCAATTATTTGCCATCTATTCCAGAAAGATTTTTATTTTAACCGCACTTACTAAAACACAGAAATGGAAAGAGGGAGACAAGAGATAAAGACAGATTCAAGCACAGATCTAAGTTGTGGTTACTGTTTTCACTGCATCACCACAATGGAAATGTACCTAAATGTCTGTGGAGGGATCATGGTGTGCCAGTACCAGGGGAAAAATATCCCACGAAATTGGTAAATGGGCATTGCTCAGACCATGTAGTCTCTCTGTTGGCATAACAAAATTTTTAATAGTACCTGTGCCAGCTGGTTGAGCTAGACTGGAGATACTCATGCCATCACATGGGTTATTTTCTAAATCACAAGAAGACATAGCAGCATTCACCTGGTCTTGGAAGATGACTAGGCAAAATGGACAGGAATTTAGCTATCAAGCTTTCTGGCAAACACACTCTATGCATGCAAACATGCTTAGAAGTGACAACACAAGCTTAGAAAAGTAGTTCATGCTACCAGCTTTACAATGAATTTAGGAACTCCAGTCAAGTTTACTCCATATCTTAGAAAGCCATTGACCACTCCACAACTAATTTGAATTACATGAACTCCCTAATCATAACAAGACCCGTGAGTTAGGAAAGAGTGACAAAGTCACAGAGAGCCTTCCCACTCCTTACAAAGGCCATTGACATCCAACAAAAGTCTCCATGAAGTTTATCTTATTTTTTCACAGCCAAGCTTCTCTAATTTTATACTAAGAACTAGGATTCAAGGCCAGAAATATTCTGCCCTGTATTTCTTTTTTGGGGGGGGCAGTGATATCCATATTTAACTGTGTTCTATATAGAAAAGGCAACTGAAGTTCTTCTTACATGCTTTCTGACATTTGTTCTATTTGCAGCAAGTTTTTTGTAAAATGATGCAGGTGTTGGCATCATAAAGTATTGATGTGTTTTTAGCCTTTCACTGTGGTTTTCCCTTTTGGGGAATGAGACAAATAAAGGTTTTCATTGCTGATCATTGGTTTATAATGCCACCATATTGCTGCCAGCTCCTACAAAGTGTTCCTTACACCAAAAACACTCCCTCAGGCTGTAGGAAAAGAGAGATCAGAGTTTGCAAATGCAGTCTGGATTCCAGGGAATCAGGGAACTACCTCGGTCTCTAATAGCGAAAAGGGAATCCAATTGGCCTCCACCATCAGAAATAGCATGGCCAGCAGGACCAGGGAAGAGATTGTTCTGCCGTACTGGTGAGAGCACACTTCAAATCCTGTCTTCTAGTTTTGGGCCCCTCTCTACAAGAAACACTTTTAGTTGCTGGAGCGTGTCCAGAGAAGGGAACAAAGCTGGGGAAGGGGCAGGAGGACAAACCTGATGAGGAGCAGCTGAGGGAGCTGGGGTTGTTAAACTCGGAGAAAAGCAGGCTCAGGATGGACCTCATCCCTCTCTACAACTACCTGACAGGAGGCTGTAGCCTGGTGGGGGTTGGTCTTTTTGCCCAAGTTACAAGCAATAAAACAAGAGAAAAGGACCTCAAGTTGAACCTGCAGGATTTAGATTAGATATTTTGAAAAATTTCTTCACTGAAAGGGTTGTCAGACATTGGTCAGACTGCCCAGGGAAGCGGTGGAATCACCATCCCTGGAAGTATTAAAAAATCCCCAGATGTGGCCCTCCCTATTATTTTTTTTGTCAAATCTTTACCCTGACTAGGCAAATATTAGGGGAATATTACAGAATTAGTTTTCAACTACAAGCAGAAGTCAGTTTAAAAGTACTTGTGCTTGGTAAAGGAGGTTTCAGGGTTACAAATGTGAAAGGACTGTAGCTGGCAACAGAGAGCTGTATTTTTTGGGATACTGAGACTAAAATTAAAATACAATAAAAATCAACAGTCCAACATGTCTTGCAGCTTTTGTGGGTCCCTCATGTAAAAATAAATTTTAAAGGAAATTTTAAGGCAAAACTGTGTGTGAAAATAAAGTGGAATTTGTGCTTGGCCTAGTTACTGTGGTGATTGACAGAGTTGAACTTATCAAATTGTGTACTGTGGTCATCTGTGCTCAGCAATCAAGGATAAGTCCTTGGCATCCCTCAGAACTGAGACAATGTTATCCCATCCAGTGATTTAATAAATGCTGGAGATTTCCTCCTCCTTTTCCTGAGAAACAGATTAAGGACAATCTACAATGTTTGAAGAGAAAAAAGTAAGCTAAAAAGTAAAGCAAATTCCTTTTAGCTTTGTAAGTAACAGTTTGGCTTTAAGGAATCATTTTTTATGCTTAAACTGGATAGACCAAAAACCACATAACCCAACTGAACTATCATGGATTCACTTTAATGTCCATCTCCCAACTTTTCCATTTCCCATGGGCACCCATTACTCTTAAGACTACCTGTCCTGTTCCCCTCTTTATTTTCCTCTTGTGTACAAAACACGTGAAATTTATTGCTATAGGAAAGCTCAACTAAGCTGTAACAAAAAGCACTGGAGATAAGTACACCCAATTATTCAGCACATACAGGCTTATTCTGTCAAGGGGCAGTGCTGTTATTGCCCAAAGCTCGGGGTTAGTTTCTCCAGAATGAGTTTTGATCCTTCAGACCCTCTGTTTTCTCTTGCACTTGACATGCAGGGAATGTCCACAGTGCTCTCTAGCTCAGAGCTGGATATTTGAAGGGTTATGAAAACATTTAAGAGGCACAGGAGTTCTGTTCTTTCTCAGCAGCCTCACGTGAAATGAATTAAATTAGCATTTGCAACTGTGGAGTTCCTTGTTTCCAATTTCCCTTGTCTCTCAATAGCATTTTTTCTGAAGACTAATTTCATCTTGGGATATCTGATAAGAGATTTTAAAAAATACACATTTTTGGTAGAGATATAGTATTCATGTGGGCATCCAGCCATTTCTTTCAGAGTACGAAAGTACTTTTCTGCAAGCTCTTTCATTTGCTGTTTGTAGAATAACTTCTTGGCAGATGCTGGTTAATTGATATGCACATTTCCAAGGTCACTTTTTACAGCAAAATTAGTATTTCTCTCTGTTCCATTTCTAAATCCCTGTGTTTTCCTCATGCTGATATCTATGACAACAGGACTGTGTGTTTCAAGCACGAGGTCACACTCAGTTTTTTGCAAGCATACAACTTGCATTGAAAGAGGTTTTTGCTGTCTGCCCAGCAGTGCACTCTGATGGCACACATGAAGGAAGAGTTGCCTGAATGTGGTGCAAGGAACAAGCTCCAATTTAAAAGGAGCCTCACTTGTTGGAAACAAGGTTTATAACCACAAGAAAATCATCACTAAGAAATACTGGTCCTTCTGATACCCTGCTTAGTAGGATCCTATTCTATAGCCCCCAGCTCTGGCTAAGCTCCACTGCCATTATAAACCCATGATAAAACTGCTCTGGATTTTAACAGGATGAGTTATGCCAGTTATACTGCTTGCTTTTAAGTACCCTAACACAGTGTCCTTATATACAGATCAGATATACACATTCATCTGGGTTTATTTAGTTACTTACTGTCCTTGAGTGTTTTGCAGGTTGGTGTGGCCTGTGATTTACTAGGAGAGGTTCAGCTCCAGTGTCTCCATCACCTCTGAGCAGCTCCTGCTTCCAATCACTTGGTGGTGCTGCAGGAGAACCAGAAGGGACCCCTCCCAATCTGCCCATGGCAAACTCATTGCTCCCTCCTTTCTGGAAATGAGTAATTAAAATAATGGTCTGGAAATATGTTTTAGCCAGTCAAGGAGAAAACTGACCAAGCACTTCACAAAAGAATAAACCCAAGGTCATGAAGTACCGTTATCTATACCCAGCCCAAGTCAAAAAACCCCAAACAAACGCCTTTTAGAATTAAATGGGCCCTATCTTTGGGTTTAAAACATGTCACTTACTGCCACCTATACTGTAGTAGCAAGAAGGGACATCAACTTGGTCTTGTGGTGACACACATTACCAAAAAGGCAATCCATGCCATGGCAATCCATGCCAGTTGCAAGACAAAAGAAGGTAGGCAGTAGAAGAAACAAATACCAGTATACAAGGAGGTCACTGCCACAGTTCCGACAGACCTTTCGTAGGAATTCAGAAAAGGCTCCTTAGCAGAGACAGCAATGACATTGTGTTTGGTTTGTGTGACCAGTTTGGCAGCAGGGGAGCTTCCAGAAGCTTCCCCCATGACCAATGGGGCCAATGCCAGCCAGCTCCAAGATGGACCTGCCACTGCCCAAGGCTGAGCACATCAGTGGCAGGGGGATAATGTGTTTAAGAAGTAGGAAAAGTTGCCTCACAAGAGTATTTGCAGCCAGATGAAGTGAGGAAATGGGAGAGAAACAGCTCTGCAGACACCAAGTTCACTGAAGGAGGAGGGGGAAGGAGGTGTTCCAGGCACCAGAGTAGATGGGCCCCTGCAGCACATAGAGGTCCACAGTGGAGCAGAGGTCCACCTGCAGCCCATGGATGGAGGACCAGGTGGATGCTGTGACCCTGTGGGAAGCCTGCTCTGGAGCAGGCTCCCAGCAGGACCTGTGGCCCCGTAGAGCAGGTTTGATGGCAGGACTTGTGACCTCACAGGGAACCCACACTGGAGCAGCCTGTTCCTGAAGGACTGCACCCTGTGGAAGGGACCCCCACTGAGGCAGTTCATGAAGAACTGCAGCCTGTGGGAAGATCTCACTTTACAGAAATTCATGAAGGACTCTTTCCCATGGGAGGGATCTCCAGCTGGAGAAAGGGAAGAGTGTGAGGAGTCCTCTCCCTGAGGAGGACGGAGCAGTAGAGGCAACACGTGATGAACAGGCAGCAGACCCCATTTCCCATTCCCCTGCACCTCTGGCAGGGAGGAGATAGAGAGTTTGGGAGTGAAGTTGAGCCTGGGAAGAAAGAAGGATCAGGGGAAAGTGTTTGTAAGATTTAGTTTTTAATTCTCATTATCCTACTCTAATTTGATTGGCAATAAATTAATTTCCCCCTTGATTTACAGTAAATAAAACTAATTTTGCCCAGGTCTAGTCTGTTTTGCTCATGAACATGAGAGTGATCTCTCCCCACCTTTAACCTGACCCAGGAGCCTTTCCTTATATTTTTCTCTCCCCTGCACAGCTGAGGAGAGGAGTGATAGAGCAGCTTTGGGGGGCACCCAGGCTAACCCACCACAGTTGTGTTAAAAGTAAGCACGGTTATTAATCAGGGTACACTAAATTTCCACCAGCTCCTGCCAATCACTTAATTAAAAGTCCTAGGGAAATTCAGATAAACAGAACACTAACATTTTGTAAAATTTTGTAGAGGTGAAAATACCATTGCATACCCTCAGCAGTGGAGAATACAAAATCATATATAGGCTATCCTCTATTATAGTGTGTGTTAGTAGACAGATTCCTATTAAAACATGGGTGCTTAATTTCCAAGACATTAGTTGTGGTACAGGTGATGTTCAAGTCATGGCTAATCAGAGTGGGAGACAAATCCTCACAGCAGCTTTTCCTTGACATCTTCTACAGCTCTGTGATTAGCTCAAAAAAGAGAAGTCCCCACTGTCAGGAAAGCTGATCAGACAGCTCTGCTAGCAGTGTTTGTGCATGTGGGAGTCAGGATTCCAGCTTTAGTACTGAAACCTGCTCTCATCCACACTAAGGCCAATTTTCTTTGCATGATGCTTTTATGAAGATCAGCAACTGAAGGAAACAAACGTTGCTCTAAGCTTTGGCAATGGCTAGTCCAAAATCCCTCAGCAAAGAACCAGTAACAGACAATAATTCCCTGGTGCTGACGTGCACTTCCCGTCCTTGCTGTAGTGGCAATTCACCTTTGCAGTGTTAAACACGTTTCCATCTGTGGGCTGCCAAAAACCAGCATTTACTTTGAGCAGAAATGAGCTGACTTTAGAACACAACAGAACAGTTTGGGTTTTTTCCTTTTCTGTGTGGGTGTTTCTTTACTTGAAAGAAAGCTCTATGAAAGACAAGAAAAGCATCTTTGATGTGTATGTGCCATTTTAAAATAAAGGCTCTCTCTGACATACTCAGAATTTTAGCAAAAAGTAGCAATTACAGGATTATCTGTTACTTCAAACATGAATTCTTTGGATGCTGTTCTTGCCTTGCTTTGTTACATTAATAATTATGTTTTAAGCAGTCTGTTTGTTTTTTTCTTTTTTCATATTTATAAACTGTAGTTTGGTATTAAATGGGCAATCACAGGATTCCTCACCAAAAGGGAAGTTTGTTTTCTGTCCTGCTCTGACAAGTTTCAGCAGGTAGTTAATTAACATATTTCTTCAGTGCCTTTACAGGAAGAAAGTAGACAAGCAATGAATTTCTGAATGAGGTTTTGGGTTTGGCTTTGGCCGTAAAAATTTGCATTTAAAATTTGGAGAAGCTGTTTTTGTGGCATTCAGAAAATCATGCAAGCAGTAGGTAATTCTTATCAGGCAAACTACCAGCTTTTATGCCTTGATGAAGAAGATGGGAATCTTTGTTCAAATAGTGCCCTAAATACACATTGAGGTAATAACATGCACCAAGACCAGGACTCCAGAAAAATGTTTCAGTACTGGAGTTTGACATGGAAGAAATTTGGTCATTCTTGTGATTCCTTGGGAAGCCCCAGGAGAGGAGACACACAAATACAAATGTCTCTAAGTCAGAGTGGCATCCAAAGGCTGCAAAGGTACTTTAAAGTCACCTCAGCTTTCTTTTATGCACCTTGGTCTGTAAGTTGGACACTACATCTTTCAAAGAATTTTACTGTTATAATAAACTCACACACAGAGGGTAGGCTGAAAAAAAATATGAGGGTGGAGCAGGAGGTAATTGAACATGTCAAAGAGTAGCTGGCTGCTTTTTTTTTCCTGACAGAGCTATTTCAGAAATATTACATTTTTCACTGTCTGAAATATAAAAACCATTTTTCTTCAATATTTTCTAAAGAAAATTGTTTTTCCTCAGAAGGGCAGTTTTCTTTTAAAAACTCACTTAAAATTTAAAAAAAAAAAAACTTTTTTTAATAAACCAAAAAAATCCCCAAATTTATAAAGCATGATGGGACAACTCAGTATATGCCGGACAAAGCATGCTGACTGATTGGAAACATTCCTTCATTTTTTTTTCCTAAGAGAACTGGAGACATTCTGAACTGGGTTCAACCCACAAAAAAACAAAAAATCCTTTATTCACATCAACAGTCATAACACCTGTGCAAGCCACAGAAATAGTATTGTTCTCTTCTTGAGGAAGCTGAGCACACAATAGCCCAGTGACTTACCCAAGATCATATAAGAATCAATATTATTGCAAAGAATTATTCCCTTCCCCTTTCCTTGTTAGTGAAAAGTATTAACAGGCCCATCAGAAAAAGTTGTCATCTCATCCTGCCAGTCTTTGCAAACAAAAAGCCCAAGTGAAACAAGAGCTGGAGGTGGATCCTATCAGAGCTATCTTGCACATAGCATGTCATTTCTCACTCTGAACATGGGCTTTTTGTGTTGCAATTGATTTCTTAGATCTATGAAAGCACTGAGTATATCAGAACATTCAGCAATACTTCACCTCAGATGGGAGTCTCCCATGCTTTGGTTTTTCTTTTAGAGGTTTCCAAAGCCATATTCTATGTAAAATACTTCCACCTACGTGAGATTTTACACTTGTTTACTTGACATGCAAGGCACCAATGTCAAAGAAAATTATACTCTTCAATGGCAGCTTCCAGCAGATCCTGTAAAAACAGCTCTCAGCAGAACGGGAAGACATTGAAGAAGAGCTCTTGGAATGATTCTATGTGTGCATAGGGAGGAGTTTCACTGTGCTGATGGCACACAGCTCTGTCTCTCTGCTCTAGTTCACCCTGTGTGTTAAATCTCTGCCCTACAGGAATGCCAGAAAGATATTGACAGGAGGAGGACTCAACTATTTCATCCTATATCTAGGGAAAAATGGAAACCTACTATTGGGTGAAACAGTATTTATACAGGTGATATGCCATGATTGCTGGTTTTGCTGCTAAACAGCAGAATTTTGGTGTTACCCTGTGAGGACCAGATTTGTAAGCATCTGACATGCACAAATCTCAACTTAATTCCAAATTTGTACCATCTACCACCTCAAGATTTTAGTTACTTCTTGAACTCCTGCACTACTTTTTCATCAAGAAGGATGAATTGAAAGAGGATGTTTTTTATTCTCCAGCAAAAAGCATGGCCATGATGCCTCACAAGTAGTTTGCATCTTTTCAGTTTTCAATTTGAGCAAGAGGAAAACACTAAGTTCAGATTTTGTAATTCCCTTCATGCCTCCCAGAAAGACTCCAGTTCTATTCTGACCACAAAAGTCCTTGCTTTCCAACTACAAGCATGTGTTAGCAAAGCCTGGATAGAAACAGGACTAAAAGGAGACCACAACCTTCATTTTTATCTTTGACTCTTGGCACTGAAATGTAGGTCTAGGGAGATGCCACAAAGCCATTTTGAAAATAGTTTCCAGAGGAGGACAAGGCTAAGATCACTGCCATTTGTCCTACAGATTGAGATTTCTAGAGATAACTTTTGTTCTGAAGTGCTTACAGACAGAAGAGGAAGCAGATATGCACTTTGTCTAAAAAGATGATGGTAGACTGAGGAGCTGATCCTCCTGTTCTGCCAGCGTGCCATTCAGATTGGCACAAAACACTTAAGTGCCTTTTTCTTGCATTAATCTTCTGCCTGTCCTGTTGAGGTGACCCAAAGTAAGCAAAGGCTCCAAAATGTGCTCTTTTCAGTGGGAGAGCATCTCTTGAGAAAACACCAACATTTGCACTGCCAAAGATTACCATAAAAACCAACTCAAACAAAAAGACTCCCACACAACTCTAGTACAGTAGGTACAAGAATTCTCTGGTGCAGAAATAGCAGACTGGCCTTTAGCATGTCCCAGAAAGGAAGTGTGCATGATATCTGTGGTAGTTCTATACCCCACAGACAACCATGTGGAAGGAAGATGGCATTGTGTGTCCCTGCATACTGTGAAGGACAGTGGTAAAGATCAAGACCAAACTACTGCTTACAGAGATAATTCAGGAATGGCAGCCAGCGACGAGAGACAGGACAAGCAGCACTGACCACATCAGCACCTCTACACAGAACTGCACTGGCTGTAAAACATCACAGGTGAAATGCTTGAGGTGAGTGGAGCTGCTCAAAATACTTTGCAAAATGCTCATGGCTGGAACTCCTTGCAAAGCCACACTTCAGTTTTCTGTTTTGCCTGATGTGGGCTGAGTTACCCTACTGTAAACATGCACACAAGAAGGCTTTAAACAGTTTATTTTTTGTTAACCACTAACACTAAGGAAACCATGAAATGAGTTCTTGTTGTAGTTTCATCCTAATTATTACCTGCCTGCTTTTCTGACTCCATGCTGCAAAGAATATGTAATTCAAGACATATTTGATGCATGTTTTTAGAATGTTGAAAAATTATGTTCATGTGTATCAAACTCAGCTTTTAAGGGCAGCATCCAGTACTCTTCCCTGAGAACTGTTATGGTTCATCAGTTGTCTGTCAGACCTCTTGTCACACTCACATGAACTGACCACAAGGTCCCATTACAAAACGCAGAAAACAAACACAGTTTCTTCCTGCAACCATATTTTGTGAATATTAAAACCACAGTGCACAAAGCAAATTGTCAGCAACCAATTCAATAGAGAAACTTAGGGGTTGTAGCAGACTACAGTTGTGTTATAATAAAATAACCATTTCCTAATTAATTAATAATTGTATACCACAGCTTTCCTTTTTCATTTTTCAATATTAAGAAATAACTTTATCTATCCTCACACGTTGCATATCAGTGAAAGAAACCTAAGAATTACACAGTAAATCATATTTAATGTGACTGAGCATGAACAGAAACACCCCTGGCAGTGGGCATACTGCAATAATCCTGAACACAGCAGAAGATCTAGCAGAACCACTCAACAGGAACTCCTTTTATCATGCATCCCTTAGTTGCTTTATCATGGAAATCAGCAGGCTGAGCAGGGATGCAAGAAAGATGTTGGATTTTGGAAAGGTACAAGGTTAGAACCTCTTCTGAAATATGCATCTTGTCTCAGGACCCAGAGCCACCACCAGGTCTACTGGTTGAGATTTAGCCATAAATACTAAGCACAAGATAACACAGGAAAACGAGAGGCCACAAACCTACCCTATTCCAACACTTGATTAGAAGTATTTCTCTGTTTCGAGAATGCAAGAGCCTTCTATTACTATAAATGAGCTTTTTTCAGCAAACATGTTAGTGGAAAGAAAAAAATACCCTATAACTTCACATGGCAGATGGAGAACCTTACATACCTTACAGCCATCAGAATTCTGCTCACACCTTGTGCCCAAAATATTTGATATTGGAGACCATGGGAATCAGGCACTAAAAAGATCTACTAGACTACCAGAGCCATGTTCCTTGCAGACATGCCACAGGAGAGTGGGTGATCCCCAATTTATCAACATGGAAAAGATTATGTCCCAGTAAGAAACACTGGGAAAAAAAAGTAATTTAAATCTCAAGTCAGAAGCAGCCAACACTGAACCAGCTGCTGAGAGACTGAAGGGTTGGAAGGACCCAAGGCATCCACACATCCAGCTCTAAATCAAAGCAAAAGCTCTAAGTGTCTTGTCCAAGTTATTAGTAAAAACATGGTCAGAGGATACTAATACCTTAGATTAAAAAATACTTTTTAGATAACATAATAAAAACGAGCAACAATAATAGACAACAAGTAGGAAATCATTTGAATGTACTCATATGGTAACAAGCCATGATTATACGTGGTATATAGAACAGTATCGACCTGTTCAATAATTTATTAGTCCTTATTGGGCAATGGTTAACTTATACTAATCATTTTATCAATACTTTTTTATATGAAATGTGAATGAAAAAGTGCTAGTGGCAATCCTGGATATGAGAATAACTCAGTTAACAGGCTGACACAAAAATCCAAGGAAGATCTATAAAACAGCAGCTGAACATAAATTCTGTGATGTAAACCTATTTCAATGCATTAGTTTTGCTCAGCAGGGTCAAAAATTCATTTTTTTAAATTAAAAACAAAGACATTTGGAGAAGCATCACAACTAAAGAAAAAATTCTGGCAAAACTCAAGCTGTAAACAAAATAATAGTGACAGGAACATCCTCCTGTGATTTAGAAACTAGTCACCAGTTTTCAGTTTAGGAAGAAATAGAACATGGGTCCAATGAACTTAACAAAGAAAATACATGATAGGGGAAAGTAAAGTAACAGTGAGGTGGGAAAATGTGCTAAATTAGTGAGCTAGCCAAAGCTAAGGAAGATTAATAGGAGATTTAAAAGGACTCAACAAACCTAGGGCACCATGTATTTGAAATTCAACAGAAAATGAACATTAACTTTCTCTGAAAGGGAAAAAAAATTACTTAGTTCCACACATATATAAGTAGCTTCTCCAATTTAATATAAAAGAAAACTTAGAACACTTTAACAATACAAGGAAAACAACTTGGACAGCTGTATGAAGATACCTTACTGTTGAACACCTGCCTACATGAAAACTAAAATCACCTTCCATTTATGGAAATAGCAACTTGTGAAATGATTCTTTACTACTTCATTGTGATAAACTCTATCTCAAATACAACATAGCAGACAGACAGTGGGCACAGAAATTAGAACAGGTACTGAAAATCTTCACTCCCAGCTTGTTCACATCCAAGTGTTTGGGTCTGTAGACACAAGGATGTGCAACCAGTGTGTGATTATTCTTTCCTTTTGACCATCAATACTTCCAAATATTTGTGGTTCACTGATGTGATATATGACTGCTGGCAATTTTAAGTGCATAGTTTTCCCCTCTTATCATTGCATTTTTGGTCGGTTCTTTTGTCTATACTATCTTCTAAAAATACCTGAGCACATGGGGATTGATAGAAAGAATGCTGATATCTGTTAATGCAATTATTTTATCTATTTCATGAACATTATGACTGTTTTTAAGAAAATATTTATGGACTATTGTTCAGAATATACTATCTTTTAGTCTTCTACTATCATTTGAAACAATTCCCAAACTTATTGAGGTATCCTTATCCACCCAAAGGCTGAGGAATTTCTGAATTCACACGATGCAAGGACCACAAGAGCTGGGTCACCAGCAACGCCTTTTACTTTCAAACCAAGTTTCTATTACTGTGGGCACCGATTCAAGCCTCGCCTTAACAGGCAAGAAATGATGAGTGAGTTAAGAGCCCGGAATTGCCACGCTGAAAGACAAGGGGAACTGCTCAGTGCAGGTGCAAAATTCCGGGGGCTTGAGGCACATAATGTCAATTCTCATAAGTAATCATCCTCTAGCACTGCTATTATTTCAGGTGCTCATCACTATTTACGTGGAAAACAGTTGTCATTATTTCGTCATCTGGCCACTTCAGAGAGCTCTGTAGGATTTAGATAATGCTTTTAAAAAATGGTGTGGATTACTGAATTAAATCAAATTGATTTGTTGGCTGGAGGGAGGGGTAAGAAACAGAACCTTCTTGCCATTACTCAGTAAGTTTATTACAGATTGTTCACTAAACACAAATTACATACTTTGTTTGTATGTTGTGTGAAAAACTTGAAACCACAAGTGTTTACATGTGCTGCACGCATACACTTTGGGGTTTTAATAGCTGGTTGACAAGAGATTAAAGGCAGAAATATGGCATTTTATTAAAGCAAACATATCAGTATGCCTACCATGATAAAATGATCTAGTTTTCTTCAGACACAAAAGTTTCTGTTGAGTGATACCTTTGAAATTCCTTGAGGGCACCCTATTATTCACTTTCCTCAGCAGAGAGCAGCTGCAAATGGTCTCCAATTTTCAAAGAGTATTGCCTGGTCATTCTTTACTGTCAAAATGAAGAAGAGCATAAAAGTTAAGTCAATAAAGTAATATGAAATGCTTAATATAAAAATTCAAGAATGAATGATTAACCATTAAAAACTTACAGTAGCTATTTCAGCCAGGAAAAAAAATTAACATTTCCCTTGAAACCTATTAACACTCCTTGTAAACAATATTCTTTCTTGAAATATATGACCTTTCCTAATGCTCTCCATACACATGGCATTTTTCTTATATCCACTTTACCTTCGCTGATATGCAGCTGAATTCCTCAGGAGAGGGTGTTTAGAGCCCCTTCCTCTGATGCACTGGAAAAAAATGTATTCTTTTATTGCATTCCCCTTCACAAATACACCTAACCTTCAGCTTTAGATCTTAAAATCCTTTCCTCATCTGAGAGCCGCATGGGCTGTTGTAGTTGTTGACATGCCACCACCATTCCAGCCACAGCCAAGTGCCAAGCATAAAATTGATCCCATTCATTTGAGCCACTGATAGCTACATGTATGTAGAGGAAATGACATGCTGCAGGTAACAGTACATCTAAAAATCATATAATTCTCTTAATTCCCAAGCCTTAATGAAAGGCAGGGCTTACGCTGAGCACTGCCTGCACCTCCTGCTACACAGAACCCAGGAAACACGATGGAGTTTTTAGGAAAATGGCAATTCTCTCACCCCTGAGCTTGCTCAGCCACCAATTTTCCTTAAGTGCTGAATGTGTGAGCAAAGTATTGAGCAGGGAACCACGGGGAAGAAATCATATGGAACATGCCTGTATTTTGCATTTGAGACTGCCAGATATATTGATCTAAAAGTACCAAAAGACAACTTTAGGAGTACACACACGGTTAGAACCTGAGATTCCAGAGGCTCCACAATGACAATGCAAGCCAACACATGATCTACACGTGATTTGTAGCTTGCTTGAAGCAATCACACAAATAGAAAGTCTTAATAATTAAAATGATCCAAACAAAGAATGATGGAAAAGTGAAGCCTGGTAAAAGCCTGGGTAAAGTCATACTGGACTTTGCATGTAGTGCCTGACACAAGAAAAGACACTTGCAGATCATTTTAGGTGGAGCATCACCACATTTTAGGGGAAGACAATATTAGAGAAACACCACCTAGGAAAGTCATGTCTTGGAAAACAAAACCAACAATAATAAATACCACCAGTAAATCCAAATCCTTCCATTAAGAAAATACTCTCTAAAAAGCACAGCAGATCTCAACTCAGGTAATCCAGGTGACAAATACATGGAGATCCACTTGTAGTTGCAGCAGCTCTTGAAGTATGAGTAATATAAATTAAAGGGAGTTAATTGTATGTATCATTCAAGAAGATAACTTCATTCTGCCTTTAGACACAGGTGTCTAAATACAGATATATCAATAAGATTTCGGGGCCCTTCAAGGCTAGCCTGTACAGGGCTCTGAGCAACCTGATCTAGAGGAAAGTCATGGCTGGGGGGTTGTAACTAGATGATCTTTAAGGTCCCTTCCAAGATTTCTGGTTATCTAGGAAACTGGAATTCCCACTTCACTAACTGTATGTGAAACAGACATAGAATCTGTGCTAAAAAATACATAAACCAGGGATCATAAATCACACATCAAAATGTAATATTTGGAAAATTGCACTAAATACAGGGAAACATGGAACTGTCTTTACTGTCTGCCCTGAACCCATACCAAAATACTGAATCACAAGTCTGACTCATTCATAACAATAAGCAACTCCAACAGCTTCTCTGAAGTGCTGCTCAAATGTTCTCTGAATAATGGGAAGATGCATCTACACTCTTCTCTGCACAAGAGGTGGTCAAAGGAACATCATCTCACACCAGGTCTACAGAAGTCAGCGAACTGAAATGAACTCTGCATTAACAGGCTAAAGCAAGGCTTTGTTTCTGTGTTACAAACCTTTATGCAAATAATTAGTAAGTAGATATTAAGTAGATCTTTCGAGACTGCAATTTGGAAATCTGAAAGCCAGAAACATTACTGATGGGTATTATATTTGAAGTTGCATATAAAGCAAGGATGGTATAATCTGCACTGTACCTGCTGAATCCTTTGATCTAGTGCTGTAGTATTACAGCATTTCCTGTAATAATCTCAGAAAGACATTCTTTACATGTACTCTGATTTCAAATAGAAATAGTAAGAACATCTCGTATTAAAAGCCACAAAAGACTTTCCCACAAGGCTAGGAAAAAAAAAGTCAGTGGGGTGCTGAATTTAATATCAATGTTTTAATCAAAGTAGTCTTAATTCAAAGCAACAAAAGCCAGGATTGGTCAGACAGGCATACACAAGCCTATAGAAAAGCTTACATCTCTGCTTAAACTAACAGTTTGACAAGTCCCATTGAAATTTATAGCTCTTTGATTAAAAAATTTTATTTTCTTCATTTTTTCTGACAGTTTCATGGTCTGACATCATTAAAGATTGCCACTCGCTCCAAGAAAATGATTGAGACCACATAGTTTAGACACTTAATGCTGGTTACCCTGATAAAGTTCTTTGCCAGCTGATCTTAGTGAGAATCACCATGACAGGTTGGGCTAGCCAATAATTTCAGATCTCCTTACAGTAAGAAATTAAACTCACATGTGAAGTAGACATCTAATTAGAGTAAGTGGGATTGGATCAGATATATGGTAAAACAGTGAGCAGCTCAGACATATATATTGCTTAAACTCTATAAAATTTAGTAAAGCTTTAAAGTGGAAGGTCATCGAAATCACTACACACAGATGGACACTTGCAACAGAGGAAGCCCCAAAAGGAAGACACAGGATGGGGCAGGGCAGCAAATAGACAAAACACACTAAAAAAAAGCAAGGCAGATTCAGCTGTGATATGTGGTATTAATAAATTACACATGGTCTCTACATGGAATGGAATATGTGTTAGAGATTTGCTAATGAAGTCATATGAAATCTTAAAGGCAAACCAGAGATTAAGGATCAGACACCTCTGAACAAAAATAGAGGTGAATGATGCAGAACTGCACATTTGAGCTCACTATCCAAGGATCCTCCTATAGACAGTGGCAGATCATTTCCAGAAAAGCATCTTGCAATGGTTCATACTGAAGCTTCTCCTTACACAATATAGTAGGAAGTAAAAGTCCAGCAAACAGTTGTGACAAACTAACTGTTCTCGAAAATTGCTTTCATACCTTTACTTATCCTCTTAAGATATGTTAAACACCATCTACACTGAATAAAATGTAAGAGCAGAAGTTGGTGTCAATCATCCTTTTCTGAAAATTTCTAACTCTGACTTCCTTCTCCCAGAAGAAATCAGTGGGTCAGACATGAATACACTCAGGACCATTTTGTTTGTTATTTTGTTTTAAACACTTTTCTTTTTTTCTTGATGAAGCTTCTGTGAGTTCTAGCTAAAAAATAAATCACACCCCTTAAAACATATTAATTGCATCTAATTTGTACTCATGAATTTAATTCCTACAGGTCATTTTCCTTATAAAGGAGCATTATAAAAATAAGGTGATGAAAAATGTTAAAGATCTTATTTGATATGATTTCCTTTGATAAGCAGCAGAAACATTTTATATTTGAATTAGGATCCACTGCCAATCAGACCACATCCCTCAGCGAAAAGCACTAATTCTACCATTCTCTAAATCAAAATAGAGTTGTCACAGAATATTTCAGAGCGTTTATTATTATTAGGAATTTACTGCAGGGAAAATAAACTCCTCAGTGCACTCTATATATTTATTGCCATTTAGCAGATGGCCAATACTAAGGACGGTGAGAGTATGAATAGCCTGGCCATGTCAGGGAATTCTATTCTATTATTTTTGATAGCAAACACTTGTATTATTTTGCCACATAGGCATTTACCACTTAGTGTAATTTTAAAAGCCCCAAATTTCAGAACATTGTAGAAGCTTTTCTCATTTTTAAGCCAACCTCATGATTTTGAAGGACATGTGAATTCAGGGTGTGTGCCACCAGCAAGGAAATTGCACAACTGTAGATGCTACAGGTGTCAGGGCAACCCTGAATAATTAACAGAAGTCCCCATTTTTTTAGGATTCTAGTAGAATTCCCATAAAACATTCTCGTAGTTGAGACAGTACAGTTCAATCTTGATGAGTGCCATTTTAGCTTGTCTTCCTCTATATTTTAATTTCAGATTTATATTTGCCTCTGCAATGAATCATGGGGCCCAGTTCGGGAAGAACATCGGGGCATTCAATGGAACATCACAGTTCTAACATACATTTCAGATGAGAAGTAAACCTCTAAGACACAGAATATACCAGATCCTGATCCACACTAACCTTATCCCCAGCCTATTTCATTCCATTTTTATTGTGCCTCCCCACCACAACTAAAGCACTCATAATGTAAGAGAGCATACAAAATGAAACAATCTCAGGAGGAGACACAATTCTATATGGTGGAGTTTTACCCTAAGCTTTCTTCAATCAGCCTCATAAGGCTTAGGAGAAACTATTATTTTCCAGAAATATTCAGTTCACAGGGTTTTGTAAAATATCATTGAGATCCATCGTGATAGAGGGTGACACCTTGATCACACATTGACACATTGCATTGCATCCCATCTTCTCAAATCATAAATGAAAAGAGTGGCTGCATTCCACAGTCTCTGAATTCTTTCAAGACAGCTCAGCAATCTACAAGTGAAAGGTAGGATAAATTATTACAGGAGACTTCTCAGCATGGCTGTTCTAAATCAAATGCTGTCAAATAATTTTTAACTTTCTTTGATCTGCACTCAATCTCTGTGTTCTTTGCTGACCTATAGCACAGACTCTCCTTGACTTGCACTGCTTTCTTTTTCAGTCTCTCTGCTCATGAGCTTTTATTTTCCCCTTTTTATCATGCACATGTAGAAATATATATTTTTAAAAAACAAAACAAAACCACCTAGATCCAATGGTTTGGTGACTTTTTTTAATAGGTATTTGAAAGAAAAAAAACCAAACCACCAACCCAATAAGTGTGGTAGGAACCTAAAAAGAAATGAAAAAAAAAAGACAAGAAGTTAAATAATCTTGAAAAAAAAAAGAAAAAATATGATGTTTTGGACCAAAAAAGTATTCTCCCTAAGGTGTTTTATGGTTATGAGAAACACATCACTCAAATTCTGTATCTGATTGCTCCTACAATACATTTTATAAAAGTAATGACTAACTTGAATGGCTGGACAGAGAGGAGACTTGGGCAGGAAAATAAAAAAAACCACAAACAAATCCAGGACTGGAAATATTAATGAAGATAAATAAATGAGAGCATAAAAGGAAACAATATGGACACAGAGTAAGATAAAATCAAAAGGGAATGACATGAATTAAGAAATGGCATAGTGAAATTTAACAAGTGACCCCCCAGTAAATGCTGACAGCACTAATCGTGATTGCTCCTGAAATGGTGCCCAGGGACTCCAGTGCAGAGTCTCTGCATTATGAACTGCATGGCACTGTATGGACAAACACCAGGCATGAAAGGCAGTCGGCTGCCTTGCCAGAGTGTAATGGATGCATACATGGACAAACAGTGATAAAGAGAGAACACAAGGTAATGGGGAGCTTGTTTGTAGGGCAACACTCTTCTGCTTACTTTGACAAGAAATATGGAATCTAGTCCATAATGCCCTGAACAGACCACTGTGCAGCTTTGCACTCCTTATATCTGAGCAGCTTAATGTGTAGTCTGAGATCTAGATAAAGCGAATGTCCACACAATTCCCTTGCCAGATCCTGAATACCTCTCCCGTAACAACTGGATTTCCAGTGCCTCATCTGTGGTGGCAGAGCACAGTCACTGCTATGCAGCAGACACCCTGCTGTGGTTTCCCCTTGATTAACTAAAGCTGTGACAATTTATTGGTTTGGGAATATGCCCTCTTATTTCTGCACTTCTCACTTCTGTACAATGCAAAGCACCAGAACAGTCCTTTGTTTTGCACTACTGCAGGTAGAACGTACAAGCAAGAATTTGTCCAACCTTCTTAAAAAATTTCCACTGGTAAAGATTCCATAACCTCCTATTCCAGGGATTACCTGAGTTACAGCTAGAAAGTCCCTCCCAATGACAGTCATTTTTGTTGGTAAATTAACTGCTTCCTGTCATGACTTTACTGGACCAGGAGATGAGTCCTTGATACATCAGAAAACTGCTGCAGCCCTTTTTTTCTGGAAAACAAGAGAAACACCAATTTTTAAGAGGTTATCCTTGGTGAGGTGTAACTCATGAACCTTTTTATGTGTGTTATCTGTTAGCCCTCTCTTGGACACTCCACTGCCTGTCCATATTTATTGGTAAAATGTAATTCCCAATTTTGGGCAAAAACTATTCCAATTGAATGGCAAAGATGATACAGGTATCTGATCTTCTATTCAGCAATAGAAAAGTTATGGAGGTGTACACTTGATACTAAACATGGCCATGAACCATTCTGATTAAATTCTATTTAAATGCCAGCTCAACTACAGAGCTTCCTCATCAACACTTCACCCTGCTTTTGAAACCATGTTCCAAACTCTCATTGCTCACTGCTCTTAATACCAATTTAACTGTATGTGAAGGTACAGGTGATTTGCAGGAGGGGCAGAGATGGCAACTCTAATTCTTTTTAAACAAACAATCACACATGAGAGCCATGAAGAAGGGAGAAAGAGCTTCGTTTTTACATTAAAGAGGGTAGCCCAACTCAGATACACCCAAACAGCTTGACTGAAAAGTGAATAAACTGAGTAAGGACAGGATTTGGCAGCTGGGTTGTTTTCAATTGCCAGTGTGTAACAGAGCCTCAAAGAGACCTGGACTCCATCTGCTATGAGGAAATACTATGATCTGTACCTCTAAGAAAATACCCTTTCATTGTATGGCCAAGCACACTGAAACTCCAGTCAGTAAAGAGAAAAATCTGCAGCAAGTGTTTTCATAGTCCAGAAGAATTACTTCCTCTCAGTTTTCAGCCCTTCCCACTTGCCCTAGGAGAGAAAGTTACAGCTATTGTAACTTACAGCTACTCTCTCAATGAAGAGACTATTGTTCAGCTTTGTGCTGTTTAAACCTGAGCAGTTTAATGTGCAGCTACTGGAGTTCATATTTTGTTTTCCATATTTCTCCTCTTATGCATTCAAATTCAAATTGACAAATGCCTTTGTATATAATTTTAAACCCTCCCCATCTCTAATGCATCAGTATCTTGTTACATTGCCTTTGATTTCATTGTTTGCAATGCTACTATCAGCAGCATGGAATTGCCAAGGCACTAAGCAGCCCAATTTTTCTTTAATTTCTCAGAAAATTGACAGCTTTATGAACTGTCTCTTTACCTATGCCCCATAAACATGTCAGGCTGTGGAAAACCATTCTAATTAAATCCCTGGGGATTGCAATGGAAGATTATAGCTTCTTGGCAGGTTATTAAAAAACAGTTGTTCATATATACACAAATATCTGTACTAGAAGCTAGCATTTGACAGAACAGCCGAGGAATTAACCCCACTGGCAACTCCAAGTAACACTCACCAAAAAAACCCCCTAACAAAAAATAACAAAACAAATCAACCCACCAACAGAAAACCTCAACCCAGCCCAAAAAAGAGCCAAGGAAAAACAACTAAGCTAATTAAAATGGGGATGTCAGGGCCTAGGGAAGGGGCAAGGGCAAAGGGGGGAGGTGCCCTTGGATTTGATTCCTTTCCAAAAGTTGGTAATTCAAACTGTCACATGGAATCGTCACCTTTCATCCTTGATTCCCAGCACCTGATATAAAAGAAAGCAGAAAAATGCTTGTAAGGTCCATGGGCATGGCCCTGCTATGCCCTGCTATAACCACACAGCACTGACGTAAATATATTAGAGTTGATGGATTATATGAATCATTTGATTCAGCATAATATTCCTTCTGTCTGCTCTGATCATCCAAGGGAGCACGTAAGAACTTCTGATAGTAAAATGTGTGTGTGTCCTTCCCAACAACTTCCCCAAATAACCTTGCCTTTGAGAGTAACACTTGTTGCCTCTGCTCTTGCACCTGAAAGAAGTGCAACCTCTCATCTCAGCAGCAGATATGCAGGATTTAGATACTCAGGAATTTCTGGGGCACTGTAGAGGAGTTTAATTTTGTAAGCTGTGTCTGACTTTGCACAAATGAACAGTTTGTGTTGTGAAAGCAGCTTCCAAAGGTGCAGTTTTGCTCAGAGTACCTTTTGAGCTGCAGCTACAGCAGGTAACTTTTCTCTCTCTCCTGGAATATGCCTTCAAGGACAGCAGTCCTACTACATTAGAGGAGGAGAGGAAAGGGAAGGAATTAAATGCTAACACACCAAAGACAGCTATAAAGAAAGTCCAAGAAATAGCACCCAACCATGTTTTTTGCAACTAACTGGACTTCTGAGGAGTGCTAGATGATTTTAGTATTTATTGTTTGACACATGTTTAGCATCTCCAAGTATAATCCGTCATTTAAATGTTTAGTACATCTCTACTTAGATTTGCTGGTGTTACACTTTCACGTGGTTGGAATTTCAATCAGCACCAAGGATACAGAATATCAAAGACTTAAAATCACTGCCACAAAAAAATTCATTGATTTCATGGTCTCTAAGATGACAGAGAATCACACTTAGAGGACTCCAAGACTTTACCTGAACAAAACTATATTCGTTTCACTCTATAAAAGGAGCTTTAAAAAAAATATATACCTGCTACTCTGACAATACATGTGAAACACCAAAAAAAAGCCATATATCAAACTGAAAGCAAGATGAACAAAGAGTGAACACTAGATTGGCTCAAGCCACCAAATTCAGAATTAAATATATCTAGTACCATCCTTTTGTGTGCACTGATAAACTAAAAGTGACCCTTCAGTGTCAGTTCCCCAAAAATCACATTGCTACAAAAGAGAGAGAAGATTCAAGCAAAGATAAGAATTATAAGTTATATTTTAGAAGTACTTTGTACCTGACAGCTGACTTTTTTTTTCCCGCCTGTCAACTACTTGATTTACTCGTGTAAAATATGCCACATTTTGTCTATTTCTTGCCTAGAAATTATTAGGTTATTTTTAAAGAAAATAGATAAAACCTGCTCCAAAATTCACACAGTATATTAAAACTGCAGGATGGTTACTGGCCACTTTACTGCCTTACACAACATCAGGGGTTGATTGTTTTGCCTCTATCAGGAAATACATTAACACATAATGGCAAGTAGAATAAACATTGGAATTTAAACCCTAATAAGGTTTTTTGGATAGGTGAACTTATTTTCTAAATCACTTAACAGCTCTCGACAAAGTGCCAGTCTTCCTGTTACTGGTTTAATTTAAAAATTCATTACTTTCTTACTTTTACTGCAAAAGTATGAAAGAATATCTGCTTGACTGTAAGCAAGGACACCTTCAATGTGGTAGGGATATTTTCCCCCACATGTTAATACATTTAATTTTGCACATTTCTTTAACAGTTTATTAAGTCTCAGATTGTTTTGCAATTCCAAATAAAGGCTCTGCAGGCAAGGGAAGAGGGGCCTTTTAAACCATCTTGGACATGTACAAGTAACTGCACTTTTGTTGTGGGAATGAACAGAGATCACATCAGGAACAAGGGGGGAAATTTATTGACCACTTGCAATTAACTAGTTTGGGGGTTTTTCTACAGAAAGAAGTTATTCTGTCAACATACAGCTTTTTATTCCTGGTTTGGCTTGTGTCATGCTCAGAAACTTTAATGTTATAAATGCACTTATCAAACTATTTCAAGGCAGAAAAAACAATACAGAAATCATTAATGTTCCTAGTTTAAAAAAAAAAACCAAAATCTTTCTACTGACACAAATCCTTTTCATTCAAGATCAAATAGCATTTGCATAAGTTCAGACAAAGTGTTTAATTTTCAGGCTACTCACAACTACAGTAAAATGGTAATGGTCTGGAGTTGAAGACAATTAACAGGTGGGCAGGTGCTAGAAAAGGATCATGGTTACATTAGGTCACAGGATGAAGATCCAAGGGAGGAAGTACCACATACAAAAGGAAGTCCTCACCCTTCCCCACCTGAACAAAAGCCAGAATCAGACACCTGAATCTCCTTTATCCCAGTGTAGCATCTCAGGTCTTCCTCTGAACCATCAGCTACCATTTCACTGTTTAGACTATGATGTTACTTATTAAGGCAGCTAATTGGTATCTTTATACACTAATCACAAAAGAGACATACCACAATTCTCTGAGAAAATACAAAAGGGAAACAGTAAAATAAAATAAGAAAATGAGTATGCAATACTGGATATTTTTATATTTACATACTGGAAAGGGGTGGAATATTCATTCTTGGACTCTCTGCACATAACTAACATTGAAATAAGGCACTGACTGTATCTACTGCAGGATCCCTTCTTTGTCAGGGGAGAAAAGTTTTTTTCTTCAAAAGTAATGAAGCCACTTAGATCTGAGTTCTATAAAAACACCCATCTTCCTCCAAGACTTAGTGCTACCTGAGATAAATCTGGCTTCCCTGCTTTCTAACAGCTAGGCTTTGTTTACTGAGAGAAAAAAAAAATAAAAGTTTTTGATTTATGTTCCTGCAATCACAGGACAGGGAAATAAATCTTCAACCACAATCCACAGTTCTCAGAATTAATCATTTGCTGGTTATAGTTGATTGGTTGTGGACACTGACTTACCACAGTCTAAAAGTTTACTTTTCAGAAAAATGTTTACAAAAAATGCATGTTAAACCTGTTCTTCTGGCTCTGCACCAAACTATGGCAAAGGTAAGGAAGACATAGGCCTGTGTATGAAAGAATTCAGCACTCTGCCATGTTGTATATCCAACCACTGGCCAATCCCAGTGGAAAGTTCACATTTAACATTTTAGTCAGACCTTTTTTGGAGACACCACAGCAAATGAGTGGCGTGAAACCTTGAGTAGCATACTTGGCTAATTTGCCAAAAAATATACTTCTTGTATAGTAATACCCACATCATCTGTTTGTCAGTATGCCTCCCACAAAAACATTAAAAGGAAAGCATAATTTAAGAAGAGGTGTTTGAAGCACAGAAGTGATCCTTATTTTTACCAAATGGGAATGAAGAAGTAGAAATAAAGTCAGAATGAATTTAGACTTCCTTTGGCAGTAATGCATCAAGCATTTATAATAATATTACTATTAATTAATAATTATGATTGGCTCTCTGAAAGCTCTTAAGCCAGGTTCAATCCTTCCTGAAGAGCAGTGGTGACTGAACTTCTCCATGTTCAATGAAGAAAGCTAAGGTAGTTAAGTTAGCCTTTGCCAGGGGCTAGGAGTGTGAACAGGAACAGTCCTTTTCCCTCTTTAATATTCATTTATACAAGTCAAATTCGGATCCCATTTATAACAACATAAATCTAGAATGACTCCCTTGCAGTCACTGGAGTGAGCTCAGATTTACTGCAGACTCTGTAAATAAGAATAGAATTTAGCCCATCCACATTTAATTATCCTGTCTAACAGATTATGTCCCTTGATGAAAGAAAAAAAAAAAAAAACAAACAAAAAACCCCTCCCAAAAAAACCACAACCAAAGCCCCAAAATACCCCCCAAAATACCTCAGACTTGGGAATGAGCAATAAAAAGGGAGCACTGAGCAGCTTCTGTACCAGCAGCAAGGTCCCCAGGAAAGGTAGATAAGTACAACCTGAGGAACAAACCTATTTCTTTATGTTTTTCTGGAGATCTTAAATTCTGTCAAAAGTATATTCAACTCTGATAAATCGTAAATATACTGGAGACTTGCTCCATTTCCTAGGTGTGTTGCTGATTGTTAGTAATTTACACTCAAGATATAGCAACGATTTGCCATTGGCTTGGGGGAAATTGTTTTGCTGCCTATGATTTATAGCTATGATTTGCCTAAGAGTTTTATGAGGTAGTTTTTCCTCAATATGCCCTCGGTGAAAGGCCCCCAAACACTGGCAGCTTACAGAGACCCTCAGCCACTATCTTATTTCTCCTTCACCCAAATAACATGAGACTGTTCAGATTTTGTCCTACTCTCACTCTTCCCTCTCTTGCTCCAAAAAATAAAATAAAAGCCTACTATGAGGCAAGGCAATATTGACACTATTGAGTGATTGCTAGGTTGTCACAGGTATCATGATATGTAGCACATATAGCACCTGCCTATCTGGGATATATCACAGCATTCTCAGTGACATATCACTTAATCTGGGCAAGGCATAACACACTATGATATGAGTGATACCTGGTTACCTCTGCATGTCACAGGTAGGCACCTACAAAGCAGGAAGGTCTAATGATGGAGGGAAATTGCCAAAACTTCAGTTCTGAATACTTGAAGCAATTGTTAAGAATGGGCTGTTTACTGTGTTAAAAATAAGCCCAGAAGGATGTTGTGTGGCCTGTGACTTCTGAGTACCTGGCTGGGCAATAACCATGTCTCATCAGTCGTGTTTTAGCCTAACTTATTACAAGGGCTCAAAACAGCTCTCAGCATCTGCCCATCTTCTGCAAACTACTCCCTTTTTTTTTTGTTTCCTTTCTCAGTAGATATCTTTCCTAACAGTTTTAATCAGTTTTCAAAAATGTATGTGGCCACAAAATTATCTGGATATTCACAGATAGTCTATATTTTATTTAACCAGAAGATATCCCTTATGCTATTGATTACTTTTTACTACTATTGCATTAGAACTTCTGAAGTAATAGAATCCCACTATTGTAACAGAACTTGGAAAACACAGCACAGACTATTTACTGTAGCTTAGATGTAGTTGCATGTTAAACTTTCCACAGTCACTACCAGAAGTGCAGCAACCACCCTAGCAGTTGTTTATTCCATTTGAACACTTAAGTGGATTTAGAGGTTACAAGTAATTTGTTTCAAAATTATTTGTCCAGATCCCTGTTTTGCACATATGTTCACAAAACATTCCAGAACGTCTAGTGACACTCAGTTGCTCATTAAAAGTCACCTCCAGTGACCCTGATAATCACATTATAAAAAGATTTATAAGTGTGTCACACTGGAGTGCCAAAACTTAAAGTACTTAAAACTTGCACTGTAAGCAAGAGGATCACTGCACAGAATGTTTCAGTTTTCAGTGTTTGTTAATACATTAGCTAAACACATAAATCAACCAGCTTGCAGATAAAGCACTGTGTTTTCTGCAAGAAACAGAGGAACACTGAGGAGCCTGAAGATTATTATCTATTAATTAGTATATTGAGTAGATGTTGGGTATCCTGCTTTTCTCAACCCTACCATTCTGCTTTGCAGCCTGATGTGTGTCATTCCACATCCTTTGATCTGTGTCAGCCTCACCCTACTCAGGTAACAAGCTGGTTGGGGAGGATCCATCATTTTCCATGTGCATCCAGAGGGAAGAGACATGCTCAGCTGACACCAACCACTCTGGCACTGCAAATGGATAATAAACTGTAAGGTGTGATAGAACTTCCATTGAAATCACTGATAAACCACTCAGTTACTCCAGAGTGTTTGGGATTGGGTCCAACTTCAGCTGTTCCTTGAGTATCTAACAGGAAACCTGCTCAGAGAGAAACCCAGTCTGCGAGACAAAAAGCAGAAAGGAAAGGTTCCTCCCCACTCACCTCTTCTCCTCTGTACCTGAGCATTCATCTTGCACTACTCTGCAGTCCAAGTTTCTCAACCATTATTTCCAGGAAATATCTACTCTGAAAGAGTGGAGCATGTAAGGCAAAGAGCAAGATACCAAATGCATTTATTCTGTGACAGAGTTACAAGTGTTTGATCACACATCATTCCCTTAAACTTCTAAAAATAAAAACTTTTCAGGCTGAAAATATCAACTATTCTCTTATTTCTGAGATAACAGGCATTGTAACTGTGGCTAAAGCACATCTTCCCACTTTGATCTTAGTAGTTGAACATCATAGTTCTGATGGTGGGCAGAGCTCCATAGGAACACAGTGTTCAAAAGACTACTGGACACTTATTTCAATGCTATGCAGTAAAATTGCTTTTATTTTATTCACTTATTGCCATGAAGTCTAAGGGAAATTGGACATCTAACATTTATCAGTAATGTAACTTGTACAGTGGGGGGGAAAACAAAACACAGACCAACCAAAAAAAACCCAAAACACCACTCAAAACAAATCTCTTCTCACAGCCACAGAAAAAACAAGGGAAAAGAGCAAGATGGGACATTTTGCAGTGGCCTCCCACAGCAGGAACAAGGCCATAGTTCAAGTCCACATTGCAAATACTGACTTTTCACAGCTTTGGCAAAGTACACCATGGCAAGTTGCTGCACTTGCCCAGCTGAGGAGTGGCAGATAGTAAAGCAAAGTGTGATATCTGCCAGAAGAATCTCAGGGTTTTGATATAAAAGTATCAAAGCAGGTTAGGTTTAGGACTACCTGTCAATTGCAATGTTTTCTGCCACTATAGATGAATGCAAGAGAGGGAGGAACTTATGCTGGCACTTCATGCAGGTTCAGAATTTGTTTTTTTATACACATGCATCATTCACTTGATTAAGTCTTATTTACATTAATTAAGGAACTACCCCTTTTCCTTAGAGGAGATACTATGTTATCAGGCAGTAAGAACTTAATCTTCATCATGCCATCTCCAAAAGTATGTTGCAAAATATAACTTAGTATTGTTTTTAAAAATATTTGCATAAATAGCAGTTTGACAGATCCAGTGTAAATGAAGAGCTGCTGGGCCCATCAAGATACAAAGTGCCATATGCCTGGATTCATCTGCATGCCTATAACCACAAATAAAACAGAGACGAGAGTATGTTCCAATAAATATTGATGCTATCAGCTCTGAGTATCAATTACATATATTTTGTTTTAAATAATTTATAATCAGTGGTAAACCACAGGTTACCTCCAGCTACCATCCATAAAGTATACTTTTCTATGCTAGGTATGCAACGAATTCATTTTGAAGCATGTCTGAACTTTTTTGTCATGAGCATCAGACTGAATGCCTGTAATAAAAACGACAGGCAAATAAGAATAAATGGTTTAACGTTAGCAAGAAATAGGGCTTTGCTGTTTCACCTTTGATGACAGAATCACAAGTTTAGCTCTCCCCTGAAGTTAAATGCAATGTTCTCCCACATCAAACCTTTAGCGCCTCTTTTTTTTCTCCAAGATTGCAGCAGCCCAAATGTAATTTCAGTGAATTCATGAAACGCACTTTGTAAACAGATATTTATTGCCTGCAAGATAAATAGTCAAAATACATCAGATTTATTGATGCCTTGGGAATACAGTATTATGGCAGTTTAGAATGGAACTGTGAGCAAAGTCACTACAGAAACTGGCTGAGGATTGTTCTGCACATAGTGAAAAAAGCAACGAGGCAGGAAATATTCAGGGGGCATAATATTTAAGATAACATGACTAAACCAAACACACTGGTTTTGCAACAAACATTCAATATGAACACACACATCAAATGCTTCGAATTTATTTTTAAAAAATTATTTATCCTCTTAAGGCAGAAAGACTTTTGCAAAGAGGAGGGAAACAATTTATTCTACTCCTGCGTTTAGGCAGGGTAAGTAGCAAGATACTTACATTACAGCAAGTAGATTTAGACAAATCTTTCTAAGAGTAGGAAGAGTTAAGCTTTAAAATAGATTGCCTAGAGTGATTGTGGAATCTCTAGTTGGAGGTTTGCATTGGGGTATTAGATATGTATCTGTCAAAAACAATACAGATAATGTTGATTCTGTCTCTTGATACTTCTTCTCAGCCTGAGAAGACCATGATTGAGCCAGTGTGAATTTGAGCTGGTTGGCATTACTGTAAAAGCTATTCCTAACCCTCCTCATTCCTAAGCCATTCACCTGCTTGCCAATTATTAATTTGTTTGAAATTTTTACGTGACAGTAAGAGCTGGAAGACTCTCATGTTGCATTTTATACGTACAGTCTAGCCACAACTGAAATTTGTGATGAAGAAAAGTCAATTCAGTACAATCTTGGACTGTTGTTTACTACATGTAACAGGGAGACAGGGCAGGGAATATACACAGCCTAACTTTAGATAGCACAGCTGTCAGCAGAGAAAAATCACTCCCTTCACAGGGCCACAAAGCAAGCTCCTGCCCAAGATGCTCTGAACTGTCCTCTAGGGTAATGTTTCTTTTCCTACAGATTAGAGAGGATCCCAGGGCTAACTACCTGTGTACTACCTCAGCACACCACATAACGGGTCTCATTTTCAGTCAGATCTTTACAACAGATTAGAGATGAAAAGTTCTCAACAGCCACAGCTTCCTAGAAGACAATTCCCCCTGTTTCTTTGCTTGACTCTGAAAATCCTTCCCACTCTTGTAACACCTGATGTGTGCAGGTTCCCCAGGACAGACTGTGTGTAAGTAGACTGTTTTGAATTACAGAAAAACTTCAAGTCATTCCTCATAAACGAAACAGATGACATTAAAGCAAACAGTGAATAATCTCCTTTGGCTTAAAAAGGGTAATGAACAAGTGCCAAATAGGTTTTCACTGATAACACAAACCAATTTCAAAGCAGGCTGGTTGCACTCTGGCTTTGAGTGGTACACTGGTTGGTGTTCGCTGCTGTATATTTAAATTATGGGCCATGTCTTAATACTTTAAAGCTGTTCTTCAAAAATATCTATGCCTACTTTATAACTACATATATCTAAGACATTTAATGAGAAGCATTTCAGAGAGGCTTGTATACACAGGGGTGACTTACAGAATACCAAAGCTTTTACATCTAAGGACTTCTGACGTGCTCTGCAAGGTGCTTACCCTGTTTAAGTAACCCTTCAGTAGTGCCTTCCTGTGCACCTGGAAGGTGCTTTTCCACCTGTGAGTGGAAGATAATTTCCATCACCCAGCTTTTCATAGCCAGCCAGACAAGCTCCCTGAATTGCCTCAGAGCTGGAGCTCAGACTCTGAGAAGTAGCACAACTTTTGAGTAGTCAAACCAAAAGTCAGGCAGTGTAAAAATACCCCTGCAATGTTCCACAGCTTAGATGGTCCAATCCATGAGGAACCTGGGATTTATAAGGCTTTTTTTTTTTTTTTGACAGTTTTTATTTCAGTTTAAAATTAGCCAACAGAAGCAAGAGTCAGAAAATCATCTGGGGTAAAACGATAATCTTGCCAAATATCCCATCCAACTTGGAACTGACATCCCTGTTTGCTGTTGTTGTTTTGGTTTGGGATTTTTTGGGTTTTAAAGACTCAATACTCCCCCCACCCCCATCCCATATCTTTAAAGATATCAGTACAGACAGAACTAAGTAAATTTGGAATGTAGTCACAGAGCACTACGGGTTAACATCATGGACACATTTACTACTCCAGTCCTGACCTGGCTAGCCTGTCTGCTGACTAACTACTTATTCCAAGATAGGGAAAATCTACTTATACATGAGTCCCTTCACAGACATGATTTATGAACAGGTACCTTGTGATTTAAGACAAGTGGAGATAGAAATTGATTATCCATTTCTACTTTCTCTCTTCAGTGCTCCCTTTAAGACCCTTTCTTTTCGTTCATATCATTCACCTTGAAGTGGAACCAGAACAGGAAGCTGAAATGCCAAATGACTGGAACACAGACTATGCTTGTGGTACTGCTGACCACACCAAATGCTAAGAGCACAAAGAGCTTATTCTCTTAAGTCTCCCAAACCCATTTCCACCCCAAAGGGCCATGGAAAAGCCTGAGATAAACATCCAGATCTTTGATGGTTTATGCAAACTGAACACTTCACAGGTTTCTGGAGACTAGCCCATCACCAAAAGGAATAAGAAAAACTTTCCATACACTGAATCGGAGAGCTTTTGTCTCCTTCACGGACCTGATCAAATATCTTTTTAATTTCCACCCCTCCCCCCTCATTTTCAGATTTCATCCAGCAGATAGAAAAGCACACTGATTCAGGTAACTTTTCCTTTTAGAATTTACACAGATGAACATAAACCAAATTGTAAGCACAGCCCGAACAAATCACCCAAAGAGCCTAACGCTATAGGTCAAATTCCATTCCCGCAACAATTTTACCCAAAACAGATGTATAACTAACCTTACAAAAACATGTGAGCCCCTGTTTTGGCTGCTGGTTAAGAACCTTCTATGCAGTCTATTCCTGTCAAGGGCAGAAGTAAGATACTCCAGACAGGAAAAAGAAAAGTGACCTTCAGAAGCATACATGCAAAACCTATTAACTGACTCTGGTTCTCCAAGTACACATGGACAGTGAAGGTTATTGATTTTAGGGATATCCAGCATTTAGAAATAATTGGTTTTCCTCTAACATTCCTCCCCATCCCCACTAGCCTTAAATGGAGAATGATACAAAGACTGAAACACAGGATTATTCCTCCACAAAGTACTAGGCTTTCTGGATGACTCCCAAAAACTCCCAGATTATAGATGTGACCCTGAATCCAACCAAAGACATTTTAAAATTTGATTCCTGTGATAGCTACTCAATGAAAACCTGACATTTCAAAAACTATACTTTGGAAAGAGCTATAACAGATAAAACAAACAAACAAGCCAACAAAGAAATAAAAGGAGTGAGAAAATTTATAGATCTGCCAACAAAGTATTGCAGGATGAATTCTGGCTCACCCTACCCTCATCAAGAGCTCACTAAGAGGCTGCCTTCCCAAAAAACAAATTCACAACACAGGCATGGCAGTGAGAATTCTCCCTTCAGGGGCAAATTCATTCCTCTGGGCAGGGGCTGGTAAAAGCATCAAGAGGCCCCAGAAACACTTCTGTGCTCTAAGTGTTTTCAGTCTATGACCCCAGGCTGGTCCAGAAAAAAGGTCTAGATGACCTCTGAAGCTTCACTCATGTTTTTATACCTCCACAAACACCCCATGGAAAGTGAAGACAGCAATTTGTAGGAAATAGAGTGCAAAGTGTCACACAGATGCCTTTTAGCAAAGGTACAAGGTCTTGTGTCTCTCAGGAACATAAGGAGAAAATCTTGCATCACAACTAATTAAATAAGACCTCCTTTTTATCCCAATATTAAATAACCTGGAGATAAGGGCTAGTGTGGCTTTTAGGCATTGCAAGTTGAAAGGCAGTTGTCCCAGCTCAATATGCATTGAACTGGAGAATAAAGATCACTGAAGCATGAAAGGAGTAGCATAAGAGCAGCTATGAATCTAATTACTTGAGTAATTGAATGAAAATATACCCCACCCTAACTATGAGCAATGACATTTTTAAAGCAAACTAACTATAAGATGTCAATATATGATAATCAAAAATACGCAGCACAGCTCTTGGATTTTGTGGGATCAATACCTCTCCTCCTTCTAGTGGCATTCTAAATTGTTTCCTTCACATGGGTCTCTACATCATCCTTTAACCACCTTGGCCTAGCCCTCCTACTAAAAAGAAATCCGAATGGACTGGTGTCCCTGATTTCCTGTGCCAAAGTGGCACTGGGCACACTGTTCTCCCAAAGGTGTGAATCTTGCTGCAAATCCCTGGCATCCCATGAGACAGGGTCCTTAGTCTCTTCTGTGAGCCTGGAAAGAAGATCTTGCACCCCTGTTGTTACTGCTGACAGGGTAATTTCTGCTGAATTTCTACTTTCATTTGTTGAAATAAATTTCCCAAAAACTGTTTGTCCTGTTCTGACTTTTTTCCAAGGTCTGTTACACACACACACAGCATCTTTACAGCCAGGCAGCATAACCATACTGAGACAAGTCCAGAGCCCAGGTTGTCATTTCAGACTTCTTTCCTTTCCCTTCCCCTTGTTTTTATTCCATTTGTTGAGTGAAAGAAAGAATAACTGTGGGGAGGGTTCAGCTTGGATTGCTCGGAACCTGCAAGGATCAGAGGTTTCAGCCCTCTTCTTACTCGATTTGTGCGTGCCGAGCTTCAGAAGGGACAAAACATTTTACTCTTTCTCCAAGCGGCTCAAAAGCACAAGCCCTGGTTTCTCTCAAGTAACGAAGATTGTTCCTGAGCAGCGTTTCCCGAGGCACCGGGTGATGTAAAGGGTGATTGGCAGATTGCGTGGCTCTGAATAAATGAATAGCACACATATGTTCTTTCCCCCCCGTGCCCTTCTCCTCCGAGAGGGTTTCTGCCCCGCTCCGCAGCGCGCACTTGCAGAGCAGCACCTGCGCTTTTTGCGGGCTCTTTCCAGAGACCTGGCGGCCTGACAATCCCACGGCGAAGGGGCTCACTTAATAAACGCTTCTGAGTCGAAAAGCCAATTTTTTTGGGCTCGTTTCCGAGGGTCGGCGGGCTCCATCAGCACGCCCACACTGCCACCTACCGCGGGCATCCCGCTCCGCTCCAGCCGGGATGCGCTGGATGCGCCATCCCTGGGAGAAAGCCGAGCCGAAAACATTTCTCTTTGCCACCTCGTATGCAAGGGCTAAAACCGTGCGGTGTGACCTCGCGTGAAAATAAAGGAAAAATAAAGGGAAAACAAGTTTACTGTTGTTGTGAAAGGTGGGATGTCTTGTAGTTAACCCGAAAAGAGGCAACTGGCTGGGAGTTCTTTGCTGAATGGTGTCAATCATGGGAACTACAGCAAAAAAACCCCACAAAACAACTAAACACTGACAAAGCAAACAAAACCCCAAACAAACACCACAACAAACAAACCAACCCACCCGACTTGCTGACTGTATCTAATTGAGATAGCCCAGCACCCTGCCTTATATCCAACCCTAACAAGCTCTGACAGTTCACATTGGGTTTAGCAAATAAATGGCAGCCAAAAATCATTTCCAGTTATTGTCAAACATGGATGGAGACCATCTTTACTTTTTAAAGACAGTTATTGATCTGCTGCTGCACAGTGGCCATCCCTTTCATTTATCCTCTATGCCACTAAGAACAGTGTCACAAGTTCCAGTTTAATGGAATCAGATCATTGGGCACCTGCCAGTTCCACGGGAGTTACTTTAACCCTTCTGCTGCCACGCTGCCCACCCCATGCCATGACCTACTGATACTCCTGTAAAACCTGTATGATCCTAGCACTCTTCTAAAGTCATTGGGGGCATTCCCAGACACCAGAAGTTCAGAGATAAATGTACCTCAGCTCCTGACCTGGGAACAGTGATACATGAAACAAGCCATGAGGCAAAACAAACCAAAAGAAGAAATTAGAATGTCTTTCACCATCTCATTGCCACAATCATTTAAGACTTGTGCACAGAGTTGTACAACTATAACTTAAACAAAGGGTGTGAATTTACACTAAAATATACTCATGGCTTGCCAGCAGAATTTGGTTTTAAACATGTTAACTGATCTTGCTTTTTGTGAGTATTTGTGTGAGAAAAGTTTCCTTCACGCAAGTGTTTACAGGAAACAAATTTGAGCCAAGTTCTCTAATTGGCTGATCACAAAACAGAACAGTATTCTACAGTTAATTATTTTTTTTTTTAAAAGAAAAGGAAACTTTAACTTTCTACCTTCCATTTGGGATGAATATCATAAAACAATACTATGTTTCTGGCCAAAAAACCCTCAACAAAGAAACTACCCAAAAAATCCACATATCAAATTATTCTGACAGTCCCAGTAGATCTTCGAGGCTCAGAGAATACACAACTCATTGCATTTCAGCTGTCAGATACAAAAATAGCAGCAATACCATGTAATTCGGGTAACCAATCATGCAACTGAAGTATCTTAGCATTTCATAGAATGACAGCAAGGACAAATCAGATAATGATTCCCAGGCTAAAATATGCTACAGCTAGACTCAAAGCAGCACCAAAACCCAACCAAACAAAGCAATCAAAAAGAAATACCAGACAAGAACACCCACAAAAATCTCATCCAAAAAACCAAACAAAAAAAATCCACAAAATTTGCAGGAAAAACATTCTTCAACCAGCTTTAACTGTAACATTTTTGGCTGTTCCAATCACAGAAAGCAATGCTAGTGGTTCTTCAAGGAGTTTATGTCACAGCAAAACACCTCCCTTAGTAAAATTCCCACTGAAATCAGCCTATTGTTCCAGTCACGGGGACATCAGAACTACTCGTGCAAGACAGATTGCCCTGTCTCTATCAACTCCAGTTTCCTTACACTGTGCCCTGCATTCAGCATCTCTGGCCTTACAGGATATTAAGCTGGAGGAATTTCATCTCCACCTCGGTCTGAAAATTCCTGTTATTCTATTAGACTCATTACAGTGGCCCACCCAGCGCAGCAGCCCAATGAGATATAACAAAAATCTATAGTTTTTAACCTGTCCTGCTAGCTGAGTGGTGATGCAGTTATGCAGGGAGGTCCTCTCTGCACCCTCACAAGTTTTGGAACTCCTGTCCAGTGACACCAAAGTAGTAGCTTTGGCCACAGCAGCTCCTGGGACAGGTCACAGCTATTACAGTAACATTTACTGCTCTCACAGCCATTGCACAAACCCTAGAGCCAAGCAAGCAGATTGAAATATCTCCTTGCTGCAATCATATGAACTTATGTCACTTCAAAGTCACTAAAAAGAACAGGGGGAAAACACAACTGTTATCATCACCACCATAAATGTTAAAAACCAAATTCTCACTTCAAAATCCATCACCACAACTTCCACTGGTTAAATAGGGGTAATGAACATTTGTTGTTTGCCTTTAACATGCTGCTCCTCAATTTCAGGGGCAAACACCTGTGATTTTGAAACACTGACAGGAAAAGAAACAACTGTGGTAGAGAAGGTAAGTAATTACATGTATTCATAATAGCAATGTTCAGCTTCACCATCTGAAAGCAAGTTGATGTGCAAACAGAGCATAATAAACACAAGTTTCTTGAAGAGCATTATCTAAGAGTCTCTAATAAATGGTATGCAAATCTTTTGCTTTCAGTCATGTGCATACTCTTAATCTCACAACAATTTTGGTTACACCATATTAAAAATTATGCCTTTCTTGAGCTGGTTTAACAGCAACGATAAAACTACACAGGTTTTTTTTTCCCCATGTGAGATTTTCACAAACTGTTTCTAGCATTTAATTTTTTTTCTATACAACAGCCTTGCATATTTGAAAATAAAAGTTTGACATCCATGCTATACCTTTTAAGCAAAGAAAAGGGTAACAATATTATAAATTTACCAGAGCTATCTTGTCCCTATTCTGTGGCTGTAATATTTCAGAAAATGGACTATTTAGCAGCTGCTCTTCATCCATTCTTAATTAAATTTAAAGTGAACATTATCAGTGAACAATTAATGAAAAAGAATATGGGTCATTTTTGAAACCTGGATAACAAAAATAACTTTCTCCAAAAATAAATGGGAACAATGAGTTTATCAACTAAATTTACTAATTAGGCTTCTTTCTTCAACCAGTCTCAGCAGAGCAAAAATTCCACATTAGGATATGTGAGTGCTATTTTGGCAACATTTAACTGGATACCCCTCTATCCTGTTAGTATCCCTGATATTTGAAATGATCCCATATTTCAACTGATTGAACAAAAACTTTGCACTTAAGGTTTCATTAATTGCTTGGACAATATGCATCTCTACACTTCTCACTTAAAAATTTCCCCAAATTCTTTGCACTGCAGAAACCAGCAAACATTTTCAAGCCTTAGAACACTAAAATGTCATACATGCAGCATGGGAAACAGAGGTAAACATCAATACTTGTAGGCAATAGGCTCAGGTACTTGTTTTAGTCACTATTAGGTCAAACTGGACCCCACATTAGAAATCTTTGATTGCACTTTGCTGATGCTTCTGTTAAAAGGGCATTGTAAAAATTCCCAGCAATTATTTTAATCTCATGCCTATGAATGATTCTTTAATGAATTCATAACAAAGCTGAACACAGAAAACATTACAAAGCAAAATCCATATCAGAAGTGATCAGTAGAAAATGAGGTGCCTCACTAAACCTGACTTTCTTTGCTAAAATACACTGTAAACTACCATATAAGATATTCCTCCTGAAAAACAAAAAGGAAAGAAGTAGTAAAAAAAGAAATCAAGGCCACAGCTTGTAGAAAGACAGTTAATAGGCAAAAGTTTCATGATCTTGGAAGAACAATATTTCTGTGACATGATTAGATATCAGATTCACAGTCCTCAGACATTAAGAACATCCACAGATATGTGAAGGTGTGGCATCCCTTGAAAATCCACAAGATTTTTGAATTGCACACAAAATACAAATAGTTGTAACCAATCTGGTTTATTTACACCAGTGAAAGATCTGAAATCAATAGTTATTTGTGCTTCCAAATTTATGTTATCTGGAGCATCACAAGTCCAGGTACTCTTTTTTCAGATTTCTTAGAGATTCAACCCTGAAGTCATGAATGCATCAGACTTAATTATTTTAAAAGATAGTTAAAATATTGATAACCCCTCGGTTACAGAGGATAGACCAAAACCATGAATTCTGAAGATTGCCCCAAAAGCTAGAGGGAAATGAAAATAATTGATTTTAATCACGAATTTATAATTGGTACTGTTACTCATAGATTGTGGCTGCTGGTACAGTTGGGCTACTCTACACCTAAGTGAGAAGACATCCCCTCCCTTCCTAATGAAATAGGCTGCCCTGGGGTACAACAAACTGAAGTTACTCTACCTTTCCCCCCCCCCGCCTCATGTCCTGGATACAAAATATTCATCCTTAGTGTTATCTGACTGGACCTCAAATGTGAGGCACCCTCGTTTAGGTTTCCCTTAGAAGATAATCCAAGCTGT